>OX638370.1:78491645-79129288 GCA_951812925.1 Calliopum simillimum | reverse complement strand
CACCGCCATATAAAAAATATATTCAAAATGTAACCAATCACGATAATGCAACCAAAATACACATAAATACTAGACACGGTAAGCGCAAGCTCTGAGCAAAAACTAGGCGAACTCGGACAAAAGGGCGTGGCAACTCCCATATAAGTAAAAGATCCAAAATGCTATACTGAAAACATTTTTTCAGATAATGCAACCAAATTTCCTCAGACACTGAGAACAGTAAGTACAAGATCTGAGCAAAAGCTATGAGAATTTGGAGAAGTGGTCGTGGCATCTCCCGTACAGTGTAGGGTATTTAATGTTTGGCCAGGCCAAAGGTAACACCCTTACTAGTTTTTATTATAAGTATACTTCGTTCTTCTCTTCCCTTCTTTTGATAAAAAAACATTACTCAAATTTGGAATCAAAAACGTCTCTTCAAACAGAGTTTGAAAAGTTTGCAAAAAATCATTCGCATTAAAATAAAAAGATCAAAAAATGTTTTTTTTTTGTCATCATTAACATTAATTAAATCCGTTTTGAATTCGTATTTGAAGTTCCTTACGGGTTCGAAACCAGGTTCGAATCCTACCACAGGGATTTCTATTCTTTTTTTTTTTTTCTTTTTATTTATTCTTTTTTTATTGTCAATAAGCGCTGCAAAACGTTTATTTTTTTTTTTTTGTAAATATTCGTATTTAAGTACGTTTCAGGTTCGGAACGAGTCCGTCACCGAGGATTTACCCGGGTTCGAGTCCTACCATAGGCGGATCGTTAAGTTTTTTTTTCTTATTATTTTTTTTTTAATCGCTAATAGCGCTACAAAATTTTTTTTTTTTTTTAAACACAGCATGAACATTATTAAAAGCAAATCCGTTTTGAATTCGTTTTTGATGTACGTTACGGGTTCGAAATGGGTCCGCATCCATTCTTGTACACATTGGGTCATGGTGGAATATTTTATGAAAAAAACTTTAATATGTCAAATGTTAACCCGTCTCAGGGTATTCAGGTTAAATTTTTCTACAAATCAATAAAAAAATTAGCCGCCTCGAGGTGCCCCTCAGAACTTAGAGTAAAGAACATTTGTAAAGTATTTCATCGATAAAACGGTGGCTATATTTTTTACGAGAGCAAATTAAAAAATTCCATGAGCAGAAAAAACAGGTAACGTAACACAAATGACATTCTCTCATGTTTTTTCCCAGCCAAGTTTTTTAAATAAAGGTACACAGTTTTTTATTAAATATTGTGAAAGAATAATTTATTTCGCGTAAGTCCTTTCCTTTTTCAAAGAAAATAAATCGGTACTAAAAACTAAATGTCTAAAAATTCCTGATCCGTTGAAATTTTGATAATGACATAATGGGCCTTATCATGAATAAACATTCTCGAGAATTTTTTCTTAGGCTGTATTGGACACTGCAAGGCAGTCTGAGCAAAATTGCAGCATTTAAAATACCATATTGATGTGAAGATTATAGGGGTTTATCGTGAATAAATATCCCCGAGAATTTTTTCTCAGACTGCCTTGCAGTGTCCATTCTCGGCAATATTTATTCGCGATAAGCCATTGTAATCTTCACATCAATATGGTATTTTATAATCCTGACATACTAGCTAGCAGAAAAGAAATCAATAGAATTCGTTTTATATTTAAATGCATGAAGATGTGAATGATTTTCATTCAGTTTAAAATTTCATATTCCAAGTGAACCGAATAAGCAGTATTTCAATTCATCACACATGGTGTTCTATTTTGCTTGGATTTAAATAAATTTTTACAACGTCATAACTCATCAATTTTCCAATGTTGCAGATGGTTCAAGAAGCGCATGGTGGTGTTAGCTAATGCCAAACTACTGGCTGGGATGGTTCTCGTTTGTATAAAAAGAACATCGCACGCATTGAGAAGTGTTGATGCTTTAGCCGCATCTACTCGGTTGTGTATCGATTTCTACTGTGACACAAAATTCGCTCATTCTGCCGTTCGGTAGGTCGCTCGGTCATGCAACTTAAAGATGAGTTGCAGCAACGTGCATCTAATAACCATGGGTACATATTTTGTTTTTGGTTTTGTATTTGGGAGTTGGGTGGCGTATCACATATGTTTCGAGAAGCGAATGTTGAAAATGATGTAACGAATTATGAGCGTGCAACGTACTCCACACACACACACATCGTCGAAAGATGAAAGTAGTCCACCAAAATAGATGCAAATGCACTGAAGAAATTGGAACATTAAATTCATAAGAACCAAACGAGCAAAGTGATGAAGATGAAGCTGACGACGTGCGGTCACACTGGAAGAATAGGAACTCCTCCGGAACAAGTACGCGTGTGTGTGTAAATATGTATGATCATGTGTATGTAGTTGATAATGCATGTGAAGTGGAATTTAAATTTTCTCATTTCAATGATTTTGCAGATGCAGCATTTGCCAAAACGCATTCAAGTAACCAATTTGCAGTAGTAAGCCAACCAATCGATGCGCATGAATGCGGAAATTGATGATTGCAAAAATCAATGGGTTTCGAATTAATCGAATTGGGTAAATCGTTTATGATTGATGTAAAATTACAAATTTCCCACTTTATAAACAAAAATTGTAATTGGCGCCGGGCGCAGTGTAGCGAACAAAGCGCCTATCATCTGCGTAAATAATTTTCAAATTTATTAAGCAAATTACTACAATATTGAGGAAGGGCCGTATCAAAGAGCCGAAGTACCAGTACAAGGCAAAAGTAATGTCATATGTATTATGTGCCATAATAATCAGTTATTTGACAGGTATCATTTTTTCAACATACACCATCAGATAAATTTTTCTTGAAAACAGATCCCAATTTTATTCTATTCTAACAAAATACCAGCCAATTCATATTCAGACATTACTTTTGCACCATGCACATACTACCACCACTTTTCTACTCAGCACCTCATATGGGGGCACGAACATACACTCACAATTAAAAAAAACGCCGATCTTAATTTTGTCAGATGTTTTAAAATTGTTGTGTAAAATAATATTTACTCTTATTTAACTGCCCTAATTTTAATATTATTAAGTTTAACATTATTAAGTTTAATATTATGAATATTATTTGGTTTTTCGTTTTAAAATGGCCCAAACATTCTAAACCGGCTTGAGGTTGGGGCTGTTTCCCGACCATATGCTTAACTTAATTCGCAAAAAGTCATTATATTTATTTGCGAATGCAAAAATAAATAACTCGTTATCGTGAATTTATTGAAAAATAAAGCAAAACAATAAGGTGAGCGGGATATCTAGCGATTTCGAATGTTGACAAGGTGCAAAATCATCTTGATATATGGCTTTTGCTAAGTGCTCGCTTAGTCGAGCTACGTTAATGTCACCTTCCAGAGGAATCTCTCCAACCCAATGGCTTGTTATTGTTCCCAGTCCGTCACATATGGAGTGCTTTGAACGCATTGAAAGCTATATTTTTAATTTTTTTCTGCGGCGCACCGTACATCCTAATTTGGAACTGATGAGATTTGTTTTGCTCTCATCAGATAATATGACTTAAGCCCAATCGTTATACACCCAATTCTTTTTTTCTTTACATCAGTTTAATCAGAAAGGCCGTATTTTGGGTATGAGAATCGGTTTATTCGAAGTTCTGCGGGTAAACAAGTTATTTTCTCTCAATTAAAGCTGAACAGTTGAGGTGCTAATTCCATATTTTGGTTATCCTTTAGCTTCGCAGCAATTTCGGGACCACTCTGCAACCGCTTGCGGAGGGCTATTTTTTACTACGTCTTTGTCATCCCTCTCAGTTGTCTTTCTTGGACGGCCACTTCCAGTGCTAAGTAATAAACTCTCTGTTTCCAAAAAAACTTCCAAAATCGTCGTACGGAAGACCCACCACATCAAATTTTACGCGATATGTCCACATTCTTTTAATTTCGATGCTTATTTGCAATTATATTCATTTTTTGGTTTTCGGCCAAAACCATATTTTTTAAATATCGTTGTTTTAACGCTAACAGATATGAAGTAAATGCATAATTGGACAGCAATTTTTACTTATAAGGCAAACTACATATTAACAAACATAAAAAAGGCGAGGAACCAAATATTTAGGTAAAAATACTCGTCGTCGTTTTTTTACCGTGGCTGTACTTACATAAGTATTAACATAGTAGCAAATAAAATGCAAATAATGTATACTTTTTTAAACTTTTTATAACATCATTTAGATTATATTGAGTGTACATTTTAAATATCAAAAGTTTCGAAAAAATTTAATTCAATAAATACGAAAACGTGAATGGGATACCACACTTCAGCTGCTGCGATATGGAATGAAAATTGCATGCAACTTAAGCTTACAAATATACGAGAGTTATCAGAGCAGAAATACACCCACTCATATTGATACAAACTGACAAGTGAACAAATGTCTAAGCCGATATAGACCCAGACACTTTACTTTTACATAAGCATTAGGGTGAGTCATAAAATATCTCCTGAACCATTAGTCGCGCGACATACAATAATAAATCCTTTGTGGAGAATGACATTTTTTTCTATAAAAAGGTAGGTATTTTTATTTTTTAGTTCGGAAGTTATCACGATTTAAAAAATCACACTTATTGGTATAAACTAATATGTTCCTTTTCACTACTCCCCGAGAAGGTTGCGAATCCTTGTATTGACTAAGTTACCTAAGTTACACAGGGTGTCGAAAAAGTAACCCCTCAATCGTATAAATGCTCTGGCAGAGAAAGGACACTCATGCATTATCTCTGTACTATGAACATTATGCTTGTAAACTCGAAGCAACATGGCACTGAAAATCCACTTTGGCACCAGACTGAAGAATTTTTGCAAAACCAGAGCCGTTAGCAAGTAGATTCATTAACAATTGCGTACATTACTGGTCATAGACTTTTTGCCAACTTCGGAAAACTTGGCAAAACTGGAATATATATATATAATGCTACAAAGCAAGATATCCTTAAAAAAAAAAACCAGACAGTGAAATTTTCCGAATGCAAAATGAAAAACAATCTCTTATAATGTCGAGAATACACTTTAATGTGACTCGTTTCGTTTGTAGCTTTTAACATTTATGTCTTTGTCAGTTTAGTACAAAGAAGTACTTAAGAGGTACTTAGAGGTACGTAAATTAGTAGTTTTGCTGTATGACAGGTTTGCGTTACGCATTTCAGGACTCAAAAACATCATATGTATAAATTAACTTTTTTTGCAAATTTTGTTGGTGTTTTGATTAAGCACTGAACAGACTGCTCAACACAACATTAAAAAAGTAAATAAATAACAGGGAATAAAATTTTTAAAATACTAGATATACTTAAAAGAACTAATGTACTTACGTGCATTAGGATTGATAACATTAATGCCATGGAACTCTAAGCTGTACTTCAGATGTGTATTACCAAAATTTGACCAATACTTAGCAATACAGAGTTCAAGAATCTTATTTTCCTGTAAAATAACAAAATAAAAATAAATTTTAAAAAAGGTTCATACGGACTTGCAGCATTAGTCTAATATCTTACAGTACAGTCGGAATCGTTCTTACACAATTTGTACATTCGTGTTAAACAAATAAAAACAATTGCAATGTCCAAAAAAGAAAAAATTAACCTATTTAAAACATTTACATTTCAGACGATCGATCACAATGGTGACGAGAAAACGTAAAATAACTGATAAAAAGTCGAAAGAAACACAGTAAGAAATTCGTCATGCGATTCTTTACAGCTTTCGGCGTCAATTTTTTCATGAATGCCAAATTCTACATAGAACAAAATCATCATCTCTACAGACTGTTTCAAAGTGATTTCAAAGATTCTAGACTGGACACTTTTCTGCAGAGAACGAGCTGCGAAAATGTCACTCAAAATCTTCGACCGATGACAGGATTAAGGGATTGGTCAAGGCTGAAGTTGACTGACATCACAATTGACATGAGAAATGATTGCTGATGTGTCGCAAATATTGAATAATGATCTGCTGTACACGAAGAAATCTGCTCGATGGGTTCCATAAATTTTAATTGAAATCTAACTAGTAAGGGTGGCCAGGCCAAAAACTAAATACCCTACACTGCATTTCAAGTATATTATTAGGAGAGTATAAGAACAAATTGCTTATATGGGAAGTGCTACGCCCTCGCCTCCGAGCTTACCTTGATTTTGCGTAGAACTTGCATTTACTGTTCTGAGTGTTTGAGTAAAATTCGGTTAGGTTTTCTTAAAAAAATCGTTCAGTATAGCATTTTGAAAATTTTGGTTGTATGGGAGGTGCCACGCCCTCTAATCTTACTTTGCCTACTTTAAGCTCAGAGTTTACAATTAATGTTCTTCGTGTTTGAGTGAAATTTGGTTGGATTATCTCAAAAAACACTTTCATTATATAATTTTGAAACATTTGCTTATATGGGAGGTGCCACGCCGTCTTGTCCAAGTTAACATAGATCTTGCGTATAGCTTGTAATTATAGATCCGAGTGTTTGAGTGTAATTTGGTTGGGTTATCTCAAAAAACGCTTTCCGTATAACATTTTGAAACTTTTGTTTATATAAGAGGTGCCACGCCCTCTAGTCCAAACTCACCTAGTTTTTGCTCAGAGCTTATACTTACTTTCCCTAATATTTATGTGTATTTTGCTTCTGTTATTGCAAATAATGCTCTTATTATTGCATTTTGAATATATTTTTTGTATGGGCGGTAGGCGTGTCCGTTGACCGATTTCGCTCATTTTCAATCCCCCGAGCTAACTTTTACAACAGAGGCAGAATACCAAATTTCATTGAATTATGTTGCTCAGTTTTCCTAAAAAATGTATTGCCACACACACCCAGCCAGCCAGCCAGCCAGCCAGCCAGCCAGCCAGAATGACGGACATGGCCGTGACGACGATGATCAAGAATATATATACTTTTCCATACCTGCCACGCCCCCTTCTCTGCGTTACAAACGGAAGGACAAAGTGAATATACCCTGGGTGTAGGGTATAAAAAGAAGCTCGTGTACGTTTTGCCCAATATTTCTTTAACAAAATCGAAAATGGACGGTCTAGCAACTTCGATAAAATTGTAACAGATGGGATAAGGCCAAAAAAATTTCGTGCATTCTCTATATAAAACCCAAAATCATGTTTTTGAACTTTTAGGTTAGAATATCTCGAAAACTATACGTGATACATCAATTCCGAGAATGAATTCGGATTCAGCACCGACAAATGCATTGAAAATTACACTTTTGACGATTTTTAGATCTCTTTTTAAATAAATATTTGTTCTTAAAACAGACAAAAAAGCATAATGCAGCACATGTATAACTAAAAGGATTTAATGGTACAGTAAAAAAAAATTCTGTAAAGCGACTTTTCTAGTAGCACGTATTTGATAATTCACTATAATTTTTATTTTGGTTTAACATCATAAAGTAAATTGTAATTGTACGCTCAAATTTACTCACCTGACAATTAAATGCCAACGTTGTTTCATTTTCATATGTCACAGATAATATTTTCATGGTTTCTAACTTTCTGCAGGATGATTTGGGTAACAGTTGCATTGTATGAACGAAAAATTTTCCAACATCCTTGTCACGATTTTTATCAGTTGAGCGCATACGAAGAACTGCAATGAAATTGTAACAAAGACAACATCAATAACTTGAAAATTCGATATAATAACAAAAGAAAATAAGAAGAGATAAAATGCAATGCAATTGCATAAAAACCGATACAGTAAATGCAATAACCATTTGAAATAAAGCCGCAATCATATCAAATTTGCCACTATGTTGTTTTTCTCGTTGTGTTTGTAGCAATGTCATAAATTCTTACATGCAAGATAGGACATACACAGCATGAGCAAATACATAATTTGTTTCGTTCTATATCATTGGCTTCAAAATGGCATTTAAATAAAATATGATATACAACGAACCTGCCCATGTAGCTTGTTTTGGCACCAATATAAAATCTCTCTGAATGGTATTTGGCTGAAATTCTATGCTGCCGTCGCTTTTACTAGATGCTGGCTTATATGTACGTGATTCTTCGCAGTTGAATACATGTGGCTGAACTACCGTAACTGGAATTTCAAATAGTGTGCCTTTTTGAATGCATTCAGTATCATAGGCACGAATGCTGCAAAAATACAAAAAACAAAATTTTTAGTTTGTAATATGTACCTAATTAAAACAGTTGTTCATTATTATTATTATTGCAACTCACACTGCTGTATGTACGCCTGGTGGAAGCCCACATGGATCTACTTTAACCGCGAGTGATCGTGTCGAATAGCTTAGATCCAAAAATGCACCACATTGTACATATGGGTGGGATGAAACGAGATTCAAACGAACGTTAAAATTAAACTTGTCCTGTGGAGCTGTAAGTAAAATGAATTGAAAAATAAAATTAACATCTTACTATATAAAATCGTTGGCACGGATGTTTGTCATCGCTTTACGCTTAAACCACTCCTATAAGTTTTAAATTAATTTGAGGAGAAAGAGACAAGGGGGTGTTGCACCCCAGATACAATAAGTCACAAAAAAGTTCGAGTTTTTGTGTGCTTTTTCGTCATCGCAATTAAACCACCAAATATATCGATGCCATATTTTCACCATATCAGCGCTTACCTTTCGACCAGGTTAATATTGTTAAAAAGGGGTGTAACTGATGGGGTATTGCACCATACATAACAGTATGCAAAAAAAAAAAACACTAAAAACGTTATATCACCGCATCTATGGCAGATATCAATTTGAAATTTGATGCATGGATTTTTTATGGTATTTACCAAGGGCCATAAAAAAATAACTCAATAACTCTGCACCTATAGCAGTTATGAAACTTGAAGCATGAATGTACTTGGTATCTACCAAAGACCATGCAAAATTCAGAGATTTAACCAAGGGGCGTTGCACATCATACAAAAAAAAAAACCTCAAATATGCTATATTTTCGCACCTAGCAGCTATTGTTACGAAACTTGATGCAAGGATGTATATGGTATCTATCAGAGCCAGTTAAAGAAGTGAGGGGATAAACCAAGGGAGTTGTACCCATATACAAAAAAAAAAAATGAAAATACTACATCTCCGCACCTATCGCTTAAAAAAACTTAGTACATAGATGTTAAAAGTGTCTATCGAACACCTTACAAAAAGTTTTTGCAATTTTAACAGACGCAAGCAAGTGTAAACATGGAAATTGATTACATGTGTTTCGGCTATTTCCACATACATTTTTATATATTTTCATATATAAACATTAGGGTGGGCCAAATTGTATGGAGGAAATTTTATCGACCTCGGCTACCCCCATATGTGAAAGTTCATTCAATTCTATGAATATTTGCCCAAGGAACTATACCTCTGCGTTCAACTTTAGTTCGGCGCATTTTTGATCGAAAATTGTACCTTTCATCAATATTTTTTTTATGTTCATACTAAATTTTAAAAATTTTTATAAAGACAAAAGAAATGTCATTATATGATTTGGCTGGTATCTCTCAGTAATCAATTAAATTGGGTTCTGTTTACATAAAAAGTTTACTTGATAGAGTGGAATTGATGTTATATATTTTAAAAAATTATATGGGTCAAATAGCCGATTATTATGACCAACTTTCAAAATAAACGATTCATATTTTTGGATGAATTTTTTCAAACAAAATACCAACCTAGGCTCAAAGTTCATTCAATTCTATGAATATTTGCCCAAAGAACCATACCTCTACGTTCAACTTTAGTTCGGCGCATTTTCGATTGAAAATTTTACCTTAATTAACTTAACTTTCAGCCTAGGTTGGTATTTTCTTCGAAAAAATTCATCCAAAAATATGAATCGTTTATTTTGAAAGTCGGTCATGATAATCGGCTATTTGACCCATATAATCTATCAAGTAAACTTTTTATGTAAACAGAACCCAATTTAATTGATTACTGACAGAATACCAGCCAAATCATATAATGACATTACTTTTGTCTTTATAAAAATTTTTAAATTTAGTATGAAAATAAAAAAAAATATTGATGAAAGGTACAACTTTCGATCAAAAATGCGCCGAACTAAAGTTGAACGCAGAGGTATGGTTCCTTGGGCAAATATTCATAGAATTGAATGAACTTTCACATAGGGGGGTAGCTGAGATCAGTTTTCAAATCGGGCCACCCTAAAAAACATGTATATAGCCTCATCAGATCAGTTTTAGTTAAGTCTTGTCAGAAACCATACTCGAACCCGTGACTCCGATTTTCTAATGAAAGAAAACGCGTTGCTTTAGCGATTGCGCTATTGAACACGGATAAACTCACTGTACAGGATCGCCTATATGGATAGATCATAAGGCTCACTAGCTCCGTCTGCTGTGAAAAATTGCCAAATTGTTGGTTGGTAACACCCTCTGGTTTTGAAACATGCTGCGCTAGCTACAATTAAAACCTACAATTGCGGATTTGTTTTCCACATACAATGCAGGCTCTCGAAATTACGAGAATTTTAATGATAGATAGGCAGGTTCCCCTAGATAAATTGCTCTCCTCATGCTAAAAAACGCTTTAAATGCTACAACTCTGCACCCACAGCAACTATCATAATAAAACTTGGTACGTTTTGTCCGTGGCCGAGTACAGACGTGCTCTCGGGTGTAGCCGTTCGCGTGTCTCTTAACGTTGGATCCGTTACACGTGCTGTTTTCAAGGCATGTGTAATGTACATAACCAAAAAATAGGTTAAAAAGAGAAGCCATTTCAGTCAGACTGAAAATTTTGAGTTTTATAATTTTATAATAGTCTGTAAAGATGCAAAGTTCCTTGTTGTTAGTAACATATTCGAAGAAGAAAAAATTGCGTAACTTCTACCTAGAAAGAAAACATGGCCTTCATCTAAATCAAAATCAACGCACCACCTACGGGAAAGGGCAGAACAAAGTTTGCCGGGCCATTTTTTAAAATATTTTTGATACACATTGTTTTTGGACTCTCAGAGTTTAAAATTTTTTTAGGAATTGACAAGCTGAATCCAACGATACCAAAAGCTCAATTTTTAATTTTTTTTTTCATTCGTCAGGTTCATCAACTGTACGACTCAGATATAAGTTCGATTTACTGAAGTTTCCAACACCGAAAGTTAAAAAAAAAACTTTATTTTCATATAATTCGATTTTGATTGAAAAAATTTTCGATTTCGATCCTCGATATCAAAATATATGAAAGCAAAATCTCGATTCGATTTAGTTTCAATCGAAATCGAATTAGATGATAAGGGTGAATATTTATATTCTTCCGATTATACAATATATAAATCGATACTAACCAGCTTCTTTATCGTTGAAGTAAACAGGCTCAATGTTTACATTAAACTCATACGGCTTCTTCAATTGTCCCTCTCGTATGTGAATGCCTTTAGCATTTTGAGGACCACAGCGTACAGAAAACCTGAATTAATTTAATAAATTTCTATATGCAATATTATGATTTTAGAAATAATGCTAAATTTATACCTTAACATATTGTTTGGACATTTTTCATGCTGCACCAAATGTTCGAAAGCCTTTTCTACATTTAGTAATCCACTACCTTGAGCAAATGGGTCTACATAACTTAGTTTGGTTGCTGTGGCACATATTGCGCGTTTGATACTGAAAGGCGAATATTGAATTCCTTTTTCTTTTAACCCAGATATGAGTAATGCTATAATATAAAAAAAAAGATTATGATTTTATAAATCGAAGAAAAAATTAGCTTTACCAATAGCACCGGCAACATGTGGTGCTGCCATGCTCGTGCCGTTCATAAGCTGAGATTTACTCATCGTAAATTGAGGTACAGAGGTAATTGCACCTCCAGGTGCGCAAACGGTTACTCCTTGACCTCCATCAATACAAGGATCACGTGAGGTCCAAGTGTAAACGTTAGCTGGAAGTTTTTCACGCATTGCATATTCAGCCTCCATCATTTGTGGCGAAACATATGCTCCAACACCTATAATATTTATTGTGTGATTGAATTTCTAGTCATTAAAAATATCACTAATGCTTTACCTATACAACTTGGTTGACTAATATCTGGAGGTGTGCCTACAGTGCATAAAGCAGGTCCGTGATTACCAGCAGATGCAACCCAAACAACACCATATTTGTTCACAACTTCACTCATCAACTCACCAATGCGACTGAAAAAGAAGATAATGTTGTACTAATTTATTTTTAAAATGTTAACAAAAAGTTCAATCAAATGGCATAAAATTAGACGAGTTACAACATGTATGTACGTGTTTAGCCCATATTAAGATACTTTGAAATTTTAAACGAATTTTAAGAAAATACATAGGTTTAATTCAAGCATTTGGTATTTGTTATTCACGACTTGGATTATCGAATTTACCTCATGTAGGGTTTCCTTTTTCTTCTTCTCTTTTTATCATCAACAAAGGAACTTTCTCTGTTTTGATTATAAACATTTCAAAGTTTCATAATATGTGATACGAGCCCAGATGAAATAGAAAACGAAACAATCTCAAATAAAACTAAACGCGACAAAAAAACACATTAAGTCCCACCTGCATGGCCTCAGAATTTAATTTATATTAGATTTTGTGTAAACTTTTGATTTCTGAAGTATTGGCTTCTAATATTTTTCTGATAACGTTGGGACTTAATGAGTTCAACTTTGAAAAATTATATTTACCCAGCATTTGACCAATGTGCATGTTCACCATAACTCATGTTAATAACATCAATTTGACGTCCAGATCGGCACATCTCCATAACCTTCATCATAGCGCGTACTAAAGCTGTTCCCGTTTCCATCGAGCCCAAACGGCCATCACCAATTGTTAAAGAAACAATTTTAGCATTTGGTGCAACACCATTAACATCCTTAGTACAATGATTGCCACTTGCAATGGAAGCCACATGCGTGCCATGCGAAGCTAAATAATAAATTCAGTTTTACATTTGTCATAAAAATTATGCAACATTGTTTATATTTACAACACATTCCAACAATTTCCAGCACATTGCCCTCGTCATGTACGTTTACGGAAACCGACAAATAATCATCGATATTTTTAACTTCGTACGTTTTGGAATATTCTCCAATATGAAGAGCATTTTCTAAATCACCCTAGTTTTTAATTATTTTTTTAATAATAATTCATATAGTCATTTATGTAGAATTGCAAAGAATGTAAGTTCAAACCTTTTCTGTAATATCAATAACAGTTTGCCAGCCTGATTCAGTAGGATATAGAATGCAATCGTATGAGACTTTAATATCGTTATAAAGCTTTTCATAATTATTCAGCAATTCAAGTGTATTGTCCAAGTCTTCTTTTATGAGTTTTTTGTCCCAAGTTAACTTAGATGAGTCTAAAAAATAATGTTCGAATAATTTTTATTAACTAAAACTAATAAAAATAACTTATTTAATGCTTTATACATATAAAGTACGTCCCATAATTCATGCAAGATTTATATTTGCCGCTATTTGGGCTTCAAATTGTCGCCAAGCAAAACAAGGAAACTGTTTGACGGCTGAAAGTTAAGGGTTAGTAAAAATATAACACACGAAACAATATCGCGTTATCATTGTTAAACAATGCTTCAAAAATAATAAAGTTTGGCTGCTTATTGAAATTAGCAACTCTGTTCCTCAATGCCAAATCAATATCCTTGGACTTTCACCAAAACTCCCTCGCATTGTTGACGAAGTTAAATCAATATTTCGACTATAATTTGTAAGAAATTTGGCAGCTGTAACAGCCAAACTATCATTAACTTATTTATTTGTGTTAAATTAAGCACATTTGTCGTTGCTTTCCCATACATTTCTCAGAATGTGCTTACACAAGCACTGATAAATTGTCGCCAAAAACACAGCTTTTATTTTTGAAGCTGTCAAACCGTTTCTTTTTTTTTTTGGTTGGCAACACTACTGCAAAAATAGCGGCAAATTAAAATCTGGCGTGAATTATGGTACACCTTTTATTGGTAAGTATTTAAAAAAATAGTACGCGTCATAATTTAAATTCACCTGAATTTTGTGCATCAAATTCGTTGATTTTGCGCGATACTTCGGCAGTGGCTTTTTTATGAGGTCCATCCCAATTCTTGATTTTGGTGGCATTAGTTAAATTTTCACGAACTTTTGAGGGACACAAATCGTATAAATTTTTTAAGCCAATACGAAATTCTGAATTGGCGGTATTCGACGATATCATTTGCGCTGTAACCTTAAAATAAAAAAAAAAATGCATTACTAGCTACCATCAAAGCACGTGTCAAGTGGGAAAAAAATAGTTTCAGATACAAATTAAAAAATATTAAAAAAAAAAACGTTAACGTAACGTTACCAACGGTGGCCGTGCTCATATGTGGGTGATTCTCCGAAAATTGTACCAAAACATGCCTTTTTTGTCCTCGCCTATTTTTTTTTTTTTTTTTTTATTTCTTTTTTAATTAATGGGAGAGATAGATTTCGAGCATATTTTGAAAAATTAGGAAAAAAAAATTGAAAAATTGTGTTAAACTTGGCATGAGAATGTTAGCCGTGAGAATGCTAAAATGTTCCAAAAAACAATAATGAAAATATCAAACGTTGTAAACAAGTTGAAGCTGGTGGATGGGAAGTTAATTATAAATTGATTTAATTATCTAAAGATAAAAAGAGCGTTAGGAAATACCGCCCAAAAACAAAAACGAAATAACGCCCAAATTATCTTCATATAAATTTGGCGATAATCATTTTGGAAATAACGCCAAAAATTTATTTGTATAAATATTTTTTTGGACGTTATTTGGTTTTTGTTTTTGGACGTTTATTAGATTTTTTTTTTGATTTTAAATGAAACAACGTTCAAAAAACAAATAAAGACCATTTTTTGGGCGTTATTTCCAAAATGACTATCTCCCAAATTTATATGAACATATTTGGGCGTTTCAATTTCAATTCCCTTTTTACTCAATATTCATAAAATTTAGTTAGAATAAGAAATTCTAGGAGTATTCACGATCTGGAAAAACGTACTGGGTAATAAAGTAACATATCAGTGCACAATGCCAACACCAAAAAGTACGCAAGTTACTCTTTCACCATTTTAGCCAAAATGCATAAAAATATAAAGACTTTTGCAATGTTTTCTGTTGTGAAATTTAATAAAACTAGAATCGCTCAGTGGTCAAAATTTGACCACAAATGTAATAAATAATTTTGGTACTTTTTGGGACAGTTTTAGTACTTTTTTTTGCTATTTGGTACAAAATATAAAAGCTCATTTATCATCCCTGGTACAATGACAAATGTAAAGCGAAAAGAAAACAAAAAAAAAAAATTAAATCAGTGTCAGTCAGCTTTTTGTCTTTCTCTTTGTGCTGTATCCTCTTTTCAGCACTGCGTGACCGCGTATTTTGTCGTTGTTAATATTGAAAAATTTGCATTTAA
This sequence comes from Calliopum simillimum, assembly GCA_951812925.1. Classification (NCBI taxonomy): domain Eukaryota; kingdom Metazoa; phylum Arthropoda; class Insecta; order Diptera; family Lauxaniidae; genus Calliopum; species Calliopum simillimum. Next base: position 79,113,850 of record OX638370.1, on the reverse strand, counting down.
TTTTATATGGCTTAATGGCAAAATATTAAAATAATTTTAACTTTGTGCACATTTACACACAAATATCTTTCTAATGGTGCATAATTCAAAGTCGTGCTCCATTTCTAACAGTTTCCGGCAGTTTCTTAGCTCGCATACCAAGATATTTTTAAATTTGACATTAAACCACGCAAATTAAAAAAAAAAATAAAATTTCCGTGATAACAGAAAAATTGTACCCACTGTAGCACCAGTAAAATAGGTCTGCCGGACATTTTCGGTAAAAAAAATTTGGTCGGCCGGATTTTTTCTGAATGGTTATGAAATTTATCATCGATTAATATTAAGATTGATCAAAATCCGCGATGACGGCAAAACATTCCGAAAATTTAATAATTCAAAGGTTTGGTTGACCAAGGTTTTCTTATTCGTCTTAGAGAATCACAGCTACAAGGCAATGCATATTAAGGGAAAAAACAAAGAAATTGGAATTTTTGCATGTGCTGTGTTTTTCTTGTAGCTGTGATTCTCGTCTAATCTATGCTAAAAGTTAAATAAAGTATGCTTGCAGAATTCTATAAGATGTCGGCAAAGCGTCTGATGAGGAATTGACTTATTATAGTCAATTTTGACCTGTGGTGGGTCCCGAAACTAGTAACGCAAACCAGCCTTCCGATACATTTTTTTGCTTTTTTTATTTATGTGTATTTTTGCCTTGTTTTTTGTGTTTTTATTGTTGTTTTACTCTAAAACACTGAACAGTAAGCTCCGACCATCAATGTATTTTCATTGTTGGTAGCTAATAATGTAAATCATCATCTGTTCCAAAAACTAAAAAACTAAAATTTTTTTTTATACCTTAGTCAGTAAGTGCTCACGAGTTATTTGACACAGAAAAATAATGTTTATAAATATGTATTACATTACTTTAGAAAATAATCAGTTTTTTTATTTCCTGAATGTTCATGGTTGTGTCTATAAAAGCTAAGTTTCCTACTCCTCTGCCACCCCATAACAGACAATTTTCCAAATTGAGCAGTGGGAATGATGTTGCGATTTTCTTACGATGTTCACGCGATGTTAAGTTTGCTACAAAACAGATCCTAAATATTGTTAAAATAAACTGTAGAATAATTTGTATCGCGATTGAAATATCTTATCTATAGGGCCCAAGATTTCTACTGATTCATGGAAATACAATATTTACATAGCAACCTTAAGCTAACAGATAACAGTCTTTATAACGAAAAATATGTGTCAAAAAACATTTAAATTACCTTCAATTGCCTTCCTGATAAGCCTGTTATATATCCTTTACTGTCGGGTGTCACCTTTTTTTCCATTGCAACGTCACCACAGCCGGTGCAGTCAAAGCGTTCAATCACCTTTGCCGTTTTTGAATCGCAAATAGTCTTGAAAATATTAGCAGATTAAATAAGTGAATTCGCAAAGTCAAATATATATTGATAAAAAAGAAGTAAATAATATATTTGAGTGGGCGGCCGATGCTTTTTTAGTGCAACGCAGCAGCACAAATAAGGCACCACGTAACAAAAAAAAACGTTGAATTTACCTCCAAGCCAGTTGCTCTGGGATCAACTCCAGAATCGAAAATAGCTATTGTCACATCACGCCCATTATAATCAGGATATTTTTGCAAAAAATTGAGGACTCCTGTCTCAGTTTTCGGCACTAGAGCTCCCGCGGGAAAAACAGTTTCCACTATTCCTACATTGTTGCCATCAATGAACGACATATCGCTGCTTTTGTAACGAATCTGCTGTTGTAATTTAAGTCCAAAAATCGATTTATCTTCCAATTGGAATTTTTCTGATTTTACTAATTTTTTTGCTGCAAATAATTTCAGGACGGTGAAAAAAGTGAAATGTAATGTAAATTATTTGACAGCAGTGACAAGCGGAATTAGTGAAATGCAACTGTCTGAATTGTTTTTTAAATGACACCGATGACAGTTTTGCTTTGGCCAAAATATATTCCATCACATGTAGATGGCTCTAATTTTTTTTTTTTTTTTTTTGATTTTCTTAAATAACAATTAATTTTTTTTACTTAAATTTTGTCAAGACATAAATTGACACATAAATTGTTTGACAGACTTTTTGTAGAGATGAGAGTATAAAATTTTATTTTATGGCAAGTAACTGCCATATCTAAATTGGAGCGATACTGTCATACCTAAGTTGGAGCGTCAGCGTTATTTTACTGTCAAAAATTTCTCATGTACATACAAATTGTATGGAGCATACCGAAATTGCCAACGCTTAAGCTCAGATATTCGAATTTCCAATTTTGACAAAGCGTTATGGAGTGAAGTTAGCTGCAGAAAAGTAAAAAAATAAAAAACAAAATGATTTAGACAAACAAATGACTTCAACGCAACGCTCTTTATTTCGGTATGGCGCAACGGAACGCTCTTTATTTCGGTATGGCGCTTGACGCGTTTGTGTAACGTTAAATAACGCAATGCCTGACTCTCCAATTTATGTATGACAGGTAGTCGATCGTCAGGCGTACTTAACCATCTCTGTCTTTTTGATGTCCATACAATTTATATGGAGCAAATTGAAACAGAGACGGTTAAATTGCGCTGACGCTCGACTAAAGCTCCAATTTAGGCATGGCAGTTACTTGAAAATTGTGTTTTAATGATGATACCACAAAAGATTTCACATTTTTTTGAAACAAAATGTGATTTTTGTTTTATAAAATAGAGTTATTCACGATCTGGAGTAACGAGCTGAGCAACAGGGTAAAAGTCCACTCGGTAACTCTGAATTGTGAGCATACTTAATACTTGCACGTATGTTTTTTCTGTTTATCAAAATAATTTTAACTGACAACAAAACAAAATGAAAAATTTTAAATGAATATTTTGCACACATTCTAATTTTTTTTTTGATGAACAGAAATAGATATAGTAAAAAAAAGGCAAAAGTGTAAGATTATTTTACACTAGAAAATAGCTTGACTAAAATGGAAAAAGAGCAACCGAGTAACTTACGTATATTTTGTTGTTGGGGTTGTACACTGTTACCGTGTTACTCTGTTACTGCCATAACTAAATTGGAGCGTCAGCATTATTTTGCTGTCAAAAATTTCTCATGTACTTACAATTTGTATGGCGCATACCGAAATTGCCAACGCTCAACGCTCAGCTATTCGAATTTCCAATTTTGACAAAGCGTTATGGAGTGAAGTTAGCTGCAGAAAAGTAAAACAACAATATAATTTTGACAAACAAATGACTTCAACGCAACGCTCTTTATTTCGGTATGCCGCTTGACGTTTTTGTGTAACGTTAAATAACGCAAAGCCTGATGCTCCAAATTAGGTATGGCAGTTACTCAGGACGTTACTCCAGATCATTGCTATACTCTTTGCCTCAAAAAAATTTAACCCAGCCTAATATATATACAGGGTGGCTGGGATTCGGTAGAACATCGGAAAATGTAAGATTCCTGAGACTATTCAAAACAATTTTTCTTATACTTTCTATATTTCCAATTGGAAAACGACATTAATTTAAATTTTTTATTTTTTTTTTTAATAATAATTTTAAAATTTTTTGTTTGTTAAATAATATATGTGCACATTTTGCTTCGAATGATTTTTATAAGTTTTACTTTTATTACTTTTTTTTTTAATGTATTTAATGTATTTTTCGACTGGTAAACTATTTTCGGAACTTTGAAATATCGATTCTTCGACTTTTTCTGTTTGGGGATTGTTAATCTATCTCACTCGAAACGAACAGAGCTAAAATTAGTATACAATGTAGTGTTGCCATTCATTTTTTATGACATTTGACAATAAAGGTTTGACAATCAGCTGCTTTGTATGCAACAACAATCACCGCAGTTTTCGGTAGTTTGTGGAAAAGTTAAGTTTATCATAATAAATAAAAGAGGTTCTGGCGTAAAATGTGGTTCGAAATCTTACCCTCTGCTGCAATCATCACCGTTGCTCTTTCCGTTCCAATATACGCAATGTATGGCGTACACAAGTTAACTCTTGGAAATGTAAGTTTGCGTCTTTGCACCAGCGAAGAGAAATTCCTCAGTCTTCCATAATTCTTATGTAATCGAACCAATTTACATTTGTTTAACATTTCACTTCACAACAAAAATATTTTTATTAAATTTTATTTATAAAGGCAACTTTGATTAATATGAAATTAATTTTTGCTTGATTTTTCACTCATAGGCCTACCGTCGCAACATGGACGAGCGCTTTGACCGAATAATGTACCAACGCGACCATCGACTAACAAATAATCCATACATTATGAATGTGAGTATAACATGATCCGGTTATCTGATAACGATTATGTTGGTTTGTTAAAATAACGATCATTAGATCGGTTTATGCTATTATAATTAAAGATGTCACGAATATCCGGCCACTATTCGGGTACTTTTTCACACACAATACCGAAAGTTTACATAAAAAATTTTTTTATAATGTACAAAATAAAGTAAATTGAAGCCCTCTAATCTTTAAATTATAGGTTTCACAAATTAGGTCCTGATGTGATTTTTGTACAGAATTTCACTGTCTGTATTGAAAGACGTTAAAATAATTCTTTCATGAGATAAATAGTTATTTATAAAAAAAAAAAATTACTAATGAACACAAAAAAAAAAAGAATAGAAGAAAAAAAAAAATTAAATCACTAATGAGCACGCTTTTTCTATTTTTTGATCTCAATCTACTTCACTATAAAGAGGTTATGGTATTCGATCAAATCACTATTCATGACATCTCTAGATACCGTCCGCGTTATGCAACAGCTATGAATGTTAATTTTTTCAAATTTAGAGAAATAACTAAACAATTCTTTATAAGCAGTGCTACGCAAAAAAAAAAAATATAATAAAATTGCTGCTTTGATATCATCAAATGTACCGATTTTGCTACTCTGCTTAAAATGTTGATACAGGTTTTCCACTCCAAGTTTTAATTTCTCCACACCAAGCTCATATTTTTTCAATTTAAATTCAACTTTCTCCCAATCAAATTAACCCCCGGTTTCCAAATCAAATTCACCTTTGCAAAAAACACGCTTAAAATGATATATCTCTGCACCTACAGCAGCTTATCACTCGCCTTCCGATTCGGTACATGGTATACAAACTTTTAGTTTTGTAAGCGGGTGATACCCCCCTTTCCAATCCCCTCCACATTTTGGCATGTGTTAGGTAGACACAATATTAGTCTTTGTACCAAGTTTCAGTTTCGTGTTTTTTTGCAAGGTGAGTTTGATTTGGAAAAGGGTGAATTTGAATTGGAAAAAGGTTGAAGTGGTTTGGAAAATTTGATTTGGAACAACAGGGGTGAATTTGATTTGGATTTGAAAAAAATTGAATTTGAATTGAAAAAACAAGAATTTGGTGTGAGAATGAAAATGCTCCTCAGTAGAAAATATGAGGAGTGATTGAACAAAAAGTAACATTTCCAGTTTTTGTCTTTTTGCTTTTTTTAAGAATCGTATGTAAATCTATGAACTACACAGTGCAGTTGAATTTGGCGGTTCAAAGAATAACAGTTCCCAAGAAAACCGCGTTTTTCGTCGATTTCCGAACAAAAAGTAACATTTCCACTCCACTAGTCCTGACTAAAAATTACATTTACCTATTTAATAATAATGACTAATCATAGCCTTCGTTGAACATTTTCAGTTGCTTTTATTGCTCCCACAAGGCATCATTTCATTTTAATGATTATCAAATAGTAACATTTCCAATATTTCTTGACAAAAGGTAACATATCCAAATTTCAAACTCAGGTATCTCCATCAACATGAAAGTTTTTAAATATGTAAAAACGCGATTGTAAGGCAGCTTTTTTAGTGTATATTTATGCATAAACATATTTTTTTTTTTTTTTAAATATGCTACCATTTTTAAACACATTTTATTGATTTCTGAAAAAAAAGGAAACATGGAAATGTTACTGTTTGTTCGACCATTTTTTGTTTTTTTTTTAAATAAAATCGACCTAAATTTCGATATGACTTAAACTCTGTAGAAACAAGATTGCTTGCTAGATATGCCTATGGCAAAAAATATCTACCTCGGATATGTACATAAGTACCAATCGGCCCCCTATATAAAAGTTCATTCAATTCTAAGAAAAAATTCCCAAGCTACCATACCACTACATTCAACTTTAGTTCGCCGCATTTTCGAATGTGTATGACATTACTTTTGCCCATTAATGAACTTGTTCCACTTTCAAAATAAACGATTCATTTGATTTTAAAGTGCGTAAAGCGGCAAAAGTAATGCCGCTATTCGGTTATGCCATAATATTCGGTTATTTGACCGATATAATTTTTTCAACTTAATGCCATCAATTTCACACCATCAATCAAATTTTTCTTGAAAGCAGAGCCCAAATATATTGATTTCTAACAAAATATCAGCCAATTGATATTATGATATTACTTTTGCTTTGTTACCCCTTTTTCAAAGTTAACGACTCAAAGAACTCCGTAGGTTATGCGAATTTCTAAAAATGCCAAAGCAAAAAGTGTTTCAGAATATTCACAGGAATTTTACATTTATCGATATTCTACCGATTTCTACCCACCCTTTATAAACTAAAAATATATTGAATGCAAGGTAAAATTTTCAATCGAAAATGCGGCGAACTAAAATTGAACGTAGAGGTATGATTCGTTGGGCATTTTTTCTTAGAATTGTATGAACTTTTACATATCGTCAGGTTAAAACTACAACTAGACATCTACATTTTTCATGTTTTGAGAAAAAAGCTTTTTAAGTTTTTTGAAATTCGTTTTTTGTGTGGGATTTTGCAGTTTTCTGTTTTTTATTCTGTATATAAAATTGGATGAGGACTACATTTCGAAAAGCCGACTAGACTGGGGCACAGAGCCGTTTTTCCTCCACGTTTCTGTATACTTAACTCAAAACATCAGTATATGTAGATGTCTAGTTGTAGTTTTAACCCGACGATATGGGGGTACTTAGTGGCTTTAAAACAAATTTTTTTTGCAAAGGTGAGAAACTTTTGTTTGTATCTGCGTTGTTGCTTTTTATTCGATAAATTCTCCAGCAACTTGAATACACTTAGCTCAGTGCTTAAGTATAAATTCCCTAATGTAGAGTCGATTGTTGTCGAAACTTTTTTTATAAAATTTGGAATTTGGTATTCATTATACAATAACTTAAAACATGAAACTATTTACCCTTCAGTGTTAAGTTGTAAGACCGTATAACATAACCAAAAACTATTATATACAAAAAAATAATGGTGTCTTAAAAAACATTGGGAATAACATAAGTTGCGTAAATGGGTAATATTTACCAACCTCAATGGCGCCGAGTTAACTTTTTTAACTTTGTTATTGATAATGATAACTTATATTTTTTTTTTCTATCAGCCAGGTATTTTTTTCACAAATTCCAACTCCAAGAACTTGCAAAAATTTTCGATTGCAATTTACAGGGTGGGCCATTTAAAGTGGAAGCATCGAGCAACCCAATAACTTTTGACAGAATTGTCAGATCGACTAATGACATACCGCGTTGGAAGCGACATTCCAAGACAATTTTACCATAGAACAGTACACACCAAAAGAACGCGCTGAAATCGTTCAGCTTTACATTCAACTTTTTCGCCGACTTTTGCCGAAAAATCATCATGTCAGACGAGGCACATTTCACGTTAAATGGATACGTTAATAAGCAAAATTGTCGATTCTATGCCACTGAAAACCCTCAATTAATTGAGAAACAGCCTCTATATGACCAAAAAGTTACAGTTTGGTGTGATGTTTGTGCGGATATGGTCATTGGTCCCTATTTTTTCGAAGACGATGATGGAGCAACGAAAACTGTTAATGGCGATCGTTATCGAGCCATGATAAATGATTTTGTTATGCCCATTGTTCATGAAAATGGTTTGAATGGCTTCTGGTTTCAACAGGACGGTGCAACATGCCATACAGCTCGACTAACAATCGATTTGTTACGACCATTGTTCCCCGGACGAGTCATATCGAAAAACGGTGATTTTGACTGGCCCCCGAGATCACCCGATTTGACGCCACCAGACTTTTTTTTGTGGGGCTATTTGAAATCCAAGGTATACGCTGATAAACCAAGGACTATAGCTCAACTCAAAGACAACATACGACGTGAAATCGCCGCCATATCGACCGATACATTGGCCAAAACGATGGAAAACGCCGAAAAAAGGGCACATTTTGTACTCAAGGCCAAAGGTGGCCATTTACGCCATATCATTTTCAAAAAATAGCTGTAACATATCTCCTTGAACCAAAATAATTAAAATCGAAATGAAAATAAATAAAAATGTTTTTTTCATATATTTTTTTCAGAAACAAATGCTTCCACTTTAAATGGCCCACCCTGTAGAAAAATATAAAAAGGAGCTTCTATCTAAATACAAAATGTGCTGCAGATAAAGGATGTTTTTTTAAGCATGATAAAACTTGAAATTGTGAAAAATAACACAAAAAATTAAATTGTAATCATAATTTTTTTTTATTCGAAAGATCAATACATCATATACATTTGAAAATGATTTCGGGCAAATGGGCATCGCGGGTGTTCTTGACGAAGCGCATTCTGCTCGTCCAATTTTGGGCCACTTTTTCGAGCACTGTCGTATGTCACGCATAACACGAACAATGCTGGCCTCCAAGGCGTCAATTGTTGCTGGTTTATCAGCATAAACCAGTGAATTCACGTAGCCTCACAGAAAATAATTGAGGGGTGTCAAATCGCACGACCTTGAAGGCCAATTGACAGGTCCATTTTCGAAATCAACTTAAATTTGGATAGTTTCGTAGCGTCGTCAAACGTCAGTCTATTCATGATGAGTTGGCAGAGTATACTGAAACAAATAAAAAAAAAAAAATTTCATTAAAATTTAATTTATTGTGTTATTTTTTACAATTTAAGTTCTATCGGTCTTAAAAAAACACTCTTAAGAACCTTTTTGTCCTTTATACGCGACTGTTTTGTCTTTTCCAAGCAACATACTGTTGCCATAACATTTTTGCCAATCATTCTCTATTTGCCAAATTTATTCCAAACAGTCCAATTTGGACCGACAATTTTTTTACTGCATAACACTTTTGTTAATTTTTAATTTAATATGCCTCTTATTTATTTATATCAGTAAAAGACATTTTATGAATTTACAAAAATTTTTATGTCCTCATAAACTCTGAAGCATTTTTCTGTGACTTTTTTTGGGAAATAATCCAAAATATGATTATTCAAAAATACTACCTAGTGGATAACTGAATTTTGGATACTCTGCAATCTTTTACAAAATAATTTTTTTTTTTTTTTAATTTTAATACTTTATTGAGATTAATCTGAATTAATTGAAATAAATTGAAAATGAAATTGGAGTATTAAAAAAAGTGACATTAACATTATTCATAAAAAGTATTTTTCTTTATTGTTTTCAGGGCTTATCTTCAATTCCCGATGAGGAGAAGGAATCATAATTGTGAAAAAACTTAAATTAGTATGAATTAAAGCATAATTTAATAAAAAAAATTAATAATTATGTAAACATAAAACAAATTTAAATAAAATCATTTGCTTCTATAGAGCACATTTTATCGTCATTGAATTGTAAATCATCCATTCAAATAATGTTTATGACATCCCTGTGTTTTAGCAAATCATCCCTTAAGATGGTAACCACTTATGTTTTACCTTACTATTCCACTTTTCCTGTTTTATTCTTACTGTAAAAGGCGTCGTCGATAGTTATTTGAACATGAAGTACAATTAAATGCAAAAAATTTTTCGCATTTAAATATAAATGAAGGCTTTAAATCTTAAAAACTTTTCGGAAAAATGTGAAACAAACATTAACATTACGGTTTCAAAGATAAAATGTTAAAATTTCATTCAGAATTGAAGTGAAAAGTAAAATTTTCGCCAAAGTAAAATAAAGAAAAAAAGTTATTCTATGTTCTCTGTTAAATTTTCACCCCCTCCTCAAAACAAAGTTTGTAGGCATATGTTAAGAGGCAGAACTTTTCGGCACAATTCGGTTTATTTGATGCCGTCTTTTGTTTTGCTTCTGATATTTATGTTTACAATCGTTGGCGCCACTGGAAATTCCCTGAAAGCAATTGAAGATGTTGCTGGACGACATCATCGCCATCAACAACAGTTTTCCGACAGGCAGCATGAGGAAAAAGGTTACTGTGCCCCATATAATGGCAAGATTTGTAAAAATTATATAAGCGGACAAGTGTGGTATAGTCGCGAAGATCCAAATGGTGGTTGGAAAAATGAACAAATAACAACGGCATTATGGGAAGAACTTATTGCCGATCTAACAGGACAGTGTAGATATGCGGCGGAGGTAACTTACATACTGACTGAATATGGTGAAATATTTAAAACGTTTAAATTTGTTTTTTCTCTTTATTAGAAAATGCTTTGTGCTTATGCTTTTCCACGTTGCCAAGTAGAAAATGGACATACTATTAAAGTACCACTTTGTTATGAAGATTGCATGGCGACACATTTGCAATATTGCTACAACGATTGGGTCCTTATCGAGGAAAAGAAAGAACGTAATATATTTATAAAAAGTCGAGGTCATTTTAGGTTGCCGAACTGTGCAATTCTTCCAAAATACAACGCAACTATGAAAAAACCCAATTGCTCCTACATTGGTCTGACGGAAATAAATGAAGATGAAGTAACTTGTAAGTGTTAACCTTTTGTGAAATTTCAGCCAATATAGATTATATTTAAATTTATTTTTTTTTAAAATAATATGAAAGCATGTATTTATGACATTTTATTTAGGAAATAACGCACAAAAACAAAAGCGAAATAACCCCCAGATTATTTTCATATAAATTTTGGCTTTTTGGCGTTATTTCATTAAAAAAAAAACCAAATATTGAACAAAATCAAAAAATGAAATAACGCCCAAATTATTTTCGATTTCGAATGGAATCAATCTTAAGGTGCTCTGCGTTTCGAAAAATAAAATGGAATTGGAATTTTATTGCAAGAAATAAAATAAGCTACTGGTTTCAATACGATTTACTTAAACTTAACTCTGATGTGGTAGGCGTTATTTCCTAACGCCACTGTTCATGTCATGGAAATTATAATGACTTAAATTTTAATGGTTTTCTTGCCATTTTGCTCCAAACTTTTTCTACCATCTCTTTTATTCATCTTAAAATAATCATATTTTAGTTATTTGACCTACATTTGAATAAATAAATTATAAAAACATTTATTTTTAATTGAACTTTTTAGTCATTGCAAAGATTTACATTTAAATCTATCAATGCATTTTCTAACACATAATTATGACAAGTTAAGGAGCGGATTAAAAACATATGTTTCGTCTTTCGCCAAAAACATTCCGCTAAAACTGTTTTTATATCAAAAAATGTCTGTTACCACCCATTATCCATCGTTTTTTGTTAAAATATCTATAACTGTGTATTAATTTTTGTTTAAATATAACTCTGTTTTAATCAAAAAAAAAAAAATCACATTATTTTGCTAAGATAACTGCCGCAATGGAAATGGACGTTACTACCTGGGAATTATGAATGTAACCAAAAGTGGAATTCCTTGTCAACGATGGGACTCACAGCATCCTCACAAACATATGCAGCCACCATTAGTTTTTCCTCAAATTGCAGATGGTGAAAATTACTGTCGCAATGCAGGTGGAGAAGAGCCTGCACCTTGGTGTTATACTGTAGACGATACTGTTCGTTGGCAGCATTGTGACATACCGCTTTGTCGTACGTATCGATAAACATTTTACATATGTATTTTAAAACTTATTTAACATTATCATTATGTTTTTACCAGCTGACTTTGTTGAATACATCAATAAGGATTCTGTTACTCCAATTAAAATGGAAACCTTTTTTACGCCTTCCATGATCTTTTTACTTTCTGGCATTGGTTTTATTGGTATCGTAGCCCTGCATTTAATAATTTTGCTGGTTTATAAAATATCCAAGCATAAGGACTTGACGCAGCAGCAACAACAACAACATCAGACACAATCTGCTGCTTCCGAATGTAACGTTTCTACTAGAGGAGAACATAATCTAAATGCTAGCCGAGATACTCTGGACTCGAATACTGTGGCCAATTACAAATTTGGGACCATTCGTAGTATTGTCACCGTTCACAGTGTCAGCGAACCAAAAACAAAGCTAAACACAAAACTAGAAAAATTGGAATATCCCAGGAATGAAATTGTCTACGTTAGATCGTTGGGTCAAGGTGCATTTGGTAGAGTTTTTCAGGTTTGATTTTGATCATATTTAATTTATTCAAAAATATTCAAATAAAACACTTACAGGCAAAGGCACCTGGTCTTGTTCAAGGCAACGATGATCTTCTTGTCGCAGTTAAAATGCTTAAGGATGATGCAAGTGAACAAATGCAAACAGATTTTGAAAGAGAAGCTTGTTTGCTTGCTGAGTTTGATCATCCAAATATTGTGAAACTTTTAGGAGTATGTGCTCTGGGTCGTCCAATGTGTCTTCTCTTTGAGTTCATGTCGCCAGGTGATTTAAATGAATTTCTTCGTTTATGTTCACCATACGCTACACACCAAATACAACGTGACCGTCAGGAACTAAACGAAGGACATTTATTGCAGATAGCAGCACAAATAGCTGCTGGTATGGTTTATTTGTCCGAAAGAAAATTTGTCCATCGCGATTTAGCTACCAGAAATTGTTTGATTAATGAAAAAATGATGGTAAAAATTGCTGATTTTGGTCTTTCACATAAGATTTACTTGCAAGATTATTACAAAGGCGATGAAAATGATGTTATACCAATTCGTTGGATGCCACTAGAAAGTATTCTCTATAATAAATTTTCCATTGAGTCGGATGTTTGGGCATACGGTATATGCCTATGGGAAGTTTTTTCTTTTGCACTGCAACCATATTTTGGTTTGACGCATGAAGAAGTTATCAAATACATCAAAGAAGGTAATGTCCTTAGCTGTCCAGACAACACGCCGCTGTCAGTGTATGCCCTAATGCGGCGCTGTTGGAATCGAAAACCAAGTGAACGTCCCAGCTTTGCTGAAATTAATCATTGTATTCAGCATAGTATTGTTGAGTATGAGTGCAAAACTATGCTATAAAAAAATAGTTAAAATACGTCTTGCCATTTATGTTGATTTTATATTTTATCTACTATATTGTTCTTTATGACGAAATCATCTATATCAGCAATATTTTAAGCATTTGAAAGGTTGTATTCTTTCATTAAAAAATATAATATCGAAGTTCTCGCAAAAACCAATTGCAATGCAATGCAAAATCTATTCAACGAAATTAGGTTTAGTTCTATTTCTGATAAGTTAAAAACAAAAACATTAAAGTAAGCAAAATTATTCTCTTGTTTGATGGCGCTGGTTCTTTCTTACCCTCAAGATGAAACATATTCTGGTAAATAAACTTTTTGCGGAAGTATCTCTAAATTTAACAAATTGTGCTAATATTTTATTATAACGAAAGTAACATCGCTGCTTCCAATTAAAACAGCTTCGAAATAGAAGTATGAGTCTTCCTAAAATACCCTCATTATGAATGTAAATTACGGGGAAACGCTTAGTTTTGAAACACAAAAAGACTTTCATGAATAAATATTCTTGAGAATTTTTTCTCAGACGGGCTTGCAGTTTCCATTGCAGTCTAAAAAAAATTTTCGGGATAAGACCCAGAATTAAGCTATTATTTTCTGAAATATAACCAATTCTTTTAAAATTTTATTAAAACATATGTAATGTGCTTCCCCATAATAATTGTGCTTCCCTGCAACATCCAAAAACGTTGCCAAAGTTGTGCTTCCCCGCAATGACTTACTGTTTAAAAGAATTGCAAGAACAATGGTAGTCGGGAAAGTTCCCTCGAAGCGCATCAGAAATATGTATGTATTTTTGAAATGCTTAACCCTTTCGACCCGCCTGGGACAATAGGTATATCCCAAAAAAATTTTAATAAGCAAAATTGTTTAAAATGAGTTTATATGTATGTAAACTTACGCGAATGGGAAAAGGAAAGCCTCTCCGATCACTGGAGAGCCAAAGAAGGTATGCGACAGGCGAAGAGGCTGATCGATCCAAAACAAGTTAAGGCTGAAGCTGTTCTAAATCTCAACAGGAAGGATATAAAAACGTACAGTGAGATAATGACAGGTCACTGTAAACTTAATTATCACCTAAAAAAGATGGGTTTGGTAGACGAGGACTCCTGTAGACTCTGCTTAGAGGACTTGGAAACAGCAGAGCATGTGCTATGTGCATGCCCTGCTGCGTTTAGACGCAGAATTAAGTATCTAGGAGCTGAGATTTTAGATCCAGGTGACATAGGTAAAATTAATCCCATGGCAGTAACAAGATTTATAGATAGTCTGGAACCCCAGTGTGCCAGACGGTTCATATCTTCGCTTTTTTACCCGTTACGGATCCGTTACTGATCCGTTTGCGGGAGAAATTCCAAAAAAAAAACGATTCGCTTTTTTTTGGGAATCTCTCCCGCCAACGGATCAGTAACGGATCCGTAACGGATAAAAAAGCGAAGATTTGAACTGTCTGGCACACTGGGACTGTTTTGATTAGAGAAACATGATGTACAAAAGATCTTTTAGGTCGCAGTACAATATAGAGCCTTTAAAATAATAATAATAATAATAATAGTAATGTATGTAAACTCATTTTAAACAATTTTTCTTATTTAAATTTTTTGGGATATATTGTCCCAGCCGGGTTAAGGGTTAAAGTAAAATTTAAAATGCTTTTAAGTTTAAAGTAAACAATAATGTTTTGGAACCGTTTTTGTAATAACTATACTTTATATAAAGAAATTCTAATTTCTTTTCCTCAATTTTAAGTGTTAGTTTCCAGTGTAAAAAACAATAAAATATTTTGCAGCTTAAACATGATACTTAGAGCATCTAGTTTTAAAGCTATATTTCCAACCAAGGTAATGAGAAAGAATCAAGTGCATTTGAAAACCCTGCATAAATACAATTGACAATTTTATTTAACCGAAATCATTGATGAAATGAAGCGTGCGCAGCTTCGCTCGGGCTGGATATGAAAGCGATTGATGTCATATGAAAGGAAATTTATTAAGCTAAAAAATTGTAGTACAATGGTTGGCTGCGAATTTGGCGAGAAAATTCTTCAAAAATGTGTTAAAATATTCCCATCCAAAATTATTTCCGATAACCTTACTTTTCAGTGAATTTTGCACTTCCAGAAAATTTTGTTGCAATGAGGCCCATTTCTTTATCGATTAAATAAACCTAAGCAATAGTGTACATTGACTGTGGTTAAAGAATAATAAAGCTTGCATTATTTGGTTTTTGTCACACTCTTGAAAAATAATAAATTAAATTAGCAATTCTTATCATTAAACATATAAGAAAA
Organism: Calliopum simillimum; assembly: GCA_951812925.1. Classification (NCBI taxonomy): domain Eukaryota; kingdom Metazoa; phylum Arthropoda; class Insecta; order Diptera; family Lauxaniidae; genus Calliopum; species Calliopum simillimum. Next base: position 79,098,385 of record OX638370.1, on the reverse strand, counting down.
AGTGATTTTCTATAGCGTTTTTTAAATGTTTACACACAAAAAGCACATCAAAATACAATAATAAAATCTAAAAGAAATCTTATCTTGGATAATAATAATGATAAAAAAACCAAAAAACACTATTTATTTAAGTATGTATTTATATCACTGTCAACAATATCAATTTATTTTACAAAAAAATCTTTATATAATATGTACATTTACGAACTATTGTAAAAGAATACTGAATTTGTAACCCAAAATATTATTTGGGAATTTTAAAAAATAAAACGTTTCATAGCACATCTGTGTGTTTTTTTCTATAATAATTTATTTCATGGTCTTGCTCATTTTTAAATTAATAAAAACCATAAGGATATGAAGCGTAAGGATATCTTCGGTACGGATATGGAAATATTCCGCCAAATCCACCACCTATTATTCCATACCCACCACCTCTACCTCCATAGCCATAGCCACCTCTTCCACCAAAACCGCCTCCTCTAACTCCACCAAAACCGCCTCCTCTTCCTCCACCAAAGCCACCTCCTCTACCTCCACCAAAGCCTCCTCCGTGTCCACCCCCGCCATGACCACCTCCACCGCCACCACCTCCTCCTCCTCCTCGAGCATCACAGTAGTTTATGCTTAGAACTACTAATAGAAGGATTATGCATACGATCTGAGCGAATTTAGCCATTTTACAGTTCAATTATATTCTTCACGGATCTATGCAACCAATACGATTCTGTATAAAATCTCAACTGATCTTTTTAAAAATTAAAATAAAGAATATGAACTGAGAACCTCAACACTTAATCCGTGCTAATTAGATTGCTCATATTAATTGCAAACAAAGTTGTTTTCACTTCTGCAAAATTTATATATCTACACATAAATTTAAATTTCAATTATCATTTAATTATCACCAAATTAAAACTTGCTTATATGGTTCATTTGTATATACATTTTTATTTTCATAAATATAACATTTACTAAAAAAAAATCCTTTCTTTGTTTTTATGCATTTCAAAACATATTTGCTATCACAGAAACTTAGTCTAAATATTCCTTTCATATACATACATATATCTTTATGTACACCAACATATGTATACATTGGCATATATTTTTTATAAATAATATATTAATGTCTATAATATCATTTACATACATTTTTAAATATCTTACAATGTCTGCGGACAATTTTTATTTTTACTTAGCACAAGTCTGTCTGGATCTAAGCTTAATTTTTTTAAAGCATCATATATCTTGGAACGAACCTCAGCGGGAAAGTCTCGATCACGCCCAAAAATCCAGATTTGATCTGAGTACCCTAAAGACCCCAAACTACCGCAAGACCATAGTATAGCAAAGTTATCATAGTCCGAATAGAGCACCTGATATTTGCCAGAACCTGGTAGTAGTCGTGCAATAACTTCCGGAAAACGTGTATTGAACTATAAGTAAGTTACAATTTTTTTTTTAACGTATAACTTCAAGTAAAAACACTTATTCCTACCTTAAAGTCCATTATTGAAGACTTGCGACTCTCTGGGGTGGCATATCCAAGATTAACTGACGGATTTCCAGTTCTAGAGAAAGAGTAAACTGAAATATCAAATTTTTTTACAAATTAGTTTATTTATATTTTCTTACAATCTGTTAATTGTTTTTATCGCAACCTCCAGTTTAAAATTATTGTATTTAGATAGTTCATCACGATTAAGTGGTTGGAACTCCAACGTTGTGCATCCGGAAGCGATTTCTGGCAAGTAGAAAGAACGCTCCACTTCGTACCATTGTCCCAGTACCTACATGAAGAAATAAGATATGAGTTAATTTAATCATATATGGGTCATTAAAAATAAAAGGTAATTAATTTTCAAGTCTTTTGCCAAAAAATAAAATTACCAATGAACTTTCTTTGAAAAAAAAGGAAAGGACTTATTCGAAATAAAATAATCTTTCTTTCTATGCAAAACACGCCAAGTGTACCATCTGAAAATTTTTTTGTCTCCGATTTCGCTCAAATTTGGCAATATGGTAGCTCCAGTATGCAAGACTAAAAATCCGGGAGGATTTGGATTTTTATAGGATTTATAAGCTTTAAAATGATGTATGACTCAAGATGGGATTCGGTCGCCACATGAGAGGTTTTGGATATTGAAAAAACGCGGCAGGCAAAACTTTTTTTTTTTTTTACTTAAGAGAAAGGCATCTAACGAAAAAAGTGTACAAGGCATAAAATGCTTAGAATCGTCCAAATCGTGTAAATTTTTTTGGAATTTTTTTCAACTTTTTTATTTGAAAAATTTTTAAAAAATTATTAAAAAAACAAAATGTTCTTTGCTGGGTTTTTAGGAAAAATGTTGTACTTCTAAAATTACATATTTAGAATGTAAATTATATACGACACTCCTTACATTTAATACCCTACACCCAGGGTATATTCACTTTGTCCTTCCATTTGTAACACAGAGAAGGAGGCGTGGCAGATATAGAAAAGTATATATATTCTTGATCAGCGTCACCTATATAGCCATTTCCGTTTGTCTGGCTGGGTGGCTGGCTGGCTGGGTGTGCGTGGAAATACATTTTTTGGGAAAACTGAACAAGATAATTCAATGAAATTTGGTACACTGCCTCCGTCGTCAAAGTTAGCTCGTGGGATTGAAAATGAGCAAAATAGGTCAACGGACACGCCTACCGCCCATACAAAAATTATATTCAAAATGCAATTTAAGGAGCATTTTTCACGACATGCAACTAAAATACACATTAATACTACGAATTGTAAGCGCAAGCTCTGAGAAAAAGCTGAGCGAATTCAGACAAGAGCGTTTGGCACCTGTCATATAGGCAAAAGCTTCAAAACGCTATACAGAAAGCGTTTTTTGAGATACTCGAACCAAATTTGTCTCAGACACTAAGAATTATAAATGAAAGCTCTCAACAAAAATTTGGTGAAATCGGGCAAGGGGGCGTGGCACCTCCCGTATAAGCAAAAGTTTCAAAATGCTATACTAAAATCTTTTTTTGAGATAATCCAAGTAAATTTCACTCAGACACTAAAAATTATAAATGCAAGCTCTGAGCAAAAACTGGGTGAACTCGGACAGGAAGGTGTGGCACCTCCCATATAAGCAAAATTTTTGAAATGCTGCAGTGTAGGGTATTTATTTTTTGGCCAGGCCAAAAGTTACAGCCTTACTAGTTTCTAAATCAGATTTTCTTAACTAAAGAGTAATATACTAACCTAAGTCTCAAGCACTCAATCATTTCGAAATATAAATAAAGTCAGCTCAAATTAATCAAATCACTGATCAGTTAATCACTGATCTCTTTTATGTTAAGATATTTGTTATTAAAATCGAAAACAACTGATTGACTTTGTACGAGTGTAAAAGTATCTCAAATCTCAAAGACTTATCGACAATGACGATCAAGGTTGGATGAAGCAATTTTGCAGTTGCTTTTACCGACTGACTCAGTAAAAAAATATAAAACTAAGCAGACTTTAAATGAAACACAAAAATGCTACAATTTTTAAACTTTGGAATTGTTTTTGCTGTTGATTTTCAAAGCTGAATTTCAAAGGTGTAAATTATATTGATAATGAACGTTAATGCAGCAATAAATAGAATTTCGCTCGAAATACTTACTTAGTATCTATGAGAAAAGGTGTGTTCAATATATGCGGGTTTACTGAATTTTGTTTATGTACATTTTAGACTTTGTTACTTTCAAGTTGTAAGTCAAGCTATTAAAAGCCGGCTTAAAACACAATACAAATACTTTGTAGTATTTGTGTTTTACTTAAAACTTGTTTATGGGCCATAATAGTTCAAAGTTATGACTGGCCACATTAAGATCGTGATCTCTCATTTTATTGATATTTTTGTTGTTGTTTCTTTTTGTTTTTTAAGTTTACAATAACGTATTAAGGTCTTTGCTCTTCTTGTAGATATTTAATTCAAATCATCTTCAACGCCTGCGGTGCATTCATCAGTTGCTACCGTACTGCCCAAAGCTCAAAAAAATATGAATACCACTGCTGTGAATCAGTTGAGTTTATTTAGTTATCTTTTTTTAAATTAAATTAGATTTAATTAATTTATTTACACAAGTTGGTCTCTGACATAAAAGTCGGTACTAAAGTGCGTAGATTTTTGCTCCAGCTATAGTGGATAGCGCTAAGTTCACAACTTTGTCATTTTCAATTGACTCATTGCATTCATATAATTTATGTAAATAAATTTTGCTTCATGGAAGTCGTACTTGCAGAATTTACTTAAATCATTTTTTATTATGCAAATTTACTAGCAAGTATCTTATGTATTTAGGGTAAAAACAAAAATCGCATGAGTAATATTGAACTTTCACTCTGATTTTTATTTATATGAATATGTACAAAACAAACACGTAAGGGTGTTATCTTTGGCCGTGTCAAAAATAAAACACCCTACATCGTATGCTATAAAATTTCTAATTAACTCCGTGAGTATATGGTTTTCAAGCATAGATTTGCATGGAACGTTCCATGTTCTGACAAAATTTCATATAGTGCAAGCACCAGCTATTCACAGTATTTGTTTGTTAATGGGTACCAATCTTAAGCATTTTAATTTTTTTTTGTTTGCTTAAAACATGCTTAGTAATTGTTCGGAGCCCGCAGGAACTATTCCAAGAATTTGTATAATATTTAGCAAGGTGTAATTTGTTCACTTTCTCAAGATTTTCATATTACATTAAAACTATGCTTATTTCGAAGACAAATGTTGAAGCCATAATGTGGTCATTTATTTAGTTATTTTAAAAGATGAAAGGATATACATTAGACTGCTTCATAACTTTTTTTTTTGGTTCCGATTTGCTTTTCAAAAAGTTTTTTTGTTAAAAGGAAAGAAAGAAAAAGTTCTGTTACAAGGACAGCCCATAATATTAATATTTACTAGTGGCGAATCGTATTTTTTTGTTGTAAATATTGTATGAAATTGTATTCTATGGTAAAGAATACTCTTCTAAACACTTTTTTATATATTTCGTGAATACTCTTCTTAACACTTTTGTATATCGACGGCTTATATTCAATACCCTCTATCTGCAAAAACACAATTTTTCAGGAGAGCAGAAAAACCGATTCAATCACTATTCTTTGAAGCATTAATCAATTGGAATACTACAATATTAATTAAAAAGCTCTATTTCGCCCCACAAATTAAATTTTTTTAAAAACGTTTGTTATTCCCGTTATTATAGTAGATAGAGCTTATTCAAAGCAAATAATGACTTAAATTTTTTACTACGAAGCTGTTTTGTGAATGCAATATCCTCTATCTACACTTTTTCCACTTGTTGTTAAAGTATTTTGAGAAGTTTTTGTGCAGATAGAGGATATTACATTCACAAAAAAAATATTATTGTAGATAGAGCAGTAACAAAAATGAAAATTAAATATCTCTTGAAGTGGTTTTTTCGGCTGCGATTATTATCATACATGGCATTTGACTCAATGAAGAGTTTGCCATCAAAAACACATTTTCCTAAAAACTGTAGATAGAGGGTATTGAATATAAGCCGTCGATATATTTCGTGAAAGAGAAAACTTAGACGAATGGGACTGCTACCATTGAGATATATACAAGTGTTAAGAAGAGTATTCTTTAACATAAAATGCAATTCCATACAATACTTACAACAAAGGAATACGATGCGCCACCAGTAAATATTAATATTATGTGCTATCTTTGTACCAGAATTTTTACTTTCTCTCCTTTTAACAAAAACAACTTGTTGGAAAGCAAATCGGAAGCAAAAAAAATTATGTAGCAGTCTAATATATATATATGGACCTATTTTGGAAGAATTTACTCTAATTCAGTTGTTTTTTCTATCAAGGACTTTTCTTCAGACAAAATTTTGTAACAATTTTTCGTATCGTTTAGATATCGGGTACATATATAGCTCGAAGCCGCAAAAGTTATAAAACCTCAGTTTTCCAAACTATTTCCAAGCCTTTAAGCAAAGTTAGAGTTATTTCCCATTTTACAAAGGTATACAGAGCAACTAAGTCATTAAGGCGCTTGGCTTAAAAAAAAAAAAACGAATACCATGAAAAATATGACGGTCAAAACAATAGGGTCAGTTAAAAAATTTTCCTTTTTCGTCATATAACATTGCAGCTGATGGAAAAATTTATTTAACTTTAAAATAAATGTTACTTTCTTAAAGTTTTAAAAAAACAATAACAATCATTCAGGATCAAAACAATTTTTCGGCATTTTTGTGATTTTAAGGCCCAAACCTCAATTTTTTCGGGTTCGATTTTTCCTTTAGTTTATATCTACAACTTTAGGAAAACAAAATCTCAAACGGTTTACGACTTATAGCCGTACCGACTTTGAAAAAGCAGTTTTGAAGCAGTTTTGAACTATAAATAAATACCTGGATCCAAACAAGCGAAACACAGATAGGTTTTAACTAGTAACATCATGTGCTTTAAGGAACAGTATTCAAAAAGTTGTTTGGATTTTTTTTTTGTTGCACTGTGCAATATGACTCCACCATTTCCGGCTACAAGGGGGCTTTTCCGGACCTACATTTTTTCTTAATTCAAACACAAGATAACTGAATCCGAAGTTCATTTTTCGATACCTACAAGGGCCTAGGCTTTGGTCTCAAGGGGCTCAAACCATCGAACTAACTTTGATGATTCAGCGTATGTATCAAATTTAATCTCGTGAATTTCACAAATGGATATACGGACAGAAATGCAGATGGCTTAATGTGACTATAGCGACTCCAAAATTTACACTAATCAAGAAAATACATATGCATTATCAATGGAAGGACTAAGTGAATTGTTAAAAAAATTTTTTTTATTAGTGAATTTTCACTTAAATACTTAAGTGTTGTAGAGAATGAGATGCTTAAAGTAAAGAATATCAATAAAACTGGTCTTTCAGTGGAAAAAATTGATTTAATTTTGGAGAATTAACGAAATAACGCCCAAAAAAAAAAAAAACGAAATGAAACCCAAATTTTGGGCGTTATTTCCAAAATGATTATCGCCCAAATTTTTTATGAAAATATTTTGGGCGTTATTTCGTTTATGTTTTTGGGCGTTATTTCTTATTTTTTTGGGCGTTATTACGTCATTTCATGTTTTGGGCCTTATTTCGATTTTTTTTTTGGGCTTTATTTCCTAACGACACTTCTACTAAATTCATTGCAGTTTTAGCAGTCGTGTTATAAGCTTTGAATTTGTTAATTAAATTACTTCAAATATCGCTTTCATACTTCTGGCATACTATTTTGAACCATTTTGTTAAAGAAACCCACTTTAGCCCAAAACTGAAAAATTAGCACTTCGCCTAAGAGTGAACTGATTCGTCTTAGTGGAATTTTAAGAGAAAAACACAACATTACAATTAATGCATTTGAAATTTATTTGTATTCACATATTTGAATTTGCCTTCCAACAATTCTGGTTTTGTAATGGCTAATGACCACTGGATTATGATGGAACTAAGTGGGTACTATAAAACATGGACAATGTTCATAACGACATATCAGCCAAAAGAAATTTATTTTTTTCAAGGTATGAATTTTATCTTCCAACATAAGGACTTTCTATGCTTAGAACTTAATATGGTCACCTGGTCCATGACCACTGGATCATAGATGGATGTGCACGGTTGAAAATATGTCCGCTATGAAACGTTTGCCTGTCTTTGTGTCTGTCCATCAGACCCTTACAAGTTAATTTTTAAACTGAAATCACTATGAGACATTAAAGTGGTTGAAGTTGAATTTTATGCGTAGTATGTATTGTAATATGTAAGTAAATTGTTTGTAAAGACCCATAATTCAGAATTTAAAAAAATGTTGTAATTATTATTAACATTTTCAAGTTCATCCTGCTATTACTAGTTGCTACAAAAAAATAATAAACACGTGTGAACTTTATGGTCGGACACACATTTAGAATAATGTATCACTTAACACACAATTAGTAGCCCAATTTAAATTTGACCTAGAGTAAAAGTAGCCTAACCGGTTTTATCAAATGTAGCCAGAAATTATGTCTAATATAAAGCAGCTCAGTGTTCTGACGTTGACTTATCACATATGTACATATTTGACTTACACGACTCATGTTGAACTTGGGCATCGATGGATACTTCGGACATCTACCAAAGCCATAAGCGCTGGTGCTGCGTACGTGAAGCGCAAGTAGCAAAACAGTTGCGAACGCTGCGCTACTTAAAATTGATTGCTGCCTCAGGATTTGTTGCAACATTTGCATGTTGTTTTTTGAAGTTTACACGAATTTTTGCAATTGATTTTTCCAGCGATGAACTGAATTTATTTATTTTTAATGTGGCCAAAACATTTGGCAAATCCACAGCCACAAAATGTAAATTATTTTTTATTTGGTTTTTAGTTTTCACAATTTATTGATTGATTTTTTTAGGTTTTTTTTTTTTTTGTTATTTGTAGTTTCAATATTTTTTAATGTTTACAATTTCAAATTTGAATGCTAGAAACGTTTACGTTAACTTGTTGTTGACTATAATAGGTTAAGTTGACCATAAGTTAAAATTATTTCCTCATCCGTTGTTGATAACCGATCACGTTTATTTTTTTATGATGATACCACAGTGTCGTTGACTGAAATTGAATTAATTCCGCGGTTTCTTGGCTGAATCGGCTGAGCAACTACGAGTACTATAAACCTGCTTAATTCCTCCTGTCTACAACTTGATGTTGGCCAATAAAGTGCGCAAGTGAAAAGTGATAAGTTGACCAAAATGTAAACAACGTCAATTTCAAGTAATGTTGGTATTAATACAACGTTATATAACCATTCGACAATGCAAATGCAAACAATTAATAAAAAAAAAGTAACAAAAATCAACAACAATCTACAAGAAATGCAGTCAGTACAAGCCGGGTTACAGTGAAGGATTTACTAAAACTAGAGATCGTCTTGTGGTCGAGATTCGTGTATTACAATTTGAATTTAAAAATACCATTTTGTGGTGAAGTTAATAGAATCTATAACGGCATGTTTTCTCCCTAGAGGCGTGATGCAGCCCATTAAAAACCAAAAAGTTTTTGGTATCTTTTCTAGGAGTGCTGTTTATCTAAGGATACAAGGGAAGTTTAGCAAAACTAGCGCAATTTTTCTCCAGCACGTCAGATTTTTTTTTAATCGATTTTTGAAGTTTTATAACCCACTGTATATGTATGGAAAAAACAGAAATAACACATTCTTGTGTTAAATCGATTAATTTAACTATAGGATCCTTACGTTTGAGGTGTATCATGTGTTCAGTAAACTTATGCAGGATATTGCAAGGAATATTTTTGTAGAAAATTTTAGCCCTCTACAACCCCCACATGTGGGTAATTTTTACCCTTTTCTTAAAAAGATACAAAGATGACACCTAAAACAGGGGAATATTGAGTCAGTATGCACTACAGAAATATTTGTATTTGTTTTTGATCCCTTTTCCTAAAAACTGGGCTTAAATGGGTTAAGAAATTCTGCAAAAAATACGAAAAATTTCACTAGGAGTTACCAAAGACCAAAAGGTAAGGTAAGGTTTTTTGTACAGTCGGCTTAGAAGTTATTAAGAAACCGGTGATATTACTTATAACATAAAAAAGCTGTTCCTATTTTTATAATGGCTTGTTGAAAAGGTACTACAGAGTAAATTTTGATTAAATATTAACAAAAAAAAAAAAAAAAATAAAAAATTTCACCAGATGGCGATTTAAAAATCATGTAATGCTTAAAATTAGACTTTGTTACATTTTTCACGCATTTTTCTTCAATTTTGAGAAATTCTCGCATATGATATCCCTGGTAAAATGTATCGCAGAATAATTTCGTAGAATACTTGAAACCAATGTAGCGCAGTTTTTGGGTAGAAAAAAGATCAAAATGACCCATAAAGAAAAGATATAATAGGTTAAGATGTCTTAAAATATATTCTTTTGTAATCTTACTATGACCTCGGTAATTATTTTATTACGATTTAAAAAATGCTCATAATGAGTCGTACGATATCTCAAATTTTTCGCCTTAATCCGAGGTAAATAAAAAAGTGAAGTCTCTATATTTACCATAAATTGTTGTATAAGCTGAAATCCTCAGAAAAAACGATTTTTTGAAAATTCGCCCTACTGTATATCTATCTACTGCATAAAACTATCATAATGAAATCACCCAATGAACATTTTACTAGAACATCTTAACCCATAATATACTGGTTTTACGAGTCTTTTTGACAACTTTTCCCAAATACTGGGCTATAATTTGTTAAAGTATTCTAAAAAAATATTCTACATAAAATTACACTAGGGGTCACCAAAGAAGAGAAACGTTTGAATCTTAAGAAAATGCGAAAACATGGTGAAATATTATTTTTAGTGACACTTAAGCAAAATCCACTATGTATTACTTTTCTAACTAGTTTACGATCATAAAAATTGGAGCAACTTTTTTACTTTTAGGTGCTTATATATTATAAGTAATATTACCGGTTTCCTAATAACTTCTAAGCTGGGTTTTTTGGAAAACCTGACTTGAAGCAACAAAACAGATGGCGTATTCGTGCTGAGGATATCAATATAGGTACACTGAAATCACTTTTCAAACTCCTGGGGTTTTTTGACTCTTTTTGAACTCAATGAAATAGACAAACTGAAAAATATTTCATGGTTCGAAGAAATTCGAAAAAATGTACAAACTCGAATATCTTGAAAACCAGAACTCAACCGTAAAATTGAGCTTTTGGCAAGACAGAGCTAGAGCAACAGATCACCCAAATACTAATAATACATAGTCTGGGCCATCACTGGAGAAAAAGTATCAGCATTTCAATAAGAGAGCTAGGCATGTGAGATAGCTTATGAAATAAATTCAAACCGCCATAGTATGCGTTATGTGAATTTCAAACAAATACACAGTAAAAATTTTAGTTTAATTTTAATACCAAAAAGTATAACAATGTCTAAAAAAGTATAAATTTTAATCTACAAACGCAAAGAACAAAGTTTACTTTTGTGAATTTTGATTCCCTTAAGTATTAATTTTAAACTATTTTGGTATTAAATTTTAAATTTATTCCAAAAAGTTCTAAATCAATACTTTTTTTAGCATTGTTCTTTATAAATACTTTTTTGGTATAAACTAGTTATAATTTTAACTGTGTAGCATTTTGGTGTAAATTTCAAACTTTTCTGAAATAAATTTTGAACTTTTTTGAAAGAAATTTTGAATTTAATACCAAAATAGTTTGAAATCAATACAAAAGATAATCTAAAGTAAACTTTAAGCTTAAATTGTGTAGTTAATTGAGTACATATATCGTTTTGTGAAATATCCCATCCCATTGACCAAATTCTACAGTATGTCATCAGCAACTTTTTTTTTTTTTTTGATTCGCTGGAGTTTCTTTCTTCTTGTGTTGTTTTTGTTATTCATAAATGTTGGCAAAAACTCGAAAGTGGCGGCAAAACATGATTGAATGTGGTAATAATTTGGCAAAAGAAAAACGTGAAAAACTGCAACACTTGAACAGTAGGTGAATCAAATAAGACAACCAAACTGATGACTAATGTCGGAGATACAAATTTCGTATTACAAAAAAATCTGCAATGATGCAGCTTCTCATGATATGTTCTGTGTGCTATCCAATGAGTCAGCTATTCTGAATTAACTTGAGTTATCGTACATTTAACGTAATCATGTGGGCCAATCATAAGGTCTCTCTGAAGACAAAGGATAAAAATTAAGATGTTCAAACATAATACATTGTCGTGCATTACTCATATGCGCATCACTTTATTACGAACTTCTTAAATTGATGTATTTCGAAGTTACAAGACATTTGCAATTAGAATGCAATTAGAATGCGTTTTCACTCTTCATATTAAGTACCATTGTGCCGCGTCTAGATTCTAATGGATTAAAATGGATAAAGAAAGTGTCCATTTGAATCTATTTGGATCAATATTATCCAGACCACAAAACCTCTAGATTGAATACCAATCCATTTTAATCTATTTCAATCTAATGGGTTGAAATGGATTTGAATAATTAAAAATTAACTTACTATTTGAGCAATGTTTTCACTTTAAAAATGGCATTTACTTGATGTTTATAAAGTGCAGTAACATAAAAGGTTTACATAAGCATAAATATTTGTAGTTGGATTAAAATGTATAAGACTGGATTGACATTGATCGCGCTTTTTGTCTAAGTATCTACATACTTGGATTCAAAAGGACTCAAATGGATTTTAGTTGGACTTTAATTCCTCGCGAGTACCAAGTTACAAAGATAAATCAAAGTGGTAAATAGTTTTGAATAGGGCCAATAGGTTGAAGCTTGCATTCCAACCGAGTCAGAGGTGGATATAATACATTGATATATTATATCCAATATATCTGGATATAATATATTGAAAGTGTTTTGAGGAAAGAAGATGAATTCTCCTTTTACATACTTATATCGGAGAGCATAGATATATCACTGCAAAAACTAAAATAAAATAACAATGCAATGATTAATCCAAAACAGCTGATACACATACATATATGTACATATACAGTGCTGTGCATAACATTTGCAACCAAAAACACTTGAAACTGAATCACCAATTTTCGGCAGATGCATATAAAATACTTGGTATGAGGTTTTTTATTTATATTGTTGTTTATAAAACAAAAATAAAAAGTCCACACATCACTTATACAAAACTAAAACTTAAGTGCAATATAAAAATGTATCGGTATTGGCTGTGCAAAACATTTGCAACTATTAATCTAAAGTAAAAATTAATAACTAAAAAAATCAATATTTAATGGAATAACCCCTGATTTTTATAACAGTAATTCATCTTTTTGGCATGGATGCGATAGAACTATTTTCAAATGAGTGCGGAATGTCCTGCTACCGTTTTTTAACTTCATTAAACAACTTATCCTGTTTTCTAAATTTTTGATTACATAATAAGCAATGCATTTTCGTGACTTGACGATTTGATTGGGTCTAGATCTGGCGACTCCGCGGGGCATTGATAAACATCAATATTTTGCCATTTTATCCCATCTTTTATCACTTTCGACGTGTGTTTAGGATTGTTATCATGCAGGAATATCCATTTTAGTGGCATTTTTCAAGTTGCATATGGCATCATATTATTTTGTAGTACGTCTTTATAATCATTAGACTTCATTATGCCTTCAACACTTTGAATCAGACCGATTCATTGCGCTGAAAACCATCCCCAGACCATGATACTACAATCTCTATGCTAGACAGTTTCTCTTGTATATTTCGGGCTTAGCCTTTCTCTCCTTGATCTTCTCATAAGACTGTTACCACTCGATCCGCATAAATTAAACTTGGACTCGTCAGAAAAGATGGTAAAAGTCTTGTGAGAAGACCAAGGAGAGAAAGGGTAAGCCCGAAATATACAAGAGGAACTGTCTAGCATAGAGATTGTAGTATCTTGGTCTGGCGATGCTTCTCTGCGCAAGGAATCGGTCTGATTCAAAGTGTTGAAGGCATAATGAAGTCTTGTGATTATAAAGACATACTACAAAATGCTATGATGCCATATGCAACGTGTAAAATGCAACTAAAATGGATATTTCTGCATGATAACATTCATAAACACACGACAAAAGTGGTAAAAGATTGGATAAAATGGCAAAATATTGATGTTTATCAATGACCCGCGGAGTTGCCAGATCTAGACCCAATCGAATCGTCAAGTCACGAAAATGCATTGCTTATTATGCAATCAAAAATTTAAAAAACAGGATAAGTTGTTTAATGAAGTTGAAAAACGGTAGCAGGACATTCCGCACTCATTTGAAAATAGTTCTATCGCATCCATGCCAAAAAGATGCATTGCTGTTATAAAAATCAGGGGTTATTCCATTAAATATTGATTTGTTTAGTTATTAATTTTTAATTTAGATTAATAGTTGCAAATGTTTTGCACAGCCAATACCGATACATTTTTATATTGCACTTAAGTTTTAGTTTTGTATAAGTGATGTGTGGACTTTTTATTTTTGTTTTATAAACAACAATATAAATAAAAAACCTCATACCAAGTATTTTATATGCATCTGCCGAAAATTGGTGATTCAGTTTCAAGTGTTTTTGGTTGCAAATGTTATGCACAGCACTGTATATACACATGTAAACGTTGAAGCAAGCCAAGAAGCCTAATAAAGGCAACAAATTGTTATTACAGCCAACTTTAAACTTCAGATTGCAGCCTATAGATATAGTACGCTCACAATTTTAACAAATCGAACCGATAGACCAATAACTAATTAGCAGTTACAGTTAACAATGGAGGTACTATGTAATTTTTAAGTATCCGCAGGTATTTCGTATTACCGAAGGTGTTAATTTTTTTGTTTTCTTGATTTCGAATGCATTTGCAATAAATTTCTTTCAAATCAATAACAGGCAACAGCTTTTCTTAGAAAAATAGATTTAAACAGTTGTTCAATTTATTTTTAATTTTTTAATATTTTAATTATTAATTATAAATTCTTTTCTATTTAGATGTTTGCACTGTTTTCTTTACCGATGAATAAATTTCACACACGACACAACTTTACGCCGCAATAGCCCGATGAACACTAAACATCAGGCACAAAACGTCGTTGGATTTCTATGTTTCATTGTCTCATTTTAGTTAAACCTCTACGATTTTATGTTGTAACAAAGAGAAGTTATTTAAGAGAGAAATTGCAACTATAGTTCGATACCCTACAGCAATCAATTAAGCACGCAAGCTTTTCTTAAGAAGTAAATAAAAACATTAAAAAAAATAAAATAAAAAATTATAAAATAATAAATATAAACAAAAAGGGTTAAAATAGGCTAAAATAAAATAAATATGTGGCTCTACATAAGAAAAGGGACCTTATCTTCACAAGATCAAAATCCGTTTTTTTGCATGTTTTAGAAAAACATTTTATTTTGAAAAAAAATTTTATCAAAACTGACTGAGTTGTGACGTTTTGAAATTGTAAAATGAAAAACTCATGTTTGTAGCTTGTCAATTTTTATAGAGCTTTCCTGAAATATGAGAAACAACTTAAGAAACGAAAAGCTCATTTTCTAATAAGATTTTTGTATAGATTTCAAATTTGTAAAGCTTGGGAGATATAGCATGATTAAGTATCCAATCATGAAAAAGTAGGCGTGGCACTTATTCTACTACGCCCACATATCGACTGTGGTATTGTTCGGCATATGCATACAAAAATATCATCATAATAACTTTATGAGATATAACATGAATAAGTGTCCAATCGTAAAAAAGTAGGCTTGACTCTTATTCAACTACGCCCACTATTTGACTGAAGTATGGTATTTATGTGCGGTACATGTATGTATAGTGGAGTCAATAAAGCCTTTTAGACGGAAGTCCTCAAGAACAGTTCCGATTTTGATGATTTTTATACCCTACACCCAGGGTATATTCACGTTGTCCTTCCGTTTGTAATGCAGAGAAGAAGGCGACCCCTCCTGAGTCGATATAGCCATATCCGTCTGTCTGGCTGGGTGGATGGCTGGGTGGCTGGCTGGGTGGCTGGCTGGCTGGGTGGATGGCTGGGTGGCTGGCTGGCTGGCTGTGTGTTGAAATACACTTTTTGGGAAAACTGAGCAAGATAATTCAATGAAATTTGGTGCACAGCCTTTGTTGTCAAAGATAGCTCGAGGGATTGAAAATGAGCAAAATAGGTCAACGAGCAAGCCTACCGCCCATACAAAAAATATACTCAAAATGCAATTTTAGTAGTATTTTTCACGACAATGCAACCAAAATACACATAAATACTACATATTGTAAGCGCATGCTCTGAAAAAAAACTGAGCGGACTCGGAAAAGAGGGCGTGGTACCTCCCATATAAGCAAAAGCTTCAAAATGATATATTAAAAGCGTTTTTTGAGATAATCAAACCAAATTTGACTCAGACACTAAGAATTATAAATGAAAGCTCTCAAACAAAATAAATTGAAATCGGACAAGGGGGCGTGGCACCTTCCATATAAGCAAAAGTTTCAAAATGATATACTGAAAGAGTTTTTTGAGATAATCCAACCAAATTTCACTCAAATACTAAAGACTATAAGTGCACGCTCTAAGCTAAAACTAGACGAACTCGGACAAAAGGGCGTGGCACTTCCTATATTAGCTAAAGCTTCAAATCGCTATACTAAAAACGTTTTTCGAGATAATCCAACCAAATTTCACTCAGGCACTAAAAACTATAAATGCAAGCTCTGAACAAAAACTGGATGAACTCGGACAAGAGGGCGTGGCACATCCCATACGTATATAAGCAAAATTTTCAAAATACTGGAGTGTAGGGTATTTATTTTTTGGCCAGGCCAAAAGTTACACCCTTACTAGTTTTCACGTATATTTAAAATCAGAAACATTTTGGAATGCGGCACAGTGCGAATTTTGAGAGGTTTAGCGGAACCTTATTCAATTTTTGAAATACACAAAACGCATAAGATTATTCGTTATTTCGGTAGCTTAATATCCCATCTCAAAAACCTCATACTCAGTTTGGTGAAACTTGCGTTACTTATTCATTTATACTTTTTGACTATAGAAAGCTTTTCGATTTGTTTTAGTTTATAAATTGGTACCAGTGGCGGATCCAAGGGGGGGCGATGGGATCGATCGGCTCCCGCTCTCAAGCCAAGTGATTAAATTTTTTTTTTTTAAATTATATATAAAGATTTTAAAAACATTCTGTTATTATCTAGAAATGCAGTCAATCGGGCACCCTCTTGACAATGCTGGATCCGCCACTGATTGGTACATAAAAACGGTAAGTCGGTAGGCCGCGAAAATTTTTTCATATATTTTTTTAATAAAATTGTCACTTATGGGCATTCAAATAATAGCAGAATCTTTTCTTACTCGTGTGTGATTTGTTTTTGAAAATTGTGCTTTAAGATTTACATTTTCAACTCCATTGGATACTTTAAAAGGTGTTACCACAAATCGCCATTTTGAAACATACAAAAATTGAAAGGTATGTTTATCCTCTACTGGAAACAGAAAACATCTTCCGCGATATTTTGCGATCCTCTTTCAAACTAAATCTTTTCCGGAATGTATTTTTAAATTTCATATAACACCGAAATTTCATGAAAAACCGACATCGGACGCCATCGTTGGTTTTGTTTTGAAAAAAAATAGGCTCACCAACACTAACATCTGACACTCTCCATAGTTTAAAGGTAAACTATCCGTACGCTAGTTTATAATATACAAAAAAGGTAGAGGGAATCCTCTCGAAATTTAGAAGCATTTCTGAATAAAAATGCAAGAAACAGCAAATACCCCTTGCCTTACCCCCTTCATTTTTTTTGTGTTTTGATAAGAAAATGGTTATATATTTAAAGTTTCATAGCGATATCCGGTATGGGAACAGAAATACAACGTTTTAAGCATTTCCATATATGGGGTGTATAATAACCCCTTGTCTGATTCCCTTTAATTTTTGCATAGTGTTTTGCCAATTACTAGGTGTACAAATATGAAACCGGTAATTTTTATTTAAAAAAAACACGTTAATTTTGCGAAAATGGTTCCAAATTTAATCTTCAAAGTAATTCCCCTCGCTAGCTACACATCTTTCCCATCTTTCAGCCAATTTATGGATTCTTCGCCAAAAAAATTTTTCGTTTTTTGAGGCTATCCATTCATCGAGCCATTTTTGCACTTCCTCGTAAGAATTGAAGTGCGAATCGTTGAGTGCGTGTCCCATCGATGAAAACAAATAGTAATCGGACGGCGACAGGTCCGATGAGTACGGCGGGTGGGGCAGGGGCTCCCAGTTGTACGATTCTACCAAGTTTTTATTGACCGCTGCTCGATGTGGCGATGCGTTGTCATCTTGGAATACAATTTTGTCATGGCGAAGTTGAAATTCGGGCCTCTTCTGACGTATAGCACGGTTCAAAGTGATCAATTGTTGATGGTAGCGTGCACCAGTAACTGTTTTACCTGGTTTTAGTAGCTCATACCCAATAACACCACGCTGATCCCAGAAAATACACAGCATTGTCTTTCGGCCGAAGCGATTTGGTCTTGGCGTTGATTTGGGTCGTTGGCCGGGGCTCAAATATGATTTTTTTTGTTTGGGATTGTTGAAATAAATCCACTTTTCATCGCCAGTGATGATTCGATGGAGAAAACCTTTTCTGTTTTTTAAATGGAAACAGAAAATCAATGCTTCCTGCAAATGAGAGTTTTCAGGCACAAAATTCGACATCTTTACGAGCGGAAAAAATGCGTTGTTGTATGAAACTTGACAAATTGTGAACTGAATATTGTTGACAGATGACAGAATGAACAATTAAGACATTTGGTACGGTTCGGAAGCTCATACATATACGGCTATCGACCGCTAGATGTCATTACCTAGTAAATATATATCCACGTACCATCGGAAGATCCGGATATATCTTCTATGAAAACCGCTATAGTTGGGAATTCCTGGATGGATTTGAAAAATATTAGTGTCATATGAAAGGTATTATGTTGTTGTTGTTATTGTTGTTGGTGTTGTTGATTTATTTGTTGTTGTAATTGAAAAATTTCACAAAATTTCAAAAAAGCTCATATCTCGAAAACTATGAATCCAATTGAAAATATGCTCAAAACATTTTTATAGGTTGTTAAAATACCTTTTATATGACATATTTTACAAATCCATCCAGGGGTTCCCAACTTACAGCGGTTTTCATAGAAGATATATCTGGATCTTCCGATGGCCATATCTCCAAAACTAGGTGCGAGATACACTTTTTGATCACATATTCTTTTTGAGGACTAAGAACCCAATGATAAAAAATTAGTTTCAGAGTTTAAGCGAATTTATCACTAAACGACACATGACCTACATATGACCTTGAAATATTTTTCTCAACGTTCTGGAAAAAAACGGACCCGGGATTCGGATTCAGGACGTCAAAGTCCCTAGGAAACAAATAGTCTGGTCAAAATGCCATGACATTTTTTTTTTGTAAACCTATGTTATCACAGAGTGTGAAGCTCTGCCGTAAAAATATATAAAGCCGTAACTTAAGTTATGGCCTTTTAACTTTATTTCCCCATGATTAAGCAATTTTTTATCCAATCGCCAATTTTTTACGTTTTCCACTTCTCTTGCAAATTGCAAATAAAGAAATGTAAGCATTACACCCTGTTTTCATATTTTTCATAATTAAAATCATAAAAGGCAGTAACTCCTCCTCCATACAAAAAAGATGAAAAATGAAATAGATTTTATAACAAAGAGAAGTTGCTGCCTTTTCTGAATAAAAATAAAATTTCGATTTTCTCTAAACTATCAAAAACGAGTTGCGTCTTTTTATAATTTAACGGCAGAGCTGTTCTATATAATTTTTCGTATACACCCTGCTTTCAGATTTTGCATTCCTATAGTGACATCCACTGGTGAATAGCTGAACTAAAGTGGTGTATGTCTGAAATTTCGTACCACCAACAGTTTTGCTATTTACCGCTAGATGCCATTATAGTAATTCAAAATCTGAAGACAGAGTGTATACGAAAAATTACATAACTATCACCATCGCGATAATTATATTACATGAAAACTAAGTCCATGAAAACAGATTAATTAATTAATAGCTAGCTAAGACAGCAGAAAGTCTTTCGGAATACATGTCAGAATTACTTTCTAAGATTTTTTAAGACTCCCGAAGACATTCGGTATTCTGGCGCAGAAATCTTTTAGAAAAAGCTCTTAGATTCACCACACAAAAGCTTTCGTGGTGAACTTGTCAAATTGTGCAAAATAACACAAGCGCCATCAAGTGTGGGTCGGGAGTGGAGTTTGTTTCGAGAAAGTTACTTTCGAAAACTTTAAAAAGTTATTAAGCTATAAAAAGTGCTAATACATACATATGTACATATTTGTGAGTACTTACAAATTTTTTAAAACGTTTTCATTATAGCCCGAGAAAATAAAGTAATGTAGAAATAAGTTTTCTGTAATTTTTAAATGGCGGAATATTTGTTTTGAAATTCTATATTTAATGGAATTAAATGTAGATTAATTTAATAAACAAATTTATTTAAAATTATTAATCTTAAAGGTATGAAGCCGATCGCAAAGTTAGGTAAAACTAATTTATTTTTAATTTATTAAGTAAACATTTTTGGAGTCATATTTTCTAACTGATTTGGGATCGCTGAAAATGAAAATCACATTTATTCATATCATACCAGCAGACATAGTCGAAAATTATGATTTTTGAGCACTGTGAATATTTTAGAAAAAAAATGGTCAAAAATCTTTAGTTAGTTGCGAAATTATTTTGCTATTGCCTATTAAATGTATCATTTAGTACTATTTTTCGTCTTCAAGATGAGCTTATAAAGCGGTTTTAAATCATTATTCTGATAAAAGTCTTTGATTATTTGAAAATGTCACCATAAAAGTAAAAAATCCTACGTGGATTCTCGTATGTATAATTTTTAAGTGGTCGTAACTTTTTAAAGAAAAATCACACAAGACCCTTCATAGCTAATTTTGCATTTAATAGAAAAGAGCATAACAATTTCGTACGTCTTCTATACATAATCATACAAGATCAGTTCATAGCTTATTTTGAAGAAGAAGAACAGAACTAAATGAAGCATTTAATAAGAAATAGCCAAAAAAATCCATGCGTCCGATATAGACCTGGGCACGGGCCTAATTTTTAAATTCCGGCCCGATACAACATATAATTACATATTCAAAATTTTTTATAATTTAAAAAAAAATTTATACATGAAGAGCTTATTTCAGTTTTTTGGTCGAATCTAATAAGACGATTTGTCTGACTTGACTTTCATACTCCTTGGTCATCCTTAGCCTCACATCTAAACATTATTTTACATATTTTTATGTAAGAACAGAATTTTTTCCAAGCTTATGCTTCTTAACCTTCCCGTGATTTACGGTACTCTAATTTTTGGGCTTTTATTGTTAGGCCCAGGCCCGCACGAAGCTGGCACAAAACTCGATTTTTGCCCTTTGAAATCTACAACAAAAGTTTCAGATAGTTCTGGTGAAAAAAAATGCAATTGGAGTCGTTTTACAAGAGACTATCCTATAGTTTCAGATGAGGCCCGCACCACAAGTTGAGCCTAGGGGCCTCCAAGTCCTAAATACGGCCCTGACTTTGTGTAAATAGCAAGTTCAACAACTATTGCCGATAACGGTTCTTGTACAACCTCAAATTTACCTACTTTGGGTAAATAGCAAGTTCAACAAATATTGCGGATAATGGTTCTTGTACAACCTCAAATTTACCTACTTTGGGTAAATAGAAACATTAACAAATATTGCCGATAATGGTTCTTGTACAACCTCAAATTTACCTACTTTGGGTAAATAGCAAGTTCAACAACTATTACCGATAATGGTTCTTGTAGAACTTATTTTACCTACTTTGGGTAAATAGCAAGTTCAACAAATATTGCCGATAATGGTTCTTGTACAACCTCAAACTTACCTACTTTGGGGAAATAGGAAGTTCAACAAATATTGCCGATAATGGTTCCTGTACAACCTCAAACTTACCTACTTTGGGGAAATAGCAAGTTCAACAAATATTGCCGATAATGGTTCTTGTACAACCTCAAATTTACCTACTTTGGGTAAATAGCAAGTTCAACATCTATTACCGATAATGGTTCTTGTAGAACTTATTTTACCTACTTTGGGTAAATAGCAAGTTCAACAAATATTGCCGATAATGGTTCTTGTACAACCTCAAACTTACCTACTTTGGGGAAATAGCAAGTTCAACAAATATTGCCGATAATGGTTCTTGTACAACCTCAAACTTACCTACTTTGGGTAAATAGCAAGTTCAACAACTATTACCGATAATGGTTCTTGTAGAACTTATTTTACCTACTTTGGGTAAATAGCAAGTTCAACAAATATTGCCGATAATGGTTCTTGTACAACCTCAAACTTACCTACTTTGGGGAAATAGCAAGTTCAACAAATATTGCCGATAATGGTTCTTGTACAACCTCAAACTTACCTACTTTGGGTAAATAGCAAGTTCAACAACTATTACCGATAATGGTTCTTGTAGAACTTATTTTACCTACTTTGGATAAATAGCAAGTTCAACAAATATTGCCGATAATGGTTCTTGTACAACCTCAAACTTACCTACTTTGGGGAAATAGCAAGTTCAACAAATATTGCCGATAATGGTTCCTGTACAACCTCAAACTTACCTACTTTGGGGAAATAGCAAGTTCAACAAATATTGCCGATAATGGTTCTTGTACAACCTCAAATTTACCTACTTTGGGTAAATAGCAAGTTCAACATCTATTACCGATAATGGTTCTTGTAGAACTTATTTTACCTACTTTGGGTAAATAGCAAGTTCAACAAATATTGCCGATAATGGTTCTTGTACAACCTCAAACTTACCTACTTTGGGGAAATAGCAAGTTCAACAAATATTGCCGATAATGGTTCTTGTACAACCTCAAACTTACCTACTTTGGGTAAATAGCAAGTTCAACAACTATTACCGATAATGGTTCTTGTAGAACTTATTTTACCTACTTTGGGTAAATAGCAAGTTCAACAAATATTGCCGATAATGGTTCTTGTACAACCTCAAATTTACCTACTTTGGGTAAAAGCGGCGTGTTGTGTTCTGCATAATGTTTTTATAGACGAGCAGGATTTTTTACCAAGAGTGAAAATGACTGGCTTACAGGGGCTAACAAAACTTGTATGTCAATGCTGGTTAGTGGTCGTTTAAACAGATTACCTGGTGCAGGTGTTGGTGATATATTTGTTGATCCTGCAAAGGGCAAGTTTGACTTTGTAATTCGACAAAGAAAGCCATTAAGGAGGGATGATGTATTTACATATGTGCATTTACATATTTTCAGGACAACGCCTGTGAAATTAAAAGCTTCAATAAATAAAAAACAAGCTCGTGTAAATAAAAAAACCAAAATAAAATTTAAAAAACATAACTTTAGAATGGTCATGCTATACGTATTACGTATGAAGTTTTTCTAATTTAAATTTTATATATCGAGTGATTTTTCTTCACTTAAGTTCTTTTTTGATTGAAATGTTAAAATTTTAAATAATTTTTTGACACCAGATGTCAAGACGTCGGAAAATAAGCAAGTGCTGCCAAATAAAACCCGTAATTTTCTGAACATTTCCGTCGATCCAAAAAAGATTTCCGAACGCATTCATGGATCCAGAAAATGGAACTAAGATCTGAGCTGGTTCTGAATTTGTTTTTGTTTTGCTTGAAAGTGAATCTGATCCGGATCAGATCTGCTGCCATTGGAACACAGCTAATATTTCAATAATTTTTAAAATTTTTGAGGACTACAACCAGTGCTGCCAAAATGTGGGGAATTCCTCAAAATCGGAGGAGGAATCTGAATCCGCTAGGGGAATTCTTGAGGAATTTTTATGTGAGGAATTTTTGAGGATTTGTTTTAATTTTTGATATTAAATATTTATTTATTAGCGGCTTTCTTTTTTTACTATAATAAATGTGAGTTAGGAAAGATGAAAGAATTTTCGGCAATATTTTTCAGTAGGAATCCACTAAATTCTTTTATCCGTTTTGACGCGGTGGCTTTCTATTAAAACTAAAGTTAGTTAGCTCTTTTGAATGTCCGTCAAAACTACTGACTAACTATCGGCTAAGATTAATTTTAAAATACCTTGGATTTCAAAAACTTTAAGTTTGATGAAGAAGCGGTTTGAACTTATTGATTTCAACCTGCAATACTTGAGTGGAAGGAGCACGCATTGTAAGACCAAAAACTTCTCCCAGAGCGCAGTTGAAATTGATTTTTGAAGAAAAACTTATTGCGGTATCACCAAAATTACCTAATTTAAAGAAAGTTATATAATTATTACATATGCTGTATTTTTCTTAACAACATTCATTAAATGTAAATATTATTTCAGATATGTATACAAACTGTATAATAAACCATAACCCGATTATGATATGACAGATTTTATGACTTTTCCCATCAAATTAAAGCTTAAGTTCCGTCTTTTGAAAATTTTTAAAATTGGACGCATCTTATTTCGTCGTTATTTTTCCAGAATTGAGGATTTTTTCCCGATTTTTGAGGATTTTCTAGGTTTTTTATTGGCAGCACTGACTACAACACACCCAAAAAGTTGTTTGTTGTTTTTTTAATGCGAAACAACACAAACAAAAATTTTGACGAGCTCAAAAAATATCCAGTGTGCCAAACGGATCAGTAACGGATCCGTAACGGATAAAAAAGCGGAGATATGAACCGTTTGGCACACTGGGTAACAACAAAAATTATTTCTGTTATTGTTGTCTTTCTGCGAAATTTACAAAATATTGAAATATTCTTGTTGTTGTAGGCGAGCCAAAATTGGCTCACTTTTGTTCTACGCTGACACCTATTGCCTAAAATATATTTTCATAATAAAAACATATTAACAATTTGATTTTAGAGATTGTTTTGCAACCAGTTTTATAGGCTAGACAGACTATAGCTTAAGTCCGGATTATAGACGTAATAGTGCGAATCTATCTATTGCATGATTTTAAGCATTTTTGAAATAAATGTTTCATAGACATTGAGCAAAAGAAAATTTCCCAATTCAATGGCCAAAAAAATTCTAATTAGCTTTTCGGATGCTGATCTCACTATTAATCTTTTTTTGATGTTTTAGAATTTTTTTGGTTGTCTGTCTAGCTTAGATCCGGAGCTAACTATGCTTCGAGCAAGCTAATATATACTGAATAAATCGGTTTTCCCTTAAAACTTCTATGGGTGGCATCAGAAGTTTTGGGTAGGTACCTCTTATTGAATTTACAAATGTTCTAAAATACAATATTTTTCCTCGAAAAAGTCCAGTGCCGCGAGTCATGTTTTGTCTGGCGAAACAAGCAGGTTTTTGTCTGCTCATATACAAACATTTCTAGATGATTTTGTTAAATGTGAAAATAATTAATTCTGAGTAGGTACCTTGCGGGCATTGGAAAATTAAGAGGTTTTCAGGCTGAATGAAGAACATACTTTTTATGAATTTAGAAGTCACTCCGTGACTCAATTGAGGAGTAACAGCAATTTAAAATAAAAATTCTTTGTGTTGGAATAAGATGATAATTCAACGTCAATATATGTAGTACGCTACACACAAAAAAAAAGGACATAATATTTATGAAAAACTTATTATTCTTTACAAAAAAATTCATTGAATTTGAGCCGAGAACAGCATTCATTGACTATAAGTATTTTTATTCATATGTATATAAACGCATACGTACCTTTGTGAATTATTATTCAAACGTAAGTACTGTTTCTAAAAATGTATGAACGAAATTCGTAAATTTTTTTTATGAATGATTCTTAAGACGTAATAATTTTTTCTTAAAATCTAAGAATAAAATTCATAAACTTTTCTTATCAAAAAAAAAAAAAAAACAAATGCGCGCATACGTACGCTTATGTAAAAACTTGTTCTTAAAATGTAAGAACGAAATTCATAAATTGTTTTAATTTTTTAAATAATTTATTCATGGACATTATGTATTTTATCTTACTATATAAGAACTCATTCATTCGACTTAAGTAATTTTCAATAAAAATACGTGTAGCTTTCACAAATTATATTCATGTGTTTAAAGAACTTATTCATTAGCTTTATGTATTTATTCTTATATTGGCTGTACAACTTAAAAACCGGAATTTTTTAGCGAAATTTGATGCTTTATTGTGGAAAAATATTACAATATATTTTATTCAAAGTATTGTTTATTGGAAGCTACAACATTTCCCCATCTTTCAGGCAATTTATTAATTCCATCCCAAAAAAATTGCGCCGGCTTGGCGGCCAAAAATGAATCGAGCCAATTTTCGATATCTTGAACTTAAGTGAAGCGTATTCCTGATAGGGCATTCTGAATCGATCGGAACAAATGGTAGTCTGATGGTGCAAGGTCTGGGCTATAAAGCGGGTGAGGCAAAATTTCTCATCCGTTGTTTTCCAGGTAATTTTTGACTGGGGCAGCAATATGTGGCCGAGCGTTATCGTGGTGGAAAATGATTGACTCATGTCTGGTCGCATACGTTGGCCGCTCTGCCTGGATTTTCTGCTTCAATTGGATCAATTGTTGACGATAGAATTGAGCATTAATGGTTTGGCCACCTGGCAACAGCTCATAATGGATCACACCTAGCTGGTCCTGACCAGGATGTTCTTTGTCTTCGACATCAAAATAACCACTTTTAAACCACTCACGAAAGCTGGAGCATAGTCCCCATAAACTTCTCAAGAATGCGATGACTTTCAGCAGCTGTTTTCTTTGCAAAAAAATGACCCACTAGAACCCTCCCGCAAATGCTGTCTTTTTCTCCAATTTTCGAAGTTATTCATCGTGAAAAATAATAATGATGCACACAAGATAAAATTGTTTTGTTGACTGATTTTGACAGCTATCAAATGTACCTTCAAAATGACATATATATAAAGTTCGAGCTTTCACGATATTTGTTAGTACGGACATCCACCGTCAAATTCCGGTTTTTAAGTTGTACACCCAATAATATAGGAACCCGTGCATACGATTTAAGTAATGTTTTATGCATGGGAAATACGAAAGCTGTTCTCATCTATTCGAGTACGAGGTTTTATCTGAATAGAAATGACCTCGTTCGAAAGCTTCGAATCAATGTTTTCTTTGAAAAATAGTGATTTTTCATCCAAAATGTAGCAATATTTAATTTAATAATACTAAAACGACATGTATTGCAATAATAAAAGACATGTGAACATGTGAAAGAAAACAAATCTTATCCAGGTTAATATGTTCTTAACACGAAAATATATTTTGAAATGGAGAATCACCGTTTTAATTAAAGTTAACAACGATTTTTGATGAAAAAACACACTTTCTTAAAGAAAACACTCACTCGAATCTTTCGTCCGGAGTCATTATCAATCAGTAGAACGGTGTGCAGCTGGAATAATTAAAAGTTTCATTAAAATTTAGAGATTATTTAAAAGATATAAGTGAATAGATGATTAAAAATATTTCAATTTTATCTTAAACCATTTTTAAATAAGAAAAAAATAAACATTTACTTGTTTATTGGCATGTTATTTTTTATTGTCAAATTATTTTTTCAAGTAAATACATTTCTATTTAATTAGGTATTTTAGTTATATTTTCACCAAATATTTACTTTTGTTAACGCAAAAATAGAATTGAATTCTTGGAAGGAATATGATTTTTATTAAATAATTACAATAAAGTTAATTTATTTATTTATTCTACAGAATTGCAAAACATACAATATACCAAATTCGTGTATCTTCTTACCAAGCGATATCCATTTGGTTGTTTGAACTCAGGCCTTTTACAAAATATATCACTTAATGCATTGGCGTTTTTGACATTTTGAAGCCTAAATTGGGTGCATGCTTGCCAACAGCTGTCAAATTCTGTTGAAGTAAGATTGTCAAATTTGAGGCTGTTGATGCATTCCTCTGCGTCAAGTTCAGGAGCTGTTGGAAATAAATAGATTAAAATAGTTTGGTTTATGACAGAGGCAGGCAAGATGCATACTGGTTTTTGCAACCTTTGAGCCTGAATAACTTTTTTTGTGCACACTGGACTGCAGTAGACTTTTCACACTTTATTTATCATGCATAAATAAAGACAAAATATGTAAAAAAATTCACTTCAAATAGGTTGTTGTCTTAAATATTTGCTTACCTGTATCAATTGACAGCTGCGGTCTCATTGGAAATCCTTTTTTTCCCTCTTAATTACATTTCGCACAATTTTATCAATTACATTTTTCTTTGTGTTTTTTGTATTTGACAAAAAAATAATTTATTTTTTGTAGCAAATATAATCTTAATAAAGTTTTCTTGTCAGTAAAACGTTTTTTTTTTTAATTTATGAACGTTTTCTTTAATTTTAAGTTATTGTGCATAAAATTTTTCAACTGTAGTTTTATGAAACGCTCTTAAGCGTACGAAAAAATTCTTAAAATTTAAGAACGAAGGTTCATAAAAAAAATTCTTCATAGAAAAATATTTATGAAATCATGTTCTTACGATTAATAAATAATTCTTAAAATCAAAAAATTTAAATGTAAAATTTTTACTTGAAACTCAATGAATTTTGGAATGTGAATGTCATTCATAAATATTATGTTCAATATTTTTTTGTGTGTAGGAATGACACCATATTGCTCGAAACTAAACTTCAATAGAAGTTTTTATTCAACTCAGGGTACAACGCACAGTGGGCTGGAATTTTTGATAGTCGTCATAGTATTTACGGAAATTCCTATACTCTAGTATTGAAACATAATGTTTAGTGTTTTGGTCCAGTTTCAAATTTTGAAGAAAGTTACTATTTAAGTTGCCTTTATATCACACAACAAATTTTGTTTGTTATTTTCTCAAGTCCTACGAATCAAGAATTTAAAAAACAGAATGGTGGAACGGAAGTAGCTATCTGCTTGCCTATCCATACACGAAAAAAACATTTTTTCAATTTACATGGCATAAGATTTTTGGTTTGGAAAAGTTATTTACATATAAATTCTGGAGTCTCTAGGGTACTTAATCGAACATTTCAAATAGCACATAATGGCTTGCAAAATGTAACATTTTGACTGTTGTCTAGTGTATTAATAATCCATAAATATTTTTCAACATTTCATTCTATTAGTACTCGAGTACTATAGTTAGTTAGCCTAAACAAATTCTTTGAAATATGTTTATTCTGGAATAAAACAGTTTTTATTGATTACTGTGAAATTCTAATTGTATGTTTTATACAATATATTATGGCTTTTTGGAAACGGCTAGTTACAGTCCTTCTGGAGTGCTAACTGTATGTAACAGTTGATATTGTTAGCTGACCGTTTTAGGAGGTTACTCTTACTGTAACTACGTTTAATAGTTTTTAAGCCGATCAAAGTGTAAATTAAAAGAGCTCTACGGTCATAATACAAAAAATGTGGGTTGGTGTAATTTCTATCGAAAATCTAGGTTAATTATTGTTTTTGCAGTATCTAAACATTTTAACAGGTACTGTACAGTACATATTGTACTACTTTCACAATATTATTACTGGATTGCACAGTCAATTTAACCTTTACTGCGGGTTGGTGCAATTTCTATTGTTGAAATCGGTTAGACTGACCAATATTTTTTTTTCTGTGTAAGGATAAATAATTTTTATTGGATTTATATGAAAACCAGTTTAGTCTTCCCCAATGTGCACAAAAACGGATGAGGATCCGTTTCGAATCCATTACGAGTTCATAAAGGTATAAAAAACGTAATCCGCGGTAACGGATCCATTTCGAACCCGTAACGTACATCAAAAACGAATTCAAAACGCTTTGTTTAGATAAAAAAAAAAAACATTTTGAAGCGCTTATTAGCGAATAAAAAAAAATTAAATTCCGCAGTGCGGGCCCGTTTCGAATCCGAAACTTATGTAAAAACGAATTCAAAACGGATTTGCTTTTAAATATGTTAATGCTGTATATTTACAGAAAAAAACCAATTTGATGCGCCTATTAGCAATTAGAAAATAATAAAAAGAAAAAAAAGGAAGAAAAATAAAGGGTAAAAATCCACCTCTGGTGGGATTCGAACCTGGGCAAATCCGTTTCGATTCCGTAAATACTTCAAATACGAACTCAAAACGGATTTGCTTTATTTAATTTTTATGATAAAAAAAATATTTTTGATTTGTTTTTTTTTTTTCTTTTTATTTTATTGCGTATGATTTTTTGTAAACTTTTCAAACTCTGTTTGAAAAAATGTTTTTGATTCCAAATTTGAGTATATAACATTTTTTTATCAAAAGAAGGGAAGAAAAACAACACAGAATACTTATAAAAAAACAACAGAAATTTGTTTAATATACAAACTTTAAATCTCAACATCAAATAAGTCTACATCAGTTAAGTAAACATCATATCGGCCAATGGCCTAGTTGTCTAACGTCTCGTGTATGAAAGAGTAATACCCCGGGAGCCTGAGTTCGACTCCCGGCCGGGCTAGTTGATTTTTTTTTTTTGTTATTTTGTTTTTTTTAATTAAAAATAAGCGCTTCACCCTGTTTTCTTTCCTTTTTATAAGCAGCATTAACATTATTAAAAGCGAATCCGTTTTGAATTCGTTTTTGATGTACGTTACAGGTTCGAAACGGATCCATAAAAGAAGAAAAAACGATTCGTTTTTTTTTTTGGAATCCTTCCCGCAAACGGATCAGTAACGGATACGTAACGGATTCCGTAACGGATAAAAAGAACGAAAATATGAACCCGTTACGGATCCGAAACGAGTCCGTTTGGCACACTGGGTCTTTTCAGGAAAAAATACTATCTGTTTTACCAGGCGTTGCGCACTGGGGCTATAGAAGTGATTTGGTTCAAAACCACCCAGACATCACAATTTTCATCGAAATATAAAAATTCTTAAAGTTGAATATTCCTTTTGCCATACTGAAGAATGGTACGAAGCTTAATTTCCTAAATGTGACTTTATCAATTTGCCGAGTGATCTTGAAAAATGTAATTCAATGTTCAAAAGATAGAGATACCATTAAAAATCTTTTTTTACTCAAGAGGAAAGCATCTTACGAAAAAAGTGTAATAGGCAAAAAATGCTTAGAATCGTCCAAGCAATACGTGAGATTTTTTTGGATTTTTTTGGAAAGTTTTTTTTTTTAAATAACACTATGCAACAGCCAAATCTCCCAGTGAATGCCACTATCCATTTCATATGTAAAATGGGCTGCTGATTCCGAAAATCGCATTATTTTTTTTTTTCGTGTCGTTTTCGAGATATCGGTCATTTTCGGTTTTCGGACCAAAAAAAAAAAGATAGTTCCATTTAAATACAAATATCTCAAGAACTAATCTTTGTATTCAAATGTTTTATATGTCGTATTAAAGGTAATTAAATTACCTACAAATGACATCCACATCACTTTTTGGTTGCTTTCTTAGTTTCGGCGAAATAAATTGATTTCTAAAAAAAAACATTTTTTTTTTTTCGAAAAAATTAACAAAAAAACAAAATCAACTGCAGATTTATACAAGAAAAAATAAATTTTTTATAATTTTTTTTTTTTGTATCATAGACCATATATTTGTGAAGAAAATAAGATACCACTTAAAAAAATCGATGGAAAAATGCAAAAGTTGTATACAATTCATTGAAAAGTTACCAAAATGCGTTTTTCCCTATTTTTTTCGTTGTTTTGTAATAAGCTGTTCGATAATTAAAACTTTTTGTAAAACACATGAGAAAATCCAAAAAATTCTTAAAGTAGGCGTTAAAAAAAAAAAAATACCCGTGTCTCGTCGTTTTTCTCCAGCACGTCAGATTTTTTTTTAATCGATTTTTGAAGTTTTTTAATCCACTGTACATGAAAAATACCAAAATAGCGCATTCTTGTGTTAAATCGATGAATTTAACTATATGATCCTTACATTTGAGGTATATTATGTGTTCAGTAAACTTATGCAGGATATTACGAGGAATATTTTTGTAGACAATTTTACGAGGAATATTTTTGTAGACAATTTTAACCCTCTAAGACCCTAAATGTGGGTCATTTTGACCTATATGTGGGGGGGTCGAAATGACCCACTTGTAAGCGTCTTAGAGGGTTAAAATTTTCTACAAAAATATTCCTCGTAATATCCTGCATAAGTTTACTGAACTTACAGAATTGCTCTATCTTGTCCGAATTTTGAGAAAATTTAAAATAACTGTGAAAAACACACGATTTTCCATTTTTTTTGAGGTTATGAAAACTGAAATATCTCAAAATTTTGACGTGATGGCAAGAAACCAAGTTCAGATTCCAAACCACCATAATTGGCTTCAAAAATCAAGAGAGGAAAAAAAAGTGTCGAATTTGCAGGCCTGTGTAATGTGCCGCAAGTAGATGCTCCAATATATTTATTTTATTTAAATCCGTAAAATTGTCACATCTAGCGTATTGGCAAAAGTCCAAAAATATCGAATAACATCTAAAATATCTGAAAAACATCTAAAATATCGGTAGAAGTCAAGACGTATCGAAAAGTCAAACTTTAAAAAAAATAAGTATACCAGTTTGCTTCTGAGCACAGATAGAATGTTTTAAAATAAAAATTATTAAAATCGGCTTGGTATATTTTGCGCCAAAGCGTTACATAGGGTTTTTATTTAAGCAACATCAGTTTGATCGTGATGATTGCGAAAAGCGTGGCTCTGCACAATGAAATGCGGAGAACCCAAAAAGTTTTAAAGGGTCAAAAAATTAATTAAATTCTTTATACGACAAAAAGTAAAAACTCCAAATCGGCAGAAAAAGGGTTTGTTTGTCGCGTGCAAAATTTTGGTTTTAGTGTAAAAATTAGAAAAAGAAAAAATTTTAAAATTTAAAGAGAAAAAAAAGAAGTGATATCGATAAAATAGAAAAACCGACTTAAAGCTTTAAATTCCCTTATTATTTAATTTATAAGCTGATCGGAAAATTTGAGGTTTTTAGTAAAAATTAAGGTTATCTATGGTGTTGGAATTAATTTTAATGGTTTTTTGTTCGGTTTTTGAGCATTTATTTAGAAACAACGGTACAATGTATATTATTCAAAGTATTGTCCATCGTTAGCTACAACATTTTCCCATCTTTCTGGCAGCATATGGATTCCGCGCCGGAAGAACGACTCGTCTTTTGAGGCAATCCACGAATCGACCCATTTTTTGGTATCCTCGTAAGAAGTGAAGCGCTGCTCAGCCAAGCCATGCGTCGTCGATCTAAATAGGTGGTAGTCGGAAGGGGCTATGTCTGGGCTATAAGGCGGGTGGGGTAGCACATCCCAATTCAGCGCCTCCAACGTTTCCTTGACGGTTCTTGCAACATGTGGCCGTGCGTTGTCATGTTGAAAAACCACTTTGTCGTGTCATTTGGCATATTCCGGCCGTTTAACCTTTAATGCTCGGCTCAATTGCATCAATTGTTGTTGGTAGCGTTACCCAGTGATGGTTTCGTTAGGTTTTAGCAGCTCATAGTATACGACACCCTTCTGATCCCACCAAATACACAGCATAAGCTTGGCGCCATGAATATTCGGCTTGGCCGTCGATGTTGATGCATGGCCGGGTGGTCCCCACGATTTTTTTCGCTTAGGATTATCGTAATGAATCCACTTTTCATCGCCAGCGTGCATGCGTTGTGCTTCAACCGCTTTTTTCTTCAAATGGAAGCACAAAAGTAAACCTTCCCGCAAATTGCGTTTTGTTGGAACGAAAGTCGACATGTTCACAGAGAAAAAAATATATGTTGTTTACACTTCAGTGGAATGACACATACTGAAAAATGAAGCTTAGACAATGTGCTTTGAAATGAATATAGTCTCTTGGAAAACCTTTAAAACTAATTCCAACACCAATAGTATAGATAGCCAATAGTGCGCTGTAGTGATGTGTTCTTCAGGGATTCTGAGTTCGGGTGCTCATTAAAAGTATTATCAAGGTCATTACCAAGCCCAATCGTTGTTTCATCATGATACGTAGTGCTCAAAAGGGTTTCTTCAAAATCGCCATTCTCAAAGTGGCTTTGTTGGGTTTAAATTCAAACATGGACGAAATGAATTACTTAGAACAAAAACAGAACTTACTTCAAAATGACAATGATTAATTGGTATAGCTATAGCTCTCCATCATGTAAGGTTTAATTTAGTAAATGGCGTTTATTTTCTTATTTTTGATTACAAATACACATAATAAAATGTTTGGCAGTGGAACATGGTGCAATTCTTAAATGCTATATACAAAGATACTATTTTTTACATACACGTATATATATAATATTTTAACTAAAATTAATTTAAGAATACATATGTATGGATGTATGTAAGTATGTGTGGATATAATATATGTAGGTATTTTTTGATACCTTTTCTTTTCGTTTACAAGCCAATTTTATTTGATTTTTTTAACGAAATATTTTCAACTTCCTCTATTCGAAATAAAAGATATGATTGTAGTTTTTCTCATAATTTTTATTACGTTTCGTATGGTTTGCAAGTTATTGGCACAAAAAAATTGCCTAGAGCTTAGTGTATTTTTGTTTTAAATATAACATAGCACAGAAAAAAAAAAAAAAAACAAAAAAGGACAAGGGTTATAAAATGTTTTTTTTGTAAATAACTTTGGGAATAATTTCATCAAAGTTTTCCAAATTTCGCTAACATTACGCTCTTCAAATCCAGGATCATATATGTAGCTACAAATAATTTCACAAGTGTGGAATCAATGAACTTGTACTTTTATGCTGAAATTTCAACATTAATATAGTAGAAATTAGGTGCCTATTTTGAATTTTGTTATGGCACATAATTAAATAATTTTTTTACTTTTATTGTCAAAATTATTCTTTACTTTTTACTCAACAGGGCAAACACTTCATATTGAATAATCAGTAGTTAACTTAACTGCACTGCAATCAAACTAAAACTGAGCTGTAATCTAACTATTCCATCCGCTGGCGATTATTGGATACCTTCTTGATGGTTGAATGTACTTTATGCTATACACGAACCTTCTCAATATTCTAGTAGTTTCCTAGAACGAATTTTTATATAAAACCTAACACATTAGGTGATAACCCATTGGCACGAGGTGCATAAGCCTCGAAAAGGGAGACAAAAGAGTTTGGAATGTTTAAAATGTAGAGCATTTTTTAAATTATTTTAATTATTTTGTCGTTACAATGACAATGATAGTGGTGTTATGCCTTTAAATTTCATAGCACTTCAATAGCCATGGATTACTTAAAAAGTTGTAACTTCTTACCTCACCTGAGAAGCTCAACATGGTGCTAATTTTTACAGAGTTCGAAAAAAAAACCTCCAGAAAATTTGGGATCAAAGGAAAATTAGGTAATTTAGAAAGTGTTTTACCATGCCTGAACCGGGTATCGAATCCGTGTTGTAAGCGGACAAAACTTCTCGTCATTTTCAGTGATTGCGTTTGTTATATAAATTTCTAGCTCGATTACCGAATTGTTGGTTGGTGTTGAAATTATTATTTATGTAATATAATATATTATATTTTTTTATAAAGTTGATTTCCAATATTTTAGCTCAGAATTTTTAACATTTTTGAAATCAGCGGGGTCAAGTTATTGATATTGAAAAATTGATACCCATTTAGAAAAAAAAAAAAAATTCCGACCACGCCCCAACTTTGTATGGGAGGTAGGCGTGTCCTTTGGCGGATTTTGTTCATATTCACATATTTTTATTATTTTAATGATTGATTTTATTTAATTGAACTTTTAGTCATATATTTGCAAAGATCGATTTACATATAAATCTATCAATGCATTTTTCTAACACATAATTATGACAAATCAAGGAACGGATTAAAAACACGGCTATAGTGACATATGTTTCGTCTTTCGCCACAAAGACTCATCAGACTATTTTTGTTGTAATTATAATTATATTTATTTTACTAAATTAATTATAATTGAAAAATTGCAAGTTTGAAAACTTTTTGTGTTTTTTTGGTCTGGGCGGGAGACGAACCAAGGATCTCCAGGTTGGTAGCAGAAGTCGTTACCACTGCACCAGCCTTGCCCGGCTGCGAAGCCGACTTTTTGCCAGTTTTATTTGTGTGTTAATACGTATTGATATATCATAATTGTTGTTTTAATGTAAGTAACATCTGTACCAAATTTCAAGAGCCTAGCTCTATTATTACTGTATATAACCGCCGTCCCATACAAACCCGTCCACTGTGGGGCGTGGCATCGCAAATTTTTTTCTAAGAGTGTTTACAAATGTACCAAATTATATCTGTTTGTGTCAAATATTTTCAGAGATATAATGAATTTGTTTTTTGAGGGCGTGGCACCGCCAACTTTTTCTATGAACTAAGTATATTTCTCCCAATAACTTTTACATATTTACTAAATTTCATCTATCTGTGGCAAAGAGTTTTGGAGATATGATTAATAAATATTTAGGGGGGTGTGGAACCGCACACTTTTTTAGCCTACAACTTAGCTTTTTTATACTAACATAATGTAAGAACTTTTTGAAATTCGGTCAGTTAGTATCCGAATCAATAGGGAACAATTACACAAACAAATAAAATCTCATTTTCATAAAGTTCATTTTAGCTTTTTTCTCATAACTTGAAAACTGTAAAAGATAGCACACAATTTTTAACATTTTTAAAACCAACATTGTCAAATTAATGAAAATTTCGACCATGATTTAACTTTATATGGCAGATAGGCGTGTCCGTCGACGGATTCATATTCACAGATTTTTAGTGTCCTCTAATCTAAGAAACATCCGTACCAAATTTCAGCAGCCTAGGTCTATTATCATGGAATATGCTGCTTTAATGCGCCAAATTAATCCCAAAGTTTTGTTTCTGTACTAATTTTTTTATAACCTTAATTTTATTTCCTGTACTAATAGAGAATTTGTAATAAAAGTATTCAACTATTTTTTTGTTGTTATTTATTCGTTGTATTTGTTATTGATGTAGGTAGGTTTGTGTGTATAAAGCATTTATTGTATAAAAAATTAATTATGATATTAGTTCAATATTGGAGACAGACATCTGGTAAAAGTATTTCAATACAGTTATTATGGTATTTTGTGAACTTGTCGGTGACACTTCGTCGGCTGAGTATTATTTTGCCGTCTCTACACAAGTTATGTGCTTTTGCTTTTTCAACGAAGTAGCGCTTACGGCAAAATAATACTCAGCCGACGACTTATGAAGTTAAGTATTTGTAATATTTTCATATTTTTTTTTATAATACTGATTTGTCTATCGTAAACAAATAAAATTTGTCATAAAATTTTAAAAAATTAAAATATAAAAGGAACCACATAATATGTATATTATACATATGTATGTTTCTCCTTAACCTCATTATAAGTCAAGAAATGGCGTTGTTTGTACATATTGTTCGTCTGGTTTACGTTTACAAAAGGTTAGCTCAAATCCTGATCTTGGGGTTGATTTTGGTTCAAAGTATATACAGTAAGAAGCAAAACTATCAACATGTTTGCTATTTTTGTCTTAGTACTGCTATAGCGTCCGTTCTGATTACATGATCAACAAGAAGTATGAACAATTTTACCGAACTTCACACCATAAAAAAATAATGAACAAAAAACCATTTCGAAAACATGTTGACAGTTTTGCACCACTTTAACTGATGTGCGTACAAACCTGGAACTTGAATTTTTCCTGGTTAAAAAATGAGTTTTGTTGCGCTGATTCCAAAACTGGCCACAGAATCCCTCTACCTCGTCAGAATTTCGAGGTATCCTTAACTTAAAGTGCAAAAAACGACGTTTTTTGTGTTTTTCAAATTAGGTTCAAGGTCGCAAGGATTTTATCTGCTCTATTCCGTAAAATAAAATTGAACATCTTGTTTTTCCCTCTCCAAAAAAGTGATGAGTAGTCATCTACGATTTTTCTTTGCAAAGTTATGGCCAATCTCAGATGACAGCATGAAATCTTTTAAAACAGATATAAACGGCAGGGTTTAAATTTATGTCATCTTAATATGGTTCAATTGGTATACATGGTTTACAAACATATCCTTCTGGAGAAATATGGCCAAAAAATACCCAAATTATTCTTAGTATGAATTTTGGGTATTTCATGATGTCATCTTAGAATGGGCATAACTTTGCGAAGAAAAATCGTAGATGACCATTCACCATTTTTTTGGAAAGGGAAAAAGCAAGATGTTCAAGTTTATTTTACAGAATAGAGCAGAAAAAATCCTTGCGTCCTGGAACTTAATTTAAAAAACATCAAAAACGTCGTTTTTTGCACTTTAAGTTTAGGTTTCCTCGAAATTCTGACGAGGTAGAGGGATTCTGTGGCCAGTTTTAGAATCAGCACAACAAAATCCATTGGAATCGTTTTTTTAAACTAGGAAAAATTTACGTTCCAGGTTTGTACGCACATCAGTTAAAGTGGTGCAAAACTGTCAACATGTTTTCGAAATGGTTTTTTGTTCATTATTTTTTTATGGTGTGAAGTTCGGTAAAATTGTTCACATATTTGAATAGAGGAAAGGTTAAGCTTCCGTTTGGTTGATATTTTTTGTTGGTCATGTAATTAGAACGGACGCTATAGCAGTACTAAGTCAAAAATAGCAAAGCATGTTGACAGTTTTGCTACTTACTGTATATGTTGAACATATTAATTACTTGTTACTTACAAATACATGCGTTTGTTCGAAGGAATAGATCTGAGTTTTCAGACCCACATACATACCATGAAATTGCTTTTTAACTCTTTTGTTAGATCCAGATTACAATATGCCTCCTACATATGGAATCCGTTTTACTAGATTTAAGTTGCGGTCTTTGAAGTTTGGAACTGCCTTGCCTTCTTTTAATGCTAGATAGCTACCTTTGGGGATAAAGTCTCTTGAGGCAAGATGTAAAATTCACTCATTCACTAGCTAAATTTTATTTATGGCCTTATATCTGGGTCTGTAGACCTATTTGGTTTTTAATATTCCTTCAAGACCTTTGCGACAGAACGTATCACTTTTGAATTTGATACTATGTAGATCATGATATAAACTTAGATTTAAGTTTAACAAACCTTATTATTAGTTTGATTCGAAATTGTTAATTTAAGTAGGTACTTTTTATTCGAATTGTTGTGTCGGTAATGATATGTAATCCAAAGACTCAATAAATATAAACATAAAAAATTAGCTAGAATAGTGATATAGAAATAGTTTGGACAATACCTTAAAGTTTTATGTAATTTATTTAATCTTCTGAAACTTAAAAAATTTAATTAAATCTTTTTACGGTCTTTAATGACCTTCCTTTTTTAAAAACAATTTCTCTTTAAATTTTATATTAAATGCATTTCAACTCTGTTTGAGTCATCATAAGCATGAACGATTTTAAAGGACTTCATGCTGGTGATGACTTAAATTGCAAAAGATACCTCATACCTATTTCTGAAAAATCTTAAATTAAGAAAATATAACAGGTCATTCAATAAGTCCGTAGGATAAGTAAGAAAAAAACAAAATTTTGACAAAACTAGATTTTATTATTCAACATAGTTGCCTTCGAGGGCGATACAACGAGTATAGCGATTTTCCAACTTTTCGATACCACTTTTATCTTACGATTTCTCTTTTTCGTCAAAATTGGCCTCAGCTGACTATCTTTTGGATTCTGGTGTGTAAAAAAGCCATGTTTCATCGATTGT
Source organism: Calliopum simillimum (assembly GCA_951812925.1). Taxonomy (NCBI): domain Eukaryota; kingdom Metazoa; phylum Arthropoda; class Insecta; order Diptera; family Lauxaniidae; genus Calliopum; species Calliopum simillimum. The sequence goes on along the minus strand of OX638370.1, from coordinate 79,058,988 downwards.
CACATATCGACGATAGAATTTGATTTTATTGCGGTTTAACAGCTGTTTAACACTCCTCTGAAGCATCAATTCGTTTTTGTTTTGGTCGACTGTGAGCTCACGCGGCAGCGACTTTGCAAAGAGCTTTTGCATACCCAAATGTTCGTGTAAAATGGTAAAAACACTACCATTTGATATCTTAACAATGTCAGCTAGCTCGAGCTTCTTCAATTTGCAATCGTTCATAACCAATTTGTGGATTTTTTTTATGTTTTCTGGAATGATAGCCTCATTTGTGCGTCCACTGCGCTCTGCATCATTTGTGCTGGTACGACCACAATTAAATTCAGCAATCCATTTGTATCGATGAAGTAGAGTTCGAATAATGTTTATCAAGACATTGTTTGGTTTCCACTTTATTTTTTTCATCAAAAAGCCAATGCTTTATCAAAACTTGAAGTTCACTTTTTTTTTTACTAACAAAAGTTGCTTCACACTAAATGCTATAACTCACGAATCAATAGTCCGATTGTTGTCAAATTTATACACGTATCGTTTGAAGGTTAGTACTAAATAAAAATTATATGGAAAAAATTCTAGTAATGCCATCTATGTGTCATCCTAGGGACTTATTGAATGACCTGTTATATCTGTGGCCACATAGGATGACTGGGTAAGTCGAGTAACTTTCTAAAATCTTCTGATGCACGTACTTACTATTTTTGTGAATTTTTTTTCGGGCTTATGAAGCGAAATAAAAAGTTGTCCATAATAAAATTATTATTTTTGTACAAAAAAAAAAAAAAATTATATCAAAATTAAAAACGTGGTTATGAAAAAATTAAAAAAGAAAAATAAAAAAAATTTTCCCCAAAACGCCCCACAGGTGGAATCGAACCACTTCGACGTTAATCGACTACAGGTTTGAAGCCTGCACTCCGGACCACCGAAGATCAGTGAGGCAAAGTACATCCATTGCTGATTTGTTTTTGTATCTACTTGATCTAACGAAAAAGTTCTAGCGAATTATAGCGCGGCATGTGATAAGCGAAAAACAGCAAAGCAAAACAACAAAAACTCTAAGCAGAGAACACATTATCATAGTTTGGAGCGCGTGATGGAATGTGTGCATTACATGCATATTAGATAGTACCACAAAAGAAAAAAAAAAAAAAAACAGTTTGAAAGCTAATATTGAATGATTTTTAAGGAAAAAAACATTTCTTTTTTCGGCCTCTTAATTCGATGCGGTTTTGTTTTTTTTTTTTCTTATATCTCCGCCATTTGACGTCCGATCAACAAGTATAGTATATTTATGTAAATTTCTCAACATGGACTACATTTCATTCATAGAAGTCATTTATCTCTGATTTTTTTCGACTAGTTGTACTCATTATCTCAGTTTCTATCACACTTAAGGTGCCTAGAACACTTCATAGAATTGAAGCCCACAAAAAATCATAAAATTCATTTCTACGAAGTTTCCTCAAATTGTTGAAATTGAAGAAGTTATAGCGAATCTAAATAATTAAATAATTTAATTTTAAGTATCAGATTTTATTTTTTACACCTCGACTCCAGGTGAAAAATTTGTATAGAAAACTTCAAGGACCGTTAAAAAAAAATTCGACCTGACAAAGAAAATTGGGAAGACACGTATTTTAAGCCATATTTGAAGAATATATTGTTTTTTTCATTTGTCGTGTTGAACGGTGTAATACTTGATGACATATCTGGAATTATTGTATGCATATTGTAGACAGATGTCTGTCTCCAGAACGACTTTATTTTAAATATTAAAGAAAAATCCTTTTTAATCCTCGACTATCTGATGGATTTGTGCATATTTGAGGATTTTGCTGCACGAGACGGCCTTGGAAACTACAAATTATTCAAAAACATTTAAAAACATGTGGATTTTGAGTCTCTAAGTCCATAAAATCATGCTTTGAGCTTGGCTCATTGTTTTCCAGACTTTTTGCGATGTACCTAAAGATCTATTACAATTCTTTAGGATACGTAAGTATAACAAATTCCGTTTCAACTCGTAAAACCCTTCAGGAATTTTTGTTTCCAAACAATATCGTCTGGTTAAAGCTACGATTAGAGAAATCCATTTTTAAGGTTTTAAGTAAAGTATACAGAAAAATTATGGGAAAACAGCTGAAATGTAGTCCCCATCCGATTCGATGCAAAAAAGTAAAAGTTGAATTTCAAACAACTTAAAAAGCATTTTTCTCAAAATAACAAAAATGTAGATGTCTAGAATTGAACTGCAGGTATCTAGTTGTAGTCTTAACTTGACGATATATAGAAAGCATTTTTGATATATGTTTATAATATAGAAGATGGGCGGGGATCGGTAGAATACCAGAAAATGTAAAATTCCAGGGACTATTGTGAAGAACTTTTCTTAGTTGCATTTTTCGAGTTTTGTTTTAACGAAAATTTTACTTGATCAAATGAAATTCATAGGATTAAGTTGAAAAAAATAAAAATAATCTATTACTATGTATGGCACAAAATATGCCCCATTATGTACATAATCCACTTTGAAAAATAACGGTAAAAATTGCTCTGTTTGTTTTGGGAATTTCGAAAAATGGAAGCAAGAAAAGTTGTTCAGAATAGTTCCAGGAATCTTGTATATAAAGTGTATACCCAACAAACGAAAACGTTTGGAAATTAAATTGCGAAATGTTTGGAAATTCTTGATTATTTAATAATCGAAATTGGACCTTTCATAGCAAGCTTGTGAAAATAATTTGGAACAAGCTTATTACAAATAATAACCGTATTCACGATCTTTTTGCATCGTAGCAAATGCAAAATTATTTTAAATTACAAAAACAAATTCTATTGAATTTTCAAAAGCAAGAGTCTTGAAAGCAAGACCAAATTTGCAACACAAAAACCTATTGCACGATTGATTTCCAATAGTCTTAATGACTTTTATGTTTTTGACAACCGTATTTGTCACAAATTGAAGTTAAAATGTAAACAAATACAATTAATTTTCAATTATTTCGTTTTGATTTAATAACAAAGATTTCTACGTAATGTTTGAATAAGCACATTGTATGTAGTTAATAAAATTGTGATTTTTTTCTTAATACGCACAATTATTCAGTAAAATTTCTTTTAAATCAAAATAAAGTGCTGAACACATTCGGTGCGAGCTGCGAGAGAAACCCGACCGAGATAGCACGATTTTCTCTTTATGTTAGAGTAAGATATAAAATTGAGCTTTTATTAAACGTCATTTATAAAAGCTCTCGCAGTGCGATAGAATTGATTCTATTTTTCTGACGATTTTTAAAAAAAGAAGAACAAGACAAAACACAAAAATTTAAATTTATTATTTTCGACTGAATTTTTTAATTTCAATTTGAAGTTTAAATAATTTTGAAAACAAATACGTTTTTATTTTACGTTTTTTATTTTCATTTGTTTTAATTTTCATAAAAAAAAACTTTCTCGCAACGAGTTAGGCGAGGAGCTGGCAATACTAAAAGTGCCGTCATCGCGGATTCTAAAATTTTTAATGCAAAATGGTAGTTTACACTAAGACGAATAAGAGAAGCTTGGTCAGCATGGTTGTAGCCTGGCAGAAATATTTTTAAATGATTTTTAAATTATTAAATTTCCGCAATGTTTTGCCGTCATCGCGGATTTTAATCAATCTTAATATTAATCGATGGTAAATTTCATAACCATTCAGAAAAAATCTGGCCGACCAAATTTTTTTTGCCGAAAATGACCGGCAGACCTATTTTAATGGTGCGACAGTGGGTACTTCCGGCAGTTTCTAAGCTCGAATACCAAGATATTTTTAAATTTGACATTAAAACACGTAAATTAAAAAGAAAAAAAAAAAAAAACCCCGTGATAACAGAGGAATTGTACCCACCATTAAAATAGGTTTGCCGGTCATTTTCGGCAAAAAAAATTGGTCGGCCGGATTTTTTCTGAATGGTTATGAAATTTACCATCGATTAATATTAAGATTGATCAAAATCCGCGATGACGGCAAAACATTCCGAAAATTTAATAATTCAAAAATCATTTAAAAATATTTCTGCCAGGCTACAACCATGCTGACCAAGCTTTTCTTATTCGTCTTAGTGTAAACTACCATTTTGCATTAAAAATTTCAGAATCCGCGATGACGGCACTTTTAGCATTGCCGGCTCCCGGACTAAGTTGATTGTGTTTTTACGCACGAGAAAAAGCTCAAAAAATCGTTTGAGCAAAAGCTATTTTCTCTCGCACTCGCAGCTCGCACCGAATGTGTTCAGGGCTTAAGATATCAAATAAATTTTAAATTCAAAAAATATTTGACAGCAAAACAAAAAACAGCTGTTCTGAAACGTTTGCAATATCAATTTACAACAGTGTGTGCTCACAATTATTTACTCTTGCAAATTTGCATTTGCTACGATGCAACAAGATCGTGAATACGGTTAATTTTATTTAATATTTTTAAATTGTTTTTTAAATTTTTCAATTAACAATTAATTAGTGTTAATTGAGTTCATTAAACAACATTTTCCAAACATTTTTTTATTAATTAAAGAAAAAAAAAAGTATGTTTACTGAGAATCGAAAATATGACTTCCAAGTTATGAGTCGACAATCTTATCAACTGACTTAACGTGCCAGTTACAATTCAAATGCCTTGTGTTTTACTTAGCTCGATAATCGTTGAAAAAATAAAATAAAAAATTTTCGAATGTTTGGAAAACGTTCACAAAAACTTTTGGAAACAATTATTTTCTAATTGTTGACTTTGACTTTGCAAATCAATTGTAAAAATTCTAAAAAACAACATTTTTCAAATGTTTGAAAATTGGTTATGAAAACATTTGGAAGTTAACTTTTTCCGAGCGTTGAATTGAAAAGGTTATAAAATTGTTTGTTGGGTACGATCGAAAAGCAGGGTGTATTTAACTAACGAATATGTGTTTAGGAAATACTACTATACAATTATGATAAGCTATTAAAAAGAGCTAGTAATTTAAATTTTTTTTAATATTCGGTGGTTTCCTTACATTATGTATTATATTAATTTATGTTTTATAGTAAAAAATTTTTGATTTTATTTGGTCATTGAAGTGTACTTAAGAGCTATGGTTATGATGTATGTAAGTAGTTAAGAAAATAAGAAATGATCTAAAATTTAAAAATCTTGCAAAGAATTTCGGAAACCTTAAACACTCCCATTTTGAAGATTCAAGAACTGTAAAAATTTGGATGTTCGTTATTTACCAGAATTTATGAAAGTTAAATAATAATAATAAAATTCTTAAGAATATAGATTTCGGCGTGCTTCTTGTATGACAAAATGTCGATTGATTCAAAATTATACGAGCAGCTGCTTCCGTTCTTGTCTTAGAACCCCGAAAAGTGAAACCCAAAGGTTCTTAGTTAAAAAAAAAACATGATCCGAGGAAAGTTATTATACAGTTACAGAATTGCTCTATCACGCCTGAATTTCTAGATATCCTTACTTAAAAGTTGGAGAAAACTTTTTTTCACAAATTTTAAGTTATAAATATTTCAGAAGAATTTAAGCGCCAAAAAGACTTAACTGACACGATTTCGGTTTTTGATAGAAATCGATAATTCGCGCCCATACAGTTTCCTTTAAAATTGTATAACTATAAAAAGTATCGTTACGGAACTATAGTAAACGCAATTTTGAATTTCTTACTACACTGTATATTAAGATTACACAGGCCTACAAAATTTGGCAAAGTTATTTTACCAGAAACCAGATTATACTTTTCCGATGTATTTTGACGTGCTGAATCCAAATCCGGGGTTAGAATTCCGAAATATCCTAACTTAAATGTGCTAAAAACACCGTTTCAGCCTATATTTACGGTTATATAGCATCGCCTATTGATTTTTACTCCAAAACCTGTAAACATCATCTTAAAGTATGACCCTATGCCGTTGAGTTTGCTCAAATATCTGTTTTTTTCACTGAGATATGCCACTTTGAAAAATTCATGGGTTTGTGGAAAGAGTTGTTTGTTCACATACATAAGTTCATAAAGTTTGAATTTTTCAAAGTGGCATATCTCAGTGAAAAAAAAAGAAGATATTTGTGCAAGCTCAACGGGATTTAAAAGATTAAGGGTCATACTTTAAGATGATGTATACAGGTTTTGGAGTAAAAATCGATAGGCGTTGATATATAAGCGTAAATATAGGCCAAAACAGTGTTTTTAGCACTTTCAGGTTAGGATATCTCAGAAACCTGAGCCAATAGAGCAATTTTGACCCCGGATTTGGATTCAGCACGTTAGAATACATCGGAAAAGTATAGTCTGGTTTCTGGTAAAAGTTTTTGTAGGCCTGTGTTATTCAAAAAACCCTCCATTCTAAAGTTTGATTTTTATTGGTCATGTCTTTCTGGCGGTTAGTGCTCAATATCGTTTTCCATCTTGTCTATTATATCGGGAACCAGAAGGCGCACAGGTATACAATTTTGCCAGCTTCTAGATCTTACTGAGAGCAGCTTTATTGAAGACGAAAATAAATCGGGCATTCCATATTTTGCCACCTTTGCACAGATGTTCAAAAAAAAAAAAAATAAAAATTGTTAAAAATAAAAAGGTGTATTATTTTAGATATTTATTATATGTATAGTCGTATATTTGAAAATTTACATTTCGTGTTCTTCTTCTTTTGATTGTGATAAAATATTTATCACTCAATATTATCATCATCATCAATCAATTTGTATAAAATTTTACACGCTATGATTTTTGCTTAATAATTAATTTTATATTATATAATTAAATATTTTTACTAATGCCATTTTTTTGATTTTAATTTCCTCTTGTATGTTTTTTTGTGTAAAACGTACCTATGTAAATCAATTATTTTTATATGTAAGTATATTTTTATTATAAAAAAAATTACCAATATCGAAACACAGACACTAATTTTTAGCTTAAATGTTGCTTTTTATGTATGAGTGATAAAACGTATTAATAGCTGAATTTTTTTTTTGGGAAAAGAAGAAAAAAATTGGTGCATGCTTTTTGGCGTGTAAAAATGTAGACTCTTCTTAAGCTAACAGACATGGCCTTGCCTGTGACACTCATTTGGTTACATACATATTTTGGTGAAAATAACTTTAATTTAATTTGGTTTATATTGTTTTTTTGTTTTCGTTTTAAAATTAAATCAATTAGAAATTAGTGAACAAAATTGCAATGATTTCGACAAAAAGCAAAACTGTACGCATTGCATTCCAACTCTGTTAATATCGCTTAAATGCGCTCGGTGACGTAGACTTTGGCGGTGGCTGGTGCATTTGATCTTCGTACAGCAAATGAGACAATGATTCCAAGGGCGACCAAGACAATTCCCAGTGAATTCATGATGTAATGCTCGATTTCGGAGTTGCGAGCGCTGAAAAGAGTATATCCATTATACAAATAAACACGTATAAGTACATTAGACCGGTGCGTTTTGGATGAAAAATTAAAATTCGTCGCGCAACCGGCAGAATTGTTAAGTTTAACTATCGACATGAAGATTGCCGCCACCCTAGCTCTGATAGATGACGGGAAGGGGTGTCGATATATTTTTGAAGGTTGAAAAACGTGGTTTAAAAATGCATGATCATAGGTCCGAAGTGAATCAATTCTCAGCTTCGTAGTAGGTCGAAAACTGAAATCCAAGACATGGATTTTTATGTATTTTTTCCCGTAGAATCGAATGGCATCATTAGTTTTCTGATTAGACGTCCATTTTTGGCGTTAAGTGAACTTTTCAGCTCAAAAAAGTCGAAATTTTTCCAAATCCCCTGGTTGAGCACTCCACAATTGAACAGAAAAAATCTTGGAAAAACTTGAAATGTATATTTTTTTGCGCTACGACATTATTTTCATTCATGAAACACGAATTTTTGATTTTTATTATCAAAAAATATCACGAAATCGGGCGTAAATATTTAGTCAACGACGGTTCCCAACGTCCGGACGATTTTTTCTTTCCGTGCCCCCTAGTAAAATTTTTTTAGAATATTTTTGGAATTTTTTTTAACCCATTATAAACAAGTTTTTGAAAAAGGGGTCAAAAAGACCCTTAAAAACGGGATATAATGGGTTAAGATGTTCACATAACTTAATGTAAAATCAAGCATGGAATAATATTTTAGAACATCTTAACCCATTACAAACAAGTTTTTGGAAAAAACGGTCGAAAAGACTCTTAAAATCGCGATATAATGGGCTTAGATGTTCTAAAATATTATTCCATGCTTGATTTTACATTAAGTTAAGTGAACATTTTAACCCATTATATCCCGTTTTTAAGGGTCTTTTTGACCCATTTTTCAAAAACTTGTTTATAATGGGTTAAAATGTTCTAAAATATTGTTCCATACTTATTCTTTATCAAGTTATGTGAACATCTTAACACATTATATCGACCCCTTTTTCAAAAACTTGTTTAAAATGGGTTAAAAAAATTTCCAAAAATATTCTAAAAAAATTTTACTAGGAGGCACTGAAAAAAAAAAAACAGTCCGGACGTTGGGAACCGTAGTTGACTAAATTTTTACGCCCGATTTCGTAATATTTTTTGGTAATAAAAATCACAAATACGTTTTTCATGAATGAAAATAATGTCGCGCAAAAAAAAAATGGTACCACTGGATTTGTCAAAAAAAATCCTAACAAAATATACATTTCAAATTTTTCTAAGGTTTTTTCTGTTCAATTGTGGAGTGCTCAAACAAGGGATTTGGAAAAATTTCGACTTTTTTGAGCTGAAACGTTCACTTAACGCCAAAAATGGACGTCTAATCAGAAAACTAATGATGCCATTCGATTCTACGGGAAAAAATACATAAAAATCCATGTCTTGGATTTCAGTTTTCGACCTACTACGAAGCTGAGAATTGATTCACTTCGGACCCATGATCATGCATTTTTAAACCACGTTTTTCAACCTTCAAAAATATATCGACACCCCTTCCCGTCATCTATCAGAGCTAGGGTGGCGGCAATCTTCATGTCGATAGTTAAACTTAACAATTCTGCCGGTTGCGCGACGAATTTTAAACTTTCGTCCAAAACGCACCGGTCTAATGTACATATATGTACTCTTTTTGTCTCAAACTGAATTTGCAAAAAAATTACCTCAATGCAGTTTCCGCAGACAGTTGACGTTCCTTTTCCACCAAGCCAGTAACGCATGTTGCAATGGCCAACATGAAATTGACTAAACCAAAGCTGGCGTGTATTGGCACCATTATAGCGCGGCAACTATAGGTGCGGTTCTCACAGCAGAGTAACACCAGAAAACTATTTCAAAACAACAAAAAAACACAAAGGGTTAAGAAATTTTTGTTTTTTGTTTTATTATCATAGTATAAAGTAACCTTTATAAAAAAAATATTTCATTCCCAAGGGAATCAGTGATTATTTTTGGTCCTGGTGTCCTTTATACATATACTAAATTTCCTACATTTGCGTTGAATAGATTCGGAGATATGACTAGTTTAATTTTTAGGGGGCGTGATTCCGCCCATTTTTTCAAAAGATATTAATTGTCAAATTTCAAAAAACTGGCTCAAACTGTTTCAAGTCGCAAGAAATTCTGATTGAATCTAAGCTGAAATGAACTCACAAAATAATGGTTTATTTCTTTCTGTTTTAGTTTGGTTAGCCGAAAGAAGCCGACTTTTTAAAATGTTACATAAATTTAAAATTTTAAATTAGCAGCAACTTTTCTAAGGTTACTTCACAAATGGCTCTTTTTTATATGAAAAAATTACAACTTTTTTGAATAAAATCATTGATGGTTTCCTATCTTAAATAAAAAGTGCTTGCACCCAAAATGTTTTTTTGGGGAAATATGCGGAATGCCTCTAGGATCAAACATACATAGCTCTTTTTCCAAAGTGAACGGCACTTTTTCAAACCAGGGCCAAAAAACCCATTTTTTAGCACTGTGCTCTATACTAAAACCAAAAAAAAAAGTTGACTAAAACGGATACAAAAAAAAAGTATGCAGAAGTAACCTGCTTGTCTGTAGATTAAAAAGCAGTAAACTGAAAAACCCTACAAAATATCGTTTACGAGATATTGCTTTTTTACTTAATTTTTTGTGTTTCTATTAAAAAATTTAATTTTTGCGTACAAAAAACATAATGATCAATATATAGAAACAAAAATAGTCAATTCTAATGTATTTTTGATGCTAAATCCGAATCTGGTCTCAAAATTGCTCTATCTCTTCTGATTTTTGAGATATCCTAACCTGAAATTTTGGCATGTACGGTTTTTTTGCCACTTTTGAAGTTATATAACAGGAGAAGGTAATTGTTTATCATAAAACTTGATAAAGTTTTTAAAAGTACTATTCTTTTTCTTCAAATCTCACTTTGATTTATATCGATATCTTTTTTTTCTCTCCGAAATATGGTAACCTAAAAAAAGTTCAAAAAATGCACGAAAGACGCCATTGGCAGTATTGGTTGATTTAAATAAAAAGTTGTTAAAAATGATTATGATGCTTAAGAATGTTTCTGTAAAAAGTAATTATTATCACTTGTAATTTACCATAATCATTTTAATAACTTTTTATATAAATCAACCAATGTTGCCAATGGCGTCTTTCGTGCATTTTTTGAACTTTTTTTAGGTTACGATATTTCGGAGAAAAAAAAAAAAAGATATCGATATAAATCAAAGTGAGATTTGAAGAAAAAGAATAGTACTTTTAAAAACTTTATCAAGTTTTATGATAAACAATTACCTTCTCCTGTTATATAACTTCAAAAGTGGCGAAAAAACCGAACATGCCAAAATTTCAGGTTAGGATATCTCAAAAATCAGAAGAGAAAGAGCAATTTTGAGACCAGATTCGGATTTAGCATCAAAAAATACATTAGAATTGACTATTTTTGTTTCTATATATTGATCATTATGTTTTTTGTACGCAAAAATTAAATTTTTAATTAGAAACACAAAAAATTAAGCAAAAACGCAATATCTCGTAAACGATATTTTGTAAGGTTTTTCAGTTTGCTGTTTTTTAATCTACAGACAAGCAGGTTACTTTCTGCATACTCTTTTTTGTATCCGTTTTAGTCAACTTTTTTTTTTGGTTTTAGTATAGAGTACAGTGCTAAAAAATAGGTTTTTTGGCCCTGGTTTGAAAAAGTGCCGTTCACTTTAAAAAAAGAGCTATATATGTTTGATCCTAGAGGCATTCCGCATATTTCCCCAAAAAACATTTTGGGTGCAAGCACTTTTTATTTAAAACACGTGGGGACAGGTGTGTAATATTCTCCATTTTGAAATTTGTTCTAAGTATTTACCAACTACTATTTATAACCACTCGAAACTTTACAACCAAATTTTATCTCGCAAACAAATTATCAATTACGTTACAAAAAAGTGACCTTGAGTGAACTCTGTTAACTGGCTTAAAGTCAAAATAATAACATAATTGTAACTTTGTGCACATCTAAACACAAATACCTTTCTAATGGTGTATAACTTAAAGTCGTACTCCATTTCTAACATAGTAAAAAAGGATGGACAAGTTTTTGTCTTGCGTATTAATATATAGATTATATATATCTTACACTACGTTTAAGCCGGAGCTTTAGCTGTGCTGAGATATTTAAGTCTCGTCATCAAATTCTACCCGTTTCCACCGGCAGAAAGAGATTTAATTTTGACAATAAATGTTAGAAACGGAAAATTAAAGTTGTTCTTACTTTTCTTTCCTTTTCTTTCCTTAATGACATTTAATGCCAATTGTCAAAGCTTAAAGGTGCCACTCGGGCAAAAATAGCCAAAATCGGTAGCCCTGCTCCGATTTATATGCAGATTTAACATAAATCTTGGTAGAAATAGATTAATTTTTGTATGGATAAACATTAAATTTTCGCCATAAATCACCTCATAAATCACCGGTGGAAATGTACTATCAGATTAAAGAACTTTTTCCCATACTAACATATCGTCATCTTAATACAACAACTAGGTTAGGTTAGGTTAGCGCGAGAGATGGCAGTTGCCATCATATCTTCGTTTTTAACCTATATGAACCATTTAGAAATTTTTATAAGCTCCAAAGTGGATTTGGGATTTTTGGAGCGATATCTTCAAGAGAGTCGAAAAAGTGACATTCGAACACCTTGTAACGTCGGTTAGCCAAAGCTGGGCATTCACAAAGGAAATAAAAAATGGACTCTTCAAAATCAGAATCTTTACAACTTCTACAAAGATCTTCGCCCTCGACGTAAAACATGTTGTTAAGTCAGACCATCTAAAATTAGCCCACAAAATACAATTTGAGTCAATATTGGCTCCAATTAATGCAAGTGGTTTCATAATAAAGGTTTCAAAAATTGTGTCAGTTGAAGACCTTTTCCTAACAAGTTCGTCAACCCAACATATTTTAAGATTACATAGCAGCCCTACTTCACATAGGGCTTTCTTGCAATCTAGGACTAAGCTAGACTTAGGGTCTTACGATGGCCATTTTGAGCCATCAGTGTATATTCCATTGAAATTCAGAATCGGAGTCCAACCACTTCTTTCAGGTATTTTCACTTGAAAGTTGGTTGAGAACATGAGAGTGGGAGTGATATAATCAGTTGCACTATCAATATCGCAGCCAGGGAATTGTGCTAAAATACTACCATGGCCAAAAGGTTTTGACGTCCTGACGCCAGATTCCTTCAACCTGATAGCACTCTTTGCTGCAACTCCTTTAGCGTAAATATCAAGAGGTTCCAAATGAAGCAAAGCGTCGACATCTCCGCTAACTCCTATACTTGCCATTCTTTGAATTTTTGATACGATTGCCTCAAAACTTAATACTCAAAATTATACGTATTGTTTCTGTTTAAAAGTAATTTTTAGTGCCTAAAAGTGGTGGCCCTCTTTCTCTCTCAGAAGTCTCGACAAAAAATGATAATTGTTTGCACTACATTGTCTTACCAGACTGGAATATGAACAAACCAATAAGCAAATATCACCATTCAAAATTTATAGCCCGGTCTATTCTCTGAAAGTTCAGTGAATATATCTCTGTTGCTAACCAAATCACAACACTTTTCTCACTTATTTCCCTGTTGTTTTTGAACCATCAAACATGTATAAAAATTTCCCTCTAAAATTTTCTTAAGTTCAGGGCTGTAGTTACCGATTTCTTAGGTTATCTATCTAGTTTATTAATAAATAACTAACATTTCTTATACACATTGAAAAGCTTTTTATACTGAAAACCAACCCGGTTTTTGCTTAACTAGATTTACATCACCAGGCAAGTGAGAATAGGTTATAAGTAAGGATCAGGCATGATTTAAGTAGTGAACAATTTCTTGATTTACAAACTCTAGAACCCTAAATTTTGTAGGTTCGATTAAAAAAATACCGTAGCCAAAGGCCAAAGTTAAACTAGTAAGGGTGTTACCTTTAACCTGGCCAAACATTAAATACCCTACACAGCTGTATTTTGAAAATTTGGCTTATATGGGAGGTACCACGCCCTCTTGTCCGAGTTCATCTAGTTTTAGCTAAGAGCGTGTATTTATAGTCTTTAGTATTTGAGTGAAATTTGGTTGGATTATCTCAAAAAATGTTTTTAGTATAGCGTTTTGAACCTTTTGCTTATATGGGAGGTACCACGCCCTCTTGTCCGATTTTATCCAGTTTTTGCTTAAAGCTTGTATTTATAATTCTTAGTGTCTGAGTAAAATTAAGTTCGATTATCTCAAAAAACGCTTTCAGTATAGCGTTTTGAACCTTTTGCTTATATTAGATATGCCACGCCCTAGTCTGAATTTGTCCAGTTTTTACTCAGAGCTTGCGCTAATAATTCGTAGTATTTCTGTGTATTTTGGTTGCATTATCATGAAAAATACTCCACAAGTTGCATTTTCAATATATTTTTTGTATGGGCGGTAGGCGTGTCCGTTGACCGATTTCGCTCATTTTCAATCTATCTTAGTTTTCCCAAAAAATGTATTTTCACACACAGCCAGCCAGCCAGACAGACGGACATGGCTATATCAACTCAGCAAGTGACGCTGATCAAGAATATATATACTTTTCTATATCTGCCACGCCTCCTTCTCAGCGTTACAAACGGAAGGACAAAGTGAATATACCCTGGGTGTAGGGCATACAAATTTGGAGAAAAACGGCGAATGGCGCTCTGTGAATATAATATTTTTATTAAGTTTAATCTCTCCACTTTCAGGGTGTCTCTGATGAGGTAAACCGTAAGACAACCATAAATTTTTTTACCAACAATGAAAATACATTGATGGTTGGAGCTTACTGTTCAGTGTTTTTGAGTAAAACAACAATAAAAACACAAAAAACAAGGCAAAAATACACATAAATAAAAAAAGCAAAAAAATGTATCGGAAGGCTGGTTTGCGTTACTAGTTTCGGGACCCACCACAGGTCAAAATTGACTATAATAAGTCAATTCCTCATCAGACGCTTTGCCGACATCTTATAGAATCTTGCAAGCATACTTTATTTAACTTTTAGCATAGATTAAACGAGAATCACAGCTACAAGAAAAACACAGCACATGCAAAAATTCCAATTTCCTTGTAACGCAAACCAGCCTTCCGATACATTTTTTTGCTTTTTTTATTTATGTGTATTTTTGCCTTGTTTTTTGTGTTTTTATTGTTGTTTTACTCAAAAACACTGAACAGTAAGCTCCAACCATCAATGTATTTTCATTGTTGGTAGCTAATAATGTTAATCATCATCTGTTCCAAAAAACAAAAAATTATAAATTTTTTTCCTCAAGATTTTTCCCGAACATGCTTACAACATATCTCAACCTCTTATAAGGAGGACCTAATTTTTTTGAACATTAACCTTGATGAGGAGGCATGTGCTCTTCCCCAAACAAAAAAATTTTATTGCTTATTAAATTTTTAATTGAACTTCATTTGGATACGCAGGAACAATTTATCCAAATTACATCATTAAGGATCACTATATATCACTTAATCTTTCCTAGCTAATTTCCCTTAAAAAAAAATTTAAGAATGAGCTATAACGAAACTTTGAACTTTGTTAGATATTTTGGCTGCATAATTTTCTATCTTGGCATGGCTTTTATGAAATCGGCTTACATAGATACATGTTCATCAGATATAAACACTTTACTTATTCAAACTGTCTTCAGTTTTA
This sequence comes from Calliopum simillimum, assembly GCA_951812925.1. Classification (NCBI taxonomy): domain Eukaryota; kingdom Metazoa; phylum Arthropoda; class Insecta; order Diptera; family Lauxaniidae; genus Calliopum; species Calliopum simillimum. The sequence goes on along the minus strand of OX638370.1, from coordinate 79,043,800 downwards.
ATAAATTAATAAATGCTTCTGCTCACTATTGTAGCTAATTCATAAGATTTTAATCAAAAATTTCAAAATGATGTAGACCACCGAATCCAATAAAGTAAAGCTACTTTACAAAAAAACAATTGTTAACAATTTCCCACACATCTGAATGCACCTACCTGAAGAATCCAACAACGAACTGCAGTGCAAATAAGCCCATTGTCACAAAGCCCAGCCATGAATGCAAGCTGTAGAAATTCTGCTTAGGTGGCTCGGATAGATTATGCGAATCGAATACTGACAAAAATCCCAAAATCACGCAAGGAATGGCACAAGCGTGAAAGAACATGTGAACCAGCTTTACGTAAATATGCTTGAGGCAACGGCATAGACGATACAGAAGAATTGCTGCATTTGAAAGATTTGAACAATCGTTATTACTTAAGTACATAATTACAAATGTAATTCACAGTGAACTTACAAAATCCTGAAAATGTGATGAAACCAGCAACCATCAATGTGGGATGCAAATTAAATTGCAAATCCGGATTGTCAGACCACGCAAAACCGCCACGATAGAACAGTATCCAGAAGAGCGTTAATACCAAAACGCCTACCAACAAAATTGTCGATAGTATTACGATCATTAAATACTCGAACCATGATCCACAATTCCAGGTATTTTCCGAGTCTTCTTCGTAGCGCCTGTAAGTGAAAAAATCAGAAAGAATGCATTTGGTAGTGATAAAGCTAAGCGCTGACATATTTCGCGCAGTAATATATAATTAACCTAGTGTTTCTTTGCCTATTCTTGTGATCGTCGTCATATGGACCATGCCTCATCATTTGCCTGTTTAATTCTTTTATGAATTCCTCGTTTAAAGTCATCTTTTGGGGTAAGTTATGAAAATTTTTATTTATTTACGAATGAAATGAAGTTTAAATATTTACATATAAAAAATAGACACGCTGTTGTTTTGAAAAATTTAGTCTAAATCAGTGACAATCAATTCAAAAGTTACTGTAAATATTGACTTATGACACATTTTTCGATCTGTCTTCAGAATTGCTCTAACACGTAATGATTGTAAGATATCATAACCTTAAAGTTAAAAAAACACTGTTTTTCGTTATTTTTTAAGCTATATAACCAGACACGATAAATTTGACACATAAAACATTATATGTGACCTGCTTTGTGAAAACATACCTAAAGTGGGAAAAAATCCATTTCCAGATTTTCACTGTTTTTAGTCAATTATGAAATGATATTTCCAATGGTGTCACTTACAAAAAATTAAAAATATTTTTTGACCTTAAAAACATCCATAAATGAAAAACTTGTGTAAAAACCAAAAAAACAAGGTTTTCCTTCAAAACGAGTTATGAATTATATCAATTTGTTTTTTTTTTTTTTCCTAAATTTCGTAAATTGAAATATTTTACACTTACCCCTAAGAAAAATTTACGGTTCGCCAATTGCGTACCGAAAGCGAATCGCCTACGAACTAAGATTTCACTAACCATGCATACATTGAATGTGTAAACAAACCATATTTTATTTTATTTGTCAAAGTTTTTCTGGTTTGAGTTTTTACTTAATAATTTCTAGAATGTAGATATTTGGTACATCACAAAGTTCTCTTATACAATGGCAGCAAACCAGGAGCGTACTTTCATCATGATCAAAGTCGGTAAGATTATTCAACGCTTAGAGGAGGTCTTCAAGCTGGTGGCCTGGAAATTTTCCTGGGCATCAAAGCAATTACTTGAGATGCACTAAACTGATCTGTCTGCTCGTCCTATTTTTCCTGGTTTGATCACTTACACGGGTTCTAGTCCAGTTTAAATCATGTGGGATACAAATTGGACAGTTGGGTGAGATCAATACTCCTAACTCAAAGCCCAGTACTATTCGTGGAGATATTGCATCCAGGTTGGACGTAACATCATCCAAAGTTCTGATGCCATCGAATTAGCAAACAAAGAAAATCAACTTATAGTCTACACAAAGTGCACTCGTTGGCTGAAAACCAGCTATCATTGACTGGATCTAAGAATAAAGTGGTGGAAATTCATAATACAGTTTGGGAGAAGCAGTGCCAGTGTATAAAGGAAATGGATATTGAAAATCTGATAATAAATTGAGTGTAATATACGTAAATGAAATAGTTTAATATGATAAAAATTTAATAAGGCGATTCCTGAAAACGTGTAAAAGCCTCGAAAACCTCGTAAACCCGTAAAACTGTCAAATTTTGTATTGATTTTGACAACTTTTACGAATTTACGAGGTTTTTAATGCTTTTACACGTTTTCAGGAATCCTCTCAATATAAATTATTATCAAATTCAAAATGAAATCTTTTATTTAAAACAGTTCGTATGCGATCCGATTTTAGCGAAGCAAAAGCCAACCATTTTGATGCTACGTAAACCTCTCTATTTTGTGAGCTCCAAACGTAGTACCAATACATTACTAGTTTTTAATCCTATTGTTCTTATTCTAACATTTACGTGTAGGTACGGTTTGCATTTGTATCACCAAAGCGGTACGTTTACGAAGTCTTGTATGAATTATGGACTTCGCCGGCGTAACTCTTTCGTGTTGCTTTTCTTAGAGGGTATTTATCATTTTAGGTTAAGATATTTCGAAGAAAAAAAAGATATCGATATAATTTAAAGTAGGTTTTGAAGGAAAAGACTTCTGCTCTGAGCTGTTATATCAGGTTGCATGGCTAAACATTACCTTGTATCGTTATAAAACTTCAAAAGAGCAAAAAACCATATTTTTGAGCTTTCAGATTACGATATCTCAAAATCATTACTATTTAGCAAAATAAGTCGGAAGTAATTATTTGGATCTATTTATGACTATTTAGACCAACTAAAATTATGAAAGCTGGTATTTTATGAGTTATACTTAAAAAAAAAAAACGGTTTTTCTAAAAAGGCTCGCTCAAAGGCTGCGAGCGTTAAACCATTTAGTTGCGCTCCCACAACATTAACATGTGTTCTTTGTTGTAAATAAGCACTATGTAAAATTTGGTCCATTTCAGAGAACATTTGACGCAACTATTTGAAAAACTGAAAAGTGGTCCTGAATTTGAAAAAAATTTTTCTTTTAAAATTTAAACTGTTCAACTTTATATAAATTCGAACCTACAATTTATTTCTCCACGATTTCTTTAATTCATTTAATGTGGAAATAAATGTACGACTTGGATTGGCAAATATCTTTAAAGTTACAGAACTTATGGAGAAATTAAATTGCTGCGGGATCATATTTGTCATATTTGACACCTATTCAACAAAGTTTTTTGTGTATATATTTTTACGAAATAGTTGTCTAATTTTATAAACTGTAAATTAGATAAGACGCTCCGGATTTGAGAAACATATTAAAGAAACCATCTAAGTGATTCCATTTTGTTGCTTTGCAAACTGTCGAATCGAAGTTATTTTTTCACTAGTTTTCTGAGATGGCTTAATCCAACATTTGAGGTTTTGAAACAGGTTAGGCAGATAATTCCAGTAAAGATGGTTTCCAGGACTGTGCATATGAGAAGCAAATTTTCAAGTAGCAAAATTAGTCTAAAAAGCATAAATTTAAATAGGGAATTACAGTTTGCCCAAATAAATATTCACAATATTAAAATCTAGAGTACAAAAACAGGGACTTACTTTACTGAAATGCAATGAATTACACTCAATCTAAGTATTTGACAAGTAAGTAATCACATACTATAGTTTTAAGCACTAAGAGTTGCCAGTTATGTTGTTGGCTTGCGGTCATTGTCATCAACAACAACTTTCATTAAAACACATTTCACGTTTTAAGTCTTCATTAAATAGATTTACTTAGCAAGTTTTTTCCTACGTTGAATAAATAATTTAATCATAATCTGTACGTAATTTCATTAGATTCGTAAGCAATTTTTCAATTAGACAATGCTAATTTCTCTGCAGTAAATTGACTTTTAACGAATCTTTAATTGGCATGGACTGTTGAACTCTTCAAAAGATCAAGTAAAAAAGTGCATGCAATTTCCTATAACAACTTATTTATCGCATCTTTTATGAAAAGTTTAGCTTTTTTAGTTACAATAAATCGTGTGACGTACGTATTATTGTTCACTAGGATGACTCAAACAATTGTTTTCAGTTTTCCTGATGTTATTTTAGTGTTATTAGTATAAGAACGACATGACAAAAGTTTGGTTTCACAATAAATTTTCAAAGCATTTTGATAATTCTTTTTATATAAGAAAAAAATAAGAAATACCCAATACCAGTGGTAAAATCAGTGTATAACTTTTCTGTTAACAGGTCACTTGCGTGTTTTGTTCCGTAATCCAATATTCATAGCAACCGTCAAGTAGATATCTTTCGATTATTTTGTAATGATTTTATATTTGTAACTCATCCTAAGCCCAGCTTACCAAGGCCGCAATTGTATCATTGGTCAAATGTTTTTCTAATAAAAGTCTTCATCGAAAAAATTTCTATATAAAAATTTTGCATCGCTCATATCTTATCTGAAATTTAGTGCAAATGCATTTGAAGTGCCAGTTTTGGTAGCATACTTCTCCTCACCACCAAGCTGTTCGTAATACTAGCCAAAAGTTGCTCTCGAAACTAATACTAAGAAAACAAAAACCATAGGTATCCGTCCAGGCAGTACCTTCAGTAGTATCAAAATGGCCCGATATAAAAGAGTTGGATAGCTACTCTCTTTTAGAAACAATATGTGACGAATCAAGATGTTGTTGTTGTTGTCGCCGCACCGCTAACGACCGTGGAAAAGTTTATCTGAGTCCAAATGAAGAGAATAGTTTTATCTAGTCTTTTAATTTGCTACAGCTAATTAGCGCCACAAAGCTCAACACCTGGCTACCTATTACTATTAAACTAAATCTGAGTGATTTCGCAACTTATTTCTGGTTCTGGTGGAAGAAATAGGATCACTTCAAAAAGGACTGTCCAGCGAGGAAGAAGACATTTGCGAAAATAGCTGGAACTATGGAAGATCTATGTTTGCCGGGCGGTGTAGCTGAAATTGTGGTATACAAATGGATCATCGATTCAGGTGTGTCTTGTCATATGGCTAATTGGTAATTGATCTATGTTCATTTCCATGGCCACAAAGACAGCATGTTAAGTTTTGATAGTGGATGTTTGATGAGCTGTACTACTGAATTGCTGGAGTAGAAGCGATTGAAGATTGGATAAATTGGGAATTTATTTCGAGTTAAACCAACAGTAAGAAATTGAAGTAAAGAAAGAATCAAAAGTTGCGACTACGGAAAAGATGATTTTAATATACATATATGTAGTTGCACAGGAAATTGGGATACGGAAAGTATATTTTTAGATTAATTGGCACCCCGTGATTCTAGATCCGTCATCAAAAGATTTTTACCCCCACTCGCTTTACCGATATGACGGAAAGTCAATTATTCGATTAATCGAACATTGGCCGCTAGCCAAACGTGGTTGGTGAACACCACTAGTCCATCAACCGAAAGGTAAATATCGCCGATGCTAGTTGAAACGTGCTAAAATTTACCTTCCCCCCTCTCCCCTATATGACGATATTTTTTTACTCCACACTACCGTCACACAGGGAGTAAGGGGAGCAAATTTTAGCGAACTTTAGCGTCATGAGGCTTATGGGTAGCCATCTTTCAACTGGCATCGATGATATTTACCTTCCGGCTGACGGACTATGAGGTGTTCACCAACCACGTTTGGTCGTATTCGTATGGGATCTTGTGGTATGGGCTGATGGCCAACGTTCGATTAATTGAACACTAACTAACTTTGAGAGGTGTTGATTTTTGGATTGCAAATGATAGTTTGCAGCTTTGGCTATTAAACCTCGTCATTAGTCTTTTGTTTTGTCATTTTTTTATGTTTTTATACCCTACACCCAGGGTATATTCACTTTGTCTTTCCGTTTGTAACGCAGAGAAGGAGGCGTGGCAGATATAGAAAAGTATATATATTCTTGATCAGCGTCACCTCCTGAGTCGATATAGCCATGTCCGTCTGTCTGGCTGGCTGGCTGGCTGTGTGTTGAAATAAGAAAACAAAAACCATAGGTATCCGTCCAGGCAGTACCTTCAGTAGTATCAAAATGGCCCGATATAAAAGAGTTGGATAGCTACTCTCTTTTAGAAACAATATGTGACGAATCAAGATGTTGTTGTTGTTGTCGCCGCACCGCTAACGACCGTGGAAAAGTTTATCTGAGTCCAAATGAAGAGAATAGTTTTATCTAGTCTTTTAATTTGCTACAGCTAATTAGCGCCACAAAGCTCAACACCTGGCTACCTATTACTATTAAACTAAATCTGAGTGATTTCGCAACTTATTTCTGGTTCTGGTGGAAGAAATAGGATCACTTCAAAAAGGACTGTCCAGCGAGGAAGAAGACATTTGCGAAAATAGCTGGAACTATGGAAGATCTATGTTTGCCGGGCGGTGTAGCTGAAATTGTGGTATACAAATGGATCATCGATTCAGGTGTGTCTTGTCATATGGCTAATTGGTAATTGATCTATGTTCATTTCCATGGCCACAAAGACAGCATGTTAAGTTTTGATAGTGGATGTTTGATGAGCTGTACTACTGAATTGCTGGAGTAGAAGCGATTGAAGATTGGATAAATTGGGAATTTATTTCGAGTTAAACCAACAGTAAGAAATTGAAGTAAAGAAAGAATCAAAAGTTGCGACTACGGAAAAGATGATTTTAATATACATATATGTAGTTGCACAGGAAATTGGGATACGGAAAGTATATTTTTAGATTAATTGGCACCCCGTGATTCTAGATCCGTCATCAAAAGATTTTTACCCCCACTCGCTTTACCGATATGACGGAAAGTCAATTATTCGATTAATCGAACATTGGCCGCTAGCCAAACGTGGTTGGTGAACACCACTAGTCCATCAACCGAAAGGTAAATATCGCCGATGCTAGTTGAAACGTGCTAAAATTTACCTTCCCCCCTCTCCCCTATATGACGATATTTTTTTACTCCACACTACCGTCACACAGGGAGTAAGGGGAGCAAATTTTAGCGAACTTTAGCGTCATGAGGCTTATGGGTAGCCATCTTTCAACTGGCATCGATGATATTTACCTTCCGGCTGACGGACTATGAGGTGTTCACCAACCACGTTTGGTCGTATTCGTATGGGATCTTGTGGTATGGGCTGATGGCCAACGTTCGATTAATTGAACACTAACTAACTTTGAGAGGTGTTGATTTTTGGATTGCAAATGATAGTTTGCAGCTTTGGCTATTAAACCTCGTCATTAGTCTTTTGTTTTGTCATTTTTTTATGTTTTTATACCCTACACCCAGGGTATATTCACTTTGTCTTTCCGTTTGTAACGCAGAGAAGGAGGCGTGGCAGATATAGAAAAGTATATATATTCTTGATCAGCGTCACCTCCTGAGTCGATATAGCCATGTCCGTCTGTCTGGCTGGCTGGCTGGCTGTGTGTTGAAATACACTTTTTGGGAAAACTGAGCAAGATAATTCAATGAAACTTGGTACACTGCCTTCGTCACCAAAGTTAGCTCGGGGGATTGAAAATGAGCGAAATCAGTCAACGGACACGCCTACCGCCCATACAAAAAATATATTCAAAATGCAATTTTAGGAGTTTTTTTCACGACAATGCAACCAAAATACGCATTAATATTAAAAATTGTAAGCGCAAGCTCTGAGGAAAAACTAAGCGAATTCGGACAAGAGGGCGTGGCACCTCCCATATAAGCAAATGCTTAAAAACGCTATACTGAAAGCGTTTTTTGAAATATTCGAATCAAATTTGACTCAGACACTAAGAATCATAAACGAAAGCTCTCAACAAAAATTGGGTGAAATCGGACAAGGGGGCGTGGTACCTCCCACATAAGCAAAAGTTTCAAAATGCTATACTGAAACAGTTTCTTGAGATACTCGAACCAAGCTTCACTCAAATACTAAAGACTATAAATGCACGCTCTAAGCTAAAACTAGACGAACTCGGTCAAGAGGGCGTGGCACCTCCTATATAAGCAAAAGCTTCAAAACGCTTTACTGAAAAAGTTTTTCACTCAGACACTAAAAACTATAAATGCAAGCGCTGAACAAAAACTGGGTGACCTCGGACAAGAGGGCGTAGTAACTCCCATATGAGCAAAATTTGAAAAATACTGCAGTGTAGGGTATTTAATGTTTGGCCAGGCCAAATTTTACACCCTTACTAGTTTATGCTTAGTTTATTTAAAAAAAGGTCTATCGACAAGGTATTTTTCACCCACCACCCTCATACTACTGAAGGGTGTAGGGAAGTGGTAAATATTATTTTCAAAAGATCAAAGTAATCGAGGCACTATCTTTCCGATATCATTTACTTTCATACTGATCGATAAATCGACCAGCAGCCGAAAATGGGTTAATGAGAAAATTTCTTGATGTAGACAACAGTTGAGAATTTTCGTGGTAAGAGACTATCCATTTCAGTTTTCGCCGTCTGATTTTAATAGAGATAGGAACTTGTTGGCAGCTGATTAGTTGTGCGACATTGGAGACTTTCCGGGATAAACAATTGTTTTTGCTCCTATTATATGTGTACTTAATTTCAACTTCCAATTCCGATAACAAAATGTGGTAGAGCAATATGTACACTGGCGAGCAAAATCGAGTGCATGTTTAAAACTGATCTATTAACATGCCCATAAAACCGTTAACACTGAATCAAATGGTTTGAGTTTTTGAGAGTTTATTTTCTATTCTATTACGCCAGTAATAGTCAAATGGATTTATGCAATAACGCCCTATAATTAAAATTTTTCTTCTTCGATAATTCTGTCAATATGCATAAGTAATATGTGTTAGCGGCAACCTTTTACTCATTTTGTTAGTAATAATTGAATGAATTTGTTTTCCAAGGCTTAAATTATGGTTTGCTCTTTGTACAGCATTTAGAAACTTTAAATTGAATAATCTCGGATTGCCATTCTTCGATTTAGGGCGTTATTGCACGCAACGGCTCAATTGTGAGGCTGTGGAACGCGGCGCTGTTAATCGCATTTCGCAACTTTGTAGAAAAACTGGAATTTTATGAAAAAAGACCACAGAATTTTTGCAGCTGCAATGTGTCTTTAATTATACAATGGGGATTGACAATTGAAATGTTGAAAGTTGTCGGTAGATAATTTTCGGCAAAAATATGTTAATTAAAGATACCAATAAAGGAACATTCAGATAATGGATTTCATGAAATTTGGAATTTTAGCTATCTCTTCATGAAGAAGATACGCAGTTTTTTTTCAAAGATTACAAGTCGTTATCAGGTAATAAATGGTGATATTTGAAAAATACATTCCAAGGCTTTTTTACACATTTTGTTGTCTAAAATTGTTGCACAAATGTTTTGTGGTATTACTCTGTGTATAAGATAAAAATGTTTTCGAAAATAGTACTTCATTGTCTTTATTTATCTGGAATAATAAATTATATAATTTTCTTTAATTAATATTTTTAATTTTATTCCAAGTATCATATTCATTTTAATTCCAAGATGCGGATTTTTTTTCTGTTTTTTCTCATATTCCAGTAGTGAAAATTGAAACCAATTGTAATTTTAGTGTAATGAATATAAGAATGCATCTGTTGACACAGTGCATTATTTTGTGTATGCACCCGGCTCTAAAAAACACTGAACACTGAGTGTGAGATCGCTTACTGATTGGAGAATGGAGTCACACAATGTGTTCGTATGGGTATGTAATGTTAGTCACAGTTTATTTATGATATTGAAGTACTGTATAAATTAATTCATGTGCGTGAATATATACAATGAAAACAAATCCAACAAATATTAATTTATCCGTACTTTTCCCATCTAAATATCATCGTACTTAGATACAGATAATTTGAGCATCAGCGAATATCACGCAGAAATTGTCACACATCGTGCTGTCATCATCAGCAGCATAACCGCCGTATCCAATTGAATTAAATTGAAAACGCACTGCTGGTAAGAGAGTGCGAAGTGACAATTGGTCTGATGTCTAGTTCAGAGATATTTACAGACAGTTATGCGGAAAATTATTATATGTACTTGTAAATATGTAAGTATACAGAATATTTACTTATAAGTGAGCTAGATAAATAGAATACAATTTCTTATTCAACCAAGTTTTTGTTTTTATAATCTTACCTATAATAAGTTACCGTCCAAAGTCTTAACATTAACTCAATTGAGCAACCGCTTAGTTATTTTTACTCAGCATGAAGGTTTTTGCAACTCCAACTATCGGGAATTACAGGACGAAATTGAGCAAGTCGAAAATTTCGTTTCTTTCGGAAATATTTGATTTTCACGCCAAGTTGTCGAAGGAACTGAAATTGTTTTGTTTTGATAATTTGGTATTACCAACAATGCAGCTTTAACAAAGAGAAAAAATTTTCTGGTCTCAGTTACCCTTCAGGTAATTGAAATTAAATGAGTGTCTAAAAGTATATTCTATATTTTTATGGCTTGAGAATGGCATCATTTGCAAAAAGGTTAGTAAAAAAATTACTAAATAAACTGAGTTGAAAATTTTACATTTCATCATCTCCTTCTGAAAGTCACGAGATGTAAGTCAAAGTTCATCAAAAGGATCTCGAGTTGATACAAGTTAAGGTTGTGGGCAGCTTCAGAACAGTGAAAACCCATTTGGATTGTCATGCCCTATAATACTGGCAAATAACAAAGCTAATTAGGGTGGGCCAAAATGTATGGACCAAATTTTATCGACCTCGGCTACCCCCCTATATGAAAGCTTATTCAATTCTATGAATATTTGCGCAAGGAACCATACCTCTGCGTTCAACTTTAGTTCGGCACATTTTCAATCAAAAATTTTACATTGCATTTAATATTTTTTTTATTTTCATACTAAATTTTGAAAATTCTTATAGAGACAAAAGTAATGTCATAATATGATTTGGCTGATATTCTGCCAATAATAATAAAATTAAGTTCTGTTCAAACGAAAAGTTTATTTGATAGTGTGGAATTGATGGTATTTATGTGAAAAAGTGATGTCAAATAGCCGATTATTATGACCCACTTTCAAAATAAACGATTCATATTTTTAGATGATTTTTTTCAAACAAAACACCAACCTAGGATGAAACTTTATTCAATTCTATGAATATTTGCCCAAGAAACTATACCCCTACATTGAACCTTAGCTCGGCGCATTTTCAATTGAAAATTTTACCTTGCGTTTAATATTACGCTTCAACAAAAATTTTTTTTTTTTGGATGGATTCTAACCTAGCATTTTCGATTGTCGATTTTTGAAGTTCGGTCGTTAAGCGGCGATATAAAGGTTCAAAGTGCGAAAAATCAAGTACTATGGAAAAATCTTACTTTCAGGTTAAAAATTTTAATTTTTTACATGAAATCTCCATTTCTCGTTTATGATGTCTGCTGAACATAACTTAAGCATTCTCAAGTGATTATTTTCTTCCCAGGTGCTAAAACATACATTGCACCGTTTTGGAGAACTTTACTGAAAACTGTGAAAAATTAAAAAATACCCTCAATCTTGCATTTTTTCCCTCCCGCGATCAATGCAAAATTTGGGATGGGTTCTAGTAGAGCATTTTCGATTGCCATTGATGAGTAGAAAAAGACTATCAAAGGGTTTTTCGAAGTTCGGTCTTAAAGCGGCGCTTTTACGATTCGAATTTCGAAAAATTAGGTATACGTACTATGGAAAAACCGTACTCTGCGCTTCGGCCAAAAATAAGTAATATTGGACAGTGATAATGTAAAGATTAGTGTAATCTAAGATTTTATAAATTTCATCGAATGTATGAATAAATCAAAATGTTTCAATGAAATATCCTCATTAAAAAGCATTTTTCAATTAAATATACATATATGGTATGTTCTTAACAAATTTGATTTATTCCATTTTCAAAAAACTGTCAAGTTTTGTTTGCCGTTTCTATGGAAAAATAACAACTTTACTTTAATATTTATCATTTCTCTGTGTAAACATTAACCTGTTCAGATGTTTTTCTATATTTTTTATTGCTCATTTAATTAGCACAAACAAGCAAATACTTAAGTACTTTATATTTATTACTTAAGCCCAGCAAGCAATAAAAAGTCATGTGAAGTGTAAGTTTTTGACTAGAGATTGAGAAAAAACTTGAAAGAATGTTTAAATGTTTTCATTTAGAAGAAAATGTGTTCATGTCAATAGCGTAGGCCTAGTCATAGCTATCAAGTTTTAAATTAGAAATCCTTATTTTAAAAGCAACACACAATATACAGGCTGTATTGCATAAGGTTACGAAGCTTCTGGGAGGTGATAGAGGAGGTTTAGACTAGCAAAAAATTGCGCCTGGAGGGGGAGCTCTAAAATGTACCCCTGAGGAGTTATAGGGTTAAAACTGAATTTCTGACATGTTTCAGAAAGAAAATTTTCTTGGATCACTCTAAAGTTTTAGAGAAACATTTCTATAGCTAATTGTAAGAGCTTTCAGATAGCGTATATGGTTTATAGGGTTTAAAAGGATTTCGCAAAGTTCTGGACCTTTAAAGTGGATTTTTTTTTTCTCCATTTTTTGAATTTGGCGGCCATTTTAGTATGAAAAAGTTCCCATTAGCATACCCTTTTATAATTTTTTTAAAAACCTCGTTCAATTTTCTTAAATTTGGTGGCACACTTGTTTAACCAATTTATTAGTTTGAGGTCAGAAAAAAATACTTTTCTAGAACAATCCATTTGAAGGCTCCGCTAGATAAAGGGCAGCGCGCACATCTTATGCAGCGCAGCACATGCGAGTAGCCCGTGGGTTACATAGAAAAGTATTTTTTCCGGCCTCAAATTAAAAAATTGGTATAACATATGTACTACAAAATTAAAGAAAATTTTATAAGAATTTTAAAAAAAAACAATAAAAGAATATGGAAATATGACCTTTTTCATACTAAAATGGCCGCCAAAGTCAAAAAATGGGGAACAAATTAAAATATCAACTTAAAAGGTCCAGAACTTTGCAAAATCCTTTTAAACTCTATAAACCATATACACTATCCGAAAGCTCTTACAATTAACTAAAACTTTGCCATAAAAATGTTTTCTCTAAAACGTTAGGGTGATCCAAGAAATTTTTTTTTTTGAAACAATACTGAAAATCAGTTTTAACCCTATAACTCCTGAGGGGTACATTTTAGACCCTCCCTCCAGGTGCAATTTTTTGTTAGTCTTGGCCTCCTCTATCACCTCCCAAAAGCTTCGTAACCTTATGCAATACACCCTGTATATTCAATTGGCTGTTCCGTTTAAACTGTAATATGGTTGCATGATAGGTATGTAAGTACATAAATTGGATCGTTCTGAAATTTTTTGTCTTGGTACTTTATTTGATTTGTCTTTACACGTATTTTTTATTTTGCTCGAAACCGATGAGATTTTCTTGTTTTCGAGCTTATAAAAAAGAAGGGTTCAGAAAATTGCTCATTACTTCGGGTCCTGTGGGTCAATTATAACAGTTGTTTATTTAGAATATGTTGAATTTAATCAGGTTTTATAAACTGTAAGGACTATATCATTATCTTGTATAGCAAGGGAAAAATTTTGGAAGATCTGAAAAAAGGAAAGTTTGCTTTCTTTAAGTTTTAAAATTTTCTATAGGACACTAAGGATTACCGTTGGGCTCTATGGAAATTTACCGAAAATTCACTTTTGAAATCAGATTAAATTTTGCATCTTTTTAACAAAAAATTGTAATAATTGGCACGAAAACACGAAAATCCCATAAATTTTGTCATATGGTCGACAAGTTAAACTAGTAAGGGTGTAACCTTTGGCCTGGCCAAACATTAAATACCCTACACTGTAGTGTTTTAAAAATTTTGCTGAAATTGAAAGGTGCCACGGCCTCTTGTCTAAGTTCACCCAGTTTTTGCTCAGAGGTTGCATTCATAGTTATTAGTATCTGTGTGCAATTTAGTTGGATTGTCTCAAAAAACGTTTTGAGCATAGCGTTTTGAAACTTTGCGTTGGAGGTGCCACGCCCTCTTGTCCGAGTTCATCCAGTTTTTGCTTGCGTTTATAGTTCTAAGTGTCTAAGTGAAATTTAGTTGGATTGCCTCAAAAGACATTTTGAGTATAGCGTTTTGAAACTGTTGCTTATATGAGAGGTGCCACGCCTTCTTGTCTGAGTTCACCCAGTATTTGCTCAAAGCTTGCACTTATAGCTCTTAGAGTCATAGTAAAATTTAGTTGGATTATCTCGAAAAACTTTTTCAGCATGGCATTTTGAAACTTATGCTTATATGGGAGGTGCCATGCACTCTTGTCCAAATTCGCCTAGTTTTTGCTCAGAGCTTGCGCTAACTATTTCTAGTATTTATGTGTATTGTGATTACATTTTCATAAAAAATACTCTTAAAGTTGCATTTTGAATATATTTCTTGTAAGGACGGTAGGCATGTCCGTTGACCAACTTTGCTCATTTTCAATCACCCGAGCTAAATTTTACGCCAAATCCACTGTACCAAATTTTATTGAATTATCTTGCGTAGTTTTTCCTTAAAAAATATTTCCACAGACGGACAGCCAGCCTGGCAGACGGACTTGGTTATGTCGACTCAGGAGGTGACGCTCATCAAGAATATATACACTTTTCTATACCTGCGACGCCTCCTTCTTTGCTTTACAAACGGAAGGACAAAGTGAATATACCCTGGGTGTAGGGTATAAAAACCGGTTTCGGGCAAAATATACGTGTCTAGTCAAATCGAGTTGAGTGACATGCCAAAAAGTTTCAGCGAGATCGGTGATGGTCGACCTGATAATTGGTTCATTATCTCGTAGAACCAACCTGTTATATATCAACCATATATATCAGAGTTTCTAAAATAGCTATAGTTCGGAGAAGTTTTTGATAAAATTTCGCTAAATTTCCATGAAGGATCCTAGCATCTTGAGAGTAAAATCTTCAAAATACTCAAATACTCGTACTAAGCTGAAGAAGTCAGTCACTGAAGGCAAAGTCATTAAAATTTACACAAATACAAAGAATGACAAGAGTACACTCTGAATAAAATAAAGGGAAAAATCAGAGAAGAAATGCGGCGCCCATGATACCACATATCGAATTTACTTATTTATATATTGTTATATTGTTAATGTTCTACTATATTAAATCAACAGGCGTACTATTAACATTTGAATGAGATATTTCTTTTCCTGAGTAAAGGTTTTTTTTTTTTTTTTTTGAGTACCTCAAAACTCATCTCAAATTTTACTTAGGACGGCTTAGAATATTTTATTTGGTTTCTATATTCCTCATGCTAACGAACATTCTGTAGATGGTCTTCATAAAACGCTTAAGATAAGGTTCTATTTAAAATGCCTTTCAAGGGCTAAATGCAAAACAAAAACTGCAATGTAGAATTATGTAAAACTTCCGCAAAACTAACTGAAAATGTTGGGAGATAACGCCTGAATAGAACTCTATTTTTATAACAATGCAGTTGTCATTTCTATTTGAGCAATTTGCAGTCTCTATTTCGCCCTTGATTTGTTTAAAGATTCAGTAGATAAGAATGATCGTTTTTTTTTTCTCAACCTAATAACTAGAAATCCCAACAACTACACAAAAAAATTTTTTTTTTTTTTTTAAAACTTTTCGTATTTTTGTTTTATTTATTATGTCACTAATGCCCGAGCACGATCGAATACTCTGTGCAAACGTGCCAACATCGCGGTACTGAATTTCACTAAATGCGCTGAAAAGGCGCAACCATTTCGATGAGAACAAACAACCAACCCCCGATTTGTATTTATTTACAACTTTTTTTCTTCCATTAATTGAAACTTTACACTTTTATTCAAACGAGTGAGATGATTCCAACTCAATGTGATGGGAGCAGTAGCACTGGAAATCATTCGGATTGGGTTGTATTTCATTTTGATTGTTTTATTAGTAATTGAATTTTAATGACTTTGAGGAAAATTGCTCATACAGTAACTGATGGATGCACACATTGTAAGTACATGTGTGCATTGTAAAGCAAATCGTATACATATATGTACATATTGTATATTAAACTTTACATATGTATATATTTTGTGTCCGGAACCCTTGTACTTGAGCTCAAGTAATGTTGAAGTTTTTGCCAAAATTTGTTTTTAATTTTCATCTTTTTGTTCTTGTTTTTAGACCGCTGAAATCAATTCATCTTTTGTAAATTCTATAGAAACCAATCAATTATATGCATTTTCATTTTGTTCATTCCATAAAAAATTTATTGCGGTATGAACGGGCAATGGTATGTCTTTATAGTTTTGGCATACGCTAAGGCAGTGTTTTTTAAACTTTTTGAATAAAACTATGTCGGTAATTTAACCCTCATTTGACACTTTGGACAAATTTTACTCAAAAAAATGTTTTGAGTCAAATATCTCGACTGGTTTTAATTAGATGCACGTAAAACTTTTTGGCAATTATTTATGTTTTGTCGGTTAATATTGTGGATTTTTTTTTACAAAATTTGCTAAATGCATTTTGTAATGATGTACCATTACACTGTACAACAGAACAGCAAAAAAAAAAAAAACCCGTGGGGTTCAACGACTGTCTCTAATGGTTAAGAGGTCGCTGAAACCGAATCTGAAGTCAGTTTGTTCCAGTCAGCCTAGGTTTTCGTACCACAGGGGGAGGCGGCTCCAGGACCCCCTATTGTCAGTTAAATCAACATTTCTCTTTTTAGGGAGAGGGTTAATATGTACACAGACCGAAAAAATTACTCCTTAAAACAAGTAGATTGTCGTATTAACCTATTTTACTATAAATTCTCATTAAAAGTAGTAAACAATATGAATTTTCCATAGAGAAATTTTTATGACTTTACCTAGAAAATCTTCTTAAAAATTCGAAAAGAATTTCATATCATTTTTATATGGGATACAACATAGAATGATGAAGTTAAGGTGAGGTAAATAGTATAAATTTTCATTTTGATTGGACAGACCTTATTTATTCATTTATTTTGCATGGAGGGAAAGTCATTTAACTTTTGTTATGAGAATCGTCTTTACCAATAATTTATTCTAACATATCGAAATATGATTGGTCGTCATCGAACTAGCAGCAATTGTACATTAAAAAGTTTTTAAGACCCGTACGGAAAATCTGGTGGCCGAATTATGACCACATAAAATAGAAGAAAAGTAAGAAGATATCTCTGTGGTTTTCATCCTAAAAGAAAGTTGCATTAAAACCATATCGAAATCTTCTTAAAAAAACCTTTCATATAAATGTCAAAAGAAATTTTAAGAAGATTTTCCCTATGATTTTGATGTGACTTTCTTTTTGGATGAAAATCATCTTCTTACTTTTCTTTTATTTTATGTGGTCGTTTTGGTTCTGTGTATGACCGCCCCCATTACTTTTTCAAGAGGAATATTTTTTTCTTTGGGTCCTATCCCCTTTGACCCCTTCTTAGGGGGGCTCCCATACAAGTTTTATGATTTTTTTAACTTACTAAATAAAATCGTTATTGCGTTTGTTTGTCATGGCAAATCGATTAAGCCACTAGACGTATTGAAACCATAGTTACACCATAAGATTTTATTTTTTTTTTGGTGCTTTGATACGTTTTTATGGAAAATGGGGGATCTGTCAAGGGGGTGTTATTCCTCCCCATACAAAACTCTACAAAATAGTTGAGTTTTCATATGTTCATTTGCCTTGATATTACGCCTTAACCTTTATGGATATATCTTCCGCCTGGTTAATATCATAAAAAAGGGAGGATTGAATGATGGGGCGTTGCATCTCGCATCCAAAAACGACATACTAAACCACTTAAAATTCTATATCTCCGCATATACGGCAGGCGTCAATTCGAAGCGAAATGCTTTTTCCATCAAATAAAAGGTTTTTTTATTTCTTTCAAAAGTAGCAGGAGGTAAGGGATTTTTTTTTTAAATTTTAGTTTCATTAATAGTACAGTAAAGTTGTCAAAAAATGTATGAAGACCTAGAAAAAATTGCGCACTGCAATGTCTTTTGCTTAATGTTTTTAGGACCACTAAAGAACGTCAAAAAGGTAACCTCCCCACCCTTGCGCATTAGCCGCCATCTTGTAATATGTTTGATTCAATTTATCCCGTTTCCCGTTGATCGGACAGAAAAAATTTTAAACAAAAATTACGGGCAATAAAATTCTACGTTTTTTTGATCTGGGACGCGATATCCATAAGTTGATATTTTGAGCGGTGGAGTCAAAAAAATTGCAGTGCGTAATTTTTTCTAGGTCTTTTTCATTTTTACGTACATTTTAGGACATTTTTACTGTACTATAACTCGAGAACCAATTGAGATAATTACTTCATTTAAACACTATTTTGCTTGTTTTTGCAAGCGCTACAAATTATGTTTCCACAACTTTTTCAAAAATCAACACCCAGTGGGTGCAAATGGAAAAAACTGATTTTTTGTAATTTTGGCAGCCTCTACCGCTTAAAATATCAACTTACGATTATCGTGTCCGAGATCAAAAAAACCTAAAATTTTATTGCCCAAAATTTTTGTTTAAAATTTTTTCTGTCCGACTCACAGGAAACGAGATAAATTGAATCAAACATATTTCATTGCCCTATCTGGACCATGGGTATCCCTAGAAGGGTCAAATATATGACCGACCCCCATTATTTCTAGGAAAATTTATTAAAAAAAAAAAATTGTATGGCAGCCCCTTTCAGGTTTGAAAATAGGGGGTAAGTATGTGGGGGCAAAATAAAGGTCGCGAAAAAATAATGGGGGTCGGTCATACATTTAACTCTTCTAGGAGTACCTGTGGGCCAGTTAGGGCAGTGGCGGCATTTTATATAAAAACAGTATTGGAAATAGAGGGTAGGTATGCTGAGCAAAAAAACGTTGGATGGGGGCTAATGGGGGTCGGTCATATATTTGACTCCTCTAGGAGTGACTTCTGGGCAGTTATGGGCCTATTTGACGATTTCCTTTCCATATTTTTCATGTCTATGACATCTATTTTGTATGGGAGTCCATTAAAGAGTCAGAGATAGAGGGTAAAGATGTTGGGAAAAAATGTTGGGGAGGAAAAAATATTAGGGACCAGCCATACATTTGACCCTTCTAGGGGCGTGGTGGAGGACGATTTCTTAAAAATTCCAATTTTGTATGGGGACCCCCTTAGGGGTTAGAGATAGGGGGAAAGTATGCTTGGTAACAATGTTGAGGGGGAAATATAATGTGGATCGGCGATGCATTTGACCCCTCTAGTGGTGACCCCTATGCTTTTGTAGGGCTGTATTTACATTTTTTCTCTTTTTCTCTCACCATTGACCTCGATGCGCCAACCTTTACCCTCACCCCACCCCCAAAATTTTTATTGCAAACTCATTTTTTTTCCAACCTCAAAAAATTGAGGGGTGTCAAGTATCAAAATGTTGTTACTAAGGATCTCCATACATTCTTAAAACACCTCTAATGGAGGGTGCAATGCCCCCTCCCTTCTTTTTTTTTTTTGTATGGTTTTCGGAACATACCATATACATCCATGCATCAAGTTTCAAATCGATACCTGTCAAAAGTACGGAGATATAGGGTTTTAAGTGTTTTTTATACTATATGTTGTTTTCTGTATGCGGGGTACAGCGCTACATTTTTAGATCCCCAATTTTTTACAATATTATCATGGCAGAAAGTTATTGTTAGATATCGTGAAAATATGGCTTATGATGCCTATTTTATGGTTTCTTGTACGATGGGGCACAAGACCGCCTTGTCTGATTCTCCAAATTTTCCATAGAAACCTATAGGAACACCAAAAAACATATGGTGTGAATATGGTTTCAATACGTATGGAATCCCCCCTAAGGTGGGGCCGGAGGGGTAAGGTCCCAAGCATACAAATTTTTATCTTTCAACAGTAATGAGATTGGCCATACATAAAAACTTCCCCTAGTCCTTCCTAAACGTACCTAAACGGGGAAATATTGATTTAATTCAAAATGGGGGTAGGGTTTGACCTGGACCACTGTGGTGCGAAAACCTAGGGAGACCCGAAAAAACTGACTTCATATTTGGTTTCAGCGACCTCGAAATTAGTAAAAACCGTCGCCAAACCCCATGACTTTTTTTTTTTTTTGCTGTTGAACAGTGCATTAAAAGAAAAAAATATATTACATTAAAGTATTCCATGTCGCAGTTGAGATAATAAAATAACTTTAAGGAGAAAACTGCGTCATAATTTTTACTCCACTCGGATAGTAAAAAAAATAAAGTATGCTCCTCCTAGGGGTTAAAGAAGAATACAATTAACTAAATCTCAAACATAAATTGCCTTACGTATGAAGTATTTGATGGTTCCATAAAGTAATATTTACAAATAAAATATAGTGAAATAATAAAGCAATATTTACTCCAAATTGCCCACATTTTACCATATAGAGTAAATTATACTCTCAGCCAAAAAGTGTATATCCATTTTTAATTTATGTAGGTATATGTTATTCTAGTAAAAGTTATTTTAATTTTTTCCCTAACACGCTCACGGAGAAAACTGAAGGTCATAATTTTTACTCCACTAGTCAAAAAATTAAAGTAATTACAATAACATTAAATTAAATAAATTACCTTACCTTATGTAACCGTTTTGACATTATAATTTTTTTTGTTTTTGAACTTTGAACAGTAAGGTAAATATCATAATAATATATGACCATTTCCACTTTAAAATTCTAGTAAAAATATTTATGTTTGGACAGACATTTTCATAATATCGATACCTAAGAGCGCTATAGTCTTATCTCCACATTTTGCAATTTTGAAATTTTTGCAGTTGCTTTTCCGAGTGGAAATCTGTGGGATGACAAAATACCAAAATATTCGAATATTAAGAAAAATCTTATCTCCAAACTGTAATTTTTTGAAGAGCGCTACTGTGTTATCTCCACTGAATATTCAAATAAGTCACATTTTTAAACAATTTTTTTTTTTTTGTTTTTTCCTGTTTTCTATGACTTTGAACGACATTTTAGTGGAAAAGTTTTTTGTAGTAAATTTTTAGATGTACAAAATTGTCATAAAAAGTTTTTCTGTAAAATTAATCGTAAACGAGATATTTCCAAAAAGCTCGAATATCATGACATGGAAACACGACACTATCTGTAGTTTTCTACCAAGCCTTTAGAATGTTAAAATAAAGGTTTGTGCAAAAATGCAGTTTTCTAACTTTAATTGTGAAGTAGACACCCCCATTTTACTTTATTTGCAAGAACCAAGCCAAAGAATGGTTTTTATGGTTCTTAAAGAAAATCAGCGACCATAACGTCTGTCGTCTTGTTTTTCTCATTTAAGAGACCCTACAGAACAAAACCAAACCATCATGTAATCACTTACTTTTTCTTAATCATACGGATGGGAACTACATACCATGCAAGTATCAACGACGATGTTAACACATACCGAAATGGCCACCAGCTCCCTAACTAATAAATTGAGTTACTATATTGACTAATAAACTTTAATTTAATTAGAGAAATTGCGCTTTAAGCCATGTGTAAAAGGTATATATTTATTATTTTTAGTAACAATTGTTTTATTTATATATTTAATTGAAAATTGAGTTTTCACATCTCGTATATTTTGTCATAATAACATGTGCAATGCATAATAATTGTCCATATGTTTGTACATAATTTAATTATTATGAATTTAATATCAGTTCATTACAATTGATTGCAATTAAATCTTGAAATTATATAATAAAACGGCTTGCTAAAGGTTATTCACACTTTTGAATAAATTTTAATTTAATTTATTTAATAATAAATAAACTTAATTATTTAAAGTTTATGGTTTAATTTCTCCCCATATATATTCAATTCATAACCATTAATTAAAATAACCAATCATGACTTATTTTACAAGTAATGCGTTTAATGCTCTTTAATCAATATTCTTTTTTAAAAATATGTTGGTATTTACACCAAAACCACTTTTACAACAAATATTAATCAAACAAATAGTATTTTCCAAACAAAAAAAAAGTGAAAATTTACCATAACCTTAAAAATTTCTAATCTTTCACAGAGCGCGCTTCATAATACCACAAGTTCAGTGATCTTCAGCGCAACCACATCATGCAGGTGTTGTTGGTGTTGCCAATACCCGTCTAGTATCTAGTAAATAAATGTTGCTTGCCTTACAGTGTAACGTAAGTAACGCATCTTTAATTTCACTCGCTAGCGGGGAAAATAAATCGACAGCCGTGTACAAATACAACAAACACAACAACAACAACAATGATGGCAACAAAGAAAACCTCTAATTGAACCAACGTAACCTCCTGAGGTTAAATATCTACAGCATTATTTTCGAAAATAAATTATCTCTGTAAACGATTCATCAATGAAATGCATCGCAATGGCAAATGCAACTTGTTTTGTACGTACGTCAGTCAGTCAGTCGTGAAAACCTCTTCCAAATCGAATGACGCATGCAACAACAACTACCGAATAACACTGCGGGCCACATGATTTCATGTTGAAAGCTCGGCTAAAAAAGATAAAAGAGCGACAAAAAAGCAGAGAGAGGGACGAAAATAAAATATGTCAAAAACCACTTTAAAGGTAACAACCACAGTAACAGAGGCGTTTTAGGCCAAAATTTTGCAGAACTATTTAAAAACATTTAAATTAATAAAACGAAAAAGTTATGCATGGTATTACATTAATGTACGTCAACCTCTTAATAAAACTGTGTTAAATTTTACACAAACTGTGTTAAATTTTACACAAACTGTGCAAAAAGGGAGCCACATACTAATGTATAAAAATTCCACACAGAAACCGAACAAAATTTATTCCGAAACGAGAAAGTAATAGATGTGTAAGTATGAGTCATATTTCACACATTGTTTAGAAAAATTTTCACATTGGAGAAAGAGTTTTACGCAGTATTACACAGTTTGCGTCAAATTGCAAAAAGTTTTATTTATTTATTGGTGTACAACTTAAAAACCGGAATTTTTTAGCGAAATTTGATGCTTTATTGTGGAAAAATGTTACAATATATTTTATTCAAAGTATTGTCTATTGGAAGCTACAACATTTCCCCATCTTTCAAGCAATTTATGAATTCCATCCCAAAAAAATTGCGCCGGCTTGGCGGCCAAAAATGAATCTATCCAATTTTCGATATCTTGAACTTAAGTGAAGTGTATTCCTGATAGGGCATTCTGCATCGATCGGAACAAATGGTAGTCTGATGGTGCAAAGCCTGGGCTATAAGGCGGGTGAGCCAAAACTTCCCATCCACTATTTTCCAAATAGTTTTTCACGGGTCTTGCAACATGCGGCCAAGCGTTGTCATGATGAAAAATTATTGCTTCGTGTCTGGTCGCATTTTCCGGGCGTTTTTCGACGATGGTACGCTTCAAACGTATAAATTGTGTTCGGTACAGGTCACCTGTGATTGTCTGGCCCGATTTCAACAACTCATAATATAACGGCCCCTTCTGATTTCACCAAATACACAGCATAACCTTGGCGCCATGGATATTTGGCTTCGAGGTTGATTTGGCTAGTTGGCCGGGTTTCACGTATGACTTTTTGCGCTTGGGATTGTCATAATGGATCCATTTTTCATCCCCAGTCACAATCCGATGCAAAAATGATTTGTTTTTATGGCGCTCAAGCAGCATTTCAGACATACAGAAGCGCCGTTCAACGTCTCTCGGCTTCAACTCATAGGGGACCCAATTACCTTGCTTCTGAATGTATCCGGCGGCTTTCAAACGTTTCGAAATGGCTTGCTGAGTCACTCCCAACGATTTGGCAAGCTCGTCTTGTGTTTGACACTTCTGTAATTCTTCGTCTTCATACATTTTTGGCTGTCCTGGGCGTTCTTTGTCTTTGATGTCAAAATCGGCACTTTTGAAGCGTTTAAATCATTCAAAACACTGTGTTTTTCCTAAAGCATCGTCGCCATAAACTTCTACAAGCAAACTATGACTTTCCGCAGCAGTTTTCTTTGCAAAAAAATTACCCAACAGAACCTCCCGCAAATGCTGTCTTTTTCTCGAATTTTCGAAGTTATTTATCGTGAAAAATAATAATGATGCACACAAGATAAAATTGTTTTGTTGACTGATTTTGACAGCTGTCAAATGTACATTCAAAATGACATATATATAAAGTTCGAGCTTTCACGATATTTGTTAGTACGGACATCCACCGTCAAATTCCGGTTTTTAAGTTATTCAAAACAAACAGTGTTTGCGATTATTGATAAAATACAATATCGGTTCTATCCTTTTAGATAGTTTTCATTAGCGTTTTCGCACAATTTTACATAAAAAAAGTTTATTATTATCTATGAGAACTTGAAACGGTGCTGTAGACTATCTTTAGCATAGCTGAGGGTGGCCAATTGAAATATTTCTTAATATCAATGAACGATGCGATACAATTCTTATTTTGGGTTTTGGTATTTTTTGTATAAATTCCTTTTTTCGGCCTTTTTTCTAGGGAAGGGCACTTACTTACGATTTCAAAAATTATTGAATTTTGTTGCACACGTATTTCTTGGACGATTCTAAGCATTTTTTCACCAGTAACTTTTTTCGAAAGATACCTTCCTTTTTTT
This sequence comes from Calliopum simillimum, assembly GCA_951812925.1. Classification (NCBI taxonomy): domain Eukaryota; kingdom Metazoa; phylum Arthropoda; class Insecta; order Diptera; family Lauxaniidae; genus Calliopum; species Calliopum simillimum. The sequence goes on along the minus strand of OX638370.1, from coordinate 79,019,119 downwards.
CACCAAATAATATTTTTTTATAAAAAGAACACTTAAAAATGAATGGCACCAAGTCCTTAGATTTATCAAACACACAAACTTTGGTTTAAGCTATAAATTTTTGAAAAAACACCCTTATCATGAAAATTACTAGAAACGCCTACTTTAACAATTGATTAATATCTGCCAATTTTCAAATTGGATCAATTCTTCTCCAGTTATCATGCATTGAAATATATAAGTTTTTTAACTTCTTTTAACTAAATTATATTTATACCTGTAATTCAATGAATGATAACTTGGAAAGTGAGGACCCAAATGAAAAAGTAAGAAGCCTTAAGTTGTAGAAGAAGTTCATGGCTACCCGATGCATTTAGCTAAAATAAACTACACTTTATCCAAGAAGATGAACAAATCGAGAATAAACAAAAATGTTCTAAATTTTGCAGGCCTTTGCGAAATCGGTAACGTATACGCCTACCGCCCATCCAAAAATTACACAGGTATACAAAAAAAAAAAAAATGTCATGGCGTTTTGGCCAGACTATATGTTTCCTATGGACTTTGTCGTCCTGAATCCGATTCCCGGGTCCGTTTTTTCCAGAACGTCTGAGAAAAACGATTTCAAGGTCATATGGAGGTCAAAATGGGATCGGGATATATCTTCTAAGAAAGCCGCTACAAGTTGGGAACCCCTGGATGGATTTGAAAAATATTGGTGTCATATGAAAGGTATTTTATTGTTGTTGTTTTTGTTGTTGTTGGTGTTGTTGATTTATTTGTTGTTGTAATTGAAAAATTTCACAAAATTTCAAAAAAGTCATATCTCGAAAACTATGAATCCAATTGAAAATATGTTCGAAACATTTTTATAGGCTGTTAAAATAGCTTTCATATGACACCAATATTTTACAAATCCATCCAAGGGTTCCCAACTTATAGCGGTTTTCATAGAAGATATATCCGGATCTTCCGCTGGCTATATCTCCGAAACTAGGTCGGAGATACCCTTTTTGATCACATATTCTTTTAAAGGACTAAGAATTCAATGATAAAAATTAGTTTCAGAATTTTACCGAATTTATCACTAAACGACACATGACACATGAAATATTTTTTCTCAGACGTTCTGGAAAAGAACGGACCCCGGATTCAGATTCAGGACGTCAAACTCCCTAGGAAACACATAGTTTAGGCAAAACGCCATGACATTTTTTTTTTTTTTTTTGTAAACCTGTGTTATTAAAAACTCTAATTTAAGAGCATTATTTACTGAATGAAACCAAAATACATGCAAATGCTTAAAAGCAGTGAGGGTAAGTTTTGAATAAAAGCTTAATGAACTCACCCATGGCACCTTTCATAAAAGCAAAGTTTTCAAAGTGGTGTAATGCCTGCGTTATTTGTTATAGAACAACAATATGCTGCGGTGTAAGGTATTTAATTTTTTATCAGGTCAAATATAGCACCCTTACTAGCAAAGTTTTTTTTTTTTTAATACAGTGCCTTATGTGTGCTATTTTATCGAAGGCCTAGCGCCATAAAACTCAAAACAAAACCGACCCTGTGCAACAAACACCAAAGATAACAAGTTCATATCATTTCGATTTCAATGATGGAAATGCAAGTAGCTCTCGATGGTGTGCTTACGTATTTATTTTGCCGCTCATTTCCTTTCTTGGGCCACAATTTTCTCTGGAGATGCGAAAATAGTTGACAGCAACAACAACACCAACAACAAATGCAACCGCAGCAATGAAATGGCAAAACAAGTCGACAACATCAAACAAAAACCAACAACGTCTGTTTGTCGTCTCAAAAATGAAAAATTTCTCTTGTCCATCGATGATGATGGTACGGATGACGATAATGATGTTTATAAAAATGATGCCTGTGACAAAAACGCAGTAAAACCATCTGTGTTAACTGGGCTTAAAAGGGAAAATGCATGTGGCACCAAAGTGACTGTTACCACTAACACACACACACACATACACACACAAGGGGTTACAGTCATACCTTCTCTGCTAATGGCAATGTTGTTTAATTATTGTTTTTGTTATTTTTTATTGTTGTTGTTATGGTTTTTGCTGCAATTGACTGCATTTTTCTGTGCGCCAACAACAATAAAGTGAATTTGAAGAAGAAAAATGAATTTGTTAAAAAAAGAAGAAAAGTAAAAGTATTTTTTTTTTTTTTTTTTAACAAATTCATGTTCATCATCTCTGTACTCGAGTATTTAGTGGGATTGCATGTTCCAAAATGTTAATTTTTGTTTTCAAACTTCTCTTTTGGTTTAATGTTTTAGTGGCTTTTTGTGCCAAATGCATTTCTTATGCTTAAGTTGGTGTGAAATTATGGTCATTACTTTGTAAAACTGGTATATTGATTGTAGACCAAACAACTTATACTTAAGTGTTGAAGTTTTGCAAGACAAAAAAGTGACAAATTAAGAGGAAAATGAGCTGTTTAGCTGGACAAAGTTGATTGGCATCAGCTCTTTAGTGAGGTATGTAGATACCGCATGATGCTTTGAAGTTTTCTTTCATAGTTTATAAAATCGATAACACATCTACAAAAAAAAAAAAAAAAAATAAGAAATGAAAAACTTAAATAACTGGGGTGTGGCACTGGGGTTGTACTCAAATCCAAAATTAGATTTGATCTATCGGTCAAGAATTTTGAAATATCCATTCTTCAAAGTGCAAAAGTCACTGTTTTGAGGCATATGTTGATCTTTCAGGAATAAAATGAAATCTTAAACTGATGGAACAAATCTAATATCGACCCTAGTATTTTTCTTAATTAGTTTAAAATATTCTTACTCCATACATATATAATTTAGTACTGCATTGATATACCTTTATTACAGTGGATGATATCTTCAAAAGTAAGGATCCAATCGCAAAAATTTATAAATAAAATTTAATGGTCAAGGTAACACAATGTTATTAACAAAAATGGAAGAGCGATATATGCCTGAAAACATGGACTTAATCACTTTGAAGCAAAGATAACTCAGAATTCTGCCTTGATAATCGAGATTACGTGTGAATTTTAGAAACTTTTTTTTTTTTGAATAATTTTTGATAAAATTTCTCAAAAAAAAATTTTTTTTTAAATTTTACACCATTTTTTGGATGATTCTAAGCATTTTATGCCTAGAACACTTTTTTCGTAAGATGCCTTCTTCTTGAGTAAACAAAGAGTTTTGCCTGCAGCGTTCAAAAGCCAAAAACTCTCATCTAGCGACCGAATCACATCTTGAATCATGCATCATTTTAAAGCTTATAAATTATGCTTTAATTTAAGGTTTTTTTTTTATTAAATTCAAAAGTATTTTTAAGTTTAAAAAATTTTGGTGGAAAAATTGTTTTTTCACCAAGTAATATTTTTTTATAAAAAGAACACTTAAAAATACCCTTTTTATGAAAAGGACTAAAAACGCCAACTTCAAAACCCTGTATTTTAACAACAAATTTTACAAGGACCAAATCCTCCCGGATTATTGTTCTTGCACACCGGAACTACCATATTGCCAATCGGAAACAAAAAAATTTTCAGCTGGTACACTTCAGCGTCACCTCCTGAGTCGATATGGCCATGTCAGTTTGTCTATCTACTTATTTGTCTGTCTGTTCATCTGGCTTACTGTCTGTCTGTATGAGGAAATATTTTTCAAGGGAAAAAGAAGCAAGATAATTCGATGAAATTTGGTACACTGCCTCCGTCGTAAAAATAACTAGCGGAATTGAAAATCAGTCAACGGACGCGCCAGTACAAGTAAAATACATAAATTGCAATTTTTTGATCATTATTCAAGATAACGCAATTCAAATACACGGCAATTCTAGGCACAGCAAGCGCAAGCTCTGGAAGAAATCGTGGTACCTCTCATATAAGCAAAGGTTTCAAAATGCTATATTAAAAATTGTTTTAGAGATCCTATGCTAGTGATATTTGAGGTAATGTAACAAAATATTGCTCAGATAATAGCAATAATTATGTAGCACTATTCAGAAAAATCCTTTTTTAATATTGAGAGAAACCCTTTAAAGGCTTATAATTCGGAAACTAGGGATCCTGTTATGGTTATATAACTTTAAGTAGACCTCAAAACAGTGATTTTTGCACTTTCGATCAAGGATAACTCAGGACTCTGACGTAAAAAGAAAAAACTAAGTTCAGATTCGTAATAAGGAGGCTACATTCCACCACAAATGTCTATAAAAACCGAATACGGAAAAACATGGTTGGACTTGACGAGGGGTAGGGGATAAAAGAAAAACGGATCGCCGCAGATCCTGACAACATCCAATTTCTTATTAACTGGGGTCTTATCTTTATATGTACATATAGGAATCTGAGCCCAGTTTCGTTACTCATATTTTGCACGGCCACCTGCGTTTTCGTTTGAAAAACCTTTTTTTTTCATCAAAATTTTTACAGTCGAATTTCACTTTGTCAAAGCGAATAAATAATTAGTAGGTAGCATATTTTTAAATCATCAATTCCCCACCATCCTGTAAGATTTTCGTGAAAACAGGAATAGTGGAGTCAATAAAGCCTTTTAGATGGAAGTCCTTAAGAACAGCTCCGATTTTGATGATTTTTTTTTAAAAAAATTTTGTTTTTTTTTATTTAAAATCAGAAACATTTTGGAGCGCGGTCGGAATTACATGTATAATTTAAAAAAAAAAAAAAAAAATGGGGAAAAAATACAACAAACAAAAATCAAAGTAGTAATTTTATATGTATTTGGCAATTCTAAATCCGAAATTGCTGTATCTTATATGGTTTCTGGGATATCTTTTTTCATAAGGTCTAAAATTGTGTATATAAAAACTGTTGCCATATTTTCCTCAAGAACGGCTTAAGCGCTTTTAATGAAAATTTGGGAAATGATGCGCATCAGCATATACTAAAGAATGAAAAAGACTTTGACTTGGTATATACTTATGAAAGGGCGTGGCATCGCCCCAAACTTTTAATTTGATTTGGTCATATCTTTTGAACTGTATAAAATTTTTTAATGAAAATTAGTGCACAGCTATTGACTATCAACGCCTTATAATGAGATTGGGCGAAATAGAAAAAGTGCCATGCCCACTTTTTAACCATTGAAAATTTTGATTTTCATTAAAGCAAAAGCAGCATGAATGGCATGTTACACATCTTACATCTTAGTTGAAGTTATAGGATGATTAAAAAAAAAGCATCAGGTATTACGAAAAATATCTGTTAATATTTTTATCAAATTCATTTCATTTAACAACATGAACTCAAGACCACTTTAATTTGAATAGCCCTTTATGTGAGCAGATGATGATGAAGATCTTTTTAGAACGATTAGAGGAGGCGTAGTATGATGTTCCATTGTTTTTGTTTTTCAAAAGAATAAAATGAATAATTGCTACAATATGTGTCGTGTGAATAGAACCTAATAAAACTAAATTTAAAATTATTCATCATTACTCTAGCGTCATCAGCAGAAACATTGAGCATAAAACAACCTGCGGGTCTAATGATTGCCGATCCAGCAAACAATGAAGAAAGTCGCAAATACGAGAACATGTGGTTAATTTTTGCTTTTGCTTTGAGTGGTGTTGTGTCTCTTAAAGCTTCGCCACATGCAATGATTCAAAACGAACAGATATTTATAAGAATTCTATAGGACTATACGCACACATACATGTGTCCCATTGTTGCAACAGCAGTGCTTCAATTTAGGAATCTGTTTGTTTATGTACATTTATATGGGTCATTCCATGTCAAAGCGTACATCATTTGGCTTTTACGTCTATGTTTTTTTAGATTTCGATGAAAATATCAATTTGGCATAGAAGTTCCCTTAACAGATGAAAGATGGGGAGTGATATGATCGAGAAAAATGTTGGAGATGGAAAAAGAATGATAGTCGGTGAACATTAGAGCGGGTCGAAACTTAGATTCATCCCGAAACCGACTCAAAAGTTAGAGAAACTTTTAAAAATGATATCTGAATCATTTTTTTTTTTATTCTGGAAAAACCAATGGAGCACTTTTGACCCTACTGAAAGCCTATTTTGGTCATCTTTTTGGTCATAACTTTTTTTTCATTCCAAAATAAATACCGAGGAGTGCTTTAGAAATTAAGATAATGTTCTTACACAAACTTTAGCGATTAAAATTTTTTTATTTTTTTTGGGGTATCGATAATATTCGGTTTTAAAAATAGATTTTTTTTACGTTTTTCAATAACGAAGTCCGAAAGACGATTTTTTACTCAGAAGCGAGGCATCTAACGAAAAAAGTGTATGCGACAAAAAATGCTTAAAATTGTTTAAAAAATGCGTGTGAATTTTTTCAGAAATGGCGTTGTTATTCCTTTTTACGCTTTTTTAATGGAATGGAAAGAACCAATAGGCCCTTTAAGGATATCGCAGAAAAAAAACGTGGCATACCATTTTGCAAAAAATCTCGGTATTGGGCCTTATCGTAAATCTGAAGGGAGTTCCATTCTCTCCCTCCCGGAGAAGGAGCACTGGAAGTAGTGAATATTTCATGAATGAAAACTCCCCTTCCTGCAGGGATACTTTTTTTATTTTAATATCGTTGACATTTTCAGAAATAACCAGTTTGCAACGCTGTGTTTTTCCAAGAGCGTTGACATTTTACACTAAAACAACATCTGGCAACGCTAAGTCTTTCCCATATCTTTGACATTTTGCGCAAAAAACCAATCTGAACGCTGATTTTTTCCAATTTCGTAGACATTTTGCACAAAAAAAAAAACATGTGGCAACGCTTTTTTCCATAAATCGTTGACATTTCTTTCCATTTTCCACTGGATATTGACAGCTGACTTATAAAAAAAGATAACAAAAAACAGCAATTGCAAAAGAAGAAAAAGAAGCAATTGCAGCAGTGAAATTTAAATTAATGCTTTGCTTTTTAAAGTAAAAAATGTCTTTTTAATTATTTTTGTGGATTTCAAAAATTAAAAGATTGCACCAAAAAGTTGCCAAAAAAAAATTAAGTGAAAAGTAGTTTTAGCAGAACCAGTATAAATTGGAAACGCTTAGATGGATATTAAAAACTTTAGTGTCATATGAAAGCTATTTCAATAAGCTTTAAAATTGTTGTACTTAAGTTTTTAATTTGTCAAACGTTATTTATAATTATTCATATTCTCTAGCAAAAAGTTGGGGAGTCAATTTAACAAATAAAAGTGAAAAAACTCGCTCCCAACTTATTGCCGATTACATAATTTTTCCAGTGAATTTTCCCTTTCTACGAAATTTTTTTTGCGATTGAAAACCAGGGAGTTAGCGAATAAATTCTCGAGAATATTTATTTACGATAAGGCCCATTGAGTTTCCAGACATGTGGACCGAGGAGAAGATGGCGGGCATGGATTGGTATAAAAAATCCATGCTTCGTAATAGAGCAATGTCAACAAGGGCTATAAACTACGTCACCTAGCCGGCATAGTATGTAAAAAAATTGATCTGTCATTGACGTCGAAGACAATCTAGTCTGGTTTCAGGGCAACAGGTATGAATCCATTCGATCCAGATGTTTTCAGTGACGCTGATTTTTTTGAATTTTTGTTAGTAAATAGTTCCAAAATAAATAAATATTGGGTAGTATTTATTGGGCTTCTATGGTCTCTTTTTGCTTTCTTCTCCATTTGAATGCATTTGAGTTCATATTTTCGCATTTTCAGCCGGTTTTCTTAGGGCTGAATCGAACCAGAACTTTTTTTTTGTCAAAAATGATCACTTCACTATTTTTTGATATAAGTCTTCCAACTTACAAAATCAGTTTATTTACTTTACCAGTAGTCAGCTAAGGTCTCTAGCTTTCCATTGATACTTATTTCTGCATAATATACATTTGGTCAAAAGTTATGAGTCGAAAACAAAAAGCTGCCCAGTACTCTTCTCCTGTCGTTTAAAAAAAATTTTCGTGTCTAGTTTGTCATGTAATTCCCCTTACATAAGTCCGAGAGCAAAGAACAGTACTTGTTCGAAGCAAAATAAGTAAACACCCCAGTACAACAGCAGCAACTGTGGTTGCGTTCCTTTAAATTTTAAATTTGTGTAAATTGCTGTTGCACCGTTCATTGTTGCTGCTGTCGCCTTACATCTATGCTATGTAATTGTATCTTAAAGATGCAATCAAATTCGCAATGCCCTCCCTATGTTGCACAGATGCAATTTATTCATTGTGGTTTTACTTTTTGTTTTTTTCTCTCATTTATTCCTTTTTTTAATTTCTTAATTAACTAGAGACTGTGAAAAAAACGATGTTGTCTGGGCCAAAGTAATGCGTGTGATGTGGACAAACAAAACTCGGGAATCAAATAGAGAGGGAGAGTACATTGAATGATATGAAATACTTAATCTTTGAAAACATTTGTCCGCTATAGATGGATAGACAAGTATATATATACACACATAAGTGAAAGATACAAAATTTTATCTAAGCCTATCAAAGCAAACAAGTGCATTTGTATGTAAAAGATGAATTCTTTTCACTAAATGACAATGCTTTGTTATTCAAAAATATTTATTAAGGAAATGCCTAATTTAATTATTGTGGAAATGTGAAGATATTTCTCTTGCGCTTGTTCGCACATTTCTTATTCGATGATCCCCCGCAACTACAATATGTAATTGAGCAAATCTAATTACTTTGGAAATAATTAAATGAACACGTTAAATGTAAATATGCAAGTACATACGTACGAACATACGGATAGATGCATGTTGGCGCTAATAAAAATAGAAACCAAAATTCATTACACACGTACCTACTTATTTGGTATGAAATTCTGTTACACATTTTTATAAAAATAAATAGATTTACATATAAAAAAACATTGATTTCGTCTGAATATATATAAATTAACATATAAGTAGATATATGATTGCAGATTGTTTCGAAATAAATGCACGAGATCTCATTTGAATGCATTTGATCATGCAAAGATGTTATCACGTCTAGCAATAGTCAAATTGAAAATTCAGGAAGACTGATGAGAATGAAAACGAGAAAACAAATCTTTTGATATGCGGGCGTCAGAAATAACGCTATAGCTTTATATGATATGATATATCATATGTGCTGAAAGATATATTATGTATATAAAAAATATAGCACAACTATATATTTTGGTCTTTGGTTCGATTTCCCAGCGAACTCGAAGATTTTTTTTTTGTTATATTTTGCATTTGTTTAGTTTCTATTTTTTTTTTTTTTTTTGGAATGTCGTCTCCTGAAAAATTCATATAACTGGATATCAGCATTTCCGCCAAAAGTTCCACCATGACCAAAATATAAAAAGTTATTAAAAACTTATCATTTTATGATATTATCTTAGAGAAACATTTAAATTTTACTAATTTAAGTAATTTACACATAAATTCATTAACCATGATGATCAAAGCGTCTCTAAATTTTGCACAAATGTAGAACAATGCAATCCCGATTAAATCTCAATTTTTTATTTTCTGTAGTCCAATTTATACTGTCCGGTTCGTCACTGAAAAAGATAATTTGTCAACATTGCTTCACAAAACAAGCGCAAACCAAGCAGCAAGTGTTTCAAAAATTAAGTGCAAATATAGTTTAATACAGACAATTAAAAAAACAAATAAATCTATTGCAAAAAATAAAATTTAAAGCTATTTAAAATTGGTCACGTTCGTCACTTTTGGCTCAAAAGTAAAGTATTTTTGAAAGTTCATCCTTCTGTAAAACTCCATTTTGGATATATATTGTTATCCTAAGATCATAATAACATCATACTAGGAAAATTTTTCTAGAACACATTAAACCATTATATCTTGGTGTATGTTCTTTTTAACATCTTTTTCAAAAGGACTTGTTTATATTGGGTTAAAGAATTCTGCAAAAATATTCTACGTAAAATTTCACAAGTGGTCATCAAAGACAAGAGAAATTCTTAAAACTTAAAAATAATGCAAAAAATAAGTAATAAAAGTGTTGCAGCTGTCCGATTAGCAAATTTCACAATTGCCAACAGAACAGCGCACATCCGCGCGATTTAAGGCAAACAACTTTTTTCTATAGGAATTTGATGGGAGGTATCTCATTTTCTTCAGGAACTTACGCTGATGTCAAATTTGAAAGAATTTTTAAAATCCCAACGACAGTTTTTTTTCTAAGTCGGGTAAAGTGATTTTTCAGTACAAAATTTTTGACCATTTTTTTTTTAAAGACCAAAATTTTGAAAACAGAGACCTAAGAAAAAATGTAAACCGCAAACTTTATTCTACAGATTTTTCCCTATCATTTGATATTAAGAACATAAAAATGTTACTACCGTAGAAAAAGTTATCATCTTTTGAAAATGAGTGTTTTTTTGGTAGTTTGCACACTAAAATCTATATATGTCAGGTAGGAAAAAATTTAAATCGAACTGTTGTGAACTAAAAAAAAAGGTGTCAAATTACTCCTGACCACTTACTAAAGAAGACAAAAAAGTTTTGAAAAAAAGTTCATCGACTACTGTTTGAAAAAGGTCGAAAAACGGTACATTTGTTAAAAAGCGCAACAAAACAAAACACAAATAGTCATTTTCGATGTTTTTATTAGTGGTGAATTTGAATCTGGTCCCAGAACTGCTTTATCACGTAGTTTTTGAAATATTGAAACCTAAAATATCAAAAACACGATTTTCGACCTTTTTCAAACAGTAGCCGATGAACTTTTTTTCAAAACTTTTTTGTCTTATTTAGTAAGTGCTCAGGAGTAATTTGACACTTTTTTTTTAGTCCACAACAGTTCGATTTAAATTTGTTCCTACCTGGCATATATAGATTTTAGTATGCACTCTACCAAAAAAACACTCTCCTTTTCAAAAGGTTATAACTTTTTCTACGGCAGTTACATTTTTATGTTCTTAATATCAAATGATAGGGAAAAATCTGTAGAATAAAGTTTGCGGTTTACATTTTTTTCTTAGGCCTCTGTTTTCAAAATTTTGGTCTTTAAAAAAAAATGGTCAAAAATTTTGTACTGAAAAATCACTTTACCCGACTTAAATAAAAAACTGTCGTTGGGATTTTAAAAATTCTTTCAAATTTGACATCAGCGTAAGTTCCTGAAGAAAATGAGATACCTCTCATCAAAATCCTATAGAAATCGCATTTCGCGCGGACGTGCAGCGTGTAAAATTTTTTCGCTCCTAAAACTGAATTTGGCTTAAATGAACCTTACTAAAAAGCTCAAAATACATAAATATAAAAATCATTACCCGATTGAATCATTATGGAAAAAATGTCACGTTCATGTCACATATCGATTCAAATTATGATCGAAACAAAGAAAAGTGCAGAAGATATTTGAATCAAACAAAATACATTGTAAAGTAACATTATTGCAAAAGACTCTAAAATTATTCGCACTTAAAAATTCTGACTTGTTTTGCTGAATTCTTACTTTCTTTAAATAGGTACGAAAACTACTTCTATTTTTGTCACGTTCATTTTGTGTCTTTTTTTTTTTCATGTATCTTGGAAGCAGGACTTCGCCTGCTATTAACATTGGCAATTATTATGGTGATATCTAAGAGCTATAATGTAAATTGAAAACTATAATAAAAATATGTTTTACTTCCACATTTTTTACACTTTAAATGTGTGCGAAGGTCACGTTCGTCACTTGGGAAATACCCATATACATAGTATATCATATTTTGTGATGTAAGCACAATTGTTTTTAGAAATAGTTACATTGATATAAAACAAAAGTATGACGCATTTGACGAAAATACGATTAAGAGAGCGCTAAACCTTAATTTTGAACAAATTAGGCTTGTGCCGACTCTGGGTATGTGAAACTTGTTTCGCAATAACATTTGTAACTTTCTCTAAGTATAGAATAGACACTAAACTTTACCAATTGGATCCATGCTTTCCGAAGTATCATCCATTGTGCCTTAAGGTATCTAAATTCCATTCAAAGGACTAGATTATACTATTTGTATGAAATTGAAAAATGTCCATGGATGATAACTCGAAAATGTAAGAGCTAAAAAGAAAAAATCATATGATCGAAAAAAGCGTTATCTACAATTTGCAGCAAGCATATCTAAAGCTTTTCTAACTTTGGATTCAAATTCAGCGTAAGCAAATACAAGGAGATATGCATATACAAGGTCTAATCAACAGTTCATTACACTTTATTTTTCTGCACTTGTGTTATCTGAAATATCTTTAGAAAAACTTAAACTTAGTTTAGTTTCTAGTTTGTAATTGATAACACAGTTAAGTCTGCAAATATGTGCAGGCGGGAGGCAGGACGATCTTAACTATTTCTAGTACGAGGAATTCAGTAGCACTAACCATCTCACTGGTCTCGTACGTGATTCAATGTAAAAATTTATTGTGAATGCATGTTTGTCATATAATTGATCGATGATTTCTTATTAAAAATATATTCTTCTAGAATAAATACAATTTGTTTATACTAGTTTTAAACCGAAATTTCTTAAAATTCCGGTATGAAATAAATGTAAATGAGATATGTAAATAATACATTAATTACATAAATTAAATTAAACCTTTTGCTGCACCCATGAATTTCATTATATTATAAAAATGTCACGTCTGATTTGTCGATAACTTTTTTCTCGGAGATATCCTAACCTGAAGATATAGAAAAGTTCAAAAAAAAAACACTATCAATATTTTGTTCTTGTTTGTTTTTTAGGTTAGGATATCTTAAAACTATATGCGATAGAGCATCGCAAGGCAAAGGATTTTCTCGAAGGGGGCAACGGTTCGAATCTTCTGGCCAGTGAGTAAATGATCGCAAAAGCCTGGAGAACCTTCCTTCATTCTCAGTTTTTGTTGTAACTTTTTTTTTCTTATAACCCTGTCCGTCAAGCTCTGTATGAAGAATGATTAAAAAAAACTATGTTTGGAAATTTCATGATTACTCCCAAAAGTCTGAAAGATGATGTCACAAAAGTAAGCTGAATGTTTTTTTTAAATTTTTTAAAGGTAATATAGATGTCGATCATAGCCGTTTCATGCAAAATCTTGGCTTGATACGGTTTTTATTTAATTACGACCTCAAAAATGCTCGGATTGATTTTGTGATATCTCAAATTTTTCTTCTTGAAAAATAGTATATCAAATTTAACATCAAACATCTAAACAACAAACAAAAACGTTTGGAAAATAACTTATTATACGCTTATTGAAGCAAACATTTCGTTTGGAAATTAACTTGCAAAATATTTGGAAATTCTTGAATTCTAATTATTTAATGATCGAAATTGGACCCTTCATAGCAAGCTTGTGAAAATCATTTGGAGCAAGCTTACTATAAATGTTTCCATACAATATTTTCCAACTTTTTTTATTCAATATTTTTGAATTGTTTTTGTAACTTTTCAATCAAAATTTTGTTATGTGTGTACAACTTAAAAACCGGAATTTGACGGTGGATGTCCGTACTAACAAATATCGTGAAAGCTCGAACTTTATATATATGTCATTTTGAAGGTACATTTGACAGCTATCAAAATCAGTCAACAAAACAATTTTATCTTGTGTGCATCATTATTATTTTTCACGATGAATAACTTCAAAAATTGGAGACAAAGACAGCATTTGCGGGAGGTTCTGTTGGGTCATTTTTTTTGCAAAGAAAACTGCTGCCAAAAGTCATTTTTGCATCGGATCGTGACTGGGGATGAAAAATGGATCCATTACGACAACCCGAAACGCAAACATTCATATATGAAGCCCGGACAACCAGGACCTTTCCAGCCAAACGCAAATATCCATGGTGCCAAGGTAATGCTCTGTAATGCTCACAGGTGACCTCTATCGAACACAATTAATACGTTTGAAGCGTGCCATCATCGAAAAACGCCCGAAAATGCGACCAGACACGAAGCAATAATTTTTCATCATGACAACGCTCGGCCACATATTGCTGCCCCAGTCAAAAATTACCTGGAAAACAACGGATGGGAAATTTTGCCTCACCCGCTTTGTAGCCCAGACCTTGCACCATCAGACTACCATTTGTTCCGATCGATGCAGAATGCCCTATCAGGAATACGCTTCACTCAAGTTCAAGATATCGAAAATTGGATAGATTCATTTTTGGCCGCCAAGCAGGCGCAATTTTTTTGGGATGGAATTCATAAATTGCCTGAAAGATGGGGAAATGTTGTAGCTTCAAATGGACAATACTTTGAATAAAATATATTGTAACATTTTTTCACAATAAAGCATCAAATTTCGCTAAAAAATTCCGGTTTTTAAGTTGTATTTAAGTTCATAAAAGCACATTTTCCAAACATTTTTAATTTAAGTAAAAATAAAAAAAAAAGAACGTTTGATGAGAATTGAACCTATGACTTCCAAATTATGAGTCGACAATCTTATCAACTGACCTAACGTGCCAATTATGATTCAAATGCCTTGTGTTTTAGTTAGCTCGATATGTCATTCAAAAAAATAAAATAAAAATTTTTTCGAATGTTTGGAAAACGATTATTAAAACTTTGGAAACAAACATTTTTCTAATTGTTGATTTTAACCTTGCAAAACAATTGTAAAAATACAAAAAAAATAATATTTTCCAAACGTTTGAAAATTGGTTATGAAAACATTTGAAAATTAACTTTTTCCAAGCGTAAGAATTAAAAGGGTTATAAAATTGTTTGTTGTGAATAAACATTTTTCTAGAACCCATTTATAATTTTATGTTTATAGTTTCCTGAGGAGTAGAATAGTCTTCAAAGTCATATAATTTTACAGCATGCGAGTTGTAGAGATTGTGGGTAAGTCGAAAATTACATATTAATAAAATAGGTTTTGTTTCTTTTTTTTTTTTTTTAAGAAACACAGTTAAGTAATTAAACTTTTTTGTTCCATACAGGTTCAAGATTCTAAATCTGTTCTGGCTTAGACAAAAGTGAAATTGTTCATTGATATGCGAAACAACTATTAATCAACAGTCAGAATAATTAACAGCTGAAATAATATCCAACGGCGTTTGTAGTGTAAAAAAAGCCAATTTTCTTAGATTAAGTTATAGAAAAAAAAAACTTTAAATTAAGTTCTATTTTCCATAAGAAATAAAAGTATGTAGCATAACAAAAATAAAAATAAAAAATTCCAATGAAAAATACTTACGAAGTCGTTGTGCCACCACGATTCATTTTGTTTACACGTCGATCTCTCATGAATTTACTTAATCAAAATCTTTGCAAATCAAAATAAAATTGAAAATCAATTGTTGTTGTTGTAGTTGTTGTTGTTGGCGACGTCACAGCACGATCCGCATAAAATTCAAATTTAGAACACAATTCGACGAGTTTGCCAACACCTTAAGGAAACGTGCGAATTCACAAGAAAATACTAAAAGATGCTGACTGACTGACGAATGACGATTGTTGTTGTAGAAAGTTGTTTGGGACTTTCGTTTTTATCGGCGGGATACACGCGCTCTTTTAATTTACAATTTTAGATAGCAGCCGCAAAGTGGAACAAACACTCTTCCGGGTTCTTTTCTTGACGCCAAAAACGAAGAAAGAAATCAAATTTTTGTTTTTGTTTTATCGAATTGTTTGAATTATTCTAAGATGAGATAATAGCTGGATCAATCCAATCATTAACCGCAATTACTTAGATACTTCACACACAATTTGCACAACCACACAGATACGAATAAAACAAAACAACACAGCTGAAGGCAACAGCATTTAGATACATCAAATAACCAATAAATTAAATGTTCAAATTAAACATTAAACAGAGTCGTTATATTTCAATTTCTCGCGCTATTCGAGCGTGATATCTGAGTAGAAATGAAGAATTTTTATGAATTTTCAACAATTGCAATTAAAACAACAACAACAAAACACCATAAGGGATTCAACGTAAGACTTTTGTTTATTTTTTGCTTAATCAGCAGGTTGTTGTTTACAAATGTTTTAACGTGAATACTCAACGAAAAAAAAAAACAAAAAAATAAGCAGAATTCTTTATTTTGTTTTATTAAAATCTAAAATTTTTTTCAAGCGATCCTAGCAAACGCACACGATCATCGCAACAGTATCTCTCGAATACTGTTTGCTGCGCATCCAGCAACGATTGATAAAAGCACAGCGCGATCGCATTTAACAGCGGTTGCCTAACAGAGTCACATGGAAAGGCGCACTGTTAGCATCTGCCATGTTATGCGCAGCTCCAGTCTACATTGCCATTAGTTCGGTTTGTGTCACGACTAAGAATGCTCATATGTTTTGTAATAGAGTTCGTGCAGTGAGTAAATGTAGATTATTTTAACATAGTGTGGATTATGTTAACTTTTTAACAGTACTAGAGTTCGCCTTGTGGCCAAAATTTGACCATTTGCCCATAAAGTAAAAACTTTCTATACCCCTCCTTGGTCGATAAAACATTAAAAGCTTTTAATATTCTTTCTTCTGCATGCATAAAAATCGGTGCAGTAGGTAGCTAAGTTGTAATACCATGCTTCCCATTAAGAGGGTTGTAACTCCTACTAAAGAGCAAAAAGTTTTTGATATCTTTCCATCCTATTAATTTTAACCTCATATCAAAATTCATAATATTCTATACCGAATTTTATAAAAATCTATGCAGTGGTTTGGCCTTGAGAGCATTTTTTCCACTAAGGGGAGTGGTACCGCCCACTAAAAAACATCATTGTCATTTTATCGTTCCTTAGTGTTAACCTTATCTTCATACCAAATTTCATAACAATCGATGCAGTTGTTTAGCCGTGAGAGCGTTTTTTACATTTAGGGGCGTGGCACGCCCACTGCATAAAAACATGTTATCATTCCTTAGCGATAATCCTATCTCTATACCAAATTTCTTAAAAATCGATGCAGTGGTTTAGCCGTGAGAGCGTTTTTTCTATTTAGGGGCGTGGCACCGCCCACTTAAAAAAATATAGTCCTATGTAATGCTACTCCTCACAACCTTTCCAACAAAAAAAAAAAAAAATCAAGCAAATCGGTTGAGATTTAGGTATAGAAACAGGGACTGAATCGATTTCGTTTGCCTATTTATATGAAATAGTTAGATGAGTTAATACACAGGTTTACAAAAAAAAAAAAAAACAGCGTGAACTTGTATGAATGATCCTAATAAATTTTTGCCCGGTTAATCCAGATCCAAGCTTAGAATTACTATATCACGATATTAACTGCTATTTTAAGGCATATGGACATTTTCCAAGTGACAAACGTGACCGTCGCACAAATTTAAAGTGCAAAAAAAGTGGAAGTAAAACACATTTTCATTTTAGTTTGCATTATAGCCCTTAGGTAGCACTATAAATAGCGCCAACGTTAGTAGCAACTAAAGAACCAGGACCAAGGTACACGCAAAAAAGGGCACAAAACGTGACAAAAATAGAAATAGTTTTCATGCCTATTCAAAGGAAGTCAAAACTCAGCGAAACAAGTCAGAATTTTTTAGTGCGACTAATTTTAGAATCTTACGCAATAATGTTACTTTATAATGTATTTTGTTTGATTTAAATACCTTCTATACTTTTCTTTGTTTTGATCATAATCTAAATCGATACGTGACAATATGAACGTGACATTTTTTCAATTATGATTCAATCGGGTAATGATTTGTATATTTATGCACCTTAAATTTATTAACTAAGGTTTTTTTTAAGCAGAAAGTTTTTACATACCACTATAACCCATTATAACAAAGATTTTTTGAAAAAGGTGTCCAAAAGGTGTGTTTTAGAATCTTACATTAGAATGAAATTTTAAAAATACTTTACTTTTGAGCCAATAGTGACGAACGTGATTAACTTTAAATAGCGTTTTGAAGTTTTTGATTATATGGGTAGTGCCACGCCCTCTTGCCCGTGTTCATCTAGTTTTAGCTCAGAGTGAACACTTATAGTCTTTAGTATTCGAGTGAAATTTAGTTTGATTATCTCAAAAACACTTTCAGTATAGCATTTTGAAATGTGTGCTTATATGGGAGGTGCCACGCCCTCTCGTCTGATTTCACCGAGCTTTTGCTCAGAGCTTTCATTTATAGTTCTTAGTGTCTGAGTAAAATTCAGTTTGATTATCACAAAAAACGCTTTCAGTATAGCGTTTTGAAGCTTTTGGGTATATGGGAGGTGCCACGCTCTCTTGTCCGAATCCGCTCAGTTTTTGCTTAGAGCTTGCGCTTATAATTTGTAGTATTTATGTGTATTTTGGTTGAATTGTTGCGAAAAATACTCCTAAAGTTGCATTTTGAACATATTTTTTGTATGGGTGGTAGGCGTATCCGTCAAACGATTTCACTAATTTTAGATCCCACGAGCTATCATTGACGACGAAGGCAGTGTACCAAATTTCTTTGAATTATCTTGGTCAGTTTTCACTAGACAGACGGACATGACCATGTCGACTCAGGAGTTGATGCTAATCAAGAATATATATATTTTTCTTTATCTGCCACGCCTCCTTCTCTGGGCGGATTTTTTATCCACATGCACAGGCTCTCGAATCTACGAGAATTTTAATGATAATGAATTAGCATAGGTAGACAGGTTCTCCTAGATAATTTATGAAGTTAGTTTTAATTGTATTGTAGATAGCGTAGCATGTCTCAAAACCAGAGTGTGTTACCAACTAAAAACAATTTGGCACTTTTTAACAACAGACGGCGCTAGTAAGCCTTATGATTTTACATATGGCGTCCTTGTACAGAGGAATTTATCCTTGGGAATAGCAGAATTGGTAAAGCACCGCGTTTTTTTTTTTTTCATTAGTAAACTAGAGTCAAGGGTTCGAGAGCGGCTTCTGACAAGAATTAACTAAAACTTATCTGAGGAGGTTATGTACATGTTTATGTATGAAAATATATAAATCTTTATGTGGAAATAGCCAAAACATATGTAATTAATTTCCATGTTAACACTTGTTTTCGTCTGTTGTTGAAAAATTGCCAAAATGACTGTTTAATTAGTTCAATATAAACTTATCTTTTTCACATTAAGTTAACCTGAAATAATGTTGTAGCTAAAAAAATTAAAAATTTAAACTTTAAATTAAAAATTTATATTTTGTGTGTCTCTCTTTGTCTTTTATTATACTATTTGGTCTTTTTGAGCATTTCCCATCCCTGTTTATTTCTGAATTCTGAAAATTTCATCAAATAGTTTCCGAGCCCATAAATGACAGACAAACAGACAAAATCTAATGGTAAAGCTCCCTTAACGCAAAAAATTCTGAATGGATCTACTTAAAATGAAGTTAGCTCAGAAAACATTGGTTTATTAATTTCTGTTTAAGTTTAGCTAGCCGAATCTAGCCGAAATTTTAAAAGCTTACATAAAGCTAAAATTTAAAATTAGCCACAAATTGTTAATTTTTTATATGAGTTTAAAATAAGTAAAAGTTGTGCTAATAGTCATATAGTGAGTCTATAAATAAATTTGTTGTAGTAAAATACATACATACATAAATGACAATTTCAATCAATTCTTGATCTTTATGAGTGGACTTATCGAACACCTGCTGAATGTGAGCCATTTCCTTCTGTTTATCAAATTAAAGTGTTCCTTACAACTTCAACTTCAATAAAAAAAAAAATAAGTATTTTCGATAGCCCCCCTTCAATGGGTTTCAGTGATTGACGGATAAATTAGCGCGCGCTGAGTTCATAAATAAGTAGAATAAATATTAAATGGCCCGTATGCTGAGCGAACTTTTCACACCCACTCCATTCAACTGATTGTACAGCAAAATTAAAAGGATATTAAGTAGAGTACAACAACAACAACAATATTTGTACAAACAAAACGACATAATTTCATGAATTCGAGTTGGTTAACCGGGTACATTTTGTATTTCTCTTGGAAATATGGCACAGCTGCGACCATCATCAGACCAAAAAAATAAAATTCAGGCCAAAGTAGAAATTTGGGAAGTGTAAAATATAACCCAAAAACAAAAACAAAATCACCAAAATCAGCTAGTAAATAGCGACTGCTTAGCACGCAATTAACTGTTGAATACCCCCATCAGTTTGGATGGGCGGCCATGAGTTTACGAAAAACTACACGCACGACACAACTCAAAGGCAAATCAACAGGATATGGGATGGCTTATGACCGGAAATTCGGTGAGTTTGCACAAGTGTGTGTGTCCGTGTGTGTATGTGTATGTATGTCAAAGTCCAACTGGGACATTCACCATCCTTACAGCACTGGGTGCGTTCGTCCTGTAGTCCACAAGTCGTTGTTTGTGTTATTTTGCAAAGAATTTAATGAGCGTCTTTTTGTTTTTAATGAGCTTTAGCTTTAATTTTGTAATTTCATGTGTATACTAATTACTTTTTGTGGGGGTGGCATCATTGTAAGTAATAGTAGTTTGTCAGCGCTTCTTTGTTATTGTTGTTAGTTGGGAAATTAGGAAAAAGGACTTAAAAGAGTTTATTTCTGAATTAGTGCGATGAAGCATAAAAAGTTGCGTGTTCAGCAACAAACAACATTCGAGTCCCATTCCTTTTGTTTTTCTTGTTTTCTTAAACAAAACTTTACCCAAAAGATAATAAAAAATTTAAGTTTATTTACCAATAAAAGTTGTAAAACAGGATTTTTTACGAATCAAAATTAATACACATGACCTTTACCTTTTCTACTTATGGTATGTATAATTTCGAGCCGATCAATAAAGTTATTTAAGTATGTATGCTCTTTATTTCCGTAACATAAACATCTACTAAGAGACCTTGACGAAGAAAATATTAGGGTTAGGGTGTTATCCTTTGAATGGACAAAAATTATATGCATTACACTTCATTAATGATAGAAGAACAACACGCTGTAGTTTTAAATTTATTTTATTACACTATGCAACAGCCAAATCTCCCAGTGAATGCCACTATCCATTTCATATGTAAAATGGGCTGCTGATTCCGAAAATCGCATTATTTTTTTTTTTTTTTTGTGTCGTTTTCGAGATATCGGTCATTTTCGGTTTTCGGACCAAAAAAAAAAGATAGTTCCATTTAAATACAAATATCTCAAGAACCAATGGAGCAGATAGGATTTCAGTCCCAACAGAGTTTCCATCGGAAAAACATTACAGCTTACGAGATGTGACCATATTAAATTCAAAGTTTAGGACGGTGCCATGCCTTTTCATGAGTATCTACAAAGTCAAAGTATATCTCATCTTTTAGTCAATGCTAATGTGCACCATTTTCCAAAGTTTCATTAATATCGCTATAGTCTTTCTTAAGAAAAACATGGCAATAGTATTTATGTACACAATTTTAGGTCGTACTTATAAGAAGGGAAGATATCTCAGAAACCATTCTAGATACAGCGATTCTACTGCTAGATTAGAATCTAGCAATGCTAAATTCATTGAAAATAACTATTCTTATTACACAGCACAACAATGATTTTATTGCATGGCAGCTGAAGGTAATTTCTAAAGGAAATATCTACGTGGAATCTAAATCCGAGGTCAGACCTGGCTCATCAGCAATAGATTTTGAGGTTGAATCCACGAACACGGACATTTTTGAGGTTCGATGCAAATTGCACAATTTGTCCTATATTTTTTTTTTTACCATGCTTTCTTCAAAAGTTATGGTCGATTAAAGATGACATCACGAAACCCATAGACTGTTTCGGATTAGTTGTTGTATAGGCTTTCATGATATCGTCTTAAATCGGCCATAAATTTTGAAAGAAACATCGTAGGACACTTTTTAAGAGCTTATTTTGAAGGAAAAGAATAGCACTACGATGAATTATGTAAAAATACAATATAAAAAAAAATTTGTGAAATCTCAAAAATTACAGAATTCTCGTTTTCAACCTCAAATATCTCAAAATTTAGAGCTGGTGGGCCAATTCTGACCTCGGAATCTACGAGAAAAGTTCCTATGTAATTGACAAAAAACTACCATGCAACAATCGCAATCCCATTATTTGCTGTGCGGTGTTATCGTTTGTTGTATTTTTTTTCCGATGATTTTTTATCATTTCATAAGTTTCTTAAATACTGTTTAAAAAATTAAATAAATCCCACCCAGGTCAAAAAAGTTTCTGATTGAAAAAAAAAAAAAAATCATCAAAATCGGAGCTGTTCTTGAGGACTTCTGACGTAAAAGCACTCCACTTACTACATATTACCAAGCAATCATTTCGATTGATTTAAAATGAAAAATTTCTTTAATTCCATCGGTTTAATATCTGAATCCTTGCATAGGCTTTCTGCACTTAAATTAACGAAAAAGCATCAAAATAAAATTTAATGGATTTTCTACCTTTTTACCATAGTATATCATGGTAAAGCCGACATCATCAATAACTGTATTACTACTTCTTATGCTCCAAAAATATGGAAATTGGCAAACGTCATACCAGCTGGCAAAAAATCAAGTTCTTGAATTCCGGCCCCCAATAGTCTACTGTCCGCTCTATCAAAATCACATTTGGCAGCGCAGATCGCTACTCACGGTGTGCCTTAACCCGTTCTAAATCGGACGTCGTAGCACATCAATTTTTTTTACAGATTCTGTTTATTTATCGTTCAAATGATGTATAAAAAAATTTTCACTCGTGACTCCTCGACTAAATTTTGAGATAATCGCTTTTCCAATTGGGGCATTTTCCCATACAAAAAGAAAAAAAAAATTTTTTTAACTACATTAAACAAAAATTAAAATAATCACAATCGATGTGTTTTGCGATGTTCAACGCGAATCCAACCTCAAAATTGCTCTATCGTGTATAGTTTATGAGATATTGTAACCTAAATACCAAAAAAAGTGGTTTTTTGCTTTTTTTTTAAGCTATATTACTATGTAACATATCATTTATTCGTCAAATATGGCTTAAATACTTGAAAGCTCCAATCTTTGCCTTTAAAACCTAATTTAAATTATATTTATATCTTCTTGCTTCTAAGAGATATCGTAGACCGAAATATTGTCAAAACGGGTTTTTTGCACTTTTGTATCTTTTTAGGTTAGGATATCATTGAGGAAAAAAAAGATATCAACATAATTTAAATTAGGTTTTAAAGGCATAGATAAGGACTTTAAAGTTGTTTACCAGATTTAACGAAATTAAAATTTCTTTCACATTTTAAAAATGTTCAACGAACCGACCATTTCAAAATTCAGCCGTATACCATACACGTAACAACAACACTCGGGGTGTCAAATGCCTGAATTTAGAAGTAGTCGGTTCGTTGAACATGTTTGAAATGTGAAAGAAATTTTAATTTCATTAAATCTGGTAAGTAACTTTAAATTCCTAATCCTTGCCTTTAAAACCTAATTTAAATTATGTTGATATCTTTTTTTTCCTCAAAGATATCCTAACCTAAAAAGATACAAAAGTGCAAAAAACCCGTTTTGACAATATTTCGGTCTACGACATCTCTTAGAAGCATGAAGATATTGATATAATTTAAATTAGGGACTTTTAAGTATTTGAGCCACATTTGACGAATATGTGATATGTCACATAGTTATATAGCTTCAAAAAATGGCAAAAAACGACTTTTTTTGGTCTTTAGGTTACAATATCTCATAAACTATACACGGTAGAGCAATTCTGAGGTTGGATTCGCATTAAGCATTGCAAAACACATCGATTGTGATTATTTTAATTTTCGTTTAATGTAGTTAAAAAAATTTTTTTTTTCTTTTTGTATGGGAAAATGCCCCAATTGGAAAAGCGATTATCTTAAAATTTAGTCGAAGAGTCACGAGTTAAAAATTTTTGTATACATCATTTGAACGATAAGTAAACAGAATTTGGAAAAAAATTTGATTTGCTACGACGTCCGATTTAGAACGGGTTAAGGCACACCGTGTGCTTATGTCAACACATTTGCTCTTCTGTTGCGGTCACGTTAGATGGTTCTAAGAACCAACAATCTGGATTTTAAACAGGGCCCGCCACTGTATTGCTATCCTAATTATTTTAAATGACATCAGAATATTCTACGGTCAGGATTATCTGACTTTAACTGTCTATTAGATTTATTTTCTAAAGGGATTATCACAAAGCGTAAATCTTATTTTTTTCGGTAAAAACTTAAAAATTTCTTTGGTTTTTATGATGTTGATATCAAGTGCGGTGTACCTCAAGGTCATGTGCCTGGTTTTTTGTTGTTAACTTGTTGAACTGATATTTTTAATGAATGTGAAAATGTTGTCATGAGGACGACTTATAACTTTATTTCTCACGCCCATTTTCTTAACCAAGTATCTTTTCTGCAGCATAAATCAGACAACAAGGTAAGCCAATAAGCTGCCCAGAAGTTTTTAAATTTAAATCCGTTGAAGCTCGTTTATTTCGAAACTACCGAGTGCTTTTCTCAATGAAACAATGTAAGTTAAATTTTGTAAGCAAGGTAACTTGGTTTTTATTTTTAACAGATCCTTATCGTGTAAAGATCACGTAAATAACATTATAGAAAAAGTGTATTTACCAAACGAAATCTTATAATGACTGCAGAGTTACATACTCTGAGGTTATTAATTGTGCCTACATTAGACTAAAGATCTTTCGAAAAACTTTAGGAAACGTTCACTATGTGTATTGTCTCAAATGATTTGATAATTTTTCATTATTTATCAAAAGTATTAGCATAAGAAACTCGATATTTTCACAGGCTGCCGAAATCTTAGAATGATTGCAGAGTTACAAACTCTAAATTTATTTATATTACCTACATTAGACTTAAGGAACTTAATATTTTTGCATAAAACTATGCATACAAAAATTACGCATTAATTAGTTATATGAAAAATTAAAATTTAGCCAATCAGCCAGAACTTGTAATCTCACCATTCCAAATTTTAAAGACCTTAACTCTTCAAGACTGTTTTTCGTTAGTACTATACGTAAGTGGAATTCTATGCTTCATTATTTGAAATATGTGTCCAATTGTTAAAACTTATTTTTCCCTTTTCTTTTTTGAACATTTTGCAAAATTATCTAAATTAGGCCAATTAGGCCCCATCAGATGGAGCATAAAATTATTTTTTCATGGATAAGAGTTTTTACCAAAAATTGCAAAACACAATGCATCTTTGATATATTTGTATTGTTACGTAATTATGTTGTAAATGAATGACCATGCCCATCATCTATAAATGAAATTTAACTCTACAGTGTCCTGTCACTATTTCAGTGTCACTATTTCTGCTAAGTAAACATTCACCTTGATGCCTGATGTCCCTGATATCTGTTGGATATGGCTTAGAGAAGATCAAAACACCCTCAGAATAACTTTGAGTATCTTCCAGAACTATTTTGTACTCTGAGTTAGTGCAGTAGGATAGGTTAGGTTAAAGTGGCGTAAAAATAGCCACACATAGACCAAAAATGTTCATAGTGATACCACACTATGCCGGACGTTGAGTCACGTTAATGTTATTGGATTTCAGTCTTCTCTAGGCTTGAGCGTAAAGGCTTTACTTAGTTTAAGACCAGATTCTGAAATTTCTTCAAGTTTGTTAAAACACATTTGACCAATGGTTGTACTTCTAGTTCTGCCAGGCGCTGGACAATTCCACAGTAGATGTTCCAAATTCTCCTCTTCGTTGCTATGACACCAACAACATCTACTATCAGCTAAAATGTGCAATCCATAAGCATGATAACCGATTAGACAGTAACCAACAACAGTTCTACATATTTAAGAAAGAAGGCAGCCAAAAAAGTTTGGTTATTTTGCTATTTGAGTTAATATACAATAAAGGGTGATCCAATGCAAGCACTCTTTTCCAACTGGTTGATCTTGGTCTGAAGGCCTATAATACAGCTCGTATAAGAATTGAAGCCGGCTGATCTCGGTGTACGTTTTAATTTCGGTTTATGGGCAGGATGCATTATCGGACCGTATTTCTTCAAAAATGCGGATGGAGCCCGTATTACGGTCAAAGGTGCTCGCTACAGAGCAATGATCAATGAATTTTTGTTGCCAAAAATTCAGGATATTAGTGTAGCCGGCCTCTGGTTTCAACAGGATGACACTGCATGCCGTACAGCTGGAGAAATCACATTATTGAGGGAAACGTTCGATGAACACATCATCTCAAGAAATGCTCCTGTTAATTGGCTACCAAGATCATGTGATTTGACGCCATTGGATTACTTTTTTTTGGAAATATGTTAAATCACACCCAAAACTATTGCCCTTTGGAAACCAACATAACTCATGTTATTCATGGAACACCGGCCGATATGCTCGAAAGAGTTGTCGAAAATTGGACCCACAGAATGAACCATTTAAGAGCTACTCGTGGGCAACATTTGCACAAAATAATTATTAAACATCAATGCATTGATTTTTATTTATTTTATTTAGTAAACAAAGTAGGGAGCTCTTTATGATGTATAACATTATGGTGCAAGTGATACGCTTAACGGTTCATCTTTGAAGAGAACACCCGCTTTTGCCTGTTAATCAGCATTTTCCTTACCCTCTATAGCGCAGTGACCAGGTAAGGTACCTGGCATGTTTCAAACTTACTGCTGAGGGTTTGAAGTAGATTGTAGCATCGAAGTATTGAATTGGATTTAACTATGTTACATTAAAGAGACTCAAGGGCAATGAAAAACCCAGTTCCCACTCCTTCCTCTTGTTTTAAGCAGTGTATCATCTAATATTTTTAAACTGAAGTGCGCGCAGTCATATCTTGTCCAAAACATATTTTCGACCATAACCTATTGTTCGCTGTCAAAAAGCAGTTTTATATAAATGGGCCCAAAACAGTAGCTCAGAAGGCCCCGGAGACAGCTTAGATCAAGGGTGTCAGCGTTTGCAAATCACTGAGCCAAGCTCATGCAGCGCAGTCAGCGCAAAATTTTCGCTTCGCTACAAAAAACTTCAAATTCGAATTAAACAATCACAAAAACAATTTTTTGTTGTTTTTTCAAGCCTCGTTTACAACAATAATATTTCAACAATTTTCAAAATTTCTAAGAACTGGGACACACACAAAAAGTGGGGGTATTCACGCGTTGATGTGCAATGCTCTTGTGTCGTTGCGGAAGTGCGGTTTGCGAAAGTTCGACATTTGTAAAACATCAAACACATTGCCGAAAATTTCGCACTACTTCTGCAATTTCTCAAATGGAAATATTCACATTGAACGTTCAGGCGTTAGTGCGTAAAAGACTTGCATTTTCGCAACTGCGTATCAACGCATTAATACCCATATTGCTTGTTTTTTTTGATTTTGATGCGAAGTAGTCGTTGTTGTTGTTTTATGTTGGTTCGAGTTCGATTTTGTGTGTACGCAAAAAAGCAACAAAAAAGCGAAATTTTGACGAGCGTGAAAAAAAAACAACAAAAATTATTTCTGTGAATGTTGTACAGAAATATTGATGTTGTTGGTGTCGAGCCAAAATTGGCTCACTTTTGTTCTACGCTGACACCCTTGGCTTAGATCATGTACAAAATATATTTGTTTGACCTTTTCTCATCGGCCAAAAACAGGCAGTTAAAGTGCTCGCGGTCACTTCTGGTCATGTCCAAAATAAAGTTTTGACCTTTCCCTATCCATTGGTGCAATAAAATTTTATTACAAACATGCGCCAAAAACGTTCTTTTCAAACATCAGTTAATGTGATGCAAAACTGCAGCAGCCCCCTCCCTCCGTACAGCATAAGTTCTCAATTAATTTTGATCCCTTGCATATCATCTTCTACCATTCGGTGCAACGATATTCTGGGTCGCTGATGGACAAAATTCGCTAGAGTCCTTTGAGAAAATTGTATGGAAGCTGACAGTTCTGGACGTCAATTTATACGTTAATTCATCTAAAAAATTATGCGGCTAAAATGTCTAAAGTGGGCGAACCAACATGATGATAACACTATGCAACAAATGAGTAAAATTTTTTTCCCCAGGGAATGCCATTATCCATTTTATATGTAAAATGGGCTGCTGATTCCGAAAATCATATTATTTTTTTTTTATTTCGTGTCGTTTTTGAGATATCGGTCATTTTCGGTTTTCGGACCAAAAAAAAAAAAGATAGTTCCATTTAAATATAAATATCTCAAGAACCAATGTTTGTATTGAAACGTATTATATGCCATATTAAAGGTACAAATAATATTCACATCACTTTTTGGTTGGTTTGTTAGTTTCGGCGAAATAAATTGATTTCTAAAAAAAACATTTCTTTTTTTCGAAAAAATTAACAAAAAATCAAAATCAACTGCAGATTTATACAAGAAGAAATAACTTTTTTATAATTTTTTTTGTTTTTGTATCATAGACTATATATTTGTGAAGAAAATAAGATACAACTTAAAAAAATCGATGGGAAAATGCAAAAGTTGTATACAATTCATTGATAAATTACTAAAATACGTTTTTGCCTATTTTTTTCGGTTCTTTTTTAGTAAACTGTCGATAATTTGAAACTTTTTGTAAAACACATGAGAAAATCCAAAAAATTCTTAAAGTAGGCGTTAAAACAAAATACCCGTGTCTCGTCGTTTTTCTCCAGCACGTCAGATTTTTTTTTAATCGATTTTTGAAGTTTTTTAATCCACTGTACATGAAAAAAACAAAAATAATGCATTCTTGTGTTAAATCGATGCAAATAACTATATGATCCTTACATTTGAGGAGTATCATGTGTTCAGTAAACTTATGCAGGATATTACGAGGAATATTTTTGTAGACAATTTTAACCCTCTAAGACCCTTACATGTGGGTCATTTTGACCCCCCCACATTTAGATGATGTGAATATCATTTGTAGGTAATTTAATTACCTTTAATATGGCATATAATACGTTTCAATACAAACATTGGTTCTTGAGATATTTGTATTTAAATGGAACTATCTTTTTTTTTTTGGTCCGAAAACCGAAAATGACCGATATCTAGAAAACGACACGAAAAAAAAAAAATGAATGCAATTTTCGGAATTAGCAGCCCATTTTACATATGAAATGGATAGTGGCATTCACTGGGAGATTTGGCTGTTGCATAGTGTAATTGATGAAGGCTTAGTAACGATTTTTCGATTTTTATACCCTGCGGTGGTTTTTTATGCGAGGTTCGATGAAAAAGTGAGTGAGCCGAAATTTGAAGGGGGTAGGGTGGGTCTAACCCTTGCCAGATTTGAATCAAAGTTCGAGTTTCGAGCTGTCAATCAGTTGCACTTACAGGCATAAAATGTATGACCAACCCCCATTAGATTTCCCACCCCAACATTTTCACCAAACATACTTACACCCTATTTCCATTTATATTCCTATTTATATGAGAGCACCCCTAGAGGGCAGAGGTAGAGGGCAAGTATGTTTAATAAAATTGTTGGAATAGAAAAACTAAGGGGGGTCAGTCACACATTTTAGCTCCCAAGTAGGATTATGGGGGCAGAAGGGGTGATGAGAGCAACAATGTTTGTTAATTAACATACAGTGAGTCACATATGTATTTTGCATTCAAATAATATTCAAAAATTCGAATTAATACTCAATTTTTAGCCGTTTCATCCTTGGAAAAGTAATATTTTTTTTTATAAACTTCGAGTCAATGGAACGTTAACTATGATACCACTTCATAAAAAAATTAAAATAATGCGTTCTAATCACTTAAAAAGCAAAGAAATGATTTATTATCTTTTTTATAAGGTCACAAAAGTATTTTGCTTTTAGTAATATTTTACTATGAGATTATTTATCAAGTAAAAGAGGCTTTTTTAATAATAACCATGGTAGCCATGATTTGAAGAGACATCATATAAACATCTTTGCGAGGACTCCATCCCTTTACGACATTTTCAGTCGGTGTTTTTCCCATTTTTCTTGCAGTACTTGTTTGAGCACATTTTTTTGATAAAATATGGTATTTTCTGACCTTTCCACTAGCTAAGGCCAAAAAACTTCTATTGGATTCGAAAAAGAATATCGCGGTGGAGTTTTAATCTCTTTGGTGTTGTACAGAAGTGTCCCAGAATGTGTATTTAGAGTCATTGTCTTTTGAAAATAAGAAGTCATCTTGTGGTAAACCCATTTTTTAACTACTGGGTGCAATTTTTTTTTGTGGAATTGGACTGATGTTCATGTCTATCCATATTGCCACCGATAAATTTAAGTTTCCACACTCTTTGAGC
Source organism: Calliopum simillimum (assembly GCA_951812925.1). Taxonomy (NCBI): domain Eukaryota; kingdom Metazoa; phylum Arthropoda; class Insecta; order Diptera; family Lauxaniidae; genus Calliopum; species Calliopum simillimum. The sequence goes on along the minus strand of OX638370.1, from coordinate 78,988,989 downwards.
TGATAACAGCCCCAGACACACTATCATGCAAAATTGTTGCTTTAAAGTTATAATAGTTTAGGGTTTTATTTGCCTTATGCCAGACCACACGGCGTCTATCGATCCGATGGAAAGCAAATATTATATTATTGGGTCCAATAGAAAGCAAAAATAATATTTTCGGATCCGATGGACGCCGCATGGTCTGGCATAAAGCAAATAAAACCCTTAACTTTTATAACTTAAAAGCAATAATTTTACATGATGGTGTGTCGTGGGCTGTTCTCGGCTTATGTAATGGGGAAACTTAAGCTTATCGGTGGCAATATGGATAGACATGAACATCATTCCAATTCCACAAAAAAAAATTGCACCGAGTAGTTAAAAAATGGGTTTACCACAAGATGACTTCTTATTTTCAAAAGACAATGACCCTTAATACACATTCTGGGACACTTCTGTACAACACCAAAGAGATTAAAACACCACCGCGATATTCTTTTTCGAATTCAATAGAAGTTTTTTGGCCTTAACTAGTGGAAAGGTCAGAAAATACCATATTTTATCAAAAAAATGTGCTCAAACAAGTACTGCAAGAAAAATGGGAAAAAACACCGACTGAAAATGTCGTAAAGGGATGGAGTCCTCGCAAAGATGTTTATATGATGTCTCTTCAAATAATGGCTACCATGGTTATTATTAAAAAAGCCTCTTTTACTTGATAAATAATCTCAAAGTAAAATATTACTAAAAAGCAAAATACTTTTGTGACCTTATAAAAAAGATGAATAAATCATTTCTTTGCTTTTTAAGTGATTAGAACGCATTATTTTAATTTTTTTATGAAGTGGTATCATAGTTAACGTTCCATTGACTCGAAGTTTATAAAAAAAATATTACTATTCCAAGGATGAAATGGCTAAAAATTGAGTATTAATTCGAATTTTTGAATATTTTTTGTATGCAAAATACATATGTGACTCACTGTAAATATGAGTATTTTTGTTTGGAAGCACCCCTAGGGAGTGAAGATAGGGGGTAAGTATGTCACGTGAAAATGATGGGGTAAAAAAATTAATGGGGGTAAGTCATATATTTGAACAATGTAGGGGAAGCATGGGGGTGGTGGAGGTCGATTTTATAAAAATGTCATGAAAATGAATTCTTATATGGGAGCGACCCTAGGGGGTGGAGATAGGGGGTAAGCATGTTTTGGGAAAATTTTGGGTTGGGAAATCTAATGGGGGTCATACATTTTATGCCTGTAAGTGCAACTGATTGGCAGCTAGGAGCTTTTTTCGAGCTTTAACTCCCGAAACTCGAACTTTGACTCAAATCTGGCAAGGGTTAGACCCACCCCACCCCCTCCAAATTTCGACTCACTCAGTTTTTCATCGAACTTCACATAAAAAACCACCGCAGGGTATAAAAAGTTCATTTTTAAAAATGTCCATACAAACTAGCCCATAGCTAGTGACCAAGTATATATGAATGATTCCATCTGATATGATCTTATTTTGGATCGTTTCATTAGTGATCAGATAAAATGATGCCACCTGAAACCAATCGATGAAATGATGGCATCTGGAACGAAGAGATAACGAATTTGTTATGATTCATTAGCAAAGTGTTTTTACTTCGTTGTTGCATTGCAATGAATTTTAGCTACTGGAAATGTAAGCCCTTGTGTATAAAAGGCGACTTTTTATAAGGAATGTCGTATAGTTTTGTTCAAAGTTTTAGACAAAATGTTGAGTTTCAATTTATCGTTCAAAACTTTCATTTTGTTTGTTTTCGCACTTCAGTTGTGCCTCAGTGTTGCCCAGGCCCAGGTGGACTTAAAGGGTAAGAATATAAATATAATAGTTCGATGATTTTAATACAAAGTCAAAAAAGGCTTTGTTATCCAAGGACAAATTCAGCATGAGATCTTAGTAGATTCATGATAAGTGAAACTGCTGCTTTCGCTTTTGGTACCAATATATTCCTTTCCTAGAACAATCCGGAGATAGTTGTTATAGCGTATACAGACACAAATTATTTCAAAGGATATTTTGGCTGGAAACAAAGAAGTAGTACTCCTACGTTCTTTAAGACTTTATAATGAGTACTAAAGTGTGTTTATGACACTCAGTTGAAAAGATTACATTTACGATAGTAGGGATTGTCGAAATTTTTTTGATTAATTCTATTTATGTTTATTATTTTCAGTATGCCCATTTAAGCAAGAATTGAAAGCCGATAAATATGCTTGCTCTGATAATTGTGTATCTGAGTGCGTGGCATATTGTGGCGCTGGATGCGCGTGTGCTCCAAATTACTATCTGAACAAAAAAGGAATTTGTGTGCAATACAAGGATTTATAAGCGTTTTAAGCGCAGAACTTATCGTTATCTTATGCCTTAAATTGGTAGCATTAGTAAAGCAATTATGTACATGGTCTTTTTATCATTTAACTTGTTATACTGTGACAAACAATTACTAATAATTTAATAAAATTATGTGCAAAAAAAAAAATATTTTTTTTTTTAAATTTTTGAAAATGGAGAGATACATGAGAATGTTGGAATTCAATTTCAGAAAGATATCATTCGCCTTAGGATCAGTGCTCCCACTTTGGTACCAACGTAGAAAATTAAAATTTGCTACTTTGATACCCATTCTCCCCAAATATAGTGATTTAGCTACACTGCTTAAAATTTTGACACCCACTTATTATCAAATAAAGCAATTCCGAGTTATCATCCATTGAAGTAATGGTATTTCAACTCCATACGAAGGACAACATTTTTTTTACGGCCTTAGTTTTTTGATAGCTAGGGTATAGTTTGTTTGTCGGAATTGTCTGTAGTTCTCCAGATATCCTTGCTTAAATGTACAAAAATAGCTGTTTTGAGTCATATATGAAGTAGTATAATACTTACAGTACACAGTATAATTAATTTTTGTATACGTCATGTAAAAGCCATAAGATTCCTTATTAAACCATACCTTTTATTTTTTTCCAATTGTATCCTTACAAATGTTCCAGGACACAAGGCTTTTTCTGTTTTATTCTAAATCTAGTGCGTATATACTACTTACTATACTACTCTCCCCTTTCAAAATATAGTTGAAGTGTTCATCTACGATTTTTATTTGCAAAGCTATAGCCGGATATAGCGGCAGAGTTTGGATGCAAAACTGTCAAAATAATTTCAGAATGGCTTTTTGTTCATTAATTATGTAATTATGAAATTTGAATATGCACTTGTATAAAAACAAGAATACCTATTTAAGGATTGATTGTAAATGTCTAGAGTAGAGCTGGGCATGGGAGGTGCTTTTTTTCTTGATCCGCGGGCCTTTACTTTTCGACGACGGGCTTGGGCCTTGATATCGAGTTTTGTGCGGGCTTCGTGCGTGCCCGGACCTAACAACAAAAGCCCGAAAATTAAAGGCCAGTAAATCACGCGAAGGTTGAGAAGCACAAACTTGGAAAAATTCTGTTCTTACATAAAAATATCTGGAATAATGTATAAATGTGGGGCTAAAAAAGACAATGGAGTAAGCCAATTCAAACTCAAATGAGCAATTCATGTACATATAATGTTTGTTTTTTCTTCATTTGAAAATCATTGATTTAGCTTTATCAATAAGTTATAATTAATGATATGATGTATACGAGTAGTTTGTATAGTTTCAAACGTTCTACCTCCATTTTTTCATACATTTTTTTAACCTATATGAGGGGGGGTCAAAATGACCCACATGTAAGGGTCTTAGAGGGTTAAAATTGTCTACAAAATTGTTCCTCGTAATATCCTGCATAAGTTTACTGAACACATGATACACCTCAAATGTAAGGATCATATAGTTATTTGCATCGATTTAACACAAGAATGCGTTATTTTTGTTTTTTTTCATGTACAGTGGATTAAAAACTTCAAAAATCGATTAAAAAAAAAATCTGACGTGCTGGAGAAAAACGACGAGACATGGGTATTTTGTTTTAACGCCTACTTTAAGAATTTTTTGGATTTTCTCATGTGTTTTACAAAAAGTTTCAAATTATCGACAGTTTACTAAAAAAAACCGAAAAAAATAGGCAAAAACGCATTTTAGTAATTTATCAATGAATTGTATACAACTTTTGCATTTTCCCATCGATTTTTTTAAGTTGTATCTTATTTTCTTCACAAATATATAGTCTATGATACAAAAACAAAAAAAAAATTATTAAAAAGTTATTTCTTCTTGTATAAATCCGCAGTTGATTTTGATTTTTTGTTAATTTTTTCGAAAAAAAGAAATGTTTTTTTTAGAAATCAATTTATTTCGCCGAAACTAACAAACCAACCAAAAAGTGATGTGAATATCATTTGTAGGTAATTTAATTACCTTTACTATGACTTATAATGCGTTTCAATATAAACATTGGTTCTTGAGATATTTGTATTTAAATGGAACTATCTTTTTTTTTGGTCCGAAAACCGAAAATGACCGATATCTCGAAAACGACACGAAATAAAAAAAAAAAAATAATGAAATTTTCGGAATCAGCAGCTCATTTTACATATAAAATGAATAATGGCATTCCCTGGGGAAAAAATTTTTACTCATTTGTTGCATAGTGTAACCTTTATTTTGCCCGATTGTAGTGATGAGCAAAATTAGTCTTGGTCTTGCGTCTTGTTCTTGGTCTTGCTAATTTTGCGAGACCAAGACCAAGACCAAGATGCCGATATTTTTGCAAGACCAAGACTAAGACTGCTATGGTCTTGGTCTTGGTCTTGCTCACGATAATTATCAAGACCAAGACTGCTTTTCAGTCTTGGTAATTTATAGTTAAAAGTTGTTTCACGCCCGTTTTGAAGATAAAATCATCTCTCGATTTGAATTTTGGCATCTTAAAAACCCAACTGCTTTGGAAAAATATGGTTTTGAATACTCAATATCTCTGAAAATTTTTTCAAGACCAAGACCAAGACCGAGACCAAGACTTAATGAGCAAGATCAAGACCAAGACCAAGATTCAATATCAAAACCAATACCAAGACCAAGACTCAATGTGCAAGAACAAGACCAAGACCAAGACTGCTATGGTCTTGGTCTTGGTATTGGTTTGCTCATCACTACCCGATTGTGGCTTACGTCGTATTAGGACTAGGCCGGCGGTTTGAATATTTCACTCTCTGTGACCAAATTATCACAGATGGAAACTGATCAGTAGTGATGGCAATACCTTGTTGAATAGAAGAGTCATTTGTGAAGAAGAATCGTTTTTTTTTCTTCTTACTTTTCAAGTCTCCAATTTTCGGTGGGTGGAAGGCGCATTATTGTGTGAAACAAAAAACTAGCACTCTTTCAATTACTATTTTCAACTTTTTGGTGATAATATTAAAAAATTGGGCTTTAACCCTGCGGCATAAGAGTTAATGACTTATAATATTTATATTAGAGCTGTTTAAAAAAAACCATTCATTAAAAGAAGTTTGGTCCATGTTTCAGTTAAAAATTCAAATTTTTAGAACTTGCGCTGCATGCTCGAAGAATCGATTTTTGTAAGTCTTTTAAAAATTTTTGAGGTTTTTTAATTTTTTTTTTTACCTTGTACGGGGGGTACTATTTATATTTCGTATGTGAAAAACAAAAAAATTTAGGTTAGAATATCTCAAAAGCCTGATACGATACAGTAATTCCGCAGCCGGATTTAGATTCAGCATCAAAAAATAAGTCGGAAATGACTATCCTTGTTTCGGTTTTTATACCCTACACCCAGGGTATATTCACTTTGTCCTTCCGTTTGTAACGCAGAGAAGGAGGCGTGGCAGATATAGAAAAGTGTATATATTCTTGATCAGCGTCACCTCCTGAGTCGATATAGCCATGTCCGTCTGTCTGGCTGGGAAAACTAAGCAAGATAATTCAATGAAATTTAGTGCACAGCCTTCGTTGTCAAAGTTAGCTCGGAGGATTGAAAATGAGCGAAATCGGTCAACGGACACGCCTACCGCCCATACGAAAAATATATTCAAAATGCAATTTTTTGAGTATTTTTGACGATAATACAACCAAAATACACACAAATACTACGAATTGTAAATGCAAGCTCTGAGCAAAAACTGGGTGAATTCGGACAAGAGGGCGTGGCACCTCTCGTATAAGCAAAAGCTTCAAACCGCTATACTGAAGCGTTTTTTGAGATAATTGAACTAAATTTTTCTCAGACACTAAGAATTATAAATACAAGCTTTAAGCAAAAACTGGATAATATCGAACAAGAGGGCGTGGCACCTCCAATATAAGCAAAAGGTTCAAAACGCTATGTTGAAAACATTTTTTGAGATAATCCAACCAAAATTCACTCAAATACTAAGAACTATAAATTTAAACTCTGAGAAAAAACTGAATTCGGACAAGAGGGCGTGGCACTTCCCATACAAGCAAAATTTTCAAAATACTGCTGTGTAGGGTATTTAATGTTTGGCCAGGCCAAAGGTAACACCCTTACTAGTTGGTTTTATTTTTTAAGTTTTTGTTATTAATTTACTCCAAAATTTTTTATTTCACTGGTAAAAAAAACTCCTGTAGGTATAGTTACCATCGAAAACATAAGTTCATCATTGTAATGAATGAAAACCGGGGATTTCGGTAAATATCAAACAAAGTGTTTTTATTGCGTTTCAATGTCAAAAATCCTGGTTTAAACAGTGCTTTAAATTTACTGAATATGTCAGATTAAAGCACTAATAGTCCTCAATTCGACGGGAATTTAGAAAGATGTGCTAAGGTATCGTTTAATTTTTCAGTTCTGATAAAAATTTTACAGGTTTCAAGCTTTTTTTAGTCTATAATGGGTTAAATATTTTTTGTTGTATAAATCGTTTGAAAGAGCATATAACTGCCAATTACTATGATCGCTAAAAACAATATCGTGGCTCTCAAGTTTTACTTATATTTTTGAGGCAAACTCGAGATTTTTGCCAACTTTAACGTTCTTGTGGGCATAGGAGGTAAACGAAGTGTCTTAAATACTTAAAAAATATGATCATATGATCATTGTCAGGTTTAGAAAAACTCGTTTCTTTATTTTTAAATACATGAAGTACAAGGAATAAAAAAATTGAAAACCTCCAAAATTTTTCCCAAAATTTATAAAAGTTCGAGGCTTCGAGCATGCAGCGCAAGTTCTAAAAACTAGAATTTTTCACCGAAACATGGACCAAACTTCTTTTAATAAACTATATTTTCAAAATTTTGGCGTTTCCGAAAAATTGGACCAAATTTTGAACAGCTCTAGTTTATATTCATCAATAGAATACTTATCAGGAAGGCTCATTTTGAATATAAATAGAATTTGCAACATACACATATTCAATTCCTAACCCCGCAAATATTTTTTTCCATAATTTTTTGTTTTTACTCAGCAGCAGGTGCTTAGTTTTGATAAAAAATAGTTGCAAGCTCAAGTGGAAATAATTTTTAAAATAAATAACTGCAACAATGTGAAAACAAATAAACAAGATTGTGAAAAACATGGAACGCATTGCTACAAATTCTACAAAAAATAGATACTAAAGAAGACGATTGTTGTTGTTTTTGCACTGTCATCCTCATATTTCTCATTGGATTGGGATGTGGTTACAAAGTTTCTAGATTCGTGCAATTCAAATTTATTTAATTTCCTAGATTTGGATAGACAATATCTTTAGTGTTGCTATTGTAGTGATAAGATGTTCTCTTCTGTTCTATTCAGATTAAGATGAACTCAATTTTAAAGTATGCAAACTTGCAATTCCTTCCAAATATTGTCCCCAACTACCCACAGCTTGGTCTTCTCCATCTCCGACAACTCATAATTAAAGTTAATTTAATTTGAAAAGTGAGACCGAACGAAGCTTATGCTGGCAAAAGATCTTTGCTTGTAATTTGTTTTTGTTTTTATTTCGTTAAAAATGGATTTATTGTCGACAGCTTAGGAAATCGTTGATTACGTTCCTCAGAGGGTAACAATTTGTTTGATTGCTCAAGTTTGGAATTTTCATTTAAATGGCAATCAAAATTGTGTGATTTAAAATTATTCGTAGACCTTGAAGGCTTCCTTTAACTGAATATTTTACACATGAATCTGAGATTGTTAAGTGCTCAGCCCCATGGTATGCCAGTTGATGGAACACAATAATTAACGAAAGTTTATGTAGGTCGATTTTCACTTACTTTTCATCCGGAGGTGGAGGCATATCGTTTGCACAAGCACTACCCGGCGGTGTCTTTTCCCCTTCCATCATAGCTAAAGGAGCTTCTGGTGGTGGCAGTGGGCTGACTGAATTTGTATCCATTTTAAAACACAAAATGTTTACACTTTTTTTGGCAGTATTCTATTCCTTGTGGGTTTGGTTGGCTTTGTTGAAACGTTTTCTGTAATGAAAAATTAAAGGAAATACAGTAATTTCATAAATAAATCATTAAATATATTTACATATTTTGTATAACACAGTGCTACAAAATGAAAAAAAAAAAATGTTTGTCACTGGGGTCTCATAAAGTTTTTCTGATAGGTTATGAAAAATAAAAAGATACGTATCTTACCGAATTTGTGTAACAGTGATTTTTTATTTATTTTATGGCTCCTCAAAGTTTAAAGTTCGCGTTTTACGTATATGAAGTTTTGAAATTTTGTGAAAAAACTATCTTATTATGAAAATTTGCTTATGTCCTTAGCTTTTATTTAAGCCATGGAACTTGAGAATCCGCTCAGTAGTCTTTGTTTTATAAGCAAAACCATTTGAGGAGCCATAAAATGAAAAAAATCACTGATACACAGATTCGGTAAAATACGTGTCTTTTTATTTTTCATAACCTATCAGAAAAACTTCATGAGACCCCAGGGACATTTTTTGTGTTGTACTGTGTAATCTTAGAAATTAATTCATTAAGTAATATATGTAAATTGAAAAAAAAAAAAAACTTTTTTGAGGTCTTCCCACTTTGAAACACAATTTGATACATCGTTTTGAATTTTGACAAGGGACACACTTTAAAAAATAGAAAACCTTATAGTTAGTAATACTTTCTTGAAATTTGATTGATATACACTCTAAATAATACTGTGTGAAATTTCAGAAGCTCTGTATATTTTTCGGTAGCCCTCCAACGCTTCAGTTCCGTAAAACTAACCACAAAGATATTCTATGAGAAATTTCATTAAAGCTCACCGAAGATACGAAAACTTAAGAATAATGTGTAAAAGCATTTAATTAACCCATATCGTACCAAAAATTTCAGCATTTTTTTTTTAAATTTTTGTAATAAAAAGGTTAATTGAGTAAAAAAAGTGGCGGAAAATGTCCATTTATAAAACTGAAAATTTAAGATTGATACTTTAACCCATTGATAGCCACTTCCTATACCATCATACAAAAAAAACTTGTTGGTTTTATGCCGCTTATGTACTTTACAGCTTCTGTTTGTTTTTCCGTTAGGTATTTTACCCATCGTAGTTTAAAATGATTTTTAACCCATCACCTAATTCGTCGCTTTATATTACTCACCTAAGGGTATTGTCTTCATTTGATAGATTTTAATATTTTGACTAATTTTCAAAAAAAGTACCAAAAACATGGTTTCGCTTTGGAGCCCATTTAACCTTTAAAATAGGGCGTGGCATCAAAACAAAAAATTACAAAAGAGCTAATAGATTGGTCTTTAATATCAGAAGCATAAACCTTCGAGTATATAGCTATTACACCGAAAAAAATTGACAAACATATGCAATATTCGTGATTCGTTAACGCATCAAAGGCACGATATAGGTTAATATGAAACGTGTGAGGTTTTTATTGATAATATTGTTAACAATTATTTGGCCTTCGAGGTGAATTTTCGACTTTTCAGTATTCGCCAGCTAATAGTGAAATTTTCTGTAAAAAAATATTATTTTGAGATAATCAACTTTTAAGATTTTTCAAAAAATGGCCGCCATTTTGTAAATTTTCAAAATTTGAAAATGGAAATTAAAATAACGTTTAAAATGCTACAAGAATCCGAAAAATTTTTTTTTCACAAAACTAATAATAAGAGGTCTCCATACTGAGCACTTAGAACAACTCTGTGAATTTTTATAAAAATCTGAGGATCCAACCGAAAAATTTCGAAAAAATTGAGATGGACATGGGCATTAGACCGGTGCGTTTTGGACGAAAGTTTAAAATTTGTCGCGCAACCGGCAGAATTGTAAAGTTTAACTATCGACATGAAGATTGCCACCACCCTAGCTCTGAGAGATGACGGGAAGGGGTGTCGATATATTTTTGAAGGTTGAAAAACGTGGCTTAAAAATGCATGCTCATAGGTCCGAAGTGAATCAATTCTCAGCTTCGTAGTAGGTTGAAAACTGAAATCCAAGACATGGATTCTTATGTACTTTTCCTGTAGAATCAAATGGCATCATTAGTTTTCTGATTAGACGTCCATTTTTGGCGTTAAGTGAACTTTTCAGCTCAAAAAAGTCGAAATTTTTCTAAATCTCCTGTTTGAGCACTCCACAATTGAACAAACCGTTTATGCTTGTTCGTATAAAATTTATACAAATAAAGTATTATTAAAATTTCAATTAAAAAAAAAAAAGAAACGATCGCAGGAGGATTCGGAACCTATGACCGTCCCGTGTGATAGAAACATTTTCTTTTTCGTTAGACCACTACAGCATCGCTCGATACGATGAAGAGGTATTAAATTTGTATATTAAGCAAATGTTGTTCAAATTGAATTTAATATTCAAATGCTTCCTAGAACCTTACATAGAATCATTGTGTAATCAGTTCAAATTAAACAAAAGTAATTAAATTAGAGAAAGAAAAATAGAAAAGTGAAATAAAAAAAAAGTTAAATAAAAAAATTTTAATAAAAAATAAAAATAAAAGAAAGACCGCAGGAGGATTCAAACCTACGACCGTCCGTGTGATATAATTACAAACTCGTTAGACTGCTACACCATCGTCCGGCAAAATGAAGAGGTAAAAAATTTGTATATTGAGCAAACGTTGTTCAAACAGAATTTGACATTAGAATTATACAATTATGGTATGAAATTTATAGAATTTAAACGTATTTGGTTTAGAATACCTTACTTTATAAAAAAAAAATGTTATAAATTATATCAAAAAATAAGCTTATAAAAACAAATATGAAAGAGGGTGTCAAACAAGTGAGCTGAGAACTTTTTCGATTTTTTTGAAGGTCATTTAGAGATCGCGCAACGTCGATTTATGCAAAATCTTGGCTTGATGCGGTTTTTATTTTATTGCGATCTCAAAATTGCTTGTCTTGAATCAAGGTATATTAAAAAAAAAACATGTGGTACCTAAAATCAACCACATATTTCTTTTATAGCAAAAATACTCACAAAAATTTGTATTTTCGAAATTTCACCCTTCTTACTATAAAGCTCTTAATTTTCATTTTGGATAAAGCCTGTTGACCGAGGGTCATCATGAAATCAAGAACTTTTTTATAAAGAAAATATTACTTTTGAATAATATTTTATTCCACCATATGTTTCTTTCCGAGAAGCACGATAAAAACCAAATTGCATTCAACAGCGTGTATGGGACATGCCAAGAAATCACCTTTAGTTTTTTCGTTTTAAGAATGGAAAAAAATGTTTTGCGTGCAGCTAATGTTTCACCACAGTGTAAATAAAAAGGACAGACTTTGAAGCAAAAATAGCATGCCTTTTTCCATTTAATTTACACCAATAGGTAAATTGTGTACAAAAATAGAATCAATGTTAAGGTCAATGCCTCACAGTGTATTTAAAAATGCAAATGTTAAATTACGTGGAAAATGCAATATCAATGCAAATGAATAGGGACGTTGGATTTTGTTCAAATTTCATAGTTTTAAATAATTTTAAAAAAAATACCACAAATTAAATTTAGAGGATAATTCCAAAAAAATCTGTCAAACACTTTATATGAATTGTTATTTTTGAAAATCGAATTAGTCCATAGAGAAGCAAATGTAATGTCATAATGTGAATTGGCTGGCATTTTGTTAAAAATTAATGAAATTCGGTTTTGTTTTCACAGAAATTTCAAAAATATAAAAATTACGTTTCATACTATGTTAGACTAAAAATGTAGAATAAAAATTAAAAAATAGATAGTTCCAAATTTAATGTAAATTTTCTATAAAAAAAAAATTCCAAAAATCCTACTTATATCGAATCAAGAAATTTGTTAGCAAATTTACATTCCACGTACATCATTCGAAATGTTGTTGACCCTCACGACTCGGAAGAATCTACTCATTGGCCTTTTTGCAGCCGCTAAATGAAACTGCGTCTGCAGCAGCAGCAGCTGTAAACACTTTTATGTGAAAAGTAAAAAAAGGGGAGCACAGGGCACAGGGTGTTGGCTGTGTGTTGAAGTACCATAGGAACTTCAATTAAACTACGAGAAAAGTGTACGCAAATGAATAAAAATACTCTGATATTCAGTAGATACTCAAAGCAACGAAAGCAACGGGAGAAGGGATTTGAATAAGTTGGAAATTTCACATGATGGCATTAGGGTTGCCAACATTCAATGGTTGTTTATGTTGTGGTGGCAAAGTGGGGGTGTGGTGGTGGTGGTGCTTAGCGTAAGAAGCATAAAAATCATAATGTGGCATTTGCTGACATGCTCATCAGATTTTCTGGCACGGATTCAATTTTTCTGTTTTGCATGTTTTATCCATAAGCAAAGTAAAAATTGCAATTTACAAAAAAGAAAAGAACAGTTTTCTTGAAATGTCCACAAACATAAGTATACTTAGATTTTTATTTCTTTTCGTTTTCTTCATAAGTGTACAATCAATTTGTGCTCTTACAATTTTGCGTTTCAATCTTTTGAATTGGAACAATTGCGTACTGTTCGATATTGATCTGTAGATGCCATTAAGAATTAAGTTCTGTTGACAACTAATGAAGCATTTAACATTAAGAATCAACAAATGATTTCCTATTTAATCAATTCTTAGGAAAAAAATGTCACTTTAATTATGCCAACACGCTATCGATTTTATAGCGCATACTTGTGTAAGATAATCGTACATACAGTGACTCACAAAATTGATCACGCTTTGGCTATGAATGCAAACAACTAAGAAAAAGTCTGAAATGGGTTTGTATTTTTAATGTTTTTTTATTTTGGTAAAACTGCATTGAGTAAAGGAAAATAAACAAGGAACAAATTCCATGAAAACTCTTTCTTAGATAAAAAATAATAACACAAAATCAAAAATACTCAACGTGATCAATTTTGTGACTTTACATTATGAACCTTGGAAACTATTATTAATATTTTGTATAGCCTCCTAGTGCATCAATAACTGCTTTTATTCTTCTGGGAATACTATCTAGAAGAGTTTCACAAATTTCAGGAGCAATAGCATCCCAAGCATTTTAAGCGTTAGGCCACAATTCATTAAGAGTACCAGTTTCATCTGCCATCGATTTTCTCAATATGCCCCATAGGTGGTCAATAGGGTTGAGGTCTGGAGATTACTAGGGCCATTTTTTGTTGTAATTCCATTATCTGAACGCCATTTTTGTGTCCTCTTTGCTGTGTATTTTGGATAATTGTCCTGCTAAAAGACAATAATCGAAGCATTTACTTTCAAATCTTGTACGGTACCAAGCAAATGCCTTCGTAAAATTTCAATATAAGACTCTGCGATCATTCGACCTTCGATTTTGTTAACTCTGCCAACAACTCTAGTAGTCACGCATCCCCACACCATAATTGAGCCTCCACCAAACTTAAACTTTGTGGGCTTAAAGGGCTCGCAAAAGTTGAAAAGCCATTGCTTACAGTGAGGCACAGAAAGTTTGCAAAATGTAACAAAGACTGTAGCACTAACTATTGGGAGAAGGTCATATGGTAAGATGAGGCCAAAAAAACCACTTAAGATCGGACGGCAGTGAGTAGGTTTGGAGGAGTAAAGGTTCGAGATTTCAGTCACAACACGTTAAGCCCAAACTTGAGTTTGGAGGAGGTTCAATAATGGTGTGGAGATGCGTGACTACTAGAGTTGTTGGCAGAGTTAACAAAATCGAAGGTCGAATGACCGCAGAGCCTTGTATTGAAATTTTACGAAGGCATTTGCTTGGTACCGTACAAGATTTGAAAGTAAATGCTTCGATTATTGTCTTTTAGCAGGACAATTATCCAAAACACACAGCAAAGAGGACACAAAAATGGCTTTCAGATAATGGAATTACAACAATAAAATGGCCCTGGTAATCTCCAGACCTCAACCCTATTGACCACCTATGGGGCATATTGAGAAAATCGATGGCAGATGAAACTGGTACTCTTAATGAATTGTGGCCTAACGCTTAAAATGCTTGGGATGCTATTGCTCCTGAAATTTGTGAAACTCATCTAGATAGTATTCCCAGAAGAATAAAAGCAGTTATTGATGCACTAGGAGGCTATACAAAATATTAATAATAGTTTCCAAGGTTCATAATGTAAAGTCACAAAATTGATCACGTTGAGTATTTTTGATTTTGTGTTATTATTTTTTATTTAAGAAAGAGTTTTCATGGATTTTGTCCCTTGTTTATTTTCCTTTACTTAATGCAGTTTTACCAAAGAAAAGACCAATTCAAAATACAAACCCATTTCAGACTTTTTATTAGTTGTTTGCATTCATAGCCAAAGCGTGATCAATTTTGTGAGTCACTGTATGTACATGCAAACATTCTTATGTTACCGTTAATATTTGCGTTCAATTCATATAAATAAACATTTTTACATATCACCACATTAAATATTTATAATTCACAGTGTTTTCGTTAAGTTCAGGTAGAGTTTGTACATAAAAATTAGTATTTTTCAGCTGATCAGCTCAATCTGCAGCGTCGATTCTAAGACCTGCTATGTAGCCGTAATGAGTGACTTTGACTTTTTAGCCCATTCTGTCGCCACGACCCACATACGATTTTTCTGAATTTTTATTATATTATCGGAAATCTCGATTATCCCAAAATTTTTAGATAAAACGACCTCCTGACACCCTCTCGGGTCGAAATTGTTCATATATGTACAACAAATCTCATTCTCCTATGTCAAATAGTTTCAAAGATAGGGTTGATTGTTTCCTTATTTTCATATAAATAGCGTTTTATTAACCTTCAACGGCCTGGCAGCACGGTCAAATATATTCCGATCGGGACCTGGTGTCTATACCAAATGGACAAAAGTAAGAAAAGAAAAAAATAATCCTTCCATACCAACTAAGTACCATAAATTGGTTTAACATTATTACAGTGGTATATACTGTTTGCTTCACATTACCTGAAATCAAATCTGATTCACACGTGTAAAATAGTTTCAGAGATATGACATATTTATTTTTTTTAGAAGGAAGGAATGTGGTCCGACCCATTTTTTATTGAAATTTTTTTTCCAGTGCCAATTACATATGTACCGAATCTCATTCCCCTGGGCGTAGCATCGCCCATTTTTTTTATTGGATGCAATTGACTCAAGTATTGTTCATATACATACCAAATCTCATTCGCTTATGTCAAAAGGTTCCAAGAAAGTATTAATTCTTTCGATTAAAGCCACATATTTTCATATAAATAGCTTTTTTCCGACATTCAACTATCAAATATTTTCCGATTAGGACCAAAATTTTTATGCTTGATACTTGCACCAACAGAAAACATTTTAGTCCTTGGGAACAAGGTTTTCTACATTTATGGCCAAAAACTATCATGACTTGTTATGAAACTTCAAAAATAGCCAAAAACGGCATTTTTTGCATTTTTGGCTTTGGCTATCTCAAACTCCTAACAAGTTAGCGCAATTTTCGGTTTTTGTATCAAAAAATACATCTAAAATGACTTTTGATTTTTATTTGTTGGTTTTATTTTTTACTATTTTTGCGATTTACATGAA
Source organism: Calliopum simillimum (assembly GCA_951812925.1). NCBI lineage: Eukaryota > Metazoa > Arthropoda > Insecta > Diptera > Lauxaniidae > Calliopum > Calliopum simillimum. The sequence goes on along the minus strand of OX638370.1, from coordinate 78,973,075 downwards.
AATTTTAGTACAATTTTTAAAATGAGATTTCCCAAAAGCAGCCACACGTACGATTTAATGGAAAATAGGATATTGTACCTGAAGGTCTCTAGATAACAATTCAGAAGATAACGCGTGTGTGACATTCCTTAAAATAAAAATTTGTGGCTAGGCCAAATGTAGTATATAATTGATTTTTATAATAGATGAGCCAGCGCGGTTTAAATTTTGAGCTAAAATACTGTTTTGTCCCACCGCTCAAAGAAATGATGCTCTAAATAACAACTATGCTTATTTTCAATGTCATCATTGTCAGTCTTAATACACGTCGTATGATGTCATGTTTTGTCTATCAGCAATTTTTTGTTTTAATTTTAAATAGAATTTTAATTCGGCCTTTTCTGATTCCAGGGATTATAGTTTATTTCGCAAATAAGTAAGAATAAAAGAACGATGGCAGGGAATCATCGCGATATTTTAATTATTCGATTGCATTCCTCTTTTCCGCCTTCAAGATGTTGTCAAGCACGATAAGATGGAGAATTGGTGAAAATAAGCAGATTTGCAGAAAGCTTGATTTAGTACAAGGCACAAATGCCGATGACAACAACCCATTATGAAAAACGTTACATTTAAAACCCTCAAACAGCGGACGCATACCAAATACATAAATAGTAATAACATAATTTTCCTCGAAGAAAATAAAAAGATATCTTAAAGAAATGTTTTGTAAATACATGTGTTCATATAAGTTGAAATTATCCCAATGCGTATCGTTATAGAAATGCAATTAATTGAATTTGTAATTAAATATTTTTTTCTTTACTTCAGTTTATTGAACTTTACTATATGTTTTGTTATTGTAAGTATGTTTATCCGTATGTCATATGTACGTGAGTACAATATGTCATGTTCACAGCAATTAAGTTGCCAAGAAAAAGCAGAGTTGTCGATAAGTGATGGGTGGAAATCTGCCTAGCACTTTCAGTAAGAAGTGGGCGAAATCAACTTATTGTATGTATGACAAACTCTGATTATATTGCACACAAATGAAATTTGAAGCAAATATCTGTCTCATTGGAATTGCCCAAACTCTTCTCCAACAATATTTATCAAAGCCTGAAAAAACAAATATACAAACTTCCCAGAAATTTATAGTATGTATGTACTCAATGGCACTTTTATATTTTTGCAATGAAAAGAAATAAAGTTTCATATGAATGGACTTCTCACGTTAACATATTTCTTGCAATTGCAATTTACTGCATCAACAATTAAATGAATTTCCTTCGCTTATGCTGAGTAATAAAAAAATATTCCATCCGATTTGCAGTTGAAGTTTATTTTTACATATTGTATATTATTTTAAATGTAATTAATCATTTTGGAGTTTATACGCAGTGGTATAAAGAAAAGGTAGACGCTTTAAAGAAAAAAAACCTTAAATATGTGGGTGTTGTTCAGATAGATAAATGCAAATAAATGTCATGACCTGTTAAGTGTTCAATTAATGCTGAGAGTGGGGGGGTGGGATGGGTAAATTTTTTTTTTTTTCATTAAAATCCTTTATATACACCAAAGACATATTTACTTACTTTGTCCTTCCGTTTGCAACGCAGAGAACGAGGCGTGGCAGGTATGGAAAAGTATATACATTTTTGATCAGCGTCACCTCTTGAGGCGATATAGCCATGTCCGTCTGTCTGTGGATATATTTTTCATAGGAAAACTAATTAATTAAATTCGATGAAATTTCTGATACTGCATGTTTCATCAATATAAGCTCGTGGGATTGAAGATTAACGAAATTGGTCAACGAACACGCCTATATAAAAAAATATTTAAAACGCAATATTTAGAGCATTATTCTTGATAACGCAACTAAAAACTAGTAAGGGTGTAACCTTTGGCCTGGCCAAAGATTAAATACCCTACACTACAGTATTTTTAAAAATTTGCTTATATGGGTGGTGCCAAAATCGTCTAGTTTCAGCTCAGAGCGTACATTTATAGTCTTTAGTATTTGAGTGAAATTTAGTTGGATTATCTCAAAAAACTTTTTCAGTGAAGCATTTTGAAACTTTTGTTTATATAGGAGGTGCGATTTTGCTTTTTTTATGCTGGGAACCTGTATTTACTGTTTTTAGTATTTGAGTGAAATTTGGTTGGATTATCTCAAAAACACTTTCAGTATGGCTTTTTGAAACTTTTGCTTATATGGGAGGTGTCACGCCTCCTTGTCCGAGTTCACCCAGCTTATGCTCAAAGCGTGCATTTATAGCCCTTAGTGTTTGAGTGAAATTTTGTTGGAAAAAACTCTTATATGAGAAGTACCACGCCCTCTTATCCGAATTCGCTTAGTTTTCACTCAGAGCTTGCGCTAACCATTCCTAGTATTTGTGTGTATTTTGGTTGCATTGTCGTGAAAAATACACTTAAAGTTGCATTTTGAATATATTTTTTGTTTGGGCCGTAGGCGTGTCCATTGTCTGATTTCGCTGATTTTCAATCCCTCGAGCTAACTATGACGATGAAGGCAGACTACCAAATTTGATTGATTTATCTTGCTCAGTTTTCCCAAAAAAATGTATTTCCACACACAGACAGCCAGCCTGCCTGCCAGCGAGACGCTGATCAAGAATATATATACTTTTTCATACCTTCCACGACTCCTTCTCTGCGTTACAAACGGAAGAACAAAGTGAATATACCCTTGGTGTAGGGTATAAAAAAATGAAAGGTGAGAATCTACTTGTTCAATTAAAGTCAGAAAACATAAGTAGAAGACATATCTAAGCCAATTGAAAATCTCATCAATGTTCTGTAAATGGACATGTGATTTTGAATGTAACTAAATATATATGAAAATAATATATTACATAAGATAAAGAATTTTAGTTCATTTTCTATGAGAAAAAGGCGTGTCGGTTGACGAATCACGCCCATCGACTGTTTTTTAACTAGCTATAACTTATTAAGCATGCGAAATTTCATTGTTATTGGAGCACTTCTTCTATATTTTACCAAAACATGTATGAAGGAAGCCATGCCAACGTGTGACCCTCTTCAGCAATCAAATACTCACATATGACTATTTCCACGAAAGCTTACCCTTTTTGTCATTCCGGTTTTCTCACTACAAATTATTAATACCTATTAGTACGAGATCCGGCAGTAAGAAAACGTATCGATCGAGTTTTTAGTTAAAATCTAGTTTTTACAAATATTTATGAATGGGGGAACATATTTTTGGCGGGTTGCCTATAAAAATGTGGCCGCAAGTATTATCAAATTGCGATAACTTATGAACCGTGAGTCGCACTAGAAAAAGTGCCCAGATCTTTTTTATGGAGAGTCATATGCTCTACAAGTAATTTTTATTATATGTAAAAAAAATTTACCGTTTAGTAGTTATTTATTAAAAAACGATTTTTTTTACGTTTATTGTTTATTGCGTAAAAAAAATTGGTTTTTAATAAATAATTCTTAAACGGGAAATTTTTGTTAACATATTATGAAAATTACATGTAGAGCATATGACTCTTCATAAAAAAGATTTTGACACTTTGCCCCGTTTGATAATACTTGCGGCCACATTTTGAGAGGCAACCCAGCAAAAATATATTCCCCCATTCCTAAATATATGTAAAAATTAAGTTTTAACTAAAAACTCGATCGATACGTTTTTTACTGCCGGATCTTAGACTATATATTTTTCTGACGATCACAAATTTTTCATATATGGTGCTAAAATACTGACACTCTTATTGACAAAATGTATGTTTTAGAGTGTTAAATAATTCCACACACAATCGATTTCGCTGAAATCCTGCTTTTTACTTTCGAAAAGTGCAATTTATTTTAATAAGTAGCATGGCAGAACATGCTACCAAATTGGTATTGTTCCATAGGAACTGTCGTATGTCATTCCATTGCTTTTTTTTTTTTAAATTTATGATGAAAATTAACGTTCTCGGAAGTTGAAAACTTTAAATTCGAAGTTGATTTCGATCCATTTTTGTTTTTTTCGAAATCTTCGCACTGTATAAAGTTAATTTTTATGAATTTCTTCCTGGGTTGGCACTTTTTTTGTATTAGTGACCATACCATGCCATACCATGTCAACGACATTAAAATCGGCCACGCAAAAGAATACCATATCTAACAATTTTAATTAATAATAAGTTGTTCAAATACAAGGAAAAAATAAACTATTGAAACTAATATCTATGCTGGTCACTAAAGATTGCATGCAAAGGAACACCAAAAGCGTTAGGTCTTAGTTAGTGATGAGCAAACCAAGACCAAGACCATAGCAGTCTTGGTCTTGGTCTTGTTCTTGCACATTGAGTCTTGGTCTTGGTTTTGGTTTTGAAATTGAGTCTTGGTCTTGGTCTTGATCTTGCTCATTAAGTCTTGGTCTCGGTCTTGGTCTTGGTCTTCAAAAAATTTTCAGAGATATTGAGTATTCAAAACCACATTTTTCCAAAGCAGTTGGGTTTTTAAGATGCCAAAATTAAATCGAGAGATGATTCTATCTTCAAAACGGGCGTGAAACAACTTTTAACTTTAAATTAGCAAAACTAAAAAGCAGTCTTGGTTTTGACAATTATCGTGAGCAAGACCAAGACCAAGACCATAGCAGTCTTGGTCTTGGTCTTGCAAATATATCAGCATCTTGCTCTTGGTCTTGGTCTCGCAAAATTTGCAAGACCAAGAACAAGACGCAAGACCAAGACTAATTTTACTCATCATTAGCCTTAGTTGAACATTAGAATCTTAACAAAGGAAAACCGTTACAAGAAATTATACTAGGTATGCTCGAATCTGAAATTTTTTTTTCAAACATTGATTGATCCTGGTTAGTAAACTTAATTTGAGTACGCAGAGTTGAGTAATATTAGTCATTTGTTGAGCTTTGATTTTCGAGATATTTACATATAATAGGTCAAATTCGCATGTAACTTATTTTTGAAAACAATAGCTCAACCGTAAAAATTACTATCATCACTCAACTCAGGTTACTTGAATAGTGTTAACTACCGAGGATCCATCAATCGATAAGCACAGTGTTACCGAATTTACATTCTGAAAATCTAGAATTTTTACATTGGTAACAATTATGAATTAGGATCATCTCTAAAGGATGGTTACGATTTTGCTTGACATGCATGTTTCGGAGCGTTTTGCAAACTGACACATTATTGACAACAACAACCCATAAGCTGACTGAAAAAATTAATTCTATGTGTATCACGCCGAGCGGCATTTTTTGTATCGTAACTTTAAAAGTACTTATGGCTCGAAAGTTTTCTCAATGGATATGAATTCGATATTTGTAGTGTCTCCAGTAGGAAAATCAATCAAAACTTGTATTCAATTGGTTAAATAATAATTAGCAAGATATTTTTGCAAATATCGTTTGATGAATCAACCATGTTCTATTGCGGTGATACATTTGTTTTATCCTTTTATCCCTTACCCATTGTCTAGGCCTAACATAGTTTTCTGTCTTCGCCCAGAGCTTGGTTTTTTTTTATCACGTCAGAATACTTAGTTATCCTTGGTTAAAAGTGCAAAAATCACTGTTTTGTCGCACGGTACATTGGCATCGCCCATTTTCCCAGTAAACATTATTTGTAAGGGTGTGCAAAGAGCTGTTCGAATCGTTTCGAGCATTCCGTCATTATATCGAACCTAAAACAAGCAGATCGAGCGTTCGCCAACTGCTTCGTTCTTGTTGCATGTTGTTGAACAGGTTAATGTGTACGCAACCTTACAGCCAACACATTGGATTTAAGTTTATTGTTGCCCTTGGTTAGATAAATGTATTTTTTGGAACCCACACTGACATTTATGGAACCGTTCTTTTTAAAAATCCAACACATATTTTTAGGATTGCCACCTGGTTATTTTCTGAAATTTTGTTAAAATCATTCTTTTTGTGACTAAATTGAAATTCTTGGTTTCAGAAACAATCAAATAAAGTTTTTTTGAATTGTATTTTTTGAATTTTGAATAACGAACGAAAAATTTAGGGTTGCCATATTAGGGCTGCCAGACTTTTTCGCAAAATTGCATTTCTTCGTTAAGTTTCTTTAATGAAAAATCATATTTTCAACCCAAAACCGAAAATAATTTTTTAGCGTTGCCACCTGTTTTTTTAATAATATCAAAATTTTCGTTCAATAAATTGCTGACATCATCATTTTCTCTGTGTTAATTGACATCTTGGGTCCAAAAACAATGAAACAAAAATTTAGGATTGCCGTATTAGGATTGCAAAATTTCGCAAAATTGAATTTCTTCGTTGAGTTTCTTTATTGAAATGTTATATTTTCGACACAAAAACTCAGTAATTTTTTTAGGGTTGCCACCTGGTTTTTTTGATAAAATCAAAATTTTCTTTCAATAAATTGCTAAGATCATCATTTTCTATCTATAAATTGACATCTTGGGTCCAAAAATAAACAATCAAAAATTTAGGGTTGCCATATTAGGGTTGCCAAACGTTTTAATTTTTTTAAATATATGGTTAAAAATAAATTTACAAAAAAAAACCAGGTGGCAACTCTAAAGTTTTTGCACAGTTTTTAAAAAGTTTATCTGAGCGTTTCCTAAACTAAAAATTTGAATTTAGTCAAAAACAAGTATGATTTTAACAAAATTTCAGAAAATAATCAGGTGGCAACCCTCAAAATATATGTTAGGTATTTTAAAGGACGTTTCTCAAAGTATTTCTCGTTCCATTCCTTAACAAAAAAAAATATTTCTTGTGGCGGCCCCTCTTGGTCAATCTGTTAATCCAGCCGTGGTTGTATGGAACAAATAGGAATTGAGCGCTCGACCGATACATACTGTTCGAACGCTTGATCTGCTCGGTGTACTGATCGAACAGAAATTTCTGTGGAAATTGCTCGAACTGCGAGTTTGTTCGAGAGAACTGCCTTCGTTGCACAGTCTTAATTATTTGTCCCGGCGCTCTGTACACATTTATCTCACTCATGTGCGCTAAATATTTTTGTAGGGGCGTGGTACAGCCATTTTTCGCAGTCGGTACATATTATTTGTCTTTGCGCTTTATACTTACATACTTATAAACCAAATCTCATCCATTTACGTTAAATAGTTTCAGAGATATGTTGATTTAATTTTTATACCCTACACCCAGTGTATATTCACTTTGTCCTTCCGTTTGTAACGCAGAGAAGGAGGCGTGGCAGATATAGAAAAGTTTATATATTCTTGATCAGCGTCAACTCCTGAGTCGATATAGCCATGTCCGTCTGTCTGGCTGGCTGGGTGGCTGGCTGTGTGTAGAAATACACTTTATGGGAAAACTGAACAAGATAATTCAATAAAATTTGGTACTCTTCCTCCGTTGTCAAAGTTAGCTCGTGGGATTGAAAATGAGCAAAATCGGTCAACGGACTCGCCTACCGCCCATACAAAAAATATGTTCAAAATACAACTTTAGGAGTATTTTTCACGACAATTGAACCAAAATACACATAAATAGTACGAATTATTAGCGCAAGCTCTAAGCAAAAACTGGGCAGGTTCGGACAAGAGGGCGTGGCACTTCTCATATACGCAAAAGCTTCAAAACGCTATACTGAAAGCGTTATTTGAGATAATTGAACTACATTTTACTCAAACACTAAAAACTATAAATGAAAGCTCTGAGCAAAAACTAGGTAAAATCAGACAAGGGGGCGTGGCACCTCCCATATAAGCAAAATTTTCAATATACTGCAGTGTAGGGTATTCAATGTTTGGCCAAGCCAAAAGTGACACCCTTCCTAGTTTGGCTTTCGGTTTACTTTTCTGTGGGAATACCAATACGAATAATATATTTTCGCTTATTTTTTAAACTTAAAACCTGTATTAATGAAACAACGAATGCCGATTTTGTCAACATTTTCATTAAACCTATTGACTTCTCCAGACAACCATGTTGACTGGACTGTTCCAAAATTAAATTTAACGAATGAAAATATTGACTGAAAACTGACGAAAACTTCAAGAGAAGTACTTCTGCAGAATGATGAGATTACAAAAGACATTCAATACAAACACAAAATAAAAATTTACATAAAAGGATCTCATCATGTCGGTAATATTCGTTAAGAAGGTTGTTGCACCCGATGGATGCAAACACAATGGACCCAAAAACCATACTGAGAGAAGAAGAAGTGTGTGTGTGAGAGAGAGAGAGAGAAGCGTGTGAGATTAGCACTGAACGCATTTCCGATTTCAAAATTAATTGTGTCCCGCATTTCTCATTCTCATTACAATTTCCGTTCAGAAAAAAAAAAAAAAAAAAAACTATGACAACAACAATAACATATTCGAGAAGTGATACTTACCAAATTGCAGTCACCAAATCTCAATTTTCTTTCTTTCTGACTTTGTATTTGTTAAGACTCCAATTAAGTTGAATATTCGTTGGATTAAATAGAATTCGCGCCAAATTCAATTGAACCGAAATTGATTTGAACGTTTTGTAACACACGAGATAACAAAAGATACAATTCTATCTATTGTATTCACACACAATCTTTTTTGAGAACAAACTTCATTCGCATCTATGGATACGATTAGATACGGATATATATGTACATACGTAGGTATGCTATTTTTATTTCAGCTTGAAAAAGGGCGGCAACTGCAACATCTATATGAGATGAGATGTAGAGACAACAATTACACCAAAAACAATCACAACAACAACACCACGGTATACCTTCTGTATGGGTTATGTGTTAAAAATATGTGAAAAAGGAGAAAAAATCCTTGATGAATCCTTTTACAGGAATTAAAAACCGACACTTAGTACGTACGAGTACTTCTGGTTTATTGAAGCAAATTCTTTGGCATTTGTTCTTAAGCGGAGATAAAGAGTGCGAGAGAAAAAACGGCAGTTTGCAATTAAACCTTTGCACCTACATAGTACATATGTATACGCACATAAACACAGACACCGATGCACCGGAAACGGATGCAAACTCAAAGATGCACTGCAGACGAGTTGCCCAACCTATCCCAAGCAAAATGCTGTTGCACTGAAATTTTATTTGTTTTGCTTTCTTTTTGTTGCAATTTATTTTTAATATACTAATTTTTTTTTTTAACAATTATAGATTACTGTAATGATTACTTTTTGATTAAAAATTTTATTAGTTTAAATTGAAATTTAATTCTCCCATACAAGCAAATTGCGCGCACTCGACTAAACCAGCGTATCGCACCCTTAGAATGTTTTTCCACAACTGGCCTGTCGGCATTTTTGTAGAATTTGTGTACCTTAAACGCATTGCTCGCTCTGTGCTACCGTGCTATGCTGCTGCTGCTGCTGGTGCTTTCCTACGATACCAATTGATAAAAATTCAGTATAACTGTGTCGTTGTCGTTCTCCACACATTTTTTGTTGTTGTTCGTTCTTGGCAAATGCTCCCCATTAATTTTCTGGATAACATTTAAGCTGGCTGCCAACAACAGTTTTTCCTCTCTCCTTTGCTCTCTCGGAATTTATTTAGCAACAAAAAAAGCTCCAACTTTAGGAAATGGTTTGTGCCATGGATAGCAGCTTATTTGGAATTGCTTGCGTAAACGAATAAAGTTCCTCCTTGTGAGTTTGAAAATGAAAATTGATAACGCCGAGAGTTAACTATCATGGGTCAAACTTAGTCATATCTAGGTGTCACTTTATAACTTTTTCAAGATTGGCTTATTATTTAAAGGCTATGTTTAATTGGAAGAACTTACTTTCATTCAGTCGCTTTTTTTTTCTGACAAAGACATTTCCTTAGGCTGATGTCAGAGTGGGCGCTATATGCGGTGCGATACTATGTCATTACTTCGTGCTACAAAATTCTGCATGCGTATTCGTATGAAATAGCGCAAAAGATGACGACTGAATGCGAAGCGTGAAGCAGATAGAAGCGACTTCGAAAGCTATAAGCGATTGAGCACAGAATGAAGTGATTTGTAGCAAGTTAACGCAACTCTTCTTTTTCTTAAATTGTTTTTAAATATCGGCCATTCCACGGCAAATTTTTCTATTGTGGAAAAATTAAAACCTGTCAAATTGCAAATTTTTTTTCAATAACTTATTGGTTATATTCGTAAGTACTACAAACACTTTTTTTTTTTGTCTTTGACAATCGCCTAAGGTAATTTACTCGTAAATAACATTTTACTAAGCTAAGTCAAAATATAATTTTTATGTGAACTCTTTTGTTGCACAGTTGCCCATGAAAAAACAAAATCCTCAAATGTCATTTTCATTATTTAGTGATATTAATTGTTTTGTTATATGTGTACTCGTTGATAAATTTTATTAAATTAATGCAATATATCCTTAGTCTGACCAAATACTGGTAGGAAACTGGTTTTTGTCCCGTCCATCTCAAAATAATCATTTTTTATCATCATTACTATAACAGAGGTTTCTTCAAATTAGGATATGATATTAAAGATAGTCACTGCAAGATTTAGTTATATGTACTACGAAATCTGTCCCGGCCATCCCAAATTATTTATGATTTTATAACTCTTTAATTATTGCATTTTATTATGTATTTTACACATTATTCTTAAGTTTTAAACATTTTTCGGCTTTGGAGACCCCCAATGAAATTGTCCGTAAAATATTTTTGTAGAACACATAAACCCATTATAACTAAGCTGTTGGAAGTAAAACAGGGGTCAAAAAGATCCACAAAAACAGAATATGGATTGAGATGCAAAAGTGAATTGTTTATTGCGTGATTTCGTGGTGTTCTTTGAATAACAAGTTTTATCCGAAATGAAGATCTAGAGTTTTACAGTAGAGTGAAATTTCGAAAATACGTTTTTCGCATGTATTTTAGCTAAAAAAAAGACAAAGGAGTATAGAGAATGAAACCACGCTACATGCATATAGGCACTTAAGCTACCAATTTTTCCGAGGGCACACAGCGCAGTCCGTTGATAAATGCGCTATGTGGAGAGATTGATTTCGAAAGGTTCATAGATCGATCCCGGCCTCAGACAAAAAGTTCAAAAATTTTTCAATTGTTATTTCATTTAATTTAAAATAAATTAAATAAAACATAAATTGGTCTGATGATGGTTACGTGGCGGTAACCGAAACATATGTCACCATAGCCATGTTCAGTAGTTTTTTCTCTTCTCCTAATTGTCATAATATTCTAAGTTGGAAAATGCATGGAATTTTCGATTCTTGCAAAAACATTGACTAAAGTTCATAAAATTAGTAAAAAAAAGAATTTTTGGTTAATTTTAGGTTCAAGATTTTATTTTTTTATATACTTTGATTCAAGACAAAAAATTTGAGATATCGTACAACTGATCCCAAGCATTTTTGAGATCGCTAAGATTTTGCATTAATCGACGTTGCGTGATCTCTTAATGACCTTAAAAAAAATTTTAAAAGTCTCGGCTCACTTATTTGACACCCACTTTAATTTTTTTTTGGGGTAAAAGTTGTTTTTGAAAAAAAAAAAAAAAATAAATTTTGGTACAATTATTTTTTGTTAAAATTTTGTCCCATCCATCCCGTCCCGTCCATCCCACAAAATTTAGTGCATTTATGACCATTTCTTGAAAATATGAAGCATCGATAATAAGTATACATATAATTTGTTAATCCTAGTTAAGTCATTTCGTAGAAATATCAAACCGAAAATTTGTCCAAAAAGCAATAAATTTTTTGTGTCCCATCCATCCCAAACTTTCTGAGCCAATTCTTCGGAACACAGGCTTCATTATAGGTTAATATACAGACTAATATCGTTTGTTAATCTGAAAACATATTCCTTTAAAAAAAAAAAACAATATCACGGTTCATACCTCTAAATCATCACTTTCTATCAGTATATCTCTACGAAATGTCCCGTCCATACCCGTGGAATGGCCGATATAACACTTAGTGCCGATCTTGAGAAGTGAGATATCGGGTGCAAAATTTTTTCCCTAATTTGATCCACGATTATTTAGCTCAGAAAATTTCCTAAAGAAAAGTTGCATAAGTTGTTTGCGTACAATTTATATCCTATTTAAAGGTATTTTCTTGACCTTGAGAACCCAATTAGCCACGAAGGCACAACTTCTTACGGTTTGACTGACTAGAACAAAAGTTCATACCTACTATTGGAAGACCAATAATGAAATATTTTTCTGACAAAAAATAATAAAATTATGAACTCTTTAATTTTTCGGTCCGGACAAATTCTTTGTATGTTATTGAGAGATACCCTTATTTTAATGGCTTATACTTAATTCGGAAATTAGGAATCGAATTTAGAAAATAGAGCGTTTAGGGTGATCTTACCTATCCGAATATATTAACAAAATTAAATTTTGCTATTTACTGTTTTTATTACATAGCTTTAAGTAGATCTCAAAGCACTTTTGAGCAAGGATAACTCAGGATTCTGACATAATAGAAAAAAACAAAGTTCAGATTCGTAATAAGAAAGTCCCAATCCACTACAAACGGCTATCATTTTGTTTAAATTTAATTTTTTTTGAATCAACAAGTTGCTTTATGGGGAAATTCGCCTTTGTAATTTTCAAAAAATCGATTTTGAGATTTTTACATATTCCATTCTATATACTTTTAAAAGTTGCCTCCTAAAATTTCATTATGAAATTCGTAATAGAAAAAAAGTTACAGCTATATTTGTAACAGCACATGCCCATGAGTAAAAACCGGTTTCTATTCAATAAAATTATAGTAAAAAAACTTTTAACGCGTTTTTCTCGAAACTACCTTTTTCAAACTGGTAGGACATTTTTCTCCGAATCTACTCGACCGATTTTAAAAAACCAAAGAGCATTCGATTACTCATAAAAAATAATAAACAACTAGCTGGCCTGGTTGCGACTTCGTTCGCCCGTTCCCGATGCCCTTTACGTATGAAGTCCCATCCATCTCCATCGTCCCTCTCTTCCAATCACCAAGAATTTCAAGATAAATGTATTAACTTTTATAATCAAATGTCCCATATGTACAGAGATATATCATTTTATATATTTTTTGTATGAAAGGTTGAACTCCCCCTTCTCACCCCCCCCCCCCAATTTTTCAAGGTGAATGGTAGATAGAATATACAACCATGTATGTACGAAGTTCTATAACGATATCTGACATATGTGAAGAAATATAGCATTTTGTATATTTTTTGTAAAGAGGATGCAATTCTCCCACAGCTAATATCCCCCAATTTTTGCATTGTGAATGGCAGATACATTATGCATAAGTTCACCAACTTTCATAATCATAGCTTGTATAAGTGCAGAGATATAGCATTTTTTGTATTTTGTTTGTATGGGGGGTCCAACTCCCGTCCCCCTCAGCGGCATCTCACCCCCTTATGAACCTTCTACAGACCATAAGAAACAGTTTAAAAAATAAATCGTGTAAATCGACCGTGTAGTTTCCGCGTTCATAAGCTACATACGGACACCATTTCATTTTTATATATATAGATGAGCTTCTTAAAGTTTTGAAAAATACCACCCCCTTTTTTTTACGGGGGTGACTTACCCTCAAAAAATGCCATTTTTTCACATTTTTCATAAATATTCATACAAAAACTTCAAAATATAAAAAAGTATGAATTTTAGAGGCTTATTGTATAGTTTTGAGTCTCAAGAATAAAATCCATTTTGAATTTTTCAAAAATCTTTTACAGGAGGTTTACAACATGTCCTACCGTTTAAAAAGTAACTTTTGGATGACGCCCTCTACAGCAGCCAAGGGAAACTAAATATAAAAAAATAAAAATTTTTCATATTTCTTAGATAATAGGGGAACTGATGCTATTGTGGTATAGCTAATGTTTAGGTGGAATTTGAAAGAGAACCGTTAGATCAATTTCTGCCAAATTTTGTTATGCTGATCATTGAAGTATTGGCTACAGAATATATTTCAATAAAATAAGTTATTGAGTAAAATCTCAAAAAAGTCAAAAAAGCTGTTATCAAAAAGTTGGCAGGTAATGTGGTATATATGGTGGCACAATGTGGTATATGAACTGATCAGTATTTGTAAAGTGGGCAGGTAATGTGGTACATATAAGTAGGGTAATGTGGTATACTTAACCATACAACCAAATATAAAGTTTGAAAGGCATGAAATAAGTTCATAATAACATTTACATTGGTTCTCAAACTCATAGTTCTTAATAAAAAATAAACAGCTATCAAATAATGTAAAGAATATCAAGAAATGTTAATATACCACATTAGCGAAGCCCGACTATACCACACTGGCCAATTTTTTAAAAATTAAATTGGAAACTTTGTGAATTTTGATAGTTAAACACTTACTTCGCAATATTTTTCACTTACTTTAATTGAATATAAATTGAACTTCACCAAAAAGCAACTTTTTCTTTACAAAATTTTTTTGCAAAAAATGCGCAAAAATACATCGTCCATGACATCAACACATCCCTGGTTTTTCATGTTTTCTGACAGGATAAAAGCAGTGACGTTCGCAGGTTCTTTCCCAAATCGGAGATATGCGACCATACCACATTGAAAAACTATACCACCATAGCATCAGCTCCCCTAATAATAAATAAATGTAATAGTTTTTTCATAATAAAATTTTTAAAAAGTGTTTTTTTTTTTCAATTACAAAGGCGAATGTCCCCTTATGCTTGAAGTTACAAACATTCGGCTTCGGCCAAACCTTCAGCTTATTTTGGCCGAAGGTGGCCAAAGCCGAAGCCGAATAATTGGTCGGACACTAGAAATTAATAAAAATCGACTCTCATAAAGTTGAAAAAAGATATCCGTCAAATAACCGATTATGATGGCACATAATGTGTATGACATTTCTCTTGCCCCTTAATGGACTTATTCCACTTTCGAAAAAACTAATTTAAATTTTTACTTTTTCAGAAGAGCAATTGAAAACAAAAATGGAAATCCATACGTAATATTACTGTTTATTTATTAAGAAATGCAACATTTTACTAATTGACTACGTTTCATAAATAATACATTGTAAATAAAATTATAAATTAAAAAGCAATCACAGTAAATTAATTATTTTTTAGCGAAACCGTAGTAAATACAAAAATGAAACACTAAACACTAAGCCTGAACCTTAAGTTATAAAAATTATAGGTAAGTAAGTACAGTTTTTTTTAAGTAAAATCATATACAAACATATGTATATACCCTTAATGTCAAGAAACAATATGTTTTTCAATGCTCAGTTAACATTAATTTGAGACATAGGACAAAATTCAATTTTTTGATTTTCATTTCTTTAAGTTGATCAGAGTTGGAAACTAAATTAAAAGAGCTTTAGAAAAACAATTTCAAATTAAAATTTAAAAAGATAAATTTTTGAATAAGCAACATTTAAGTGTTATATTTAAGTTTTTATAATTTATTGTCATTTTCGGAGGCTTTTTGAATTGTATATTATTGTTTAATGTAATATTAAGGATAAGAATGCTCCTGATAAAACCTTTTTTTCCTATTTTTTGCATATGTTTCAAGAGTATACATACAGATAATACTCATTTTATAATTTTTAATTTATAAATACACATACAAACATATAAACATACTTGTTAGTATTTGAATAAAATCTAGCTATATTATGAGGAAAACGTTAAAATTCTGTAAACTATGACGCAATTTGGCAGCAATAATGCTATAGAGCTGAGCATTTAATTTAAATTCCAAGCTAAGAATATTTCTTTCATAATACATTCAAAAAACATCTTTAATCTAGAACTTAAATTAAATGTTTAGTTTTATATGTGTGCGCCTTAAAATCTGGCGTGCAAAGTTATTTAACTAAATAGGAATTCAAATATTTGCACACTTACAAGTCTACTTAATCCTTTAAGGACATTGACCAACGCACTGCGCTGTTGACAATTACATTTTTTAAATCTAAAATCATTCATAAATATAAATAAATAAGTACATATGTGCGATATCCTTTAGATGTAGGCGCAAATTAACCATTGGCTGATCGGTTTAAGGAACTCATCGTGTAATGAAGTTCTTATTTGGAGATTCTTTCAGTCAGATTAAAAATATGTTGTTTTTATAGGCCAGGCTTTGTGTGATCATCGGGACCGGTACTACCTGATTCAGATGGTATAGGACTTGCACTACTACTGCGGTCATATTCATTGCAAGGCGTTATTTCCTAAAAAGAAAACGATAAAAATTATTATTTGTTTTTATGACAGTTCTTATGCTTTACAAAAAAAAAAAAACTTTTTAATTATTCAGATAACTCACCTCATTTGCATCCGTAATTTGTAATATAGCCTCAGTAGGGCCATCTTCCGTATCACATCCCTTAGCTAACCACTCTTTCAAATACTCCACAACATGATGATGTCCAAAATTCTCCGCTTCATCAATCGGTCTATTACCCCAGCGATCTTTGGGATTACACGGTACATGACAGTGCTCCAGCAAAAATTTAACACAATCCAAATGTCCCTCGGATGCAGCCAAATGCAGCGCTGTTCTACCATCATAATCAGCTAAGGTTATATCCATGCCAGATAAACGATGTCTACGCAATGCAGTTGTATCACCACTAGCCGCAGAGAATAGAAGATTCACAATTGAAAGACCCTTTGTTTCATAGCGATGTTTGCGCGGATCTTTTTTATTGGAAGCATGATGCAGATTGTCATAACGATGAAAATTGAATTGATTAACCAGTTCTTCACTGAACTGTAAACTGCGCACTGAATTGCCCAGTTTATCCAATGGTGGCGACCAAGTGCATATGCCCATTACATTGGGTATTACCAGCATCATGGCACCGCTTACACCAGATTTTGCTGGCAGACCAACTTTAAAAGCAAATTGACCCGAGTAATCATAGGTACCGCATGAATGCATAATTGACAGGACATCGCGCACAACCTCAGGTTTAAATACTTTCTCTTCAGTTGTTGGACAAATGCCACCATTCGCCAAAGTGCCAGCGATAACGGACATTGATTCACAGGTCGTTTCCATGGAACAGCACTGAAAGAAACATGAAATAACGTAGAGTACTAAAGTGATGTCATGTTTGAAAAGTCTAGCATACTTGGAAGTAAAAGTCCATTGTCTCCTTTAGATTTGTTTTCTTTGGATAGCATTTATTTTCACGCATATAGAAGCCTAATGCGTAGTTCCGATCGGCAGCTTCTCTTTCAGACAGGAAGACAGAGTTGTTGAAACCCATCATTTCACCACCAGATAAACGTTTAAACCAATTCAAAGTGTAGTCAAACTTCTCAGCTGATGTCATGTCTGGTTTGATGAGAGTCTGAAGCAATGAACATGTTAAAATTGCACCAGCATTGATCATAGGATTATGTGGCTTATCTATGTGTGGAAAAGATTCAAAATTAAAAGAATAAAATTTGTATGAAAATATAGTGTTAGCTCACGATTATGATCCAAAACGAGTTCATTGAAATGTCTACCACTTGGCTCTTGGCCAACATAGGAGTGCACAACTTTTGGTCCGAGTTTCTCCAAAGCAATCGCATAAGTAAGAGGTTTGCTGTAAACAAAATGTAATTTAGGTTTTAGTGAATTGATTTTTATTCTATTTTTATCACGTAGGGCACTATATTTCGGGAACTGGCAACACTAATGTCAATAGCTGAAATCTGGCAACAACATAATAAAGTTTGACATTTTTTAGCATTAACGTACTCACAACGTTTTGATGTACAAGTGCTATTATTTAGCAGTAACTAATTCAACTCTAAACAAAAAAATATACTTATTCGAATAAAATCTGACCACCACGGACCTATTCCCAAACTAAGGTTGAAGGACAATACAAAAAAAAAAATACCGCCAAAAATTGCGAATGGAAGGTGAGTTTAGAGACTTTTGGGATCATTTTCCAATGGCCCAGAAAATTTTCGCTGATCATCTAAGAAAATCCGATTTCTTGCTGCAAACTAAATTGAAAGTGGTCAGTCACTTCTTTTGAACTCAAAATAGTCTTTCAGAAAGAAGGGGCAAAATTTATTTTCGACCTCCATCGATTGGAATTATACATTTATTCGAATTATCTTTTGCTCGAATTAAACCATTTGTTTTATCACTTATTCTAATAAAAAAAATAATTTTTCAAATAAAAATGTCTTTATTTACCTGGTACTTTGCATTGTAAACGGTACATCAACATTGCCAATAGAGAAGCGTTGCCCATCGATTGTGCAAATACTTATGCCCCATGCATCAGCGCTATACGTTGCCAATTGCGGTATATAGTTGGCCACACTACCTTCGGCATTTGATTTACATTTCCAGTAGATATCTTCGATATCCTTGACGAAACCAACAAAGTCAGGAATAATGAATTGTTGACGGAAGGCTTTAGCAATTAAAACGATGTTTTGACTAACGACACTGTGAAAAATAAAGATACAAAATTATTATTAAAAAAAAAAACATAACAACTCAAAACTGAAGAGATAACTTACGCTTTAAATGTTTCACGATTTAGATTCTGTGATTCTGCCGATGATCCCGTTTCATAATTTGACAATTTATGAACTTTTTTAAGGTTTTCTATCAATTCACGAATTCTGGGATCAGTGCGACGAATACCGGTTGTTTTGAGAGCCTAAAATTAAACCAATGAAAATTTGATTCCAAGTCATATTTCTAAGTAATTGAATTCTATTTCGTTCCGTTTCAATTCAATAAAACACATCAACAATGCAAAACATACCGCCAAGAATTTGCCCATTGAGAGAAGTCCGGTCTCCTGATTAGAAAACATATCAAATAGTACATCCTCTGCATTACGTTGCTCATGTTCGCGATGACTATGAAAAATAAGAGAAATAATTTTTATAATAGCGAACTTGAATTAAGATAAGACAAAATACCTTAAGGATTAAACTTGCAATTAAGTTGCTAACAAATAACACGCACATGCAAGCGTGAAGGTATGTAGCAAAAAAGTACATTATGATATATATTTAAAAATAGTAGGCACATGACATGTTTTTTTAGGACTAAATATTGATTTTTTCTTCATGACGGAAAGAAAATTATGAGTCAGAGTCTATAATAAAACAGTAAATTGAATGATATTTAAGCCACTTTAGATTATGAAATTGGAAAAATTGTGCGAAAGATAAGATATTTGCAACAAAGGAAGAGGTTGTTATAGCGACAGAGGACTATTTTGAATAGTTCGATAAATCGTATTACTCTGGCGGCCTAAAGATCGCGGAGCTAAGTACATAAGTTTATTGAGCTTATAAGATATTATGTTGAAAAATGTTCTCCAGATTATTGTACATAATCATAGAACTTCTCTCGTGTAAGATTTTTATTTTTATGAAGTCGTGAAAGTAGCAAAACTTTAAACTTTAAACATAATAATAAGGATTTTTTTAATTTTGATTTTTAACAAAATGTTTGATAAAAAAATTTACTTAAAATTTATTCAATAACGGATTCGAGCTTATTGAATAAAATCTAAAAATAACATATTTTGGTATCAATAAAACAAAAAACATTTTTATGTCAAAATTTTTTAACACAAAAAAATAATATTTTGTTCAAACGAAAATATTTTTTTGTATACATGGGTCTAAGGACGAATACGCTATTTCAAATATTTATATTTTTTAATCAAAACTTAAGCTACAAATAAAAACTCGTATAAACTTAAAATACATGAAGCATAAATAAGTGCATTAAAAGCAGAAACTATAAAGCAAAATAAATATAAAGAAATACTACAAAATTATAATAATACTGACATGATTTTCTAAGAAATGCAAAGGTTTTTTATAGAAATAATCTGGAAAATCTGAAACAACACAGAAATCCCCAAATAGACCCACATAGCTAGGAGTCCGTTGTTCTGCGAAATGAGTTCTGCCTTTAGTACAGTAAAATAAATTAAAATATCGTCGAAATAGGAAAAAAGTTTCCGTGGTTTTGAATCTTAGCATACAGGCATGTTCCGAAATCCGTTTGATATCAATTACTTTTCATTTAGGAAGCTTGTTTGATGAATTGTAGATAAGTATTTAATTGTACTAGGTACTTGTCTACTTTTCTGTACTTTTTCTTATTAAAACATTTTTTAAGCGAAATTTACAAAAAAAAAAAAATTTGGAACAGGTAATGCCTCCCTTGGCGACAAATATATCCACGTCACGCCATCGTCTATTTTTCTGGTTGACCAAAAATTAATAACAGTAGAGTCAATCTTTGTGTAACCGACCAAGATTCGACTTGACATCTCCGATTTTTATGAAAATTGGTGAAAAGTTAATATTATTACTGTGGTAAAATGATTTTCTGAAACTTAAAAAAAATTTACAAGATGGAATCCGGCTGCAAAATATTGTGAAGCATTCTCACCAAAAAGTGTACTGCAAATCTTCAAGTGAGAAAAGTCATGAGTGGTTTTAATCACATCCCAACTAACACTTTTATAACCTTTTCAATTTTTAAGCTTGGAAAAAGTTAATTTTCAAATATTTTCACAACCAATTTTCAAACGTTGGGAAATTATTATTTTTTTTATTATTTTTAAAATTAACTTTGCAAAAAGGTTAAATCAACAACTGGAAAAATGTTTATTTCCAAAAGCTTCAATAACCGTTTTCCGAACATTCGAAAAAGTTTTATTTTATTTTTTCAATGACTTATCGAGCTAACTTAAACACAAGGTATTTGAATCATAACTGGCAAATTAGGTCAGTTGATAAGATTGTCTACTCATAATTTGGAAGTCATAGGTTCGATCCTCAACAAACTTAAATTTTATTTTATTTTTAATTAAATTAAAAGTGTTTGGAAAATGTTGTTTTATGAACTTAATAAATTCTAACAAAATTTTAATTGAAAAGTTAAAAAAACAATTTAAAAATATTGAATAAAAAAATTTGGAAAATATTGCTTAAAAACATTTATAATAAGCTTTCTCTAAATGATTTTCACCAGCTTGATGTGAAGGGTCCAGTTTCGATTATTACATAATTAAAATTCAAGAATTTCCAAACATTTTCCAAGTTAATTTCCAAACGAAATGTTTGCTTTAAAAAGCGTGTAATAAGTTATTTTCCAAAGGATTTTGTTTGTTGGGATTTCATTTCGGATCTTTTTTGTGAAGATTTACATCCTCTACAAATAATATTCATATATTACTGATTTGGAAATATTCTTAAAGAATCGATTCATCGTTTCCATCAAAAAGCTTTCGAAATGAAAAGTTATTGAAACCACATGGATTTCGAAACAGGTCCGATATGGTACCCTTTGAGTTAAGGGAACTTCGGATATTGTGTTATAGTCGGGTAATGTGGTATAGTTGCATATCTCCGATTTGAATAAGAACTTGCGGACGTAATATGTTTGCCCGCTCAGAAAACAATTAAAGCCAGGGATGTGTTGCTGTCATGCCAACCATAATTTTTCCGCTGTTAGTTGAACGAAATAGAATATTTTTTTTTAAGAAAAAGTTGTTTTCTGTGGAAGTTTTATTTAAATTCGGTTAAGGTAAGATCTATTTTATTTTTATAATTTTGTAATTTCTAAAAATCGGCCAATATGCAAATGTTATTATGAACTTATTTCATA
Organism: Calliopum simillimum; assembly: GCA_951812925.1. Taxonomy (NCBI): domain Eukaryota; kingdom Metazoa; phylum Arthropoda; class Insecta; order Diptera; family Lauxaniidae; genus Calliopum; species Calliopum simillimum. Next base: position 78,951,472 of record OX638370.1, on the reverse strand, counting down.
TCTTTCAAAGTTTATGTGTGGTTATATGGTATAAGTATACCACATAACCCTACACTACCCGCGCACTTTTCAAGTACTGATTTTTTGACATCTATTTGACATATGCCAGATTATGCTCTTTAATTTCTTCTTTAACTATTTTACACATTTTAGGAGAAACATTCTGTAGCCAATATATCACTGATCAGCATTTGGTATAGTATAACACATTGCCCTATCATACATACCACATTACCAGCCAACTTTTCAAACACAGCTCTTTTGACTTTTTTTCAGATTTTGTTCTGTAACTTTTTTAATGAAATTAGACACATTTTATTGAAATATATTCTGTAGCCAATACATCACTCATAAGAAAGCAAAAATTTGGCTGAAATTGATCCAACGATTTGCTTGCAAGTTCAAAAAACAAATTGGTATACCACAACACCCAAAGTTTCCCTATATATATATTTTTTTTTTTTAACGTAAAACTAATCAGATACCTTTGAACACAGGAATACACATATATTTTCAGGATTATCAATTCTATATACTACTTGTATACAATCATGCAATGATGTGCTACTCACTATTCAGTCTTTCTAAGTACTAACATGAGGAAAACATTTTCTAAATGATTTATTGTTCCTTTCATGGAATTTTGGTCTTTAACTTACCTATAAATCTGACATGCTATTTGCTTTAAGGTCTCAATTTTTTCTACACTAAATAAGGAAAAAATTTCACTTTATAAATGATTTGAAATAAACTTTGTCTATATAAAACTTCTTTTAAATAATGCAAATAAGTTTTCTTAAAAAATGTGCATAAGTATATGTATATATTTTTTCTTAGACTGTAAAATTATAGCTCATTTCCGTATCTCACTTTTGTCAATGTCGATAAATTAAAACGTTAACACTCAATTATCTGTAGGATCGAAATAAAGAGAAATCTATTGATAAAAATGCTGTAGATATTTTAAATAGATGGTTAATAACCCCAGTAAGTTGCAAGCTAATCAATCATATGTAAGCCGATTCGTCTGATAAAAACATTACAACTGCGAAAACACTGTTCAACAAATTTCAAACTTTTGATTTTATCTTAGTTCGGACTATGTTATTATTATTACTTGCTGTTATGACATAACAGTGCGCATTAATAAAATTTTTCATCACTTCTCAGTTTTCAGATAAAATAACAAGTCCAAAATCACGATTTACATCCGCCGTCAGAATTCCAAAAAAAACAATGTCAAAATAGCAAGAATTTTAAATCTGAAAAAATTTTTCGAATCGGTTAAGCAGATTTTTTGTTAAGCTTGTTTTATTCAGAAAATGTACGGAAAAAACCAGAAGCCGCCTATCTTTAATGATCACAGCTTCATTTTGACACCAAAAACATAAAGATTGGATCATGCATAACAGACTTGATTGAAAAATTTTAAATACAGGCAGTTATACAAAAGCCATTCAATTTATCTTTACCTTAAATGAATTGAAATTTTTCGTTTAAAAGGACTAAATATTTTCATGTATGATCCAATCTTTATGTTTTTAGTGTCAAAATGACGCTCATTAAGTGATCATTGCATATAAAAGCGTGAAAAGTTTTTTTTAATTTTATTTTGGTTTTAGTTATGTGGTTTTTGGTTTTTTTAGGAACGTTTTTGTATTGTAATAAAACAAGCTTTACAAAAAATCTTCCAGATCGATTTAAAAAATCTGTTCAGATTTGAAATTCTCGCTATTTTTTGAATCGACATTTCTTTTTTTAAGTTTGACGGCTGAATTTTTATTCTAATTTTAATTTTCCGCGAATGTTAATCCCGGTTTTGGATATGTCATTTTATCTGAAAACTGACACGTGATGGAAAAATTTTATTAATGCGGTCTTATTATATCAATAGCAAAGCAAAATAATTACATAGTAGGAGCTGAGATAATTTTTTAGTATTGAACAGTGTAGTTAAAGAGATAGTCTGTTTGAATTCAATATATTGGACAAATATAATCGAATATACAGGGTGTTTTGCATAAGGTTACGAAGCTTCTGGGAGGTGATAGAGGAGGCCTAGACTAACAAAAAATTGCGGTTGGAGGGGGGATCAAAAATGTACCCCTAAGGAGTTATAGGGTTAAAACTGATTTTCTGACTTGTTTCAGAAAAAAAATTTTAACGATCACCCTAACGTTTTAGAGAAAACATTTCTATGGCGAAGTTTTAGCTAATTTTAAGAGCTTTCAGATAGTGTTTATGATTTATAGGGCTTAAAAGGATTTCGTAAAGTTCCAAACCTTTAAAGTTGATATTTTAATTTTGTTTCCCCATTTTTTGACTTTGGCGGCCAATTTAGTACGAAAAAGGTCCTAATAAAATATCCTTTTATATATTTTTTTTTTTTTTGAAATCCTAAATTTCCTTTAATTCGGTAGTACATTTGTGATACCAATTTTTTTAGTCGAGGCCAGAAAAAAATACATTTCAAGAAAAAACCGCTTGAAGGTTCTAGTACATAAAGGGTAGCGCACACGTTATATGCAGCAAAACGCATGTGAGTAATCCATGCGTTACATAGAAAAGTATTTTTTCCGACCTTAAATTAAAAAGTTGGTATGCTACCAAATTAAAGGAAATTTAATGAGGATTCCAAAAAAGATATAAAAGGGCATGTTAATAGGACCTTTTTCATACTATAATGGCCGCCAAAGTCAAAAAATGGAGAAAAAAAAAAAAAAATTAAAATATCAACTTTAAAGGTCCAGAACTGTGCGAAATACTTTTTAACTCTATAAACCATATATCCACTATCTGAAATATCTTACAATAAGCTCAACTTCGCTACAGAAATGTTTTCTCTAAAACGTTAGGGTGATCCAAGAAAATTTTTTTTCTGAAACAAATCAGAAAATCAGTCTTAACCCTTTAACTCCTCAGGGGTACATTTTTGATTCCCCCTCCAAGCGCAATTTTTTGTTAGTCCAGGCTTCCTCTATCACCTCCTTCGTATTCTTATGCAATACACCCTGTATATTGCAATTGATTAAAATGTTTAAATTGAAGTCGAACATAAATCAAAAATAAAAGTAATTCAAAAAATATTCTTGAAATTAAAATTTTATGCCAGGAAAGACTTTGAATAATTTAAATAACGAAGCACAAAATAATTTAACAATATTTTAACGATTTTGTTCATATACTAAAACCACTTCTAAAGAAAAAAACTACAATATTGAAGAAATTTTAACAACAACAACAAACAACAACTTTACTCACGGTCTCATCGATAAAAATCGCTTCTGATTGCTTAACAAGAACAAATGAAAAGTTATTTAATTAAATAATATGAGACGATGCAATCAATCAATAGTGGTGGTAAATTGCTAACCAATTTGTGCCTGGCCACAATAAATCTATTGAAACATTTTAATTAAAAAACGTGCTATAAATTGAAAAAACTTCTACGGTCAAAGATCGATCGTTAAAGGTTTGACGTTATAACATAACATGACGTATTTCAATATTATATTTATATTCGTATATACAGCCCGCAGTGAACAAACTAATTTAGTTACAATTTTCACATATCCTTTACTAATCCGTCCAATTGTCCTCATAATCTCATCTCGCGTATATTAAGTATTACACATAGTATTACTTTCACTTCACTTTCAGCTTTAACGATTATTTACCTTATTATTGCTGATATCGTACGAACAATAGTACCGCGTCTACTTTGCAACGATATGCCCTCAATAATTTCTTCGATAATTTGTGCGGTTTCAGTATTTTCGGCATCTTTACCCTTGCGATAGGCATCTTCTTTTGTTTTATTTTCACTCTTCTCAATTTCTACTTTTTTCAGTCCTTCAATTTTCATTTTTAAAGTCAAGAATTTTTAAACACAATATATTAGTTATGAGATATACTTCAAAACCGTTTCTCGCTGAATATGAATTTATGTATATCACTGTTAACAGTTTAACTATTGAGCGTCAAATGAATTTCAATCATTTGAATTTCGCGATTTTATATAGCAAAGTGCCTTAATTGTTTGGGGACACACACATTAACAAAGTTCACTCATATTCCGATATTCTTGCACTTAGCATTTAACACTGGAATCATTGACTATTTTATTTGTTGTATTGTACCTGTGTACCACAAAGTGTTAATTCTCTAAACATGTTACGGCTCCAATAAAAATAATTAATTAGCGTCTTTCTTCGATTACAATAGCATTTTTATCTATGATTTTTAGAGGCTTGTCAGCGGATAAGGAGGGCTGTATGCAATAGATTTCTTCTTCTTTTTTTTTTCTTTTATAGATATGCGTACTTTCCTTAATCTAAGGAAAACGAATTTCCATTACTATTGTTACATTACTTCTATTATAATTAATTTCCTTTGCGCAGGACACATTTACGAATATGAAATAAGCTATAGGGTCAGATTTCGTCAAATCTATAAATTACTATGTAAGACAAAAATTTGTCCTACCTGATTTACTATGTTAGAAATGGAGCATGACTTTAAAATATACACTATTAGAAAGGTATTTGTGTGTAAATGTGCACAAAGTTAAAATTATTTTAATATTTTGCCATTACGCCATTTAAAATTAAATGCAAATTTTTCAATACTAACAACGACAAAACACGCAGTCACACAGAGCTGAAAAGAGGATGCAGCACAAAGAGAAAGACAAAAAGCTGACTGACATTTACTTCCCGTTTTTTATTTTCTTTTCGTTTCACATTTGTCTTTGTGCAAGAGATGATAAATTAGCCTTTCTATTTTGTACCAAATAGCAAAAAGAGTACTAGAACTGTCCAAAAAGTACGAAAACTATTTAATATAATTGTGGTCAAATTTTTACCATAGGGCGACACTTAAAATATTCAGAGAAGTTTAAAAAACCAAACAAATTTTTAATTTGAATAAAAAAAAATTTACGAAGGGGCTAAGAAAAGTTCGCAAAGTTAGCGTTAGTTTATTTCTTTTGAAGTTGATCAATCATGAAAGATTCACCATTTCAGAAAGATCAATCGCAATGGACACGAGTAAATGCAAAATAATGATGAAAAGTCGAAAGAAATTCCGTAACCATCGCAGTAAGAAATTCGTCATGCGATTTTTTACAGTTTTCAGTTTCAAAGTGGTTGCTTCAAAGGTTCCAACTTTACATTTTTCTGTAGAGAATGAGTTACGAGAAGGTCGGCTAAAATCTTTGACGGATGAGAGAAATATGGCCCTTGTCTAGGCTATATTTGAGAAAGATCCACGATTGACACAAGAAATGATTGCTGCTGATTATAGGTTTAAATACAATGCTCGAATAGTGCATAATGATCTGCTGTACACGAATAAATCTGTTCGATGGGTTCAGCGCATTTTAAATTAGATCCAAAAAGCAGCTCGAGTACGTTTTGCTTAGCAAATGTGAAGACGTACGATTTCAAAACCTTAATAATATTGTAACAGGTAATGAAACATGGTTTCATAAGTACGATCTTGAACCCAAACAAAAGTACATAGCACGGAGCACGGAAGGAGCGAATCCTCCTTTTACAGCAATATTTATTTTTTTAACAGCACTCTAAAGTAAGATTCCTATTGGAAAAATTAGTAGGTATTGTATATTTTGGTAAGACGGAGTAGGGCTATGCGATGCCATTAAAAAAAAATCTAATTTTCCTGCAGCTTCAAGCAAGGATATTTCGAAACCCTGCAGGTATATAGACAATTTTTATGATGAAGTCGGATTCAACGTCGAAAAGTACATAGGACTGAACAAATAGGTTGTAGACAGATATGGATTAGTTGACAATAAACCAACCAACAATTTAATATGTGGGAAGATCCATATCAAACCAACCAAAGAGTCAACCCTCACCTTCTCCGAACTTAATGAAAGTTAGTATAGTTGTTAAGTATTATCAAACTATTACTCGTGCAAAATTTTGGATTCCAAACCGAAGTGGTTCCCAAAATACAAGGTCGTAAAGTTCAAAAAAAGTATCAAAAAACTGTTAAGCTGACTAACATTAAAAGGCTGTAACTTGGCAACCAACAAACATATTTCTAAAAAAGAAAAACAGGATCAAAGGTAATTGCATGGGCTTTAAAATGTTTTAAAAAAATGTTATTTTTGTCAAGGTCAAAGGTCATATTTTCAGCATCAAAAAGTTCCAAATCGAATATCTCAAAAAACAACATTTTAAAATTTTTTAAAAAAATATATGTCAAAGACCAATTTATCATCTTTACTTACCGTAAATTTGAAGGTGAAGCTCTTTCTGGTTTTGTAATTATAAATAAAATAAGACACAAATATTGAAAAAAATAATTTTTATTTGTAGATTTTTTCAGTAAAAAAATTCATTAGACGCTGAGTATGCCTTGTTTTTAAGCGTGTCTTTTTCAACAACGCTAAAGCTGCGGAATTTTTGAGTTTCAGGTATTGGTCGTAAGCTATAAAAGCGTTTTTCTAGAAACTTTTCTTCTTCAATGAAATCTTTTTCAGTTAAATATTTGAAATTGCAGTTAACAAGATTTTGACTGCACCAATCAAACAACTGATGAGGAACTTTTACCACGTTCTTTCATTGCAAAGCAACAAACAAAATTTTTAAGTGATAAAAAAGTATGTCTTGGTGAAAATGAATTTTTGGCAGTATGCGATTTTTCAGAAAATGTTTAATTTTTGGTTCAAGACTGCATACATAATTTTCATTGGAACAACACTCAGGCCACCCTATACCCCATTGCACTTTACTATAAAAAAGATGAAAAAGTGGAAAGTACGAATTTTATTGCGATATCAGATTGCCTCAACTCCATTGCAGTGCACTTATTTCATAAACATATGATACAATTTTTGACACAGGAATTTGGTTCTGTTGCAGAACAAATTATTTATTTTTGTGACTGTTCCGCCGCACAATTCAAAAATAAAAAAAATCAAGAAAATTTTGGCAGTCCAGCCGAATGACATTTCTTTGCTTTTAGCCATGGAAAAAGTGCGAGAGACGGCCTTGGAGGCACAGTTAAAAGAGAATCGCGAAGAGCAAGCATTCAACGGCCGCTGGATAATCAAATAACAACACCTCATCAGTTGTTTGATTGGTGCAGTCAAAATCTTGTTAACTGCAATTTCAAATATTTAACTGAAAAAGATTTCATTGAAGAAGAAAAGTTTCTAGAAAAACGCTTTTATAGCTTACGACCAATACCTGAAACTCAAAAATTCCGCAGCTTTAGCGTTGTTGAAAAAGACACGCTTAAAAACAAGGCATACTCAGCGTCTAATGAATTTTTTTACTGAAAAAATCTACAAATAAAAATTATTTTTTTCAATATTTGTGTCTTATTTTATTTATAATTACAAAACCAGAAAGAGCTTCACCTTCAAATTTACGGTAAGTAAAGATGATAAATTGGTCTTTGACATATATTTTTTTAAAAAATTTTAAAATGTCGTTTTTTGAGATATTCGATTTGGAACTTTTTGATGCTGAAAATATGACCTTTGACCTTGACAAAAATAACATTTTTTTAAAACATTTTAAAGCCCATGCAATTACCTTTGATCCTGTTTTTCTTTTTTAGAAATATGTTTGTTGGTTGCCAAGTTACAGCCTTTTAATGTTAGTCAGCTTAACAGTTTTTTGATACTTTTTTTGAACTTTACGACCTCGTATTTTGGGAACCACTTCGGTTTGGAATCCAAAATTTTGCACGAGTATTAGTTTGATGATACTCAACAACTATACCAACTTTCATGAAGTTTGGAGATGGTAAGGGTTGAAAATCAAAATTTTTTGGTTGATTTGATATGGATCTTCCCATGTCATAAAACGAGTACAACATAGGAAGTGGTAATTTGGCCGTTATAATTTTTTTTAACTTAACGTAATAAATTTTACACTTGCAGATAAATTTTCCGTGAAAAACAGAATTTTTTTAATTTCTAACAAAATGGCGCCTAATTCGTTTTATGACATCACTTGGAATGGACTAACTCTACTTTTACAATGAATGGCACATATCACTATATACTCGTACCGTAGATGCAGTAAGTTCAAAACTGTTGAATATGAACTGATTTACACGCAACGGAATGCTTAAAAAGTTTCGATTCGAACTGTCTTTCAAAGTAAATTCGATTCGCTTCGACATGGTTGTTTAATTTTTGTCATTGTGAGTGAGAAATATCCGAGGAAAACTAAATAAAATTTAGTCAAACGCAATTTTATATGGTTTTTAATTAACAACAAATATTGCGCCCCTAGTTGAACGTAAACAAATTGCATATACGAGTAATGTTTAATACGGAACCAAATGCTATTGATTGCTTTACGCTTCAACGGTCTTAAAAGAGTTCGATATGCGCCATAAATAAAGCAGCCAACTTATTTTGAGTGAAAATCAGGAGATTCTTTCCAAAAATTTGTATTAAAATCAATAGAAGTAAAAATACACCAAAATTTTCAGTTTTTAATCTATTCAAAACATTTTTCATTACGTAGGTATATATTTGAAGACACGGGTAGAGAAAAAAATATCTTAATTAATCGACGTCAATCGAAATAGCTCCAGAACTTTTTTGGGCCAACATTGATCCTCTAAAGTCGTATTTTTTGCTCAAATTTGGTCTTTGGCCGTGTTCTTCAGTAGTAGATTCAATCAGGAGACCAGTGGGGACACTCCGTAGTTCGATAGGAGCGAAAAAATCTGACAACTGCAACACTTACATTACATTTTTACGCATTATTCTTAAGTTTTAAGCATTTCTTGCCTTTGGTGATCATGAGTGTAGTTTAACGGAGCATATTTGCGTATAACACTTTAACCCATTATATGTAAGTATTTTTGAAAAGGTGTCGAAAATACCATAAAACAGAATGCAATGGGTTAATGTGCTCTAGGAAAATGTTACTCGTATGATTTTGTTATGATCTTGGGATAACAAGATTTATTCAAAATGTAGTTTTTAAATTTTACGGGATTGCATTGTTCGTTTTTTTTATGTCATTAATGTTGTAATAAAGATTTGGTGGAACAATTGTTATCAAGATTATAAGAAAAAACTAGTGTCCGACCGAAGGTGACTTTTTGGCCGAAGCCGAAGCCGATTAATCGGTTTTTTTATAACCTTCGGCCGAAGCCGAAGGTTCCATTATATTTGTAACACTTATTTTTTGTACTACTTTTTTATATTAGTTCTTAAATAAAAATAAATAGTTAATAATAAAAATTAAATAACCTAATGTTGTAAGCTAGAAAAAGCAGTTTTTCTGCATTTTCTCTATGAAGATTGGCTCTTCGGTCAGCATATATTTGACCCGCAGCACTGAACAATTGTTCACTTGGGACACTTGTAGGAGGAGCTGACAAAAATTTTTGGGATACTGGTCGTAAATGAATATATGGACTGCAGGCCCAATAATGATATATATCCGTGGTCCTCAACTGCAAAGGTTCCTTTAAATAACAAGCTAATTGTTCCTCAAAAGGCAAACGAACGTGGTCAGAAGCTGCTTCCTCGGTCCCAGTCAAAGGCATTTTATCGTGCAGATCCCACAGATCATCTTTTGGGTATTGGTTTCCATTGGAAGCGGCTGAATTTGAACAGGAAGGTGTAGATCCTTCAATTTCGATAAACATATTATCTGTTATATTTTTTTCAGCATAATTTTGATGCAGAAATTTCAAAATTTCTGTCTTAGTAGTATTTTGACTTTTTAACATTTTTGTTTAAGAAGAAATAATTTATTTTTTAATTAAAGTTACAAACATTCGGTTTCGGCCAAACCTTCGGCTTGTTTTAGGCCGAAGGCCGAATGTGAGGCCGAAGGCGTTTTTTTGGCCGAATCTGGCCGAAGCCGAAGCCGATTAATCGGTCGGACTCTAGAAAAAACTTATCCACTAAATAATTAGTAAAAAAAGAAAAACTACATTTGTGCAACTTTGGAGTCGGTTTGGTCTCATGGTAAATATATTTATGCGTGAATTGCTTAAATTACCAAAATTTAAATGTTTCTCTAAGATAAGATTTTAATAACTTCTAATATTGTGGTCATGGTGTCGGAAATGCCGATATTTCAATCTGCGTTCAATTGCTGCGTTTTGTTCCGATTTTTGAAATACCAATTGAGAAGTGATATTTTCAATTGACCTACGCTAACATCCATAAAAACTTCTTATCATTAATTAGTCACAAGAAATTGTGAACTGAAATCGCAAGAAAATAAATATTAATCATTATTATATGCAATAAAAAACCACTTCACAAAAAAAACACGTTGATTTCAGAAATCAGTTGATAAGTGAGAAGGGGCTCGTATATCATTTTTCTAGCAATTTGCGTTATCAAGTGATGCGTCAAAGAATTATACGATTGCATCCTTATCTAATACTATAAATGCTTAAATAGATAGTTGTTCAGGTAATCTTGATTATGAACATATTTTAGCTTTATGGTCGAATTTCATAGAATCTGGTAAAAACCAGTAAGTAGAAGGTATTGATTTTCAAAAAAAAAAGAGCGATTGAGTAGAGTTAAAGTATACTTTTTTTAATTTTTATTTTTTATCGGAAAATTGTCAGAGACCTTCACATATCGTGTTGACAAATTTTTTCGAAGATTTTAAAAAAATTGCAGTTACGTGGTTAAGGCTGACAGGGGACGATATACAGTATACAGGGTGAATCGTATAAGATTACAAAGCTCCTGGAAGGTGATAGAGGCGTCCTAGACTAACAAAAACCTGCACCTGCATAGGGTTAAAACTGATTTTCTGACTTGTTTTAAAAAAACATTTTTTGGGTCACCCTGCGCTTTAGAGAAAACTTTTCTGCAAGAATTTTAGCTAATTGTATAGGCTTTCTATGGGTGCATTTGATTTATAAGGCTAGCAGGATTTCGCAAAGTTCTAGACCTTTAAATTTTAAATTTTTTTTTTTCCTTTTTTTTACTTTGGCCATTTTAGTACGAAAAAGGACTATTTACATACCCTTTTATAGTTTTTCTTAGAATTCTTGTTAAATTTTCTTAAATTCAGTAGGTAAAAGAGGGAGATGTGGCACTCCTGGGTGATATGGCACCCCTATCAACTTCAATACTTGCAGCTTTCATAGCATTCAAATATGGACACAGTTTAATTCGGAATGCGATTTCGTTTTCGGATGAACACAAGCGCGAGTGAACATGTTTATTCGTTTCGCGTCATTTTTACTCGGTATATACCGAAAGGGGGATATGGCACCACACTACTGCGGGTGATATGGTTCTGATGCCATATCTCCCTCTGCATGTTATAAGATATTTGGGAGTAAAAATATTCTTTCTTAGTGCTAAATCTTTGTGTTTCGGTTTTCAATACTTTGTTGAACATAAACTTGACTGAACTTTGGATGTGAAGGGCCAACAACCAGCATCTGCAAAAACACGGGCTTGTCATCGAGAAAAGCATTCTAGAAACCAAGCACATTCAGCTTTTGTGCGAGGCTTGAACCAAAGCAGCAAGTGTTTCAGACGTTTCTTCTGGATTTTCATCTACTTTCATCCACATCACGCCTTTTTACAGAATTGCACTAAGAAAAATCATGGGCAAAATATGGCTAAAGTGCTTCAATGTGCCACAGAGCCGCAGAATTTTAGTCAGGTAGGACCTTCAATTATTGTGTTTTCATTTTTATTTGAATAATTTGAGGTTTTCTTTAGGATATGCTAGAAACGCCCGAATATGTCTTAAAAGAAATAGCGCCTGTACCAACAACAGCGATAAGTTCTAAGCCGAGCACAAGATAAGAAACGACAAGGATTCTTACGTCTCCCAAAAATGTGGTCCAGCAGCAAACAAAACAAATTTTAAAAGAAAAATACAACCAAAGAAGAAAACTTATAAACGCAAGTTGGTAACTAATTACACAGTAAAAATTTTAGTTTAATTTTAAAACCAAAAATGTATTTATATAGAACAATGCTAAGAAAAGTTTTAATTTTAAACAATAATTGGAAAAAAAAAAAACAAACCATCCATACTGAGATTCGAACCAAGGGTACAACATCTTATACCAATGTAGATAAATTACGAAGTCTTTAGCTCATTCGGCTATTAAGCTTATTGACGAAGTTGTGTTAAATTTGTATTTAAACAATTGAAAAAATTTTTTTTTAATTGTTCGGGTTCTTTTTTTTTGCTCTTTTGATAAATAAAATTTCTCATATTTTGAAATTAAAAAGTCTCTCCAAGCTAAATTCAAACTTTGATGGCATTAGTTTCAAACCAAAACTATTAAAATTGGCACCGAGAATATTTTTATACTTTTCTTGGATTTATTTTAAAACTAAAAATTAATAGTTTTTTGAATTTAAAGCGTTAAAAAAGCTATTTTAGGTTTGTTTTTAAGCCACTTTTGTATTAAAAAATTGAAAAAACTAAGGGCCATTTTCACAATATCCAGTTAAAATTTAACTTTCAGATAAATAAAAATTTGATATGAAATTTAATGTCAAAGTGCCTGTTAACACATTGGCTGCCATGGCTATTGATTTCAATAGCCAGTACAGTTTCATTCATGCTTGTGGCTATGGATTTCCATAGCCAGTAGTTTTTTGTTATTTTGCCTCATCATGAAAAATGCATAGCCTCTAGAAACAAAATTCAATACAAAACGAACAGCCTAGTACCACTCTTAGTGCTAAATGAACTTGGTTTGAGGAGTTTGTGGTTTATTCAGATTTTATAGCGATTTATTTTGAGAAGTCATAAAAACTATTTAATATTTTAATTACTTATTATAAAGAGTTTGTACATACATACATACGGGACGTTTCATGTTAACCGAGCCACCTCCAGGATTTGTGCGAGCGGGAAATAGCGTTTGGGATACCAAAATTTTCGTTTTTTAAAAGCTTTCGAAAGCCGAGTGGCGCTTATAAAAATTTTAACATTTTGGCGTAAACTCGGGAGATTTAGGGCGCGCTGATCACGAATCACGAAGAATTGTTCAAATTCGTACAAGTTTACACATATAGCTTAGAAATATTTAGGAATCATGCTTGCTTAGTTTGAGAACTCTAGCATAATTTTTTCGACTTCTAGCTATTTGGATTTTTCCACACTATGAGACGCGCCATCTTAGATTAAAGAATTCTGAAATTCTGGCTTTAGATTCATAATCAGCGACCCAAAACCCCCGGGTGATAAAATTTACTCCAAAATACTAAAAAGAAAAATTTATTTTACGCCCTCTTTCGGAGCGTTTTACAACGTCGCCATATTGAAATTTTTAAAAACGCCACTGGGCTTTCGAAAGCTTTTAAAAAACGGAAATTTTGGGATCCAAAACTTTACTTTCCGTCCGTACAAATTCTAGCGATGGAGGTGGCCCGGTTGACGTGAAACGTCCCCTATATATTTATATACAGTACTGTTAACTTTATAACACTTCTTTCTTGTTTCTGGCTATTGAAAATAATAGCCATGGCACTTGGCAAACGGATAAACGTCTATCATTACACAGGGTGCCGTGGCTATGATATTCAATAGCCAGGACTAAATCTATTTTAGGACTTCCAAAAGTTGTAGAAACGCAACGAAATACCTAACAATGACTGTTATTTCATAAAAAACATGAAAACAGAAAAAAAAAATTTTGGCACCCTGGGAAACAGTACAAAAATTGGTCTGGCAGCCAATGTGTTAAAGTTGTAGTTAAGGCTTAACTGAACATTGAGAAATCGGCCCTAAATGTTTTAAAAGTAATTATTTTTTGTGTTAAAAATAAAACCTACCGGAATAAATTTCAAACTTTTTTGGAATAAATTTTGAATTTAATAAAAAAACAATTTAAAATCAATACCAAATGGAATCAAAAGTAAACTATCATTTTTTACTGTGTATGCTTCTTTCAACGAAGCTAATGAAATTGTTGTATTTCAAGATGAATGTGATGGGCTTGAAGATTTAGGCGAAAATGAATGCATTGGATGGGGAGAAGAATATGGCCAAACCACTAAAAAAGACGATTGGATCAAATGCGTATAGTGCTGTATGTGGTTACATGATACATGTACATCATTTGTGCACACCTGCAACAATTGTGGCAACAAGAACTTAAAAGCCACTTAGGGTGCCAAATCACCCATGAAATAGTGCCGTATCACCCGTAGTCTCGGGTAATTTGGCAATTTATAGCATTTTTTTAAAATGAAGAAAAAACATATTTGCAATCATTTTTATTCTAGTTGATAAGATAAGTTAATAAGAGAATAAATTTGTGCTTAGTTTTTTTAAAAATCTCTTTTAATTCTGGTTTTATAGCAGTTTAACAGAAAGGGTGCCATATCTCCCGCGCTTACCCGAGTACATTTGTCATACCAACTTCTTAATTTGAGGCTGGAAAAAAAGTACTTTTCTATGTAATTGCATTACCGGATTTGAATTCAGAAAGTTAGTTTAAAATGGCTATTTGTGTGTGTTTTTATTGATTTTAGTTTTTTCAGTTCAGTCAAAAACTTAAAATTCAAAGTTCCTCGAGTTGAAACATTTTCTCGACACCCGTGATTATTATGTATGCTTTAAAATCAAATGCGTTTTCACTTCATTTTATAGTAAATTTCTGTTTTCAATGTAAGAGTTTAGCACAGTTTTTACCTTATATACCTGGATACAACATTGATAAAAGTCTGCTTATCTTTAGCTGAGGAAATACCTTGCAATAAGTCAGCAAGTATATCCTTTTCAATTGCATAGATCAAATAATTTTCTGGACATTCTTTATTGCTGCTATTATTATTGGCATTGTACGATACAATGTTATATTTGTCTACACTTTTTGCAATTATATCTGTCAGTACACTGGTATCCTTTATAGTCCATATTTCTGCCAAACTATTGGACTTTTTGGCAACATTTCCACTAAGTGATGGAGCATGAAGCAAACTTAAACTGTTACTACTAATGCCACGGGAATTCATATTTTTTACTTTAAATTTAATCGAAAAAACGATGAATAATTTTCGTAGAATTTATACCGACGTTCAAAGTTTCTTCTTTGTCGAGTTACTGTGTGTTAATGACTCCTTAATCACATTTAGATATAGTTTTTATACGCAAAATTAAAAGTTAAATTTAAAAAAAGAAAAAAAAATAAATCGATCAAATTTTTTGGCACAAGGTGTTAATTAATAACTCGCGTAGACTGTTAATGCTTTTATGGGGAATTGCATTAAGAAAAGTGATATATTGTGACTCGTAAAGTTTATTGTTCGAATTATTCGTTATAAATATTTTAACGCCTAATACTTTTGAGTTAACTGTCGTGACTCAAAATTGTATTTTTCCAATGCGTGGCAAGATTTTTAATTTCGATGAAAAAATTTGGGATGCTTTGAATTTCCTCAAAATGTACCATACCATACGTTTGAAAATCAGTAATAATCTTTTTACAAAAGTCAAAATATAAATTAGCTGCCACTTTGTTAGAATTTAAAAATATCGGTTCTGTTTTTACAGAAAGTTAAGAATCTATGGGCTCACCGAAATAACCCTACAAAATTTTTTGGAAAACATGCTAGAAAAATCTCCATACAAAATTCTGGACATATTTTCCATTTTGTTTTGGAATTAATGCCAAAAACTTTTTAGTTGTTTTTCAAAAAATTTATGGCGATATTTCCAAAAGTTTACAAAAAGAAACAACGCCATAGAAAATAACGCCAAACAATTTTTTTCAAAATTAAGCTATAAAAAATTCCATACAAAATTCTGGCTTTATTTCGATTTTGTTTTGGAAATGTGCCAAAAAATTTCTGGCTTTATTTCCAAAGAATTTTCTGGCGTTATTTCCTTTATGTAAACCACATAACTTTTGGTAATAAGCCCATAAATTTTTGGAAAAACCCCAGAAGTTTTTGTCTTTATTTCCAAAACAAAATGGAAACAAGGCCAAAATATTGTATGGAGATTTTTCTGACCTTATTCAAAAAAAATGTTCTGGCGTTATTCCGGGAGCAAATTTAGTTTATTGAAATACAAATCCGATTCCGTCATATTTATCGAAATGCGGAACACCATAAGTTTGATTTAATTCCGATTCCAAAGGGAATATTTATCGTATTAAAAACAATTCAAAAATTAAAATTCACCAAAATAAGAAGATCGGGATAAAGTTAGATTAAATTTTGCCTGAATTGTCTACACGCCCCACTAGTTGGGCACCCCTGATTTAGTGTAATGCCGAAAAACTAAGATTATTCGACGTAAATTAGCCTTGGATACATTTCTCTCAATCATAAGAATATTTCACCCATGGCTTAGTTGGAGACTTTCCATAGTTTTATTTATAAGATATATTTGGTGGAGTTTCTAACTTTGGTTTTTCTTTAAAGAATATGTACTCAATAGATTTCAAAATATTTACAACTTGTGTTTAAAGTAAATATTTTTCAGTACTCTATTCAAATATAAAATGTTTTTCTAAATATTTCATTATCACCATTGTCTATTTTTAACAATAATAATTACTAAGACGCGTGTTTGACATACAAACACTACATGCAATTGACATAATTTTAAAATCATCCTCTTTGAATGGCAGTAGAACATGTCAGACATGATCCAAACTCCAACTACTTGTAACAATTTCACACAAATGCAATAATTAATTGTAACCACAAATTGTACCAAGCAGATAACAGGTATTTATATTTATTAGTGCTAATATGAGAGTTGCTATTTATATATCCGGAGAATTCATACTTTTTGAGATGGGATGCCAAAAGATATAAGCTCTGAATTGTATAAAGCTAAATGTCGATAAACCTTGTGACGTTCCGTGGGTGGAAAGGGTCTGGTCAAGCGTCATGCTATGTGTATTTTCTTTAGTTTTTTCCAAGAGGAAAAGTTTCTAGCGCTTCTGATCCAAGCACTTCAAAAGCGCTTGTCCCCATAGAAATTTAGAAGCACTTTCACAATGATTTTTTGTAAGGCTGCAGTAAGAACAACATGGGTTCAAATCCAGCCCGGGTGATTTTTGTTACTTCTTTTTATATAGTTATGCTTAATCTTTTTTTTTTTTTTATTCAACATCTTTTATTTCACTTTTCTATTTTCCTTTCCCTTTTTAATTTACTTTTGTTTAATTGAATGGAAATTGATTACACAATGACTCCATGCAATGCTGCAGTAAGAACAACATGGGTTCAAACCCAGGCCGGGTGATATTTTTTACTTTTTTTTATTTTTTTTTTTTTTGATTTTTTTTTTTAAATATTTTTTATTTAACCTTTTTTTATTTCACTTTTCTATTTTCCTTTCTCTTATTTATTTACTTTTGTTTAATTGAATTGAAACTGATTACACAATGATTCTATGCAAGGCTGTAGGAGCATTTGAGTGTCAAATTCTGTTTGGACAACATTTGCTTAATATTCAAATTTAATACCTCTCCATATCACCGGGTAGCGGTCTAAAGAGTTGGTAAAGTTGGGACGGTCGTGGATTCAAATCCTGGCGCGGATAGTATTTTTCTTTTTTTTTTAAATTTTATTGAAAAAACGCTTATCGCAGCATTACAAATAAGCGCGCTTACATCCTATGACATGCAATGTTAAAAACAAAGAATCCCAAGAGGAAAAATTTCTAGCGCTTCTGATCCAAGCACTTCAAAAGTGCTTGTCCCCATAGAAATTTAGAAGCACTATCACAATGATTTTTATAAGGCTGCAGTAAGAACAACGTGAGTTCGAACCCAGCCCGGGAGATTTTTTTTTTACTTTTTTTTGCTTTATTTTTTTTTTAATTAAATATTTTTTATTCAACATCTTTTATTTCACTTTTCTATTTTCCTTTCTCTTATTAATTTACTTTTGTTTAACCGAATTGAAATTGATTACACAATGATTCCATATAAGGCTGCAGTAAGAACAACGTGAGTTCGAACCCAGCCCGGGTGATTTTTTTTTCCGTTTTTTTATTTGTTTTTGCTTTATTTTTTTTTTTTTATTGAAATATTTTTTATTCAACCTTTTTTATTTCACTTTTCTATTTTAATTTCTCATTTTTATTTACTTTTGCTTACTTGAATTGAAACTGATTGCGCAATGATTCTATGTAATGCTGCAGGACAACATTTGCTTAATATACAAATTTTATACCTCTTCATATCATCGGGCGTTGGTGGAGCGGTCTAAAGTGTTGGTAAATGTAAGAAAAAAATATCTAGCACGCGGAGGGTCGTGGATTCAAATCCTGTCTTTTTGCGCTTATTGGTGAAAAAGATGCACTTCAGAAGGGTTTTTGAAGCACTTCTTTTCCCCTTGGGTTAGTTCACACTACCGTCACATAAGAGGTCAATTTCTGGCGAATTTTAGCGACACGAGGTTAACGGGTAGCCCATTAGGTGTCAAACTTCACGATGCATATTTGAGATGGCACCTAGCAACACTTATGTTGCCAATTACTTAGGTATAAATAAATAGCAACCTTTGTAGGTGTATTACCATGCAGTCATCTACAAAGTGGAAACATGCATACATTCATATATTGTTTGTTGCTAAAAATAGCCATTTCACAGCTTTGACAATTTTAATTAAATATTGGATAATCTACTCCTATTTGTCAAGTTGTTAATTAAAAAACAGCAATATAATTTTGAGGAAACAATTTTATATTATATAGCACACTAATAAAAAGTAGAGTAACAACAAGAAAATTTTATATGTCTTATATATTCATAAATATATAATCATTTTTTTGCAAATATCTCGCTAACGCTAACTTTTATAGAAAAATGTTGGTCCACAATTTTGTAACACAGAAAATTTCCTATGAAAAGATGTGCAAAATGTTTTCGTGCGACTTATAGTTTAGGAGATAACCGAATTTAAAAAGTTGTGCATACTTATTATATGAAAATGCTACGTCAAATTTCATATCAAAATGATGGTTATCGTGAATCAATATTCCCGGGGAATTTTCTTAAGCTGCAATAGAGAATGCACGGCAGTCCGAGAAAATTCCCCGGGAATCTTGATTCAAGGTAACCCCAATATTTTATTTAAGAATTCCGAATACTGTTCAACGAGGAGTTGTACAAAGAAAATTAAAAAACCGTTTAAAAAATAATTGGATTCTCTATACACCGTGTTAAATTTTTTTTGGAGTGTTCCAAAAGTCTCATAAAATCTCGTGTCTGTGTCGATTTAAGGTCAAATATCAAAACATTAATACTTTTGCACATGTCTCGCAAACTCGCAAACGGATACTCTTTCAGAAAAATAGTTCAGAACAATTTTGTAGCCCTGCCGATTTCCTATAAAAAAGTCAGAGCAGTTTTCGTACGACTTATAGTTTAGGAGATATTCTAGTTAGAAAAGTGGTAAAGCTTGGTAATTCACACATGCCGCGTATTAGTGTACATTGCAAAATGTTGATTTTTAAGGTGCCATAACTCAAGAACAATGAGTCGCACGAAAAAAACAAAACAATGTATTTATAGGGAATCATATGATTTATAAGTTTATGAACTTTTGACAAAACAACCTAACTCGAAATAAGACATAATGTTACAAAATTAAGTGAAACGAAAAACGCCATCATTTTCATCCCACAAAAATCTTCAATAATCTTGAAAGAACTAAAAGACACTTGACACGTTCTTTGATGGTAGCTAATAAAGAAATTTTAAGTTTAAAGGACACAAGCGGGCGCAGTCTATATCTTGTTAAGCTTATAGTTAATTTATTCATTTCATTAATCGGACAATCGCACTATCTGTTAGGTGCAATCGATGGTAAACAACCTGTGAATTTATTTTTTTATCTAAATACTTTCAAGTTTAATTCGCTTAAATACATTCCAAAGCACAATCTTTCTTGCAATAGCCGTTCTAATAATAAAATTTAATTTTTCTATACATTCTTTTAAAAAGCTAAATATGAATGAGATTTTTTGAAAGTGGAATAAGTCTATAAACGGGCGAAAATATTGTCATACTATGAATTGGCTGATAATATGAATGACATAATATGGCTGACGTTTTGTTAAAAATGAATGCAATAATTATTAGCATTTGTTTTCGCGGAAAGCATACTTGATGGTGTAGAATTAATGGCATCAAGCTAAAAAAATTATATCGGTCAAATAACAGATCATTACGGTAATACTTTTGCCCCTTCACTTTCAAAAAAGCCCCTTTATATGTTTATTTATACATAACGCCTATGAAATACAAAATTTAAATTTAACTTACATATTTCCAGATTCGTCTTTTTTTAAATCATGGTTAACGTTGCAGGTGTCATAAAACGATAGTTTTCTATTAGCAAATACCAAATTGAGTAGAGGCGGATGATTACGTTTTCGCTGTAAAAACAAAAGGTAAAAGAAACCGTTAACATTTGTGGATCTTGGCTAAGGAATACTTAACACTATTGAGTAGAGCATAATTGTATGCTTCTTAACTCATCGCTAGTTCATAATTTTTTTTTTTTTCTTTTTCTTTTTACTTGAATTGGGAATAGGTAGTAGACATCTCTTTACCAATAGAGCGCTATGGTCCTATCTCCACTTGTTGCGATTTTGAGATCTTTTCAGTTATGTGGGCTTCTTTACCGAGTGGAAAATACCACTAAAACACCAAAATATTTCAGAATTAAAAAAATACACTCAGGGAAACAATTTAAACTTTCGCATTTGATTTAATGTAAATCAGCAGTGATTTAGCTCCAAAGTCAGAATTATTTGAATTGATGTTAAAAATTTTAGATTTGTAGCAATTAAATTGAATGTGATTAGTATTCAAATCAAATCAAATTTTCATTTGATTTAAAAATCATTCGCATTAGAAATGTGTTCGAATCATTTCTATTTATTTTGGTTCTCTTCTTAAATAATTGTTATACTGTTATACTTTTAAAAGTTTTATATTTCTTTTACAGTCAAAAATGCAAATAAACCATACGTAAAGCACCAAAATCTTGTTTCAATAAGTTTTTTTGTTCATATAATGGGGGTTATGGTGAATTAAGATTCCCGGGGAATTTTCTTAAACTGCAATAGAGAATGCACGGCTGTTTGGGAAAATTCCCCGGGAATATTTATTCACGATAACCCCCAAATAGCACTACTATTGAAATCCATCCAAGGACTCCCAATTGACACCAGTTTCTATTAAAGATGTGTCAGCAAATTCTGATGGCTATGTTTGAGAGGTATCTTATGATAACATTATCACTTCTACATTAAACGAAGAAAGAAAAAATTACGCCGAACTGAATAGGAGTTATTCATTGAATAAATTGTAAAAGTACACAAAAATTAGGCCATAAGAAATAAGACCAGGAAAATTTCCATATGGAATTCTGGCGTAATTTCCATTTTGTTTTGGAAATAAAACCAAGAATTTTTCTTGCGTTTTTTAAAAAAATTAATGGTTTTATTTCCAAAAGTTATTTGGCTTACGAAAAGGAAATAACAATAGTGGAAATAACGCCAGAAAATTATTTGGAAATAAAGCCAGAATTTTCTGCCATAAATTTTTGTATTTTATTATGTCCGATGGCGTTATTTCTTATGGCATTATTTCCAAAAATTATTACCAGAAAGATTCGAGCGTTATTTCCAAAAAATTTGTTGGTGTTATTTGCTATGGCGTTATATCCTTTTTTGTAAGCCAGAAGTTTTTCCTTTTTTTTCAAACCAAAATGGAAATAACGCCAGAATTTTGATGGAAATTTTTCTGGCGTTATTTCCCAAAAAAATTTCTGGCGATATTAGAAAAGAAGTATCTAGTTCGAGCACTGTGTGTTTAAATAAATAAATTTGCACTAATTTTATATTATTTTCATTGATAATGAATCGACTAAAAATTCTGCAAGAATTATACAGGGTGTATTGCACCCTAAAGTGCCAAGAACACCTTATAGGTAAAATTAAAGCCCACAAAAAATCATAAAACTCATCACTGCGAAGTTTCCTCAAATTGTTGAAATTGAAGAAGTTATAGCGAATCTAAAAGCTCAGTCCAAAATATGAAAAACAGCATGTTTCAAAAACGAATATCGTCCCCAAAGACTATGCAATATTTTTTTTTTAACATTTGACATTTCAAACAGCATGCAAATAAATAAAAAAAAATTTATTGCATAGTCTTAGGGGGCGATTCGTTTTTGAAACATCCTGGTTTTTCATATTTTGTACTTAGCTTTTATATTCTCTATAACTTCTTCAACAATTTGAGGGAACTTTATGGAGATGAATTTTATGATCTTTTATGGACTTAAATTTTTTAAGGTATCCTTGGCACTTTAGGATGGTAGAAACTGAGATAATGAGTACAACTAGTCGAAAAAAAAATCTGAGATAAATAACTTCTATGAATGAAGTGTAGTTCATGTTGAAATATTTACAACATATACTATACTTGTTGATCGCACGTCAAATAGCGGAGATATATGAAAAAACACCCCATCGAATTTAGAGGCCGAAAAAAAAATGTTTTTTTTCCTTAAAATTCTTCCAATGCACTATGGGAAATTTGAAAATGTTTTCTGGCCAAAAGTACAAAAATAAAGATATTGAGCTGAAATCTCGTGGAAATTTTTCTAGGATTGTAGAGAATATCATATTTAAAAATTGGTCAAATTGGACAACTGTCATGGCCCTTTTTTAACCTCTTTTCAAAGAAATTATTCTAAAACATTTTTTATTAAAATTTTGTACGGTATATTCATATTTTCTAAGAAAATCTTCCAACCGAAAGTTGCGGCGAAGAAAATCTTTTTTTTTTGAAATTGCGGCGAAAAAAATCTTTTTTGTAATATGCGGACAAGAAAATCACTTTCTATAAAATGCGGCGAAGAAAATCAATTTTTACAAAATGCTATATATATATATATAGATTTTCTTCGCCGCAAAATGCTACATATACATATATATTTATAGATTTTCTTCGCCGCATTTTGTAAAAAGTGATTTTTTGTCCGCATTCGCACAAGAAAGATCTTTTTCGCCGCAAAAGAAGTATTTTCTTGTTTGCATTTAAAAAAGAGATAGTCTTCGTAAGCACCGGCGATACATACACACAAATGTACATATATTAACAATTACAGTAAAATTACAGAGATCTAAAAGCAAACTATATTAAAAACTAATTTTTTCAAACATTACATAAACTGAGCTAATTTAAAAACATAAGAAAACATTATAAATTTATGAGTAAAATACATATTTAAAGCTCTAAATTTTCCAACATAATCTCGAAATACTGTAAATGACGGGATCGGAAGTATTCAAAGTTCTATGAAAAGATTTATTGTTTTGTCACATTTGCGAGCGTGATGCAGTCTATCTAATTTAGAAACTTTATTTCGACACTCATCTGCGTCTTGAATAATTTCCTTAGAATGAATAAGGACTTTGTGTCATCGGATACCAGAGATTCTTTTTTTATGATATCAGTAGTCTCAAAACAAAATTTTTCAAAGTATTGCAAATTTAGTAGATATTGACGTGATATCTCCATTTTTTTTTTTTTCAAATGTTTGTAAAAGGCTTTAGACTTTTCACCTAAATATTCCTCAAACGAGTTCGATCTAGCACCTTTATTCAAGAGATTTATCAAATGATTTAAAACTGCTGACTCTTTGTCATCTTTAGCTCTCCAGATATCGAATAAGTCTGCATTTCGTATTGAGAAGTTGTCTAAGAAAAATGTCGATTATTAAAAAATCGCAAAAAAGCGCAAAAAAAAAATTTTACAAAAGAGCTCAAAATTGGTTGCTCTACATATTTATATAAGTTAGAAAGTGGCCTAGGCTGGGCTGTGTTTTTCCGGGTTCATCAAAACTTAAATTTAAAAAAAAAATTTACGATTTAAAGCTCACTGAAGAAAACGTAAATTTCTTTAAAACCACTTTACGAAAAGACAAATTTTTTTATATACAGAGTTACTACTTTCTATTAGTTCCCGTTTCCATTTTAAATATTTTTAGTTAGCTTTGAATTAAGAGAAATATTCACTTTTTAATACATGCGAATTTTTTGAGCTAGAACAACAAAAATTTTATTTTTTCAGAAGAAGAAACTTTGGCACTTGTGTAGCTGAAGGATAAAAACTTTAAGAAAAAACTGAGTATGAGGATTTTCTTCCACAAGTATTCACATTTGAATCGCATACCCAAAACATTATTTTTTACGTGTTTAAAATTCGACTTTTGGCCAACAAACAGGGCAAAATTTCCCACAGTGCAATGTTAGCTTTCAAACTGGGGGCGGTCATTCGAACTTTTTTTTGTGATACTATCTAATACGCAATAAACCAGCCTCCTCAGTGTACAAGCTTATTTATTCTAATCACTGAAAATGGATAAAAACCATGCAACGACCTGATAACAGTTTTAGTGCTAATTTATGGCAAAATTTAAATTTCAACGTAAAATTTAAAATTTGATTTATACAGCAGATGTGATAAGAAGGATCTGAAGCGGAAAAGCAAAAAAAATAAACAAAAATGTATGTACATTCATATACATATGTATGTATGTTGCTATGTATAGTGACGGACAAAATAATAGGGCCAGTTAAAAAATTTTTCTTTTTCGTCATATAACATAGCAGCTGATAGGCCACCAAGGCCTAGCAAGTGCTTTTTGAGGACTTTTGCCTACAACTTTTCCTTGTTTTTTGGTTTTATTGGTCCAATTATCTCTTTAACTATTTTCCACAAATTTTCGATTGAGTTTAAGTCCGTAAATTGCACGGGCTAAGTCATTAATTCGACATTATGGTCCGAAATCCATTTTTTTGCTAGACGCGAAATGTGTTTTGGGTCGTTATTTAGCTAAAATTACCATTTAAATGGAATTCTTCATTCAGCATATTTAAAAAAAAAAAAAAAAAAAGGGTGCTCTAAGCCCCAAAATGGTTTTAAAAATGAAAAAGCTCTTTTTTCACATAAAAATTTTTTTTTTTTTTTTTAGTGTAGTTTTTTTTTCCAAAGATCATACTTTCAAATATGTGAACATCGAACTGAGGATCGAACTACCTATGGCCGCCGTAAAGGAAATTTGCTGAGTTTTGGATAATCATTTTACCACGGTTATATGCACTAAGTATATGTCAAATACTAACTCTTCACAAATTTTCATAAGAATCGTAGATATCAACCCAAATCTTAATCGACTACGCAAAGATTGACTCTAATTTGTATCCGCTTAATAGCCTTCAAAATAGCAGAAAAATCAATCTTTTTATCTTGTTTTATCATAATAACGTTGCATGGTGGCTCAAAATTAATAAAAAAACAGAAAACTGTAAAATACGGATAGCTCAAAATTCCCCACCAAAAGTGGCCCATGATTCCCCACAAGCTATGTCTTGCAACATGGCGGTATGTAAGTGACTTGTTGAAATGTCATGAAGAATTCCTTTTGTATGTTGAAAGGCCAAGGTCCAAAAATTTTTTCCAGACTTGAGTTTTGGAAACATATAATAGATTTGCATATTTTCTGCATGTGGTCTACCGAATTTTTATTCGGAACATAGAAAAAATGTTTAAAACATATTGGGGGTTATCGTGAATCAAGATTCCCGGGGAATTTTCGCAGACTGCCGTGCATTCTCTATTGCAGTTTAAGAAAATTCCCCGGGAATCTTGATTCACGATAACCCCCATTGAAGCAATGGGTGACTCTATTGTTTTGTCCATCATTGTACATATGCACATATAAAAGTATAATAAATTTATATCCATATGTTCTCATAAATATCACGTGATATTTTGCGTTAATCCACCTGTTTTTTTTTTTTTTTTTTCAAGAAACCATTATATTTAAATTATGAATTTTTGGGGAAAAAAAATTTACAAAAAGATCACATGATATACAGACAAATATTCGTGCATATGTACGTACAACAAATGTAGACAATTCCTAACAATTTTGGCAATAACAAGAAAAGAATACAAAAAAAATATTTTTTCCGCTTGATCTTTTTTACCAGAAAGAAGGGGGTGTGTTATTATGATATGTACTTGTTGTTGTTTATTCAAAGCAAATATCAACACATGATCGTTAAATAATGTCGATCGCAGCAAAGATCAATTCCAGTCAAATAAAAAGAAAAAAAAAAGTATTTAAATTTTATTTGGGTGTTTTGCAGTTGTACCGAAATTTTTTTTATAAACTACACATAACAAAAAAGAAAACGTTTTATAAAAACAAATCTGCCATACCTCTATAATTTCACGTGGTGTTGGTCTAAGTTTTTTTTTTTTTTTGTTTTTTTGGCACTACATCAAAATCTAAATTTTATTTTGGTGTGTCATTTGTTTTTATTATTATTGACGTAAAAATTTAAATTATTTGATTTTTCGGTGCAAAAATGTTAAGGAATTGCGTATGTACTTGCGATTAAAAATGATCTACATACTGTTGCCAAGCATGATATTCAAAAACAAACATTTATTAATTTGGTTAAAAGCTGAGAACGACAGCTGTGCCATATACGATTATGTTACAGTAGTTTGTTATTTCATTCGAAATTGTTAAAAAAAAAATGATTTTAAAACTTTGTACACTCCCTGACATTTTTAGATACACAGAGAAAATAAAGTCCAAATATTATTTTTGTCAGATTTCATTCAATTTTTGTTTATCTAAAATATTTGCGAATTCGCATAACGGATGTGGCACTTTAAATGAAAATATGGAGATACATAAAGAGTTGTACTATATACAAAGAGATATATAAAATGGATGAAAACAAAACAATAAATTATTTGTTTATACCGGCTAAGCATCCATCCACTTTTTGTTGTTATTGGTTTTGCAAATAAAAGTTGTTTTCTACTGCGAGATCATCGTTCTAAAAAGACTTAGGTAGGTATACCTACCAAAAAACGAAACAGAAAAGAACAATTTCATGGTCAATTTTTTGTTTTTTTTTTTATTGTAACAGAGGTACATTTTTTCAAAAAAAAAAAACTTGAGTACGAGTATCTCTTAAGGAATAGATAATGAATGTTGCCATGCGAAAAGTACAATATATATTTCTTGCTTTGATGATGCAAATGAGGTGATAATGGATAAAAGAATGTCAAATTGAATTTCTGCTGAGAATAAAAGTTTTATTATCTATTTGTGTTTGGTTTGGGTTGTTGTCAACAAGGCATACCAGTGTTAATTACTGTTTTATGGTATCCGTAAAATATGCGTTCGGTTTTGCTTGATTTCATTGATAAGATAAGGCATTTAATTTATTCATAAACTTTTCCGAATTTTCATTACATTCCAGTATTAATTTTTGCATGAATTGTTTGTGTTATAAAATTTCAGTTCTAAAAATAACTCGTAAAAAATAGGAATCTAAGTATAAAAAATTGCGCATTTAACAAATAAATAGAAATAGATGAATAATAACATCGAATCGTATACATTACTTATTAGTACATAAAATCTATCATTAGACTTTTTTTCTTTAAATAATGGGTGCTATTATTGATTCCGTCGGAAAGCATTTTCCGCGCGGAAGCAAATTTTGCTATAATTGATTCCGAAAATTCGATACATCTGTCATCACTGTTCCGCAAAACAGATAAATTTGGCATTATTGGTTCCGCACGTAATTTGAGAAATTTAACATCCCTGACATCGAAGTGACATTTATTTTTGTGTATTCTTGATTCCGACGGAAAGGTATATTTCAGTATTTTCCTTCCGCGAAATTTTTGTGACGGAACGACAGTAAAAAGTTAAAAATGTATGCTTTTTTGATAATTTTGCTCTTTTTATTGATAAGGAAATTAAGCTAAATATTAAATTTAAATTTTAAACAATTTACTAGTACACAATAGCCGGTTTAATTAAAAATTACAAAATTTATTTTTAAAATAAAACTCAAAATTCATAAAAGAAACACTTCATTTTATTTCATTAAATAAAGGAAACAATTCATCTTTATTCTGATTAGATAAATATCATTTTATAAAAAAAGAAGACACTTTCACATCCGACCCTCTGCGGTGACCAAATGATGAAATGTAAACACTCGGAAAAAAAATTATCAACAAACACTTGTTTACAAGAAACAACTTTAGAGCAACACGCATCTTTATTGAACTCTAAAATGTATAGATAATTAATCTTTAAACCGCACTAAAAAAGCTATTTTATCCACTTGATGTCTACAAAATTATTTGAGATTCATAATTTGCCGCTGTTGACACTTATAATTTTTTTTTTTATCCTTTGTCATCTGTCAAAATGTTAGAGATGTTCTTATTTCAGGGTTCCCAATATTTTCGTTCGATATTCCTCTACCGTCGGAATCAAGAATAGCAGTTTTCATATCGAACGATATTTCTTTCCGCGAAAATTTCCTTATCGAACGGAATCAATAATAGCACCCAATACCTTTCTAAAGTTGTACTATACAGATGTAAGTACGAGTGGCACTACTTATATTTATTTCGGGAACTGTCACTAACTAAAATCTGGCAACACCATAATAAAGCTTGACATTTTTTAGCATAAACGTACTCACAACGTTTTGACGTACAAGTGCTATTTGTTTTGTTTCCAGTGAGTTAAGAAAATCAATTTGGCCAAAAAATGGAAATTTCGAGTAAAAACCTTTTCGTTAGATTATTTTTCACAATTTTCGACGTGGATTATGTCAACAAGAATGTGTCGATATACTCAGTTCTTTGTATGGCGATAAAGCACCGTCAAAAACCACAGTATATGGTTTGTATAGTGAATTCAATTGTGGTCGGAGTTCGGTCACCGACGAATTCCGTGAAGGTCGTCCAAAATCGGTTGTAGTGCCACAAAGCATCGATGCAGTGCATGAACAGATAACTAAAGATCGTCATGTGGCATATTGTGAGATAGAGGCATGCTTGGACATTAGTTACACTCCAATACATTCGATTTTGCATGAACATCTAGTTGTAAAAAACGTTTGTTCTTGTTGGAAACGCCATAATTTATCAATCGCTCAAAAAAAGGCTCGCACCGTTTGGTGTAAGGAAATGATTAAAAAATTCGACCGTGGTGCTTGAAAAGACGTGTTTAAGATCGTGACAGGTGACAAATCATGAATATATGCGTATGAGATGGAAACAAAAAAGCAATCGACCATGTAGGACCTACCACTGTTCCACTTGAGCAATGTAGGACGGTCAATTCTGAGTGGTGCATGACCAATTGTTTGCCGGAAGTCTTCGGAGAAATTCGTAAAACCAACCCTCGAAGACAAATCATTCTCCATCATGACAATGCGAGCTCTCACATATCTCGTGAAACAGGTAAATTTTTGAGCAGTCAAAACATCAAATTGATGACTCATCCTCCGTACAGTCCTGATTTGGCACCCAATGACTTCTTCTTGTTCCCGAACATCAAAGGTAAACTGCGTGGTCAACGATTTACGAGCGCCGAACAAGCAGTTGAAGCGCTCAAAAACCATGTTTTGGAGGTGTCTCAAGAGGAATGGGAAAACTGCTATGAACAAATGGTTTGAACGAATGCAAAAGTGTATTGATCATCAAGCGGAATATTTTGAAAAACAATAAAGTCATTTTCAATTAAAAATGTTTGTTATTATTTGCTATTCCCGAAATATAAGTAGAGCCCTATGTATTTATAGAATTGAGTTATTCATTTTTTGATTTCAAAATGCCACAACTCAGTCAGTTTTTGGAATTTTTCAGTTTTTTAAAAAATGTCAAAAAACCAGTTCTTGATCTTGTGGTGAAGGTAAGCATTTAAAGGATATCTCTCAATAAAGGATTTTCTCGGACCGAGCAATTGAAACAGATCGAATTTTATTATTTTTATCAATAAAACATTTTATTACGAAAATTTTGACGTCTTGATTTGTTCATTTACTAAGAGCTGTCATTTTTCATCCAATCTTCTTCCTGAGGTGCTCGAAATTTTTATAATAAATAATAAATTTTTGTAATAAAATATGTCATTGATAAAAGTAATAAAATTTGAATTTTATTGATTTTTCGCTTCGGAAAAATCTTTGGTATACCTATTGAGAGATACCCATCTCCTGTTCTAATAGAGAAAGAAGAACATTTTGTAAATGTTGATCAGATATAACTGCAATGAGGAATTTTCGGGTTTGTTCATATCAGAGGTTTCAAATCTTTTTTGTCCTCTTGCCAATTAAATAAAAAGTTTAAAATACAATTTAAAAGAAATATCATAATATGAAATTTCAACATTTTTTTAGGCTCTGTTTGCAGGGAAATACCCTACACAGCAGAATTCTGAAAATTTTGCTTATATGGGATGTCCAAATTCACGCAGTTTTTTCTCAGAGTTTCCATTTATAGTTCTTAGTATTTTAGCGAATTTTGGTTGGATTATCTCATAAAATGTTTTCAGTATAGCGTTTTGAAGCCTTTTCTTATATGGGAGGTGCCACGCCCTCTTGTCCGATTTTATCCAGTTTTTGCTTAAAGCTTGCATTTATAGTTCTTAGCATTTCACACTGGTTCAAAATCCTTAAAAGCTGGCCAAAAGTAAAAAAAAAAGTTTTTTTAAATTAACTTTTTATGAACCGTATTGTCTAACAGATATTCATAGACCTCAAACAATTTGTATGAAAGATGCAGGTATTTCTACAATGATCTTGGGATCTCTCCAAAAGTACGCTTCTCAGACACAAAATTCTGTGAGTTAAAAGTAAAAATTAAGTGTTCACTGTAAAAATTATGTGGTTACTGTAAAACTGAACCGAATTTAATGTTTGAATATGGAGTCTCTTCGTAAAAAGAAATATTATCGAACCTCTATATTCAAAACTTGCAATAATTTATACTTTTACGGTAATTATGATTAAGTTAAAATCAAATTATTTCACAAAATCAGTATGCAATGGTTATGAAAAAAGCCCAGAACTAATTTATACCACGTCATACTACCAGGATTTTTTGGATTTAAGAAGATTGAAACCTTTTCTAGCACATATAAAAAAATTAAGGTGCCTTTTTTGCCCTTTTCCTTTGTAGCGATTTTTTCTGAAGCACCCATAGGAAAATTTAACTCATATTGCTTACCAAGTGTCAATATGTGTTGCTCGCCTGAATTGGAAAAATTTTTATATTATAACACAGCTTATACTCCGTGATAACGGAACCCATTTTTATGTGGATTAATTTACCGTTGCACACAACTCTATAAAAGTTAAAGTTTTGAAATAAATTTTTAAATTAGATATAAAAATTGTGCAAGTGTTATTTTTTGCCTTTTTGAAACCGCCATTTTGTTATTTAAAAATCTAACATCAGATTCGTGATCAGTGTTCCCAAAAACCCCCGAGTAAATTTTTTTGTTGGATTTGGTTGAATATTTATGCAATTCGTCCACCATTTTGAATCCGCCATTTTCTTTTTTAAAAATCTAACATCAAATTCGTAATCAGCTATCTCAAAACCCCAGGTGAAAAATTTCGTCTCGAAACTTTAATGATTTCGACTTTTGGCCAGCTTTTAGGGATTTTGAACCAGTGTGCGTCTGAGTAAAAAACGCTTTCAATATAGCGTTTTGAAGCTTTTGCTCATACGAGAGGTACTACGCCTTCTTGTCCGAATTCGCTGCTTAGAGCTTGCGCTTACGATTCTTAGCATTTATCTGTATTTTGGTTGCATTATCGTGAAAAATACTCCAAAAGTTGCATTTTGAAGATATTTTTTGTATGGGCGGTAGACGTGTCCATTGACCGATTTCGCTCATTTTCAATCCCCCGAGCTAACTTTGACGATAGAGGCTGAGTACCAAATTTCATTGAATTATCTGGTTTAGTTTTCCCAAAAAATGTATTCCCACATACAGCCAGCCACCCAGACAGACGGACATGGCTATATCGACTCAGGAGGTGACGCTGATCAAGAATATATATACTTTTCTATATCTGCCACGCCTCCTTCTCCTCATTACAAACGGAAGGACAAAGTGAATATACCCTGGGTGTAGGGTATAATAAATCGCAACGAAATAAAGTGATGAAATGAAAACATTTTGCAATGTTTTTTGCAAAGTTTAAAGAGATAGTACATCGATATTCTAATATATAGTAAGATAATAATAAATTGCGCTGCTTGGAAAGTTTTGGGACAAGATAATTATAGCGTAAAAACAGTCTTGAAATTTGTTAGATAAAAATAAATTATGATTTGCAGTTTTTACGCATTTAAAAATCTGTATCTTAATCTAGTCAAAGATAATATGTTGACTATATTTATTTTATTTTTATAAAGTAACTTAGACAAGGAGCTTTTGTGACGTCAAAGTAAAAATAAAATTGTGAAATGTGTCGTTTGTAATCTGGAATCTTTCACTACAACTCCATCACGTTTGTGTCAAAAACATAGCAAATCAAAAGCGAATATTTATATTGAACTTCTATAAAGAGTTAGCCCCGTGTTGATGAAGTTTAATAAAGTATCGAAAATTTTCGGACATAAAAAAGTCAAACCTTGAAATAATGGCCTTAATTAACCACCAAAATACCCAGTGTGCCAGACAGTTCATATCTTCGCTTTTTTATCCGTTACGGATCCGTTACTGATCCGTTTGCGGGAGAAATTCCAATAATTTTTTTTTCTCTTCCCAAAAAAAAATCGAATAGTTTTTTTTTGGAATTTCTCCCGCCAACGGATCAGTAACGGATCCGTAACGGATAAAAAAGCGGAGATTTGAACCGTCTGGCACACTGGGTAATGTTATTTTGTTAATTTGGATGATTTCGGTGAAGAAGAAGTCCAAAATAGTTCGAGTTATTGCTGACACAAGTCCTAATAACAAATCAACGAGCAAACCAAAGGTCAACAGGAGTAAAATATTTCTTCCACAGTTTGTTTTAACAACCAAGACATTTGGCTGCTTCTTTCGACACACTGGACGCATGATCTGTTCATCTTAGGTGCGACTAAACAGATAGAGTAAGTTAGGGTAATGTGGACTATGCGGGTATTGTGGTGCACCCTTTTATTTCCCATATTAAATACTGTATAACAATTCTGGTTATTTGTGCATATTAAAGCGCGAAAAACATATTTTTTACGCTCTTCGGCTTTTCTATTATGCTCCTTACAAGTGTGCAATTTCTTAACATATGCTGTGACGTCAATTTGACTTTTTTTAGTACACTCCGAATAAGTACATTACTTCCTCAGAACTCTATTTTCTACAATTCAAATAACTCTAATGCATTTGTGAAGCTATTATTCAACGAAAAAATGCATAAGCACGTCTGATTTCATATTTCTTTTACATATTAAATGATTATTTCAAAAAAGTGATGTGTTCGGGTAATGTTGGCCACCCCAATAATATAACGAATATCAACTCTGATTACTATTACACCTTAAAAAGCTAATTACATGTGTGGGATATCCGAGTTTGTGTAATATGGAGTACTATTTTGCATATGTTTCGGAATCCCTTATTATACCCTACACCCAGGGTATATTCACTTTGTCCTTCCGTTTGTAACGCAGAGAAGGAGGCGTGGCAGATATAGAAAAGTATATATATTCTTGATCAGCGTCACCTCCTGAGTCGATATAGCCATGTCCGTCTGTCTGGCTGGCTGGCTGGCTGGCTGGGTGGCTGGCTGTGTGTTGAAATACACTTTTTGGGAAAACTGAGCAAGATAATTCAATGAAACTTGGTACACTGCCTTCGTCACCAAAGTTAGCTCGGGGGATTGAAAATGAGCGAAATCGGTCAACGGACACGCCTACCGCCCATACAAAAAATATATTCAAAATGCAATTTTATGAGTTTTTTTCACGACAATGCAACCAAAATACGCATTAATATTAAAAATTGTAATAAAAACTAAGCGAATTCGGACAAGAGGGCGTGGCACCTTCCATATAAGCAAATGCTTAAAAACGCTATACTGAAAGCGTTTTTTGAAATATTCGAATCAAATTTAACTCAGACACTAAGAATCATAAATGAAAGCTCTCAACAAAAATTAGGTGAAATCGGACAAGGGGGCGTGGTACCTCCCACATAAGCAAAAGTTTCAAAATGCTATACTGAAACAGTTTCTTGAGATAATCGAACCAAGCTTCACTCAAATACTAAATACTATAAATGCACGCTCTAAGCTAAAACTAGACGAACCAGGTCAAGAGGGCGTGGCACCTCCTATATAAGCAAAAGCTTCAAAACGCTTTACTGAAAAAGTTTGTCACTCAGACACTAAAAACTATAAATGCAAGCGCTGAACAAAAACTAGGTGACCTCGGACAAGAGGGCGTAGCAACTCCCATATGAGCAAAATTTGAAAAATACTGCAGTGTAGGGTATTTAATGTTTGGCCAGGCCAAATTTTACACCCTTACTAGTTACTCATTCACTTGTTAGTATGAATTTGGTTTATCTTACTAAATAAAAAATATTCTTTAATAAGCCTATACAGCTATTTTATAGCAATTATAATCTAAAATAATACTACTCGACTTTTAGTCAACAAAAATTGCGAATAAAGGGGCTACTTTAGAAAATGAACAGGGTGATCCACATTACCCGACACTTTTCTATTTCAGCTATTTTTAGGTACTGTTAATTTATTTAGCCTTACGCTTCAAAATGTTAATATTTTATTTTATAAATTATATAATGTTAAAAGCAATAGAATAACTAATATAAATTAATTGACCAAACTAACCTACTACTATTACTTTGGTAGAAATTGGCGAAAAAGAGAAAAGTAACCACATTACCCGAACTTACTCTATCTCCAAAACATCAAAAGTTTTATATATTGTTATGTATGTATGTATTCTCCTTTGACTCCTAGGAAGATCCCTTGCGATGACTTTGATCTCTTGCCACGAATGTCCCGTTTCTTGGATTTCCTTTTCTAGTGACCTTTTCCAGTTGGTTTTGGGTCTACCACTTCCTCTACTGCCTTGTGGATTCCATTCAAGAGCCTGGCGACAGGCTTCTCTGTGTGGTTTCCGGAGAGTATGACCCATCCATTTCCACTTGCGCAGCTTGACCTCGTTTGATATAGCCCTCTGATTGCATTTTTGATGTAGCTCGGCATTTGAGATAGTGCGAGGCCACCAAATCTTAAGTATACGTCTTAAGCATTTTTTGACGAATACTTGCAGCTTGTTCATTAATTGTTCTGTAACAAGCCACGATTTCACATTCGAATCAAAAATGCGCACTTTCGTTTTGGTGGATAAAACGGAAGAAAACCATATTTTGTTCAGTTCAGCAAACGCGCCCTTCGCTTTTACTATTCTTATTCTTGAGTTTATATCATCTTTTGCTCCACCATTCATGGAGATAATGCTGCCTAGATACGTGAAGCTGTCGACGTTTTCAATATCATCACTGCCAGTTTTAAACGTGGTGTCATTCCTGTTTGCGTTCAGCTTCATGCTTTTAGTCTTGAATGCGTTGATTTTAAAGCCGGTCTTTTGCAATTCCAAGACAAGGTCTTCAATCTTGTTTTGCATATCTGAGTGTTTGGACGATAGAAGGCAAATGTCGTTATGTCTACGCCGGCCATATCAAGGGATAAGATGGGGCAATATACTTTTCTGTGAGACAACAGACAGCATTGGATCTTGCTAGCATTGAAATTGAATTTGTTAGCATGACCTCATTCGAATTGTTTTGAGGTCATAAGAAAGTGTGTCATTTATATACAGTCTTTTTCTCTCAACCTTCAAAGAGCTTGAACGCTTTTTTGAAGGAATATGAATGGCAAATGTTGTTATCGTCTGAAAAGGTATGACTTGTGTTAATATTCGATGACAGAAGAAAAAAAATGTGGGCAAATGAAAAAAGTACGTCTTGAGAATCTCGGCTATTTAGCAAAAACTGAATTTTTGGGGATAAGAAGAACACAGGAATTTTTTTACAAGATTTTAATAGACCTATCAGCTGTAATCACAATAATCAGTATAATAACATCTATGCGTATTGTAAAGAGAAAAGTAGAAAAAATCGATAACGAAAATGAAAATTGTATTATAAACACTCCCACTCCCACTTCCACCCACACTATCTTCAATTTGTGTTATACCAACCAACAGTCAGCCAAATCATTTGTTTACCTACAACATACACTAACTGTTACATCATTATAAAATTTTCGGATAGTAACTATGAGAACGCCATTTATACGCTTACCTCAGTGGCAATTTTGTCCTGTAGTTCTTTTCCCTTGTGTCCATATTTAAACGGTTCTTCTAGCAGAGGTCCATCTAAATTTTCAGTACCGC
The DNA here is from genome assembly GCA_951812925.1 of Calliopum simillimum. NCBI lineage: Eukaryota > Metazoa > Arthropoda > Insecta > Diptera > Lauxaniidae > Calliopum > Calliopum simillimum. The sequence goes on along the minus strand of OX638370.1, from coordinate 78,915,199 downwards.
TACTGCTAGTCGTCTTCTCAGTTCCGGCATTTGCTGTTTCGTTGTTTTTGGCGTTATTTTTATTAATTTCATCCTGTTTCTCGGCAACATTTAGAGCAGTCGCCTTTGTACGACCAGCGAAAAAACCATTCAGGAGAAAAGCATTCACATAGGAGCTTTTAAATAAACACAAATTTTTCAATGAAGAACTTTTAATCATTATTTCCGTTTTTTTTTTTATGGTAGCGAACAATTAAAACCAACAACAAATTACAAAAATTCCAAATTACAATAATTTCTATATCTATGTACTTTTAATTTTGCGAAAATATTTTGTTTTTTTTCCAATATTTTTTGTTTTTGTTTTTTTTTTTTAAACCGTCAAAACTGATTTGAATTTCAAATTTCTTCGCACATGTAAATCTTTAGCTGTGTTTATATGTCTCGTTCGAAAACCATTCGCTCTTCTTAGCTATCCGCGACCAACTGAAATGGTAACCTTTTGGTTCGCTTCTTTTTACCAAAGCACATAACACATTTCATTCATCTAACCATTCATTGGGTAAAAAGTAGTTTTCGCTTTATGCTCACACTCTGGCTGCCAAATTTTAAGCAGATTATGACTAACAACGATGTACCGTGAGATGAAATGACTGTGCGAAATATTAAATCGAACGATAGCGATAGTGAATCATCCATATCAGAAAAACAAAGAACAGCAAAGAAACTTGTGAACATTTATTTCACATTGCGACCGACAGATGAAATAACTGGCGATAACGATATCTACAATCAGGATATCAAATGAACTTGAGTATGCAAATTATAAGTACATACCAAAAATTGTGTTAAGATTTTTATAGATAAATCCCAAGTAACAAGAAGTGAATGTTGCCAGAATCAAAGGTGGTCAATTTCACTATCATACCCCACCCCCGCGTAGACCCACCATGATTATCCATCTTCAGTTTTTATAGCCGTTCATGGTGAATAGGGATCTTCTAATTACTAAATCAGTGCCAGAACAAATATTTAATTTGGTCCGGAAACAATCCACAAGTTTAATGTACCTTAATTTTTTAAAATTTAACTATCTCAAAACTAGAAAATTGGAGATACTTTAGTTGTAGTATTGAGGTGACGATATAATTTACGGAAGCAAAATGTACGCTGGATTATTTGATGTAGTTTTCTGCATGCCAACCCAGAATGATAACACAGGCACACAAAAAAAAAACAGGGTATATGCCAGAGTGGAGTCCCCCATGTATTTTGGGGCGCTGTGCCCAAATATGACAATAAGAAATCGATCTGATAGCCAATTTTCGCGCTAGCGCCCCCCATTTCCCCCCTTGGTATAAAAATTATTTCAGCCTCAAAATTACCCCCTAGCATCCCCTTATAACCGCCCAGAGGGGGTTGAAAGTATTTTTTTTTGAAAATAAAAAATGTTAGTAATTTTATGGTTTTTCAGTGGTTTCATAAAACTTGTTGTTCCAAGGTCATCAAAAAATCACGCAACAAACAATTTTCTAAAACATCTTAAACCATTATATACTGTTTTTATGGGTCTTTTAGACCCCTTTCTCAAAAACTGGGCTAGACTGGGTTAATGTGTTCTGCAAAAATATTCTACGGAAAATTTCACTAGGAATCACAAAAGACAAAAAATGCTTAAAACTTACGAATAATGCGTAAAAGGTTATCGACGAAATTTTTTTCTCCTTATTTATTCTATTTTATTAAATTTTTTTACGGAATATTCTTAGGTTTTAAGCATTTTTTGTCTTTTGCAACTCCTAGTGAAATTTTCCGTGGAGTATTTTTATAGAACACATTAACCCATTTTAACTCAGTTTTAGGAAAAAGGATTTAAAGTGACGTTAATATGACGTTATATCAAAAAAAAATCAATGGAGAGCTTTCTGTACCTCTTTATATACCGGAAAAAAAAAACGTTTCAAGCTTACGGTATGCTTTTTACTATACAACTGCTTGTGCGCTGGTACCAATTTTGATAAGAGCTAAAGTTTAATACTCTCTTGCCACGAAATTTCTCTGCTTCTCTGTGCAGGTAAAGATAAAGCATGCCTCTTTAGCAACCAATACATTGCTAAAACTTTGCAGAATTTAGAAACCTTTGGGGGCTCGTTTCTTGATAAAAATTATTTAATGCGATACTCGCTGTTGAATAGCTCTCATGTAACATGTTTTTATCATTGATGAGTCAAAACGTGTTCATTGGTTTGATAAACGACTGAACCGCACGTGGGTTGTATGTCCCATTTTTATTTTATTCATTCTGAACTGTAAATGTTTCTGCTTTATTCGGAATTGGAATTTTGCATGCTGCCGGGACAGGTAGAGCTCGATACGATTCGACTTTAAACATAAATATAAATCCTCAAGCGCTTTGACTAGGCGAGCTCCTTGCATGAAGAACAGATACCTTTTGTAGTCGCTTACTCTGAGTAGAGATGATTTACCTCTTTGCATACTGTTTTGATCGATGAGCCGTTGTGTTCATAGAAACTAAATTCACATTCCATTTTCGGCATCCGTATTCTATATTGACGACACATTGGGCACTGCAAATGCGTTTTTGCAGCTTTGTAGTCGAATGGACAACGCAGTAAGTCCTTACAACCATTTCTGAATCAGTTGGCATTAATTAACCTCATGGACATGTTCATAGCGATGAAATCGTCACCTCAATACTACAACAAATTTTGTAGTTTTGAGAGAAATGCATTTTAAGTTTTTTGAAAATTTGATTTTAGACTTTTTGGTTTTGTTTTTATACCCTGCACCAACCCAAGTTGTATTTACTTTGTCCTTACGTTTGTAACGCAGAGAAGGAGGCGTGGCAGGTATAGAAAAAGTATATATGGGGCATTACATACCGTTGGGGATAGCATTTTGCTTTTGCATCTCCGATTTTTTGTCTTATACGTAGGTTGCCTTTTATATTTCGGGATTGGGCAACACCAATGTCAATAGCTAAAATCTGGCATTACCATAATAAAGATTGACATTTTTTAGCATAAGCGTACTCACTACGTTTTGATGTACAAGTGCTGTTTGTTTTATTTACAGTGAGTTAAGAAAATCAATTTCGCCAAAAATTGGAAATTTCAAGAGAAAGTTTTCGTTCGATTATTTTTCACAACTTCAACGTGGATTATCTCAACAACAGTGCATCGATGAACTTAATTCAATTTTTGGCGATGTAGCTCCATCAAGGACCAGTGTTTATCGATGGTATGGTGAATTCAACCGAGGTCGTAGTTCACTCCAAGACGAATTTCGTGAAGGTCGTCCAAAATCAGTTGTTGTTCAGGAAACCATTGATTCTGTGCGCCAACTGATATTGCAAGATCGTCATGTGACCTATTGTGAGATTGAGACAACCTTAGGCATTAGTGGGACCAGCATACATTCAATATTGCATGAACACCTGGCCGTAAAAAAGGTTTGTTCTCGTTGGAAACCCCATAATTTAGCCATATTTTAAATTATCAATGGAAAAATTGATTTTCTTAACTCACTGTAAACAAAACAAATAGCACTTGTACATCAAAACGTTGTGAGTACGTTTATGCTAAAAAATGTCAAACTTTATTATGGTGTTGCCAGATTTTAGCTATTTACATTAGTATTGCCCAATCCCGAAATATAAAAGGCAACCCTCGTAGTACTAGTTGAGATTAGCATCTATGATTTTTTTAAATTTTTTTCATTGAGCCGTTTCAGAGATATAAATTTTCAAAAAACATTTAGTAGTTTTTTGAAATCCTCGTAACTCCGTCAATAGTCCACCAAATCATAAAAATTTTTTTAAAAGTTTTGTTTTTTTAAGGAAATTTTTGTAAACAAAACCAAAATTTTTTTTAAATAACTTTTTTATTGAATTTTCAACTTTCAAAATTAAATTGCTATTTTTATCAACGATTTTGTTAAAAAAAATTTTAATTTGACTAATTTTAAAACTATTTTTAGAATGGGCAAACAAACGATGGGATCTATTTTTATTTTTTTTTTTTTTTTAATTTTTTAATTAACGAAAAAGTGAGTGAACGAGCACTAAAATATTCTTGTTGCAGGAAGAGGGTAAAAATGTTCACCGACCCTATTAATTTTTCCTCTCCAACATTTGCTCCCACAAAAATTTTATAAAAATATCAAAAAAATTCCTCGTTGCCGCGAGAGGAAAAAATTAATTTAATTACTTTTTTTTCCCAAAATTTTTTTTCGAACAAACAAACCTTTTTATCTACCCCTCCATACAAAATTTTGATAAACATAAAAAATATTCCTCATTGTCGAGAGAGAGAAAAAGTGTTAACAGTCCCTCATTAACTTTTCCTCTCCAATGATTTTCTCAAACATATTATCCCTTTTTTCCACTCCCTAAGGGGGCTCCGATACAAAATTTTGATAAAAACATCAAAAACATACCTCACAGCCGGGAGGCGAAAAAAATGTTCACCGACCCGACCCCTATTAATTTTTTCTCCTCAACACTTTTCTTGAACAAACTATTCTCTTTTTTCCACCACTTAAGGGGCCTCCCATACAAAATTTAGATAGAAATAATCGCCTTTGTATGGGGTGCCCCTTAAGGGGAAGATAAAATGGGCTAGTATGTTCGAAAAAAATTAATGGGGGTCTGTAAAATTTTTTTCGTCTCCCGGCAACGAGGAATTTTTATAAAATTTTTGTAGGGGCACCCCCTTAAGGGGTGAAAAAATGGGTTAGGAAAAATTAATGGGGGTCGATGAACATTTTTTTCGCCTCGCGGCTATGAGGTATTTTTTTTGATGTTTTTTATCAAAATTTTGTATGGGAGCCCCCTTAAGGAGTGGAAAACATCGGGTAGTACGTTTGAAAGAAATGTTGGAGAGGAAAAATTAATGAAGGTCGGTGAACATTTTTTTCCCTCCCGGCAATGAGGAATTTTTTTAATATTTTTATCAAAATGTTATATCTGAGCCCCTTAGTTAGTGGAAAAAAAGAGATATGTTTGAGAAAATCATTGGAGAGGAAAAGTTAATGAGGGACAGTGAACGCTTTATCTCTTTCATGATTTGGTGGACTTTTGACGGAGTCATGAGAATTTCAAAAAACTACTAACTGTTGGTTTTACAGCTTTTTAGTTTTTTGAAAATTTATATCTATGCAATAGACAATATATACTTGATCAGCGTCACCTCCTGAGTCGATATAGCCTTGTCAGTCTGCCTGTCTGTCCGCCTGTGGAAATAATTTTCACGCGAAAATTAAGCAAGATAATTCGATGAAATGTAGTACACTGGCTTCGTCGTAAAAGTTAGCTCGCGGGGTTGAACTTGAGCGAAATCGGCCAACGGACACGCCTACCGCCCATACAAAAAAATATTCAAAATGAAATATTAAGAAAGTAAGTAACAACTCTGAACAAAACCTAGATGAGTTCGGACAAGAGGGCGTTGTTCTTCTCTTATAAGCAAAATTGTCAAAATGCTAAAGTGAAAGCGTTGTTTGAGATAATCCAACCAAATTTCCCTCAGACAAATGCAAGCTCTGTGCAAAACTAGACGCTCTTACTAGTTTTTTTTTTATAACTAAACAATGATGCCACTTTAGAGTTCACTGGTTGGAGCAGGTTGTGCACAAAACCAAGAAGAATTTATAGGCCACTTATCCCAAAATATGATAATTTAATTCACGTACAATAAATGCACGTACAAGAAATGATAATGAAATGATAATATGTATCAAATAAGTCGACTTAAATTGGAAAATTCGTAGAAATAACTTAAAAATTTATTTTCTCTTAAGCTAAGCGTAAAAACAGTTTTTTAATAAAAAAAAAAAAATTAAGTGACGTAATTTAATCGCTTTGACAGATAACGGTAAATAGATTCGACATAAAGTGTAGATAATCCTCTTCGACTAACTGAACATGCGATAGTGGGCTATATTTAGGTTCCTCGGGTGAAAAGTATTCAATATCATCATCAATTTCATAATCATCTTCAACTTCAACGACCTCGTCAGATATATGAACGCGCTTAGTAACATGTGATTGTGTCATTTGTTCACCTTGCCGACGTATAGCTGGTCGAACGGAATTTGGTGTAGATGAAATTGCAGATGGGCTGATTACATTTGTAGTCTCAAATGAATCAATAGCTGGAGGGCGTTGTTTCTGTTGCAAATGTAAGCGACGAACAACGTTGACACGCATGGAACGTAAATCTGAGGAGACTCTACGATTTTTATCGAGACCGCCACGTGATGCAGCCGCTGAACTAGTGCTTGGTCCTTGGGTATCATCATCTGATTCTGGGCGTCGCATAAACACTTGCCCATGTTTACGCCGGTGCCAAATGGCCTTATGTTCGCGAAAATCATTTAAGACTTTCTTACGCAAATACTCATGGTATGTGATCAGTTCAGTGCTTATCTCACGGCGAATTAACTGTTTTTCGCGCGGCGGCAGTTGTGTATTCTTTAGTGCAAGCATACTCTGTGAAGCGGCCAAGAATAGAATATGTTCCAATGCCATTAAACACAATTCGCCATCCAAATTGGAAAGTAATTCATTAGAGGGACAATTTGCAGAGGATACAGATGTTACTGATAATGACTTAGAAAATGGTCGTGGAGCAGTTGAGGTCGTTGTTGTTGCAGTACGATTAGCACTATTGTTATTATCAGCCTCAACAGGCACTGGCAGTGTATTTAAAGGTGCCTCATGAAAAACATAATTTTGCTGCAATTAAAATTTTTTTGTTTTTAATAAGATTCATTTCATTAATGATTTATTCTTGCGTACTCACCAAGCTTAAAGCTTTTGTAAAAACACCAACTACACTAAGTACTGTACCGAAAGTAAGAGTCATCGCATTTTCATTCAATTTTGGAGCACCAAAATGAATTTCGAAAATTGGCTCCCACTGGGATGCCAAAAATTCTGGCTCGCAAATAAGTTCCAAGATACCGGGACTAAATGTTTGTAGACACTTGACACAAGTGATCATTATTTCTGTCAAGCTGTAAAGAAATATTTATGATAAGAAAATTTCAATTGAACCAATTCTTCGGTACCAGAACCTACTCATTAAGCGCAGTTATCACTTCATCTACAAGTCCACCACCATTTACATCACGTAAAATATCCAGCTGAGAACGACGTCCTGCTATTAAGAACTTTAGGTTCTTGGGCTGATGAAACATTGAAATCGAGTGACCCATTAGCATTTGAACACAACGCTAAAAATAGTTTTTTTAGTATTAGATGTCTTACACGATACCACTTATCGTTTATTAATAGAATCATGCTAAATATTTCTTAAGGTCGCAACTCTTTTTTTTTTTAAATTAACTCATTCATCACTCTAACACGAAATTTCTCTAAAAACAAATTGAAACTTACCATTAAATTAAAAAGCGACTGAGCATGTTCTAATCTCCATTGCTTTTCATAGGTAACAAGACTAGCGATTAATGCAACTGCACATTTAATCAGTTCCATTGCAGGTTGCTCTAAAGATTGTTTACCCAATAGCAACGAATCCATTAGATATTCTTCATGAATTCCTACAAACTGCAAAATATCTTTCAAAAACTGATGTTTGTGCTTTTGAAGTAGTACTGTGACCAATTCAATGGCACGTGTATAAACCGGCCACCATTTCTGCACAGTCCATCCACCTGTTTGTTGTTGATTTAAGTTGTATGAAACTTGCAGCAGCTCTTTTGGTGGCAGAATTTTCAGCCATAAATAATCACTTACATCACAGTAAAGAAATTCAGCTGAACAATTTCCTTTGGCAAATACAATTAAAACATCCAACAGTTCAACGGAGAGCTTTTGTTTTGAATACATTTGCAAAATTGAACCAGTACAGCTGAGTAGACGTTGAAACAACTTATTTGCAATAAATGGAAGATCCCAATTACCTGGACCATCGTTGTGAAAAATAACAGCTACTGTCTTAAGCAAATTCAGACTTAAAATCAATGAAGTTGAAGAATTTTCAGTTGGCGTTCTGGCTTGCACCTCAGCTTTGACACAATTCTCCAAATATTGCAACTCCATGCATGCAAATAATACTAACAACCGAATGAAGGAAACTCAATGCAACAGCTGAATCCTTCAGCAATTCGCCAGCTAGTAGATCAGAACACTTTATTGTGATTGCAAGGCAAGCTTCCTTCGCACGTACATGCAAGTCCTCATAACATGAAGCTACTCGACCAAGCAATTGTATAAGTTGTTGAAGCATTTCACGATCCTCTTTCTCTGACTCTGTGTAAGTATGCTTGAAATTCAACAAAACAAAAAGATACATTTCACTTAAAATAATAAATGGTCGCAAGTCTGCTACATAGAGTGACCTCTCCACCAACACAGTGAAACAATGTTCGGCAAGCAATTTCAATTGTTTTTGAGGAATTTCGATTACTTTTGGCTGTTTATTTAAAATTATAATCAAAAAATCTTTAAATGCTTGAAGTCTACACAACCATTCTGGTGCATCATCGCTTATTACTTCATGCGGTGAGGGGAGAACTGGTGGTGTCTTTGGCATTTCGAATACATATTTGAGCCATTTTTCAAAATACAAAGGATCAAATAATTTTGTGATTTCTTTTTTCAGTTCCGTATTTATTTTATTTGGCGTGCAAAAGATTTCAATCCCCATAATGTTTAAAAGCTGTGTATACGCACGCACATTTGGAGAGAATTCGCTAAAAAGTGGTTTGCATAGTTGCTGCCAAAACTTGGGTTTCTGTGTAAGTTCTTCAACTAACATTTGCTTATTGTGCTTCCAAAGTGAATGGAAAATATTCATGATACGGCTGGGTAAGGTATTTTGCACAGTATTAGGTTCTTTCTCTACAGCCTCTAGATAATCTTCCATAAATGTCAAAATACTATCGGCTATTTGGGCTCCTTTGTCTTTTCCAAATATTCGTTTCTCACTTCCAAAGTCGACTTTAAAGAAAGCTTCAGTTACACCAGGTTGTTTGTCAATACAAGCTTCCACAAGTTCCAATACTGCGATCTTCAAAGAATCACTTTCAAATTCATCGGGTAGTTTCTGCAAAAATGTTAACCTTATCTGATCAGGTTCCATGTCCAGACATGCCAGAAGTGACATATTAAACTCTAATGAAATTCGTTTCAGCAATCGACAGGATAGTATTGGAAGCCAACGATCAAATATATTGCTCATATAACTGGTGACAACTGGAATGATGCGAAGAGTGTCACGTTGTTTTGGCTGGGTGTAAATTAGAGCTTCGAGTGGTGTTAGTTCCGTTGATTCAAATATTGTTGTTTTCAAGCGTAATAGCTGCATTAAAATGCGCATCGAAAGACGAACAAGTAACATTAGACCATGTGTTTGCTGCAGCATCCAATTAGATTCCAATTCCATTGTGTGTTGGAGATATGCGTTACCAACAGCAACAAATCTTTAAATAAAAACATTTTTTTTTTTTTAATTTTTTCTGTGGCACAAAGGATTAACAGCTTAATTCGACTTAAGCAAAATAATTTTTGGCTCAATTTTTTTATAGTAAAAAATGGGTAAAATTACTCCACGTTATTCGTGGGCGATTTTCGCTTTTAAATGGGCGTTATTTCACATTTCTAAAATGAAATAAAGAGAACAATAAAAACGAAATAACGCCCTTATATCTAACGAGGCCATCATAAATTGATAAATAAAAATTACGCGTAGTGGTTACCAACACGGGTTTTTATTTGTAATGGGTTTCTACGGCGCAAAAGAAACACAGACAACATAGAAAATCATCTCGATTGTTGTAATTACTTAGAAACAACATACTTATCTGTACATCAATTCAAGGTTGATTACAATTTGTACTTACTTTAGCAGCACAAAGCCATTATCCGAATTTAATAAACTGTAAATGCAAATATCACGCAACATGCATTTATTTTGATCCTTTTTGTCCTTGCTTGTTACCAGAGTAACTGCGTCCAAAATGTCGCATATAAAGCCCATAATTTCAGCATAGATTTTATTCTTTTCATCAGGATTTTGAAAACGCCAAGCGTGCATATGTGGAAATACCTCTCGCAATAAAAACATAAGACCAGGTATTTCAACTTGAAACAGACTATTTTTTTGCATCTGCAAGCAATAATATAAAGACTTCAGTATCACATTAAATTAAATGAAAAGTTTACCTTCGTATATGTTCTCAGAAACGACAGATAAGCCAACAAAAAGTCATAGCATTCTAATTTCTTTTCTACATCAACCAAGTAGCTGCCAACAAGTCTGGAATCGAAACTAAATCCAAGTGCATATTTTTTGTAATCATCAATTGTGTCATTTGTAATGACAGGAAAAATATTCAAATTAATGACACGTGTGAAAATTTCAGTGTCCACTAATGGTAATAATGCTGTACAGACATTTAAGCACGTAGACATCAACTGAACCGGTGGGTTTTGTACAGTTTTAAATTTATTTAAGAGGTCAATGCACATCTCTGTTGGATGCACCATTTCTACACTTATTGCCGATAGTGATTTTGTTCGTTGCAATGCTGATTCTAAGTAATTAAGCCCAGCGTTGACACGTCTTAATCGTTCACTGCTTTGAAAATCCGTATGTACTTGAATAGCTTCATCCAATAAACAATTAATTTCGTTATGCAGTACATTAAAGTAATTTACATCACTACGAAAGTGTACACAAAATCCTTCAGGACGTTCCATGACAGCTGCAGTTGTACCGGCAGGCACTATAAAATCGATACCACGAAAAGGTTTGTAACCGTAATTAAGAACGTACTCATCATCTCCAGTTGCTTCAATTGAGAATTTATTTTCATCATAGAGGTCAGTAAGAATTGGCATTGCTTCCAATTGTGAATAAATCTGTAAAACGATATAACATTTATAGTAAAAATGTTGGAATAATAAATATGTATTATCTATTTGTTAAGAGATAAATTTGTTATGAGTGTTAAAGTAATGAGACCTTTTTGGACTTTTACAGTTACCAAAAATTCATAAATTCTGAGTAAAGTGCCTTTAATTTATACTTACATATTCGCCCTGTCCTCCCTTGGTTAATGCAAGAGCAATCATAGAAACATGCACGAAATCAATTGGAAAGGTCTCCAGCAATGTGGTATATAGAGAACGCACGCCTCCCTCTAAAAAAAAAAACATTTTTCTTTAATATATATTAAATATATTTAAAAAAAAAATTTAATTATTACCTTCATGGCTGCAGAATTCTTTTGCTAATGTTGGCCAAGAAAGCAACTCACACAGCAACTCGTATATAAATGGATGTTTTGCACATGAGCCATCGGCATCAAATAGATCACACATATATTTTAACTGATTGTAAATAGTTTTTCGTGCAATGCGTGAAACTAAACTGTCATTCTGAAATATACTGGATTTTTAGAAAAAAAAAAAATGTTAGAAATTATCGCTGTGCGAACTCACCTTAAATATTGAATTTGCTACAAGTGTTTTAAGATACTCGAAACAGTTTAAGTCCAAAGCACGTTTTCCAAACTGTCTGTATTTTAACAAGCTATCCTCATCCTCTATAATATTAGTACAACGCAAATTTAACATCATCCAAGCAAAGAGTACGGGTCCATTCTCTTGGTTGTGATACATTCGTGAAATATCTTTATCCAATGTACGTATTATTTCCTCTGCTAATGCAGATGACCCGAGTGGGTTTTCAAAGTCTATGCATTTAATAAAGAGCACGATTTCAGAATACGCCGTACGTTTCATAAGCTCAGCATGCAAACTTATGTTCGGATTTAGATAACTTTGTTGCTTGCCAAATGAATGATGTTTAAAACAATTGAAAAGCCGCTTTAAATGATCTACCTCAACTGGTAAATATTCGAAAATAAGCAGGAGAATATGAAGAACTTCGATTGTTTCACGTATATTTCGTTCTGACCAAGTAACAAGTTTGGCATGATAATCAAAGAACTCTCCAGCAGACAATTTTTTAGGTGGGGCTTCATTAATAAGATGTTCCAGTTGTTTTATATACGAATCACGTAATTTGGTAAGCGTTATTTTTTCGACAATTTGCTTATATTCTCGATGATATGGATGATTAGGAACTTTGTAAAAAACCAAGAGATTTTTAACAATCTTCAATACTATCATCCTTTCGAGCGTGTAGTATCCCCAGATGTCATCCAACAACTTTGTCATATTTGCTTCAGTTGAAATAAATGTGGTCAACGAACTCGCCGAACCTCGGTACTCATTGGACAGGTAGTAACAAAGAATTTCCCAGCATTGCTTTGATTCCAGATCCTACAATGAATATGCAGATATATGAAATTAGTGTATGTTTGGGAAAAACAAAATGTTCGTAACGTTAAAAAGAATTGGCGTTAGAAAATAACGCCTGAAATAACGTCTAAAAAATAAAATCATGTAATAGCGGCTAAGCTAAAAACGAAATAACGCCCAAAAATATTTCATTTAGTTTTTTTTTTGGGCATTATTTCATATTTTTTGGCGTTATTTTGTTTTTTGGGCGTTACTTTGTTAAAAAAAGAAAAGAAATAACGCCCGAAAACAAAAAAAAAAAAAAAAAAAAACAAATTGGGTTTTATTTCGTTTATAACGCCAAAAGAATTCATGCAAGATAAACAATTAATCCAAAATTTTTGTTACAAGAAAATTATGCATCAAGCATGAAAAATCATTAGAAAAAACAAACAGTATTTTTTCGGACCTATCCGACTAAAAGACATGGAAGGGGTTTTGCGGAAGAAAACCAGTGCTTGCTGACTTGCATTTCATATAGACTTGTTTCACTCTGTAGATAGATGAAAGTTATGATTTTATGAAAATAATTTAAATATGTGAAGCGCTAGTAGGCGAGGTTGTGTAAGTTCATAAAGGCAAAAGTAATGTCATGATGTAATGTGCATTACTATTCGGTTATTTGACCAATATCATTTTTTCAACTTAATGCCATCAATTCTACACCATCAGCTAAGCTTTCCATGAAAACAGGACACAATTTTATTTAAATAAATAAAAATTGATTAAAAATAAGCGTCGCTCGGATCTGGTTTCGGAGATATAGCCATCGGAAGTTGCGGATAAAGCTTTTCTAAAAATCTATATAAGTTAAAAACGTCTGCAATAATTTCGAAAATAAGGGTGCCATATGAAAGGTAATTTAATAAGCTACAATATGGATCCAGAACTTCCCAAAATTCATCAAAATAATTTTTTATTTTTTCGGTTATAAAGGGTTAATATCAAAAATGTTTGTTTAAATGTTATATAATTTTAAAGGAGATGAATTGAGCTTAATAAATATGTAAATAAAACTGTAGGTCAAAAACGGATTTTTTGCGAAAATTAGTTTTTTGAAAAAAAAAAAATCGGTCCAAATTTCAGAAAAGTCGTAATATCTCGAAAACTACGTGCCAGATTTCAAAAACTTCTGGATCAATATTGTAGCTTATTAAATAACATTCTTCTTACTTCCGATGGCTATATCTCCGAAACCAGATCCGCGCGACACTTTTTGATCACATATTTATTCTTAGATTTCAAAAGCACATAAGAAAATATTTGGTTTATAATCAATTTCGATTTGCAGCTAAACTGTATTTAAGCCAAATAATCTAAATCCATTTCATTTTAGTACTCACTAGCAATTCTTGTAGCCTTTGCGTAAATGGAAGCAACTTCTCCTGTTTCTTTTCTTTGAGTAAATTTTCCAAGTCAGTATTTGATGCACTTGTTTCCTTGAATTGTAGTAGTCCATCTTGCAGTTCTTTTGATACATTCAATAGTTCTTCCAATACTGTATTTTCAGGAGTCTCGTGGTGAATGCCAGAAACAAGTTGCCACAGATGCTTCCAGTCAGTTCTGGCAAAGAAGAGAAGCACGTGTAATGGACTTGTTATAAGAAATATATGTAAACACTCACATGATACTACCGCTACTAGTAGCCATTATTTACAAGAATTATATTTTTAATAATGATTTCTTGTTTCAAATTTAGCAATTTATTCCCAAAAATTCTCCAAATAAAAGGATCGGCAGCTACCGCTTTTTTTAGCATTAAAGCTGTCAATATCAGCTGTGAACTGAAAGCGAATGAAAAATTGTAATAGATGCAGCAGCAATAGAACACAACAGAGACAGCCCAGCAAAAAACGTTACACATTTTGTCGTCCAAAGCAAAGACCCTACTGCGTTTATCGATCGGTAATAGATAAACGCCTTTTTTTCGATTAGCGATTGTCTTTTCTATTGCGTTCAGCGATCAATAGAATGTTTATCGACTGTGAATAGCAACTTAATCGATGGCTGGGAACAGATACAGTTTAGCCTCCAATCGAAATTGATTATAAACCAAATATTTTCTTATGTGCTTTTAAAATCTAAGGATAAATATGGAATCTAAAAGTGTCGCTCGGATCTGGTTTCGGAGATATAGACATCGGAAGTTCGGGATATAGCTTTTCTAAAAATCTATATAAGTTGAAAACGGCTGCATTGATTTCCAAAATATGGGTGTCATATGAAAGGTAATTTAATAAACTACAATATTGATTCAGAAATTTTTGAAATCTGGATCGTAGTTTTCGAGATATTACGCATTTTCTGAATTTTAGTCCGATTTAAAAAAAAAAAAACGGTTTTTTTCCAAAAAATCCGTTATTAACCTACAGTTTTATTAACATATTTATAAAGCGTAATTCATCCCCTTCAAAATGATATAAAATTTAAACAAAAATTTTTGATATTAATCCATTATAACCGAAAAAGTTAAAAATCGTTTTAATGAATTTTGGGAAGTTTTTGAAATTTTTTTGATATGATGTGTTCTCTTTGACAATATGAACATTAAAATGAATTTAAATCGATTATATCTCATAGTATATCGAACACGGGCTTCGCTAGCCACAGTAATTTTACATAAGAGTAGGGGTAAGTGGGCGGCCTGCGGCCGCAACTCAGGATTTAAAACTCCCAAAAATCTAACACCGGCTTCGCGGCGGCCTTCGGCCGCGGATCAGTCTATAATATATCCAACACCTAGCTTGCTAGCCACAGTAATTTTACATAAGAGTAGGGGTAGGTGGGCGGCCTGCGGCCGCAACTCAGGATTTAAAACTCCCAAAAATCCAACACCGGCTTCGCGGCGGCCTTCGGCCGCGGATCAGTCTATAATATATCCAACACCTAGTTTGCTAGCCACAGTAATTTTAAATAAGAGTAGAGGTTTATCAATAAAACGCTTTTGCTTTATTTTAATTTTTTTATTTATATGTCCAATGGTCCAAATTTGTAAACCAATGCTTGATTAGTATATAGTATAGTATATAGTATAAATATAAACATTTAAAATATGTTTTAATGCTCATATTGTCAAAGAGAACATATCATATCAAAAAAATGTAAAATACTTCTCAAAATTCATCAAAATGATTTTTAAATTTTTCGGTTATAAGGGGTTAATATCAAAAATTTTTATTAAAATGTTATATCATTTTAAAGGAGATGAATTGAGCTTTATATATATGTTAATAAAATTGTACAGTAATAACGGATTTTTTGGAGAAATAACGATTTTTTTTTTAAAAATCAGTCCAAATTTCAGAAAAGTCGTAATATCTCGAAAACTACGAGCCAGATTCCGAAAATTTCTGAACCAATATTGTAGCTTATTAAATTACCTTTCATATGACACCCATATTTTGGAAATCAATGCAGCCGTTTTCAACTTATATAGATTTTTAGAAAGCTATATCCCGAACTTCCGATGTCTATATCTCCGAAACCAGATCCGAGCGACACTTTTAGATTCCATATTTATCCTTAGATTTTAAAAGCACATAAGAAAATATTTGGTTTATAATCAATTTCGATTGGAGGCTAAACTGTATTTAAGCCGATGGCTGTTCTATCAGTTTGTTTTGATAGATGAATAATTTTGTTGAAATATTTTGCACAAACAAAACAGAAAATGGATAAAAGGTAAAAATTTTTGTAATAAAAATGGTTTTACAGCAGTGACTGTAATAACTAATACATTAAAAATTATTTAGCTAATTGCGGAGCAACAACAGAAACCAACTTGAGCGGTTTGCACAAAATCACAGGAAGGAGTAAGCAGAAAGCTGTTTTCATCTTTCTCTGTCGTCGGACAACCATAATCTCCAAACAACTCATGTTATGTTATTAATTTGTCCTGAAATATTTCTAATTTAATTAAGGGGGCATTCGCTTTTGTAATTGAAAAGAAAAACACTTTTTAAAAATTTTATTATGAAAAAACTATTATAGTTGTTGACAAAATTTCTTTTGGACATTGTTAAGCACTGTTTAAGAAATATGAAAAAAAAATTTTTTTTTTATTTTTAGTTTCCCTTAGCTGCTGTAGAGGGCGCCATCCAAAAGATACTTTTTAAACGGTAAGAAATATTTTAAACCTCCTGTAACAGATTTTTGAAAAATTCAAAATGGATGTTATTCTTGAGACTCAAAACTATACAATAAGCCTTTAAAATTCATACTTTTTTTATATTTTGAAGTTTTTGTATGAATATTTATGAAAAATGCGATAAAATTTAGGGACTTAACCTCGAAAAAGCCCCGTAAAAAAAAGGGGTGCGTATTTTTTAAAACTTTCAGAGGTTTATTGTTTAATATTTTTTATGAGTAAACGAATGCTTTTTGGCTTTTTAAGATCCGTCCAGCAGATTCGGAGAAAATTTCCTACCAGTTTGGAAAGTAACTTTTGGATGACGCCCTCTACACCAGCCAAGGGAAACTAAAAATAAAAAATAATAAAATTTTTTTCATATTTTTTGGACAATACTTAACCCATTAGTGCCCAGCGGGAACCACGGTAGATAGAAAGTTGAAATTTTCAGGATGGAGCCTTCAGACCTCAAACTATATTTGTAAAAATTTGCTATACCTTGCTCAGGAGCGGCTCAGTGACTGGGTGCCGTATGGCACCGCTGGGCATTCATACACATTTTTTTTTTTTTATGTAACAGGAAAACTTTTCTCTTTTTAATAAAAAATGTCCTTGTATGTACTTCAAACAATTAAATTATATATTGTTTATCACTAACTAGTCAAAAGAAAGCTATAAACTGAGATTATAGCATAATTAAGGAGAAAAGTAATAGTATGTTCGACTGCAAGGATTAAATCCTGCTGAGGCGAAACTCTTGTTAGCAAATGCAATAAAGCATTCAAATGGCTCGATAATTAAAACTTATTCCTTAAAAGCCAAAAATAAAAACTCAACATGTAGATTTTATACTATACAAATTGTGTTGTGATGAAAGAAAACACCCACTTACATACAACATGTATTGTTGGCTAATGCCCAGCGGTGCCGTACGACACATAGAGAAACAATAACTTTCGTGCTAGGTAATGCCCAGCGATGCCGTACGGCACTTACAAAAAAAAAAAAATTTTTCGCTAGTTATTGCCCAGCGGTGCCGTACGGCATTCTGGTTTTTCAAATCATCACAACTCTTTTAATTTTGCACAGATTTTAATGTTTTTGATTTTAAAATATTAATTAATCTCTCTAGAATAAAACTATGTAAAAAAATTTTCAAAAGATACACCCAAATAGCAATAAAAGGTGATTGTTTACCTGCGGTACCGCGGCATTGCAAAATTTTTCACTTCGCGCACAAGACACAATTTAAAAACAACCACTGCAGCGAGCACTTGACACAAACTAACAAACAATTGATTTTGAATGAAAGGGAAAACATTCAAATTGTTAATTATCTGTTCTGCAAAGTCAAATGTTGCTTTGGTTATTTTTAAATAACTTTTAAAGTGAAAAAATTTTTGGGTGCCGTTGGGCATTAATGGGTTAACAATGTTCAAAAGAAATTTTATCAAAAAATATAATAGTTTTTACATAATAAAATTTTCAAAAAGTGTTTGTTTGTTTTCAATTACAAAAGCGAATATCCCCTTAAATAAATTAGAAATATTTCAGGACAAATTAATAACATAACATGAGTTGTTTGGAAATGAACTGCTGACAAAATAAAATATTCGCAGTATTACAGCTGTCAATTGGAAATTTTATTGCCAATAGATAACCGCAATAGAGGCCAAAGAGAAAAAATCCAAGAGTATCTAAAATAGTTTTGTTTTAGAGGATTATTTTTAGTGTTTAATTAAACACTTTCTGAAAAACATATAGGAAAGCAACAACTAGAGTGCTTAATTTAACACAGATAAATTTGAGTGTTTAAATATTAAGAATAAACTAGACTGTTGAAGTTGCCATACTACTCTGAATATTAGTATTTTAACATAGTGGCACTACATTTTCACCAATTGTCTTGGTAAGTGGAGGGAAGTGGTGCGGAAACGAAAAGCAGAATAAAGTTTAAGCAAAATAAGAAGAAGGAGAATAGTGATAACTACGTGTTAACACGCTGCGGTCTAAAATACAGCTAAAATTTCATTACATAGACATTCATAATCAAAATAATCATGTATTTGGTGATTATTTTAAGGGGACATTCGCTTTTGTAATTGAAAAGAAAAACACTTTCTAAAAATTTTATTATGAAAAAACTAATATAGTTATTGAGAAAATTTCTTTTGGACATTGTTAAACACTGTTTAAGAAATATGAAATAATTTTTTTTTTTATTTTTAGTTTCCCTTAGCTGCTGTAGAGGGCACCATCCAAAAGTTACTTTTTAAACGGTAGGAAATATTTTAGACCTCCTGTAACAGATTTTTGAAAAATTCAAAATGGATTTTATTCTTGAGACCCAAAACTATACAATAAGCCTTTAAAATTCTTACTTTTTTATATTTTGAAGTTTTTGTATGAATATTTATGAAAAATGCGGAAAAATTGAGGGACTTAACTTCAAAAAACGCCCCGTAAAAAAAAGGAAGGCGTATTTTTTAAAACTTTCAGAGGATTATTGTTTAATATTTTTTATGAGTAATCGAATGCTCTTTGGTTTCTTAAAATCGGTCGAGTAGGTTCTTAGAAAAATTTCCTACCAGTTTGAAAAGTAACTTTTGGATGACGCCCTCTACAGCAGCCAAGGGAAACTAAAAATAAAAAACATACAATTTATTTCATATTTTTTGGACCATACTTAACAATGTTCAAGAGAAATTTTGTCAATAAATATAATAGTTTTTCATAATAAAATTTTCAAAAAGTGTTTTTTTGTTTTCAATTGCGAAAGCGAATGTCCCCTTAATCATGAAATGAATGAGCAAACGATGCCACTTCACGCAATCGAACAGAGTTGTGTTGTAAATTGTTTCACAATTTGTTTCTTTTGGGAGTAAAATGATACAGTTTTCGTGAAGAAATCTACGAGATGGATGAAATAAGTGTTAAATAGCAATCTTTGAATCAGTACCAACAACATTTGAGACATCAAACAAAATTAGCTCACAGTTTGACACAAATTTGGCGCATGAAAAAAAAATAAAACAAAAATGTATTAAAATAACTAGCATTAAAAAAGTAGTAAAATAGTACTAGTAATCTAAAATCACATGAATGTGAACAAAATGTAGTTTTAATCACGAAGCAAAAAGAATTCATGATATTTTTGATCATGAATGTCAATGTAAACTAGCCCTAGTGAGGTTATTTGAGTCATGACTAGGCTTCGTTAATTTATTTGCTGGGTTATTGCTAATAATAGTCGATAAGGGTTTTGCACTCACTCACTCACAGATCGCGCTGCAGGTCGTAGGAACAGCTGATCTTGACAGTTGTGCAGTAGCGCGTATTGTTTATATTTGAATGGATTTATATTGCTTTTTTCCAAGTTTTTTGTTTAATTGTTTAGTTCTTATTTTTTTCTGTTTTTATTATGCTTTAAACATTTAAAAAGTGAAAAATTTATAGCTCTACGAAACACAAGTGCCAAAATTAGACACCAAACAACTCTTGTGCAATTTAGCCAGGTTTTATTTAAATTTAATCAAAATACTTTTACCCGCATTTTTACTCCCAGTTCCGAACAGTACGAATGGATGGAAAATCGCAAATAGATTTTGGGTATCATCATCGTCAAGGCCAAAAAGTTCTGGTTTGTCACATTTGTAGTTTCGGAGAACTATTTAGTTTTTTTTAAAACGGAAATAAGTTGGCGCTTTCCCCCTTTCCTTCTATATTGGGAATCCATCAATGGATTTTAGTTTCGGTATCTTATGAAATGTATGTAATTTGATACTACATAGTGTAAACACATTTTAATTCTGTGGTACAGTTTTCAAGGTACCTATAGCAATTTTTTTAATAATTTGGACGGTTTCTTTCTTCAGTGAACCGTTAATTTCTTTTTTAATAGTATTAACTTAAAACTTTAGGTTAAGGTTAAATTCAGCATTACTTAGGAAGTGTTACATAATTTACGTATTTACTACTACGTACATATATTGTTTCGTATTTCTTATAACTTAAATAAAAGCCTTCATATGGAATATTCTAAAAAACTTTGCCCAAGAAACGATGGGTCTAAAATCAATAGCGAGCTGCCGAAAATTACGTTGAAGTTTTGATGTATGTATGTATCTAGTACTTTAAAATTCAATAAAAAAAAACATTAAATACTTTTAATAATTTTATACATATGAAACAAGAATAAAAAAATTTGAATTCTATTTCTTATTGCATATTAAAGTAGTTCATCAAAACTTCAACGCAATTTACTGTGGCTCGATATTGATTTTAGACCCATGGTTTCTTGGGCAGAGTTTTTTTTGTTGCTATACTCTTTGTCAATTTTTCACCTCCCGAACAAATTGACCCGGCCTAATACATACATATTTCAGACCTTCAATTTTTTAAGCAATTTCTACAGACCATTCTATAAGAATTGCTTTTAAGGAATAATAATTCTTTATAATAACAATAGGAAATACGAATTTCTGATCACCAATGATCCTGGAAATTCCTTTTGAACCTTTTTTAGTCCTTAATTGGGTTTACTTTTCACACTTAACCTGTATTTCTTTTATTTTTAAAAATTTTGGCCTTCTGAATCTCCTCCTAAATCAATTTGCGAACTTTTCCCGTCGATTAGTGGAGAAATATGTAACCAAACAAATACCCAAAACAGTATCCATGTTAAAACTTTAATTTTTTATGATTTTTTGCATAAAAAAATGTTTTATACATCACTTAACAAATTCTTCATTCATTTATTCATACATACATTCCTCAAACAATTCACCTTGCGAAATTCAAAAACTTCCATTGCATTTCTCGAATATGGCAATAATAATTTCATCAGTAACTTAATCACCACTCGTAGAAATATCCTTACTATTTCACCATTTCTAATACAACCATACCACTCTTTAATGGACCAAAAAGTAATATAGAAAAAAAAAAAAAAACATACGAGACCATACCAATCAGAAAATGTCTAGTAAATCTTTTCATGGGATGCTTCAAGCAAGGGTATGTTTTAGCGCTAGGAGTGTATGAATATAGAACGTAAACATTTGATATGAATTCAAAGGGATGCAGAGTAGCAGAGGATTAGTAAGCTGATACAATAACACGAACACAAAAACCATAATTCTATTCATTCACTTGCTATTCATATACCTACGGCAAATGTCTTTTAGTACAAAGTATGTTCGGGGTAGTTTTATTTAGCCCTCTCAGATGCTGCAAGTGAAACGTTGTCATTTCAATTGAGTCTGTAACGCGCAGCAACAACTTTTATGTAGATGTCGATGAGTTCTAGATAAGTTCTACTTTACGAGCAGCAGATATCATAAAACTGTTTCCACCCCGTCGATGTCCTTGCATCGACACACAGAGATCTAAGGAGAGCGTACGCTCTCAGCATCGAGTCCTTGCTTGGCTAAGGCTTCGTGTTAGTAACAGAAAACTATCGAGACAAAGCAGATCTAAAAATTAATAGCGTATGGATTTATTTTACAATTTGCAGTACAAAGAGAAAATTAAAATTTGATAAAAAAGAAACATTTAGTTTTGTTCCTTAAATTTTAAATTAAAAAAGGTGAAAAAATGGACCAAGTTCCGACATCATCACGTGATGAAAGTGAAAGTAAGAATTGTTTAATTTTTTCATATTATTTTTGCATGAACTGAACAAAAGAAAAGAAAAAAAAAAAAAAAATAGACACAGAAAATGTGTATCTAAATGTCCTTAAAAGCAGAATTGTAAAAGTTTGCCGTCATTGCAGTTACAAAAATTGTTATCACAACAGAAATGAGGCTGAAATAGAAGAGATTTTTTTTCCTTTCTTGTGGTGTTACCTTAGCAACCTCATCCCTTTAGCATCGTGGTGAAATAAAATTTTGTATTCTTGAAATTCTGAAAATAAACCCATCTATCATGGTAAATTGACGACGGTGAAAAATTAATGGTGTAAATCTGGTTTTAATGCGAAATTTTTGTAGTGTTTTTTATATTTCGTAATACGAGTAGCTAGTGCGATATCATTGAATTTATATTTTGCAATAATTTCCTCATTACTGAGGAAATCATTTAAATAGTAAAGAATTTTAATATTTTTGCTTTCCAAAATTTGTGAAAATTAAAGTATAAGTACTGGGTATTATTTAAAGCAGAGTTGGCCAACCTTTTCTTGTTTAGTGGCAATTTATGAGTAAAGGAGCGGGACAAATTTCTCAATAAAATCAAGTGTGAGTTTAATAGCGTTAACCTATCGAAATAACATAATAGTCATTACACAAATACAAAGTAATTTTACATTTTTGCGTTGATTTCACATAGGTGCATGCGCTTATGACCAATTCCTTAAAATGTGAAACGTCCGACACCTAATATATAAAAATTAAAGTTTGTTTATTTGTTTGTGTGTTCGTTTTTTATGGACTCGAAAATCACTTGACCGATTGCGATGCAATTTTCTCAGTACGTTGGTATAGATAAGGAAAAGGTTTTAGGCTAGAAAAATGGTCTGTGCCACGTCCCTAAAAAAAGCAAATACGACATATCTCAGAAACTGTTTGACACATAGGAATGAATTTTGGCACTCATGGAAAGGGCACTAAGCCAACAGAGAATCATTAAGAGTTGTAAAATTAAAATCTATTTTTCAAATGTAAATCTCACGAAAAATACCCTATGTATTCGTCATTTCATGGGAATGCCCAAAGGCAAGCTTTTACCTGTAGAAGCTACAAAAAGGATTATTGAGCAATTATTAAGAGATACGCAGTAACTTTTCAAATGAGATACACATGGTCTTTATATAAAAAATGCAACGTATGGCATGGTTTTCTTCAAGTAAATTAAAGTATGTACTATAAAACAAATTACAAATGAGATTTGCATTTATATATATACTTTTTGAAGTTGTAAGCTAGGTAGATTTTTTACCTAAATAAAAACAGGTAGATGATGAAATATTGAACGTCCCCAGAGTAAATATTTGTATACATACATATACTAAAATTGCATTTCGTGCTTATCTTTTAGTTTTCGATAATCTTTTGAACTATTAACATTGCTGAGAATAATTTATCATCCAATGTGTGTTGAAGAAGACATTGCAGTTGATTGTAAGTTGTGTGAACATTTCTGGACCATATTCTTAAAGAGAATTGGTGAAACGCGCATTTCAACTGTATGAAAAATAAGTTAAAAAACAATAATAAATTTTAATAATATCTTATGAACGTTTTTATTTAATTTAAAGCTATAGTATAAACAATTTATTAATTTCAAATAACTTTGTCCTCTATTTTAAGATATTTGTTCAGTGAGCCATTGAAAATTTTAGCAATACATAGTTTGTCTTAGTACAATTCGATTTCTTGTAAAATTTTTGATATATTTAAACTGGCGGGTATGAAAAAACTATGTACATTAAGGACCGTCCACACGTACAGTCTTACCTGCGCAAGCATAATTCGTACAAACTTTTTTTATCGCGTCCACACTACACAGGCAATGCTGTGCAGTTTTCAGTACACTAAATTTTAAAAGAAACATGTGGCTTAGCAAAAATTTTGTTTTCATCTGCATCTTGCCAGTGCAAGCTTAGTTTGCGCAAAAAAGTCTTTGGAAATTGAAAGCACAGACCACACATTTGAACTATGCAAACTTGACTTTTGCCGTCCACACGAACAGACTGCGCAGATAAGTGTTGAAGTAAAGTTGTACGTGTGGACGGCCCTTTAGACTGAACCTCATTTATTTTTATTTTTTTATTCTCTTTTTGCTTTCAAACAGGTTTAGTAATGAAGTGACATCTCCACGAAAAGAATTATTCAGGCCTGTTCCGTAATCCGCGTGGTTTCAGTTACTTTTCACTTTGGAGGGTTTTTGATGAAAATGATGAGTCACACGATAAAAAGTATTAAAGTCTTTTTAGTGGAGAATTACAGGTTCTACAAATAATATTAAAAAAAGTAACTATTTGGGGAATATTTGATAAAGTCGAATGTATTTAGTTATCTTTTAACTTTTCCAACATTTTTCGACCTTTCTAATATGAATACTACTTTATGATATTTCGCTTTTCCAAAACTCTTCGACTATTTAACATTTATGAGGTTCTTAAGCATTTTTCGACCTGTCCAACAAAGTCATATAAATTTCTTCAAATGCTTTCCACATCATTAAGTTTTTTCAAAATTTTTCGATCTTTTTAACATATTCCGAAGTACTTATAACTTATCGACTTTTTCATTTCAAAAATTTGATTTTAATTTGTTTTATTTTGCCTTCATATCAGAGAGGGACTTAGGCAGTTTTGATATTTAGCGGCACATATATGCTTGTAATTAAGACTTTGACTTTTTCAATGCTCTTGGGCCTTGGTAATCTTTTAAACTTATACAGCTGGACAAAATAATAGGTGTGAGCATAATTTTTTTCAAAAACGGTTGTCTATCATATAGTGTTTAATTTTCCTTAAAGAATAAGTTAGTTTTCAACATAAGTATACTTGAGCGTCAAAACATACAAGTATACAGTCATACATACAAGTATACAACATACAGTCTTTACAAATGATAAAAAATAACTTAAAACTTGGTTAATTCATAAAATATAACCAATTTCAGTTGTTCAGAATACTAGGTGTGCCCAACAAACTTGGTAGTAAATATTGAAATTTTGTTAGTTATGTTATTATGTTAGTTTTTCCCGTATTTTACTGAATTGATTAAAACGCATTTAATACCTTGAATATCCGCCATTATTGTTGATGAATTTTTTGACTTTTTGGGAATAGATAATACCAACTTCCGACAAGTTTTTCCAGGAATGTTATACCAAACTTCATCGATAATTTCCAAAGTGGCTGCATTCCATAGTTCATGATATTAAAAGGCATTGTAGTAATTTGCGCATTTATTTTCCTTGCATTTAAAATGATGCATTATGAGTAATAAAAAAAAAAAATGTTTATCATTCATCATTTATTCGTCTATCGGTCAAAAAATTGACTTGGAAGATTAGTAACTTTATATAAACGACATATCTGTATAATATATCATTCTAAAACTGTTTTTCAATACTGCAATGTTAACACATTAAATACATATATACATATATTCGCTTGAATGATCAAAAGGTACATACTTCACACTTTCTACCATACAGTTTAAAATAAGTCCTTTCAATATGCTAATAACTTTTTTCTCACTTCTCCAGATTACTACCAAATAAGTGATGATGATATTGATGAATGCGATGATCTAGGAGAAGACTCACTATTGGAAGAAGCTGATGGTCCACATTTAATAAATGGCGGTCGTGGACCTTATGAACGAGCATGGACTACAGAAGCAACTCGAGCACTTATTCATATACGTGGACCCATGGAGGGACGTTTCACCGAAGGACGTCAAAAACGAACTGCTTTATGGCTGCAGTGTACACGACAGTTACAAAAATTAGGTTTCCGTTATAGTGCAGCCAAAGTGCAGAAAAAGTGGCATAACATATTGATTACATATAATAAGAACTTGGGAAAGAAATATCTTGCAGGATATGTGCATTGGGAATTTTTCGAAGAAATGTTCAAGTACTTGCAGGGTAAAAAAGCAGACTGTGAAATCAGACCAGCGGATATACTACCGCCCAGACCAAAACAGAGACAAAGCAAAAAAATACAGCAGCAGCAACAACAACAACAACAACAACAACAGCAACAACAACTACAACCCATTCATCAAGAGGATGATAATTGCCAGCAGTTCTTTAATATAAATCAAGAAATGATGCAGCCACAAGTTGACATCAAAATCAGCGGTGATTACGAAAATGATCGGATCAGCATGGTTGAAATGAAAAAACCAAAAATAGAGTTCAATGCTTCGTTACCACTTGAAATTTCACATGCCAATGGCTTTGAGCAAAATGCTGAGTCTTCTAGTAATAGGAAAGTACACATAGATTCGCCATTCAATGAATATCTTGATCCGCATAGCCAAGACAGTAATTCGGGCTGGTGGAAAGACTATTTTGAACGAAAATTGCAAGTTGAAAAAGAAAAAATCCAACTGCAAAAGGATATGCATCGTGATTTGATGACCTTTAACAGAACGTCCTTATTGCAGAATGAAAAAATAGAACGCGTAAAAATTGAAGCCATCAACAACCTGACAAGTACCCTACAAAAATACATGGAAACGAGAAATAGAAAGATGTAATATTACTTTATGTTGACATCCTTTTAATGTATATTATATCATTTCTTTTAGTTACTAGTGTTATTTAAGTTTCATCTACACTGTATTTTCTTCCTTAAATAAAGTATAAAAATTTCGCAGCTATGTAATTGGAATTTTATACCGCGGTAATCCAAAAATCATATAAATGAACAAAAACGAAAACGTTGATTTGACAGGGGACTGAGGATTAAATTCCTGCATAAAATAACATTTAGAAAATGTACATATAAACCTAAAACGACACCTGACGACACAGTGTTCAGAAAATTTAATAAAAAGCTGGCTAAAATTTTGAAATTTGAAATCTAAATACCAGCTTACAAAAAACAAAATGGCAGATTAAAAATGATGGACGAAATAGTGCTAAACTGCGCCTACTCGTATACCCACGAAAGCCGATATATCTATGGGAGTATCTGTGGTTGCTTATAATGTGAATCTAAATCGATTTTTCGTGAAACAATTGGCGGACACCTAAACTTTGTTTTTCGGATAATTTATTACTAATATGAAATACTTTACAAACGTTTAAATAGCTTCTATAGGAGCACCTGGAGTAGATAGGGTCGAAATTTAATCTCATCCCGACCACGTCTCAATAGTTAGAAGGACTCTTAAGAACGATTCTAACCATTTAAGCCTTATAAACTTTTTTCGTAAGATGCCTTGCTTTTGAGCAAAAAATTATCTTTAGTATTGGGTGTACAACTTAAAACCCGGAATTTTTTAGCGAAATTTGATGCTTTATTGTGGAAAAATGTTACAATATATTTTATTCAAAGTATTGTCCATTGGAAGCTACAACATTTCCCCATCTTTCAGGCAATTTATGAATTCCATCCCAAAAAAATTGCGCCGGCTTGGCGGCCAAAAATGAATCTATCCAATTTTCGATATCTTGAACTTAAGTGAACCGTATTCCTGATAGGGCATTCTGCATTGATCGGAACAAATGGTAGTCTGATGGTGCAAGGTCGTGGCTATAAGGCGGGTGAGCCAAAACTTCCCATCCACTATTTTCCAAATAGTTTTTCACGGGTCTTTCAACATGCGGCCGAGCGTTGTCATGGTGAAAAATTATTGCTTCGTGTCTGGTCGCATTTTCCGGGCGTTTTTCGATGATGGCACGCTTCAAACGGATTAATTGTGTTCGGTACAGGTCACCTGTGATTGTCTGGCCCGATTTCAACAACTCATAATATAACGGCCCCTTCTGATCCCACCAAATACAAAGCATAACCTTGGCGCCATGGATATTTGGCTTCGAGGTTGATTTGGCTGGTTGGCCGGGTTTCACGTATGACTTTTTGCGCTTGGGATTGTCATAATGGATCCATTTTTCATCCCCAGTCACAATCCGATGCAAAAATGATTTGTTTTAATGGCGCTCAAGCAGCATTTCAGACATACAGAAGCGCCGTTCAACGTCTCTCGGCTTCAACTCATAGGAGACCCAAATACCTTGCTTCTGAATGTATCCGGCGGCTTTCAAACGTTTCGAAATGGCTTGCTGAGTCACTCCCAACGATTTGGCATGCTCGTCTTGTGTTTGACACGAATCCTCATCGAGAAGCTTCTCTAATTCTTCGTCTTCATACTTTTTTGGCTGTCCTGGGCGTTCTTTGTCTTTGATGTCAAAATCGGCACTTTTGAAGCGTTTAAACCATTCAAAACACTGTGTTTTTCCTAAAGCATCGTCGCCATAAACTTCTACAAGCAAACTATGACTTTCCGCAGCAGTTTTCTTTGCAAAAAAATGACCCAACAGAACCTCCCGCAAATGCTGTCTTTTTCTCGAATTTTCAAAGTTATTCATCGTGAAAAATAATAATGATGCACACAAGATAAAATTGTTTTGTTGACTGATTTTGACAGCTGTCAAATGTACCTTCAAAATGACATATATATAAAGTTCGAGCTTTCACGATATTTGTTAGTACGGACATCCTCCGTCAAATTCCGGTTTTTAAGTTGTACACCCAATACAAAAAAATTTATAATTTTTTAACGCCAAAAATTTTCCATTTCACAACTTTTTATATAAACTAGAGTTCGCCTTGTGGCCGAAATTCGACCACTTTGATTTGACCATAAAATAAAAAATCGTCTGCAGTAGTTTCGCCGTGAGAGCGTTTTTTCCATTTAGGTGCGTGGACCCTCCCACTGAAAACATAATGGTCATGTTATCGTTCCTAAGTGCTAACCCTTTCTTCATACCAAATTTCTTTAAAATCAATGCAGCGGTTTAACCGTGAGAGCGTTTTTTCAATTTAGGGGCGTGGCACCGCCCATTTTTAAAAGATATAGTCCTATGCACTGCTCCTCCTCACAACCTTTCCAACAAAAAAAAAAATCAAGCAAATCGGTTGAGATTTTGGTATGGAAACAGGTACTGAACCGATTTCGTTTGCCTATTTATATACTTATGTATAGATCAACCAATGTTGATAATGGCGTGTTTCGTGCATTTTTTGAACTTTTTATAACCTACACCCAGAGTATATTCACTTTGTCATTCCGTTTGTAACGCAGAGAAGGAGGCGTGGTAGGTATGGAAAAGTATATATATTATTGATCAGCGTCACCTCCTGAGTCGGTATAGCCGTGTCCGTCTGTCTGGCTGGCTGGCTGGCTGGCTGGGTGTGCGTGGAAATACACTTTTTGGAAAAACTGAGCAATATAATTCAATGAAATTTGGTATTCTGACTCCGTCGTAAAAGTTAGCTCGGTGGATTGAAAATGAGCCTACCGCCCATACAAAAAATATATTCAAAATGCAATAATAAAAGCATTACTTGCAATAACAGAAGCAAAATACACATAAATACTAGGGATAGTAAGTGCAAGCTCTGAACAAAAATTAGGCGAATTCGGATTAGAGGGCGGGGCACCTCCCATATAAACAAAAGTTTCAAAATGTTATACTGAAGGCGTTTTTTGAGATAACGCAATGAAATTGCACTCAAATACTAGAATCAATAAATCCAAGCTCTGAGAAAAAACTAGGCGACTTCGGACAAGAGGGCATGGTACCTCCCAAAGAATCAAAATTATAAAAAATGTTATACTGAAAACGTTTTTGAGATAACCCAACTAAATTTCACTCAAACACTAACAACATTAATTGCAAACTCTGAGCAAAAAGAAGGCGAAGTAGAACTAGGGGGCGTGGCACTTGCCATATAAGCAATTTGTTCTTATACTCTCCTAGGAGTTACGGAAGAATAAAACAATTTATTTTAATAATAACTTGTATGTACAAGAATATAGCATAGTATTTATCAACTAAGTGTTTAATAATATACTTAAAATGCAGTATAGGGTATTGAGTGTTTGGCCAGGCAAAAGATACCACCCTTACTAGATTTAGGTTAGGATATTTCGGAGAAAAATATAGATACCGACATAGATCAAAAGATAGGCTTTTCTGGTTTCTTGTATTCGTTTTTGTCAATTTTTTTTTATGGTCAAAAAAGGGTTTTTTGGCCGTTGATCGAAAAAGTACCGTTCACTTTTGAAAAAAGGCTTAATATATTTCATCCTAGAGTCATTTTTAACATTTTCCCGAAAAAACATTTTGGGTGCAAGCGCTTATTTTAAATACGATAGGACAGGTGTGCTGCATTTTTTTTATTATAATTTCAACTATGATTGTTTGATTATGGCATAATATCTTGATATTTTAATACGCTGGCCAAAAATGTTCACCCTTTTTTACTATTTTACAAATGGAGTAGTTACGACTTTGAGTTATATACCATTAGAAAGGTATTTGTGTGTAGATTTGCATAAGATGAAAATCGTTTATTATTTTGCTTGTAAGCCAGGTATCATTAAATACAAATTTTATAATATTAACAACAACAATACACGCGGTCACTCATAGCTCCAAAATAGGATGAATCACAAAGAAAAAGACAAAAAGCAGTGACTATGTTTCTTGCTTTGTCGCACCAGGGATGATAAATGAGCTTTCTGTTTTGTACCAAATATCAACAAAAAAAAGTTATAAAAATGTCCAAAAAATATGAATGATAATGTAATTTTATTCAAAATTTGAACAAAACATATTAAAATCTTCACCTTCGCTGTCTTCGATAATAATATCATTAGCTGCTACTCGAGCGAATTGAAGATTTTTAAAAAAAACTTTTGTTTTGGATACATTCCATCTCATTATATTGTTCTCCAATGGATTGTTTTAAAATGGTAAACCTATTATTTTGAACAATACAATCCATAATACTTCCTCCGTAGTGGCTATATCCACTGCTTTTTCGTACTGAATTGCAATTACCTCCATTATATTTGCTAGTTCGATAATCTGCTGTCAGTTAGGCCAATGTAGGATTCATTCACAACGACATTTGCTCTAAGGTCAGATAGAACATTTAAAACTTAATATTTTTATTTGTTTAATAGCAGCAGAAATAACATTTTCTTAATTTTTTTTTTTTGGTTTTGTGGGTTAGGTCACTGTTGCGCTCATAGCCTCATATCACTTATAAATCCTTATTTCCAGGGGTAATATAACCTAAATTTTCATTAAAATTGCTGCCGTCATTTTCGAGTAATATTGAATCAACATTTTTTATGAATAAAAGTGGGCGTGGTACTTCCCCGATGCCACCCATTTTTCGTTTGCTACAAGGACTTGACTCGCACTAGCCACCTACCATATTTCATCAAAATATCTTGTATCCTCATGAGTATCTACAAAGCCCAATCCTAGCTCTTTCTTCATTGTATACTAATACCTAACATTGTCTGAAGTTTCATTAAAATCAAGAGCGTTCGCATTTTAAAATCACTGAGCCAAGCGCAATCAGCGCTGTTGTTGTTTTTTTGGTTGCTCGTTTACAACAATAACAATATTTCAATAATTTTTAAAATTTCGGAGAACTACAACACACGCGAAAAATTGTTTATTGTTTTTTTTTTTTTATGCGAAACAACAAATACAATTTTTCATAAATGTTTTAATTCCGCGAAATTTTGGCGAGCTCAAAAAATAACAAAAATTATTTCTGTGATTGTTGTACTTCTGCGAAATTTGCAAAATATTGAAATATTCTTGTAGTTGTAGGTGAGCCAAAATTGGCTCACTTTTGTTATACACTCACACCCTTGATAAAAATCGCTACTTCCAATTTCGAGAAAAATTTTGGCCTGCTCCAAATATACTTAGTACCCTTGTGCCGCGTCTGGATTGAAATGGATTAAAATTTTAACAATCCATTGTGATACAGAATTGTGTACCAGATTTCTCGGATAGATTTGGATTAAAAATCGGATCACTCCATTTAAATCCTGGAAATATGGATTGCTACGAAGGATTGAAATGGATGAAAATAGACGCAATCTATTTATCTATCTGAATCCATATTTTGATCCAGAATTGTGTACGTTAAATTCAAGATAGATTTTTATTCAGAATTAAAGTCCAACTCCAATCCATTTCAGTCCTTTCCAATTTAAGTATGCATTTGGTAAAAAAGCGCGTTCGACTTCAATCCAGTTAAATCCATTTTTTACCCAACAAGATACTCCATGATTTCCTGCAATAACTGGACTTTGTGGATTTTTGATCATCATAATATTTGAGCATGAACAATATCGTGGGTTCCTGAGATTGTGGTATTTCTCATAGAAATTAAAGTCAGACTCCAATCCATTTGAGTACTTTTCAATCCAAGTAAGCACTTAGAAAAAAAGCGCGATCAACGTCAATCCAGTCTTATCCATTTTAATCTAACTGCAATTATTTTTGTTTATGGAAACCTTTTTTGTTATTGCACTTTATAAACATCAAGTAAATGCCATTTTTAAAGTGAAAACATTGCTCGAATAATAAGTTAATTTTTTATTTTTCAAATCCATTTCAATCCATTAGATTGAAAAAGATTAAAATGGATTGGTATTCAATCCAGAGGTTTCGTGGTCTGGATTGTATGGATCCAAATAGATTCAAGTGGACACTTTCTTGCTCTATATTAATCCATTGGAATCTAGACGCAGCACAAGAGCTGCCTCCGTCGTCAAAGAAAGCTCGTGCGATTGAAAATAACAAAATATTTAAAACGCAATAAATGTTTAAATTAACTTTATTCATTTACTAGTCTTGTATTGACATATAATCGTAACCATAATATTTTTAACTTTTTCTAACATTATATACGCCAATCAATTTCCAATATTGTTGCGATCGAAATGGGAGCGTGATTTTCAGCGGCTCCTGAACCATAACTAAAAATCCACAAATCAGTAGAAAAAATCAAAGCTTCACCAGCGTCAAGACGTATATTTATTGCTGGGCAGCTATTTTCACAAGGACGACGTGGTCTTAATTGAAGATCGAAGAATCCGCTTAATTGTTGCACGAATATTAAACCATACAAGTAGATTTCGCCTCTGTGTCTCGAATAGTTATTTGATATAAGAACCCAACTTGAGTAGTACGGTTCCAGATGTACTGGATAGTAATATGGGCGAGTGACAAAACGCCTTGATGATTTGATTGCTTTAAATTGGCAATTTCGTAGCTGAAGAAACCATTTATCTAAAGAACTTAACGTTTGCATTTTTTGAAGAGCTAAATCTATAGTAAAAAATTTCTTCAGCATAAGATTTGAAGCCAGATCGCAGGGTTTACTTTGGAGGAAATCATTTGTATCGATCATCATTAATTGCAAAAATTTCTGTAGATCCAAAGCGTCATGAGAATCTGTGACTATGACAGGTTGACCACGTTCCAAATAGTTGCGTTCCAATGATGAAAAAGTAATGTTCATAACCGTTGGTATGGCATCTGTAATATAAAATTATTGTATTAAAACTATATCAATTTAAAATGTTGTAGTGGCGCTAACATACCGAGTGTCTCACAAAGTGCACAGTTTTCTATGTCCGTTTCGTATTTATCCACCGTGGTCGTCTTTGCATTTGCAATTGAAATGCGTTCCACTAAACATTTTGAGTTATATAACGGGGTCCAATCCCAATATGGTAATATCTTTATAAGCAACAACCGACCAATGGCCGATAGAAACCACGACAAGCAATCGAAATATTGAAATACAGCAAAAGACATCATCAATATAGCAAGGAAAAATAAAAGTGTTTTGCTCTTCTGAATGTACCACTGCCATAAGAGTGGGCGACAAATAGTTTTGATTTCATCTTTTGAATGCCCGTCTTTTCTGCAAACGCTGAAAAATTCTTCAAAGTTTTTTTCCCATGACTCCTTAGTCAATGAAGTCATATTGCGCTGCGTAGAGAATGTGTGTTGTGCTCAAATCTACAGTTTGCGAAGAAATGATGAGCTACGAATGTTGGAAAAATGCGTTAGCTTTGTTCGCCTGTCCTGAATGAAGCACATGCGCCGCTTGAAAAGCCTGCAATTTCTGTTTAGCGCGATAACAAATTGAAAACTCTAAAACTCAATTTAACACTTCATTTAATTTGCGAAGGAAAAAGGAATGTGATTAGGAGCAGAAATTACAAAGAATCGAACGCAGATGTCTTGATGAAAATACAATGAAAGCGAAACTTACACTGATAAAGGACAGTAAATCACTTAAATACGACACAAACATTTTTTCTGAACATTTACAATACTTAATAAAAAATCTATTCAGATATTTAAAGCATCTTTTAGTGATACCAAATTTAAAAAAAGGCAAAAATTGTTCGAATACCGTATTCCGTTTCACTTACTCACGCCAGGAGTTTGAGATATCCATGCATCAAAGTGCAAATGTCTGTGTTTTGAGGCAATGACCTTTTCCAGGTGACTGTGGTTTCCGGAAGGTATGCCCTTTCCATCTCCATTAGCGTAACTGAAAATAAAAAAGATTCATAACACAGTCCTGCATGGGTTTTCCTTTCTAAGTTTTAAAAAGCGATTTCTATAGATTTAATAGTGCTGATTACGAGAAAAATAGTGAAAAAATTCCAGCATGGCACAATTTTCAGTGATTTAAGTTTAACTTAAGTGCCTTTTTTGTATATACAAGACTACCACGCCTATACTACTGAACGTATCAAAACTATATTTGCACCAGATGTTTTTCTGGTATTCCAACACATTCATTAGAAATATGGGATCGATTGGACAAGGGGTTGTTGTACCCCTCATACAAAAAACTCAAAATAATTGAAAACTTTGTTTGAGTTGCTCCTACGCCTATACCAGTAGGTATATTGAAACCATCTTAACATCATATATCCGCCTGAGATTCCGACAGATTCGTCTTGACAATAGGGGTAATCGAATGCGTTGCGGTGCGGTGCGGTGCGCTCGGTATACAAAGAAAACATACCAAAAACAAAACAAAAAAAAAAAAACGCATATCTACTTACTTGCATTATGAAACTTGATATCTGGATAAATCTTGATCGTACGGGGAGCACCAAAAAAATATATGGTGCAAGAATGGTTTAAATGTGTTGAGTATTTTTGGCGTGATATGGAAGAGTAAGTAAGCACAAACGATTGAATTAATAAGTTTTCAAATGCAGCACAGACGAACAAGGATATCCCTCTTAAAATTACGAGAGTGATTTTTAATGTATATATATTTTAATGCTGAGCCCAAATCCGTTTACAGAATTGCTCTATCACGTACGAATTTCTAGAAATTTCAAAATAACAGTGAAAAACACATAATTTCCATTATGTTTGAGGTTATGAAAACTGGAATATCTCAAAATTCTAACGTGATGGAAATAAACCAAGTTCAGATTCGTGATTAGGAGGTCCCAAACCACCATAATTGGCCTGTGTAATTAATAATCTCCTACTATTCTGCCTCAAAGTTTTTCTCGTACGACACATAGATTAAGAGATATACTAATTCAGAAACTTGTAAAAAAATTACATATAAATGCCACATATTGGACTGTATCTTGAATAAATATTCTCCAGAATTTTTTTCTCAGACTGTAAGGCAAGTTTTATCCATTCTAAGGCCCATGGTTACATATTAATATGTTGATTTGCGATGAAAAGATTTTCGAAAGCTAGACATTTTTACACGCAGAAAAAAAAATTGTATTTCCAACAACTTTATGTTTAAATTCAAGAATTTTCGTTGGTTAAAATCTTCCCAACAACTTTTGCTCTTGTTTTAAGAACGAAATTGTTGTTGATTAATTACAACGAAAAATTTTTGAATCAAGTAAAATGTTGTTGAGAGTTTAAGAACGAAAATTGTTGTTTCAAAAGCGAAACTGTCAATAATATTTAAGAATGAAATAGTTGGGCTTCTTGTTTATTTTTATAAATAATTGTTGAAGTTTTAAGAACGTAAATTGTTCTTTCGGGAAAAAAGTTGTTGCCACAATGATTCTTATGGGCTTTTCAAATAAATGTTACCACATTTTTGGTTTTATGCATTTTATTTAATGTTAATATACTACATATATAAATACAAATTGATTTTTTTTTTAAAAAAGAAGCGTTTTCTGTATTTTGAAGCAAGGATAACTCATAATCTTTGTATGATAGAAAAAAAAAACCAAATTCAGATTCGTAAAAAGAGGGTTTCTACCTATTACTAGCCACAAAAAACAGTAACACTTAAGAATAAAAAATTTTAAATTTTGTAGGGCTTTGATGGTTCAAAAATGCTCAAAGTTGATTTTCCTGAGAAGCTATCCAGAGATGATATAAATTTTTAGTTTTCTATTGTCTGTGAGCTTTAGAAATTCAGAATCTGAAAAAATTTTAAAGTGTAAGAAACTTGCATTTTTAGTTGATTCAAAAGCTTCTCATATAAATGTTTTAAAACTTCTATTTTACAATCATATTGAACTACTAGAAACAGAAAAAACCGAAATATACAAAAATTTGCATGTAAGTTGAGGGTGTGCGTAAATCCAATTAAGTTCATACTATCTGGAAAACTTATGATTGTACGAAAATGCTTATAATTACGTCTCTTACATTTAGAAATAAAAAGACATGGGCCTGGTCATGAACATCGTCCGCAAATTTAAATATCCATAGTTCAAAGCTTTTCCCCAACATTTAGTGGGATCAACAGGGTGTAATTTATCATGAGCTATTCAAAAAAAATGAGGCTATCACAGGACATCTCTATCGCCTTCAATTGATGTGTTTGAGATGAGCCCTAAGAGAAAAACGGCCATTATTTACATAGAGACATGAAAATGTGATTATGTTACATGACAATCAGTCCAAATCTATTTGGAAACGCTTAAATGTGTAGTCTTGCGCCATTCGCCATATTTACCAAACAAAGCTGCATCCAATTATCACATACATACATTCGATGGGACATATTCTGGATGAACAGCGCTTCCCTTTCATTAGTAAGTTATCTTCATATTATGCTGCTAGAAAGATTGGAAAAAATAGTGTTGAGTGATGAGCAACACCTTGAATGAAATATTTTTTACCCTTATACTTTAAATAAATCATTTTCTAATAAAAAACAGCGAGAACTTATTCAATAAAATTAAATGAATTTATTTTAGACGGAAAAGAGTGATTGAAGTTTTGCTTTTCAAAATTTTTCATCTTGACAAATTTAAAAAACAAATGTACTAAGAATAAAATTGTTGATTTAAGAATAAAATATTTATTTCAAAAACTTGAGAATAACAATTTTTTAAGAACGAAAAATTGTTGTTTTAACAATCTTTTTTTTTCTGAGTGTAAGAAATATTTCCTAAGCCGTAAGTCGGACGTTAAAAAGATATAGCACAAGGGGACTAACTAAAGTTCATTGAGTTGGCTAGTTTATTTATTGCTTTCCTACGATATTTCTTTTTAAATTTCAGAAAGATGATAACTGATGAAAATTCGAAAAAAATTAGCTTAAATCTTCATCCGAAGAAAAAAATGTGGCCCTGGTCTAGAATTAAATTGGCGAAGATTCACGATTTTCTCAAGACATGATTGCTGATGATTTACAGTTAAATGCCATGGCTGTCTCGGGAATATTGGATAATGATCTGCTGTACATGACGAAATTTGCACAATGACTTGCATGAATTTTAAATGTGATCCAAAAATAAGCTCAAGTAAGTATTCCCCAATATTTCATAAACCAGTTAAGCTTGGTTTTATAAGTACGACCCGGAAACGGTTGCATGATATAGAGGCCGGAACGAACAAATCCTCCTATTGAAGCAAATAAAAAAAAAACAAGCAACAAAAGTGATGATGTCTATTCTCATAAATACTCGACAGACAGTAACTGTACACTAAAAGTTATCGAAAAGTTGTTAAAAAACCAACAAATAAATAAATGCCGTCGCTACTCGTAACAACTTGATAATGCGCCAGCTCATACTGCTGAAATTACATATAGCTTTATAGCGGTCCCTGGTTAGATTAGGTTAGGTTAGATCCGGGAGATGACCATGTTGTCATCATTAACTTAGGCCTCGAAAATAGGCCCATTGTATACCCGATACTAAGAGCTTTAGCAAAAAAAGTCTAAGCGAACCACTTGGATGTACATATATGAAGCAAAACACGCCAAGCGTACCAGCTGAACATTTTTTTGTCTCCGATTTCGCTCAAATTTGGCAACAATCCGGGAGGATTTAGTTCTAGTACCTTGTTGTTAAAATACAGGGTGTTGGATTTGGCGTTTTTAGTCTTTTAATGAAAAGGGTGTTTTTTCAAAAATTTATAGCTTATACCAAAGTTTGTAAATTGATATACTTATGTTAGTGACTGGTCCAATTCATTTTTAAGTGTTCTTTTTATAAAAAAATATGAGTTGGTGAAAAAAATTTTTACACCAAAATTTTTTAAACTTAAAAATTCTTTTGAATTTTTTTTGAAAAAACCCTCCTTAAATTTTTTTAAAAAGTTCTTTAAATTAAAGCATAATTTATAAGCTTTAAAATGTTGTATGACACAAGATAGGATTCGGCCGCTAGATGAGAGTTGTTCTAAAAAATACAAAAATTTGAGGGTGTAGCACTGTGGAAATAATTATAGTAAAGAAATCGAGAAGTTTTACGATTTTAATAATAGCACTGTTTTAATAAGTGAATCTAGAGACCAAAAAACTGTTTCAAAAATTAATGGCGAGAGAATAAAAAAGCATGGAGATTTAAAATAGATAAACAAAAATAAGGTGGCTCTGGCAATCCTATATGTAATACTTTGTATATGAAAGAAATAATGCTACCTATTTAAAGTCTGCTTTGAAATTTATTTATTCGATATACATATAGTATGTATGTACAATTGATTAAGTGTCTTAATAATTTCAATAATTTCTTCCAATGCTAATTTTTATTGCAATATCGCATTATTCATCCTTCTCTACAGAATTGCGTGGAGGACCATGATGTTTACCCATCTTTGACATAGGACAACTCTTGAAGAATTCCCGATGTTCATTGCACTGCGGACTGTCATTCCAATATGCAGCAGGACAATTCTTAAACATTTTTCCCATGGCACAACCAATCACAAATCCAGCACCAGAAGTGCACTGTGGGCGTCTCATTTTGTCTGAGGGTGTTGGACGTGGGTTATTCTTCATTCGCTCTTCCATTTTACTTTTGAATTCTTTAGCTTTTGTAGCGCAGGTTGTGAAAGCCTCCTCGGCAATGGGTATCATATCTGGAGCATCATCCTCTAAGGCTTTTTCCAAAAAGACCTTCAGTGCAGCTGCGTTCAATTCGTTATTGTCAAAAATACCAGTCTCATTAACAACGCACTCCATGAAGCACTGCAAGTATTAGATTTAAAGGAAAAATTTTGTAATTTTTTTGTTGTAAATAAATATTAATTAGTTTTTTCACTTGATGGTGATGAGGATGGGGATGTGGCTTTGGATGTGGCTTGGATGAGTCAGAGCTATCATCAATATTTGATTCGCCAGAGGTTGGTGATTGTGATTTACATTTTAGTTTAATTTCTTCAGGAATAACGTCTGGAATAGCGCAGCATGTCCTGGGATCCTGCAACAAAATTCAAGCGTTTAAAATTTTTGTTTTTCAATTTCACGTACAAAACCTTACCATGCGTTCAGGCCGTTTTTCACAATCGACATCTGCCGAAATACCCTGAAAAAATAATTACGGTAATTAAATTTTTACATGAAATCCTTTGAGCTGTATTCCTACCAGGCATAATCCAGCAATTACGAATAAAATTGTTATTTTCTGTGAGCCGCACATATTGATGGATATATTTTCTTTAGTTATGTTAGAGCTATACTGATTTCACAACTCATCCAAATCTGGTTTTATACTTTAATATTTAATTTGAAATAAATGAAAATTTGCGTGATCATTCGGTGAAATTAATTCGTTCGCTAATTCCTTTGTAAATATAATTAGTATTCCAGGTGAACTGATTATTTTATATTAACAAATAAAGAGAGGTATGAAAAAATTTAATGTTTTTGTAGAGTCAGTAGAGTCAAAACACAAATTGCCTGTTAATTATTTTTTTTATCTGAACTATCTTACATTGTAAAAATGTAAGCCTAAAAACTAATTCAGAAGAAGCTACTGGAAATAACAACATGATTTATAACCAGATAATTTTTCTTATTGGAGATTTGTTCGTTTCCAAAATTGAAAAACTATTTAATTTGAAAATAATGCAGTCCTGCATGCTTCGAAATATTTAAATCAACCCCTCCTCCAAACCAGTTAATTTACTAAATTTAATCGAACTTCCTCAAAAATACCGCTAGCCTAACGAAGTCTCCCAGGAGAAAACACTGTGAATATGCCAATATTGAGAGTACTCCACAAAACGTGTAATTCTATGAAAAACCTCGTAACTTTTCGCAAATATTCCATTGCAATGGAAAAAATTTAAATTGATCGTCGACTCCTAAAAATTTTCTTAATGTTATTGACATCTTCGGAAACGAGCCAATAGGGTAAACGCGGGAGATATGGCACCCTTTTCGTTAAACTGCTGTGAAACCAGAATTAAAAGAGATTAAAAAAAAAAACTATACACAAATTTATTCTTTCATTAATTTAAAACAAAAAACAGTGCCAAATCACCCGAGACTACGGGTGATATGGCACAAATGATGTACATGTTTCATGTAACCACATACAGCACATAACGCATTTAATCTAATCGTCTTATTTAGTGGTTAGTAGCTATGGGCTAGTTTGTATGGGCATTTTTAAAAATTAACTTTTTATACCCAGCGGTGGTTTTTTATGTGAGGTTTGATGAAAAAGTGAGTGAGCCAAAATTTAGAGGGGGTGGGGTGGGTCTAACCCTTGCCAGATTTGAGTCAAAGTTCGAGTTTCGGGGGTAAAATTTTGAAAAAAGCTCCTAACTGCCAATCAGTTGCACTTACAGGCATAAAAAGTATGACCAACCCCCATTAAATTTTCTACCCCAATATTTTCACCGAACATACTTACCTCCTATCTTCACCCCTTAAGGTCGCTCCCATATAAGCATTAATTTTCATGACATTTTTATAAATTCGCTCTCCACCACCCCCAGGCTGCCCCTACATTGTTCAAAAGTGTGACCTACCCCCATTATTTTTTCTACCCCATCATTTTCACGAAACATACTTACCCCCTATCTCCACCCCCTAGGGGTGCTCCCATACAAAAATATGTTAATTATGTTAATTAATAAACACTTTTGCTGTCATCACCCCTACTGCCCCCATAGTGCTACTTAGGAAGGTAAAATGTATAACCGACCCCCATTAATTTTTCCAGCCCGACAATTTTGCTACACAAACTTGCCCTCTATCTCCGTCCTTTACCTTTACCGGATGGTACGATCGGCACACCCAGTAACTGCTCGTTGCCGTCATACGTGATACGCGTTTTTTTTTTTTAATTCAAAACCACTGTAACTGTGTCAATTAATTTTGGTAACAGAACCAATATTAGTACACCAGAACAAAGTCGCACCCCGGACCGCCTTTGTATGAGGTCACCCCTAGAGGGCGGAAATAGAGGGCAAGTATGTTTTGTAAAATTGTCGGGCTAGAAAAAATTATAGGGGTCGGTCATACATTTTACCTTCCTAAGTTGCACTATAGGGGCAGGGGTGATGAGAGCAAAAATGTTTATTAATTAACATAAATATGAGTATTTTTGTATGGGAGCACCCCTAGTGGGTGGAGATAGGGGGTAAGTCTGTTTCTTGAAAATGATGGGGTGGAAAAAATAATGGGGGTAGGTCATACTTTTGAACAATGTAGGGGCAGGGGCAGCCTGGGGGTGGTGGTGGTCGGTTTTATAAAAATGTCATGAAAATTAAGGCTTATAAGGGAACGACCCTAAGGGGTGAAGATAGGAGGTAAGTATGTTCGTTGAAAATGTTGGGGTGGAAAATTTAATAGGGATTGGTCATACATTTTATGCCTGTAAGTACAACTGGTTGGCAGTTAGGAGCTTTTTCAAAATTTTACCCCTGAAACTCGAACTTTGACTCAAATCTGGCAAGGGTTAGACCCACACCACCCCCTCCAAATTTTGGCTCACTTACTTTTTCATCGAACCTCACATAAAAAACCACCGCAGGGTATAAAAATCGAAAAATTTTAATTAAGCCCATAGCTAGTGGTTAGTCGATATTTTTTTCCCCATCCAACGCATTCATTTTCGCCTTAATCTTCAGGCCCATCAGATTCATCTGGAAATACAACATTTTCATAAGCTTCATCAGAAGGAGCTTAGTTAAATTACCAACTTGCGTTTATAAGTTTTCTTCTTTGGTTTTGTCTTTCTTTTCAAATTTTTTATTTTCTGCTGGACCACATTTTTGGAAGACGTTAAAATCCTTGCCGATGTCGTTGATACAAGCGCTATTTTTTTTTAAGACATTTTCATGTTTTTCTAGCATATCCTAAGGAAAACTTCAAATTAATCAAATAAAAATGAAAACATTG
Organism: Calliopum simillimum; assembly: GCA_951812925.1. Classification (NCBI taxonomy): domain Eukaryota; kingdom Metazoa; phylum Arthropoda; class Insecta; order Diptera; family Lauxaniidae; genus Calliopum; species Calliopum simillimum. The sequence goes on along the minus strand of OX638370.1, from coordinate 78,872,607 downwards.
AAGGTCCTAACTGACTAAAATTCTGCGGCTCTGTGGCACATTGTAGCACTTCGGCCATATTTTGCTCTTTATTGTTCTCAATGCAATCCTGTAAAAAAGACGTGATCTGAAATTTTATTTGGACTGAAATTGTAAATCTTAGTGGATGAAAATCCAGAAGTACTGTTTGAAACACTTGCTGCTTTGGCTCAAGCCTCACACAAAAGCTTAATGTGCTTGGTTCTAGAATGCTTTTCCCGTCTTATAACAGATGCTGGTTGTTGGCCATTCACATCCAGAGTTCAGTCATGTTAATGTTCAACTAAGTATTGAAAGGCTTAGCACTAAGTAAGAACATTTGTACTCTCAAATATCTTATAACATGCAAAGGGAGGTATGGCATCAGAACCATATCACCCGCAGTAGTGGGGTGCCATATCTCCCTTTCGGTATATACCGAGTAAAAATGCAACGAAACGAATAAACATGTTCACTCGCGCTCGTTTTCATCCAAAAATGAAACCACATTCAATTATGTTTGTTTTGATATATGCACCATAAAGCTATATCAAATACTCAGCGCTCTGCTGTCTGTCGTTTAAATTTGAAATTTTTTTTTTTAAAATCCCACACACAAGCTATTACTTCAAATACAGCTAAACGAACAACATACTACGAAGACTCTCGCGCTGTTGAATTAAACTGTGTCCATATTTGAATGCTACGAAAGCTGCAAGTATTGAAATTGATAGGGGTGCCATTTCACCCAGAGGTGCCACATCTCCTGCGTTTACCCTAAAAGTTAAACTAAAATGAACACTGACCAAAAACGTCAAAATATTTATACTATTTCCGATACAATGAATCATAATTGAATTGAAGATAAAGTTATACGCATAAGAGAGAGTGGCGGACAGTTAATAAATCACTCACTTAGACCAAACAAAGTTATAAGCACCTGGGATCATCGAGGCCATCATATAAAAATTATTCACCCGTTTGGCAAAAGTTGTATTAGATGAATATTCTAGTTATAAAAAGTAGTACTTAATCAGGCATGTTCTGAATCCGATTCACTTCGGAAACGCAATGAAAGCAATTTTCAAGAGCTCCTCATTTCGATTATTAACACCAAATCGGATTTTTGTTTCGGTAAATTGAAAAGGAACCATTATCACATTTTATTTGTTGAAATAAAAATACGATTCCATCTTATTTGTCGCAATGCAGAGCTCTTGAAGATTGCTTTCGTTCCGTTTCCGAAGAGAATCGGATTTCAGAACATGCCTGAATGTAAAAAAGTGATATTGATTGAATGAAAAAAAAGTAAAAAAATAATTTGGTCCAAACTTACTAATTTATTTCTTTACGTGTAATGAACGAAGAACTTAAATTGTCACACATTTAATCGGATGGGTAATTGCTACCTATATTAGTGGAGTTATGCAGATCTATTATTAAATTTCCGATCAACAACAATTTCATTTTAACACGTTTTGCTTATTCGAGTACCTATTAAACAATTAAAAACCCCCTCGATTTAATTTGATGTGCGTTTCATACTTCAGTTACTTAACATGTACAGTGGCGTACCGTCAATATATGGACTTTGGCGGCCCTTAAAGTTATAGATAAATTTCTTTAAAAATGTAATTTATGTAGGTACTTATGTATAAAAAAAACTTTTTCAAATTTGTATAACCCATTTGTCCACCCCAGAGCTTTCCTCGCGGGGCAAGTGTGCCCTCACCCCTTAACTATGCCACTGATATGTATATAATATATTTTATGACACTACAATTAGCCACAAGTTTTGGTGTTATTACGATAATATTATTGGGGAGGAAAAAACGGCGCACAGTATGAGAAAATCTTTACAAAGTCGTAAAAAAAATAAAAAATAATTCAGTGAACTGAACGAAAATCAGAAAAACTTTAATACTCGTAAATGAGTGAGCTCCACAGTTTCACATGAAAACCAAAATTAGAGGAAAACGCCAAATTTTGAAAACTACTATGAAAAAAGAGTAGAAAATACTTTTCGAAAATAAAATTTTGAAACTGAGAAATGACACAAAAAACCAAAATGTAACAATAGTTTTTTGATTATAAAAAAGAAATCTTGCGCAGGAACGACAATTTCTAAAATTGGTACATATCCAACTGGCACTGGGAATAAAATGTTCAATAAAAATAGGCTACGCCCCCTCATTCTAAAATTAAAAAATTTGTCATATCTGTGAAACTATTTGATACAGGTGTTCGCATCCCTTTATCTGAAATCAAATCTTATTCACCTGTACCAAATAGTTTCAGAGATACGACAAATTTATTTTTTTTTAATATGAGGGGGCGTCAAATAGTTTCAAAGATAGGATTGATTGTTTCCTTATTTTCATATTAATAGCGTTTTTTCGACCTTTAACTGCCTGCGGGCACGGTCAAATATGTTCCGATCCGGACCAAATTTTTTTTTGCTTGGTGTCTATACCTAAGAGACGAAAATAAGAACAGAAAAAAATAGTGCTTCTATATCAACTAAGTACCTTAAATTGGTTTAACATTTTTACAGTGCCATATTCTGTTCGCTTCACTTTACCTGAAATCAAATCTTATTCATATCTGTGGACTTTTGACAAAACAACCTAACTTGAAATTGGCAATTTTTCAGGAGAGCCTAGAAACTGATTAACTGCTTTTCTATAATGTGGCTCAATTTCGTTGATGTAGCGTTCAACATCCTCTTTCCATACATTTTTACTAATCTTGAAGTGTCAGCTGTCTAATTATTTTTTTCTTTTGGTTCATACCACCTCACCACACAAATGGCGCGTGAACTATGGGACACTCTTATATCTCTGGAAAAAGAAATCATAGAGTCATGGCGATTATACCAACGATTATACCAATAGAAGCGTATTTAAATTTCATAAAATCCTGGAGAATTGTCTTATTTAGACTTAGGTTGTTTTGTCAAAAGTCCACAGATATGTAACGAATCTCATTCCCCTGAGTCCAATATTTCCAGAGATACAAGAGGGGGCTTGGCATCGCCCATTTTTTTATTGGATGCAATTAACTCAAGCATTGTTCATATACATACCAAATCTCATTCACTTAAGTCAATTAGTTTCAAAGATAGGATTGATTCTTGCGGATAGAGCCCCATTTTTCCATAATTAAATAGCGTTTTTCCTACCTTCAACGGCCTTGCCAAATATGATGTCAAATATTTTTTGATCGGGACCAAAATTTTTATGATTGATACTTACACCAATAGGAAAATTTTTAGCCCCTGGGAGCAAGGTTTTTTTCATTTTTAATTTAAACGATAGGTCTATTGTGCAGCGTCCCGTATGAATCGTCATGTACAGTTCGTTGACTTTCTTTATCATTAAAAGGGAGTAAAAGTAATACGAATTCATAATAATTAATTTTCCTATAAAACTCGTACAAAATTTTCAAATATTCTCTACTATGAAATTTAGTAGGCACATACGTCCACTGTGCGGTGTTTATTAGTAAAAAGATTAACTTTTATATGAAAATAACTGTAATTATTTTAAAATATTGCTGCATCATTTTATTTCAACACCTTTTTGTTTCATTGAAATATTTTTGCTGTTTTTGCGTTCTTTTCTTACCCATTTTTGATCCATAAAGTCCTTTTTCCCACATGGAATTTTCTATTTTTGCAAATAATGACTAAAGTTCATAAAATAAAACATTCAAAATTTTTTTCTTTCGAAGCTAAACTTTTTCAACATTAAAGAAAAACATGGAAGGACATTCATTCATTCATTGTACTGATTGATTTAGATCACTCACGAATTCTTTACAATCGTTATACACAATTTAAGAATGGAAAACTGAAGTAAAATGCAGATTAATTTAAGTGTGTAGTACCAATTACTTTGTTCAACTCTAATGAATATTCATGCCAACAAAAGTTCATTTCCTTGGAATTATCCTCCCACAATTACATTGTAAGTAAAGGACATCGCTCTGTAAGAGAACGTGGCATCCTCGCGATGCAGACAGAATTCCAGACATACATACAGGCACAAGGAAAAGAAAATAAAAGTTGCAGCAGTCAAGTTCAATGCCTTTTATTGGTGTAGATTTTGCGGTCACCGACGCGACGCTGAAGGGAAATTTTCATCGTCTGGTTATGGCAGAAAGCTCATAAAATCATAAATATTTTTGAATGCATTTTAAGAAGAAATGCGTGAGAGATTACATTGTACGCTTAAATATTTGTATGTGCGTTAAATCTCATTTTTCAAGATGCATTCTGCGTACATGTCTTCATTTTGGTTTTAATTTCATATCATTCAAACAAATAAACTATACCCGAAACGGAGTTCTTGAAATATACTTATGTATGCAATGAAAATGTATTCAATTAATTAAAGTCTTTATCTGAGTTATTCTATGTATTTTAGCGATGGGTGTAATCAAATAAATAAGTCGGGATTGAATCATTTGCAAAATAAAACACTAGTCAATAGTTTGATCGAAGCCCTTTATTTTTTTGGTTTTGATTAAAAGTGTGAATTAATTTAATAAATATATTCAATACTTAATTTGTGCGATGGTACACTTCAATTTTTATTAAGAATTTCAAATGGAAAAATTTACCTACTACGTAGGTTGCCTTTTATATTTCGGGATTGGGCAACACTAATGTCAATAGCTAAAATCTGGCAACACCATAATAAAGTTTGACATTTTTTAGCATAAACGTAATCACAACGTTTTGACGTACGACAGTCATTTGTTTTGTTTACAGTGACTTGAAAAACTCAATTTGGCAAAAAAATGGAGTTAACTCGTGAACATTTTCGTGCGATAATTTTTCACAACTTTTGACGTGGATTAACTCAACAACAGTGCATCGATGAACTTAATTCAATTTTTGGCTCCATCAAGAACCAGTGTTTATCGATGGTATGGTGAATTCAACCGAGGTCGTAGATCACTCCAAGACGAATTTCGTGAAGGTCGTCCAAAATCAGTTGTTGTTCCGGAAACCATTGATGCTGTGCGCCAACTGATATTGCAAGATCGTCATGTGACCTATTGTGAGATTGAGACAACCTTTGGCATTAGTGGGACCAGCATACATTCAATATTGCATGAACACCTGGCCGTAAAAAAGGTTTGTTCTCGTTGGAAACCCCATAATTTAGCCATATTTTAAATTATCAATGAAAAAATTGATTTTCTTAACTCACTGTAAACAAAACAAATAGCACTTGCACATCAAAACGTTGTGAGTACGTTTATGCTAAAAAATGTCAAACTTTATTATGGTGTTGCCAGATTTTAGCTATTGACATTAGTGTTGCCCAATCCCGAAATATAAAAGGCAACCCTCGTATTTATTGTATATTATTTAAATAACCAATATTGTATAAATAAAGTCTGTTTTCTGAAAAACTAAAGACGATTCTTTTCGTGATTCTGGGTGTGACTGGTAGCACATATCTGCCATTTCTACTAGACGAATATAGCTGATTCCATTACAAAGAACAATAAAGTTATAAAAGGCTTCATAATAACTTTTTTCGTGAAGATATTAATTCGTGGTGAGACTTGTACGAATATCGAAAATCGACAACGAACTCACTGTCGCTTAACCAGTTTATACTAATATCTAGCTAACGGTTACTTTTGCAGAAAAATTTCCTATACAAAAGTCATCAGAGTTGTTTTAGTACGACTAGTATTTTAGGAAATATAGTCCAGTAAAATTACACATTCCTGTTTAACGAAAATACTGGTTTTCATAACTTTTGAGGCTGAATAACTTGTTCCCGAATTTTGGTATTCGTTTTAAAAGTACAAAACAAACCGATTAAAAAAAATGATTGATGTAAGTTTATAGATCTAGTCTAATGCCACTGAACTATAAAGACTGGCCCAGAAAAATTTGATACTTTGTTTTTCATCAATAAAAAAAAAATACCCAATGAATTTTTTTAAAATTTTTAATAAGAGAAGTATAACGAATATAAATAACCTTAACAAATATTTTTTTTCTGTAAAATATTGTACTTTTTTCTGAAGGCTATTTATTAAGATTTGTCCAGTTGTTTCGTCGCGGGTTTCATACGACCTTCTCCACTTATTTCTAAAATCTTGTAATTTATTGGCAGCATTATTACTCTTTCGAAGATCCAATTTCATTAGAGCCCAATATAATAAAAATTTTTCAAAAAAAAAAAGTTTAAAGTTTTTGAGGGACTTCAAAAGCCAAAAACTCTCATGTAGCGAACGAACCCCTTTTTGAGTCATATATCATTGTAAAGCTTATAAATTTAACTTTAATTTAAAGTGCCTTTACAAAAAATTTAAGTGGTGTTTTTTTTAAAAAAAATATTTTTAAATTTAAAAAATTTTGGTGAAAAAATTTTTTTTTTTCTGAATAGTACAATCATTTGGGAGAATAAAATGATGGTACCTGGAAAGTTTTGCGGGATTTTCGCAAACGAGCTATTTTATAGATTTCGATGTGCTCTTTCAGAATTTCAACTTTGCTACCTCGAATCGTGTTCGCTCGCGCCGCCATATAGGAAAAATGGCGCCCAAAATCAGTTTTTTACAAATATCTATTTAACGATTACATTTAGAGGAAAATATTGTGGAGCAATATTTTAGCTTATAAAATTTTCTATAAAAATGACCCATCAATTGGTTTCGTACGACTTATGACTCAGAAGATATCCTAATTCAAAATTTAAAAAAAAAAATAATAAATTTTACATGCCGCATATGAATAGGCACAGTGATGTGTTGAGTTTAAAATTACGATAACTCATGAATGGTGAGTCACACGTTTAAAGTAAAAAAATTTGTTTATAAGGAATTACTTGCACTATAATCTACATATGATTTTTTTTTCAGATGACCGACTTATAATTTGGGAGATATTTTTTAAACAAACCTAAAATTTACAAAGAAACCGTTTTTTCAAAATAGCTCCAAAACGGTTCGTCTCCAACGTGTTTTTTCATCAGACTTACCCTTCATGAGATATCGCGACTTGAAAATCATTTAAAACTGAACATAGTACTGCGCATAGTACAATGTTAAATTTTGAATGATTTTCAAGACGCGATATCTCATGAACGGTAAGTAGGACGAAAAAACAGTTCGGAAAAATCCTTATAGGAAATTAAACATTCTACAAAACGCATGAACAATTTTTTTTTCTAGGACGAACCGTTTTGGAGCTATTTTTAAAAAATGGTTTTTTTCGAAATTTCAGGTTTGTTATAAAAATATCTCCTAAACTATAGGTCATCTGAAAAAAAAATCATATGTAGATTGTAGTGCAAGTAATTCCTTATAAACAAATATTTTGACTTTAAACGTGTGACTCACCGTTCCTGAGTTATCGTAATTTTAAGCTCAACACATCACTGTGCCTATTCATAAGCGGCATTCACAATTTACTAATTTTTTTCAAATTTTGAATTAGGATATCTCCTGAGTTATAAGTCGTACGAAAACAGTTGATGGGTCATTTTTATAGAAAATTAGATAAGCTAAAATATTGCTTCACAATATTTTTCTCTAAATGTAATCGTTAAATAGATATTTGTAAAAAACTGATTTTGTGCGCCATTTTTCCATTATGGCGGCGCGAGCGAACGCGATTCGAGGTAGCAAAGTTGAAATTCTGAAAGAGCACATCAAAATCTATAAAATAACTCGTTTGCAAAAATCCCGCAAAACTTTCCAGGTAAAACTACCAAATGACTGTACTAGAAGTAATATTTTTTTATAAAAAGAACATTTAAAAATGAATAGGGTAAATTTTTTGCAATTATCAATTTACAAAGTTCTATGTATGCTATATATTTTTGAAAATACACTCTTTTTATGAAAATCATAAAAATCGCCAACCAAATCCTCTCGCATTATTAATCTTGCACACCGATACTACCACTTTGTCAAATTTGAGCGAAATCGGAGGCAAAAAAATTTTCTGCTGGTACACTTGGCGAGTTTTGCTTCAGATTCAAGTGGCCAGTCATATCATATACTGCTGGGGAATTTTGTGATTTTCTTTTCTCTAATTATGCAAGGGGATAAAATTCGACCTCCGGCAGCTGTTTGAAATATGCTTTAAAGTGTGTTTCATCATCCACTACGTAACAGTCAAATTTAGTCAAGATGCATTCATATAACTTTCGGGCTCGCTTTTAAGCCACCAGCTTCTTCGGAACGATCTGGTCCTGTAGGCCTTTATCTTAATTTTCTTTTTTAGTCTTTGCTTACGCTTAGAGCAATATCTTGTACTGAAGTGTCGGAATTCTGCTTGAAGAGTTGCTTCAATTTCAAATTTACCCATACTTCCAAGCCAGATTTTTTACTTGAGATAATTTTTCGTACTACAAGTGGACCCTTTCTGTAATTCAAAATAACCATTTGGATAATGCTCCGTGATGCAACTGTTTTTTAGTCTATGTATATCTTACTATTTTTTTTTTCGTTTGAAGTGTTGTCACCAAGTGTTATATGTTTTTATAAATATCATGTTATATAGAATAAATAGCACCCATACTGCGACTTGCATGATCATCAGGTAAATCATAACCTTAAGAATTAAACGTATCAAATTTTTCTGGTGCGATCCCTATCTATAAGTCATACGAAAAGAACTCTCGCGGTTTTAGAGAATTTCCTGAGCTATAAAATAGTACCTACATCAAAATGTTTCTGTAGAAGTAACTGTTTCGTTAGTAAGCGGAATGTATCAAAACACATTTCTAAACCAGATCCCTTATATGTGACTTTGTTAAAGTTGCTACAAAGTGTTAAAATGTGACAACATTTTGTTCATGCCTCATAAGCCGGTACGTTTAAGTTTATCGTATAAAAATACTAAAGATGCATCCTGGCAGATGCACGATGCAGCTTGAGTTAAATGCAATTTAATGCAATTCGCTGAAGGAAAAAACGAGTTAATTGTTGACATCAGTCAACACGGAACAATTTGTTAATTTACTTAGACTTGTTTTTGTCGTATGCGACAACTCACGAACCAGGCTGAGGGAAAAACGAAAAATACCAAATAAATTGAAGAGGTCATACACATACTCACATACGGCATCGAGCTGGTCGCAATTGCTGATTTTATGTACCGATATCATCTGTCATGTTAAGTTTAATTCATTGCAATTTGTTGCTTGATCATCAAATTTCATCACGATCACAATTTGGGAAACAATTTTTGTTCTCGTATGTACTTTGTTTTTTGCCAGCTTAATGGCTAACAAAATGCAAAGTCATGGATTTGACCTAAATTCAAGAGCCAAATAATTTTAGCACCATCAAACACATGAGGGAGGGCATTTGCATTTTTTTATCGATTGGAAATGTGGCCATCCAACGGTATGTTTTCTAATCATATGTATGATGATCAAATGAAGTTATACTGCGATTGATAACTTTTTATTTCAATATTTAATTTTTGTGAGATTTTTTAGCTTTTAAGGTATCTTCTAATATAATATTTATGAATTGATATTTCGATAGGGTTTCCTCATTTTTTGATCAATTTCTCATCAGTTCTCTTGACTTCAACAAGCTACTATGTAAGTTATAAAAAGTGAAAAGTTTGAAAAGTCTATTGCAAAATATGTGAAACATATTTTCGTAAGATTTGCAGTTTAGGAGATAAACCACTTTAAAAATTCAGAAATTTGCGGACTTAAGTTCACTACAATGTACTAGATCTCCCTGCAAAATTATAAAATTATTCCCTGAGACCTTTTGGAGTACAGCGAGAAACCCTCCCATTCCTTTTCTAAGTTTGACGATAAGGGATCCAAAAACTGAGTACACAAAAAAATGCTTGCATATTTGTGGATTAAAATAGTGCAAACCGGAAAACTCAAACTGATATATCGATACGTCCAACCAACGTATATGTTGATACCTCGAAAATCGTAGTTTTTATTTCTGATCATTTTTGTATTTTGTTTTTTTTTGTATGAAAATCTATATAAAATAAATTTAGGTTGTGACTACAAAAACAACTCCCAGTTTTTCAAATTTCATTTGCTTGCAATTATAGTTCTTAGTGTCTGACTGAAATCCGGTTGGATTATCTCGAAAAACGTTTTCAGTATAGCATTTAGAAGCTTTTGCTTGTATGGGAGGTGCCACGCCCTCTTGTCTGAAATCATCTAGTTTTAACGCTGAGCGTGCATTTATATTAGTACTTAGTATTTAAGTGAAATTTAGTCGGACTATCTCCAAAAACCCTTTCAGTATAGCATTTAGAAGCTTTTGCTTGTATGGGAGGCGCTACGCCCTCTTGTCCGAATTTGCCAAGTTTTTTCTCAAAGCTTGCGCTTACAATTTCTAGTATTTATGTGTATTTTAGTTGCATTTGGCTGCATATTCCTAAAGTTGCATTTTGAATATATTTTTTGTATGGGCGGTAGGCGTGTCCGTTGACCGATTTTGTTCATTTTCAATCTTAGAGCTAACTTTAATGGCAAAGCCACTGTACCAAATTTCACCGAATTATCTTGGTTAGTTTTCCCGTAAAAAATATTTCCACAGACATCCAGCCAGCCAGACAGACGGACATAGCTGTATCGACTCAGGAGGCTACGTTGATCAAGAATATATATATTTTCCATATCTGCCACGATTCCTGCTCTGCGTTACAAACGGAAGGATGAAGTGAATATGCCCTGTGTGTAGGGTATAAAAATTTATAAAGATGCGAATACACTTAGGGACAAAAAATTGTGTGTGCTTGAATTTCACGATGCCATTTCAAGCATGCTACATATATTCATTCATAGAGTGGTTGCGAATCAAAGCGTCAAGAAATTACACCAAAAGAAAAACTTCTAATTTTTTAGTGGAAGAACAAATTGAAGCAATCGGCAAGCAAGAGACAGCTAAAATTGAACGTTTCAAGTAAAGATGAATGAAGATGTATTCGTGTGCATAAATATCCAAGGAAACCAACTGCGAAAAGTTGAAAAAATCAACAAATTAGTTGAATTGCTTAAGAATTCGCTTGATCTTCTCAAAATTTTGTATCATCTAACAAATTTTATTGTAATCCCTAAAATTTTGTTTTAAGTTGAAAACTTAAACCGAAATTTAGTATCGTGTAGTGACCCCAAATTAAGTAGTTCAGAAAATTCAGTATTTTTAAAGATACGATTTGCCTTTTTTTAGCCTCTTTTTTAAAGTTTTGATGGAAAATCGGCTAGGTTTTTCCACCGATGCCTTGTTGGTTTTTGAAATTTTATTTTTTTGACCTCTATTTTACGAAAATAGAGGGGGTGCAAACAAAATCACAACTTCGCATATATGGGCACCCTAATAGGCATGTTAAGTACTCGACCAGACCTACAATATCTACATAATAGGTTTGATACAAAGTACATAAATATAAACTCACTTTACCAATGTGTTATGAGTCTCTGCTCCTTATTGGATTTTGAGGAAAAGGAAGAAATGTTGCTGTTTTGGAACCTGTTTTTCTTGAATTTTAACTTCAAGTGATGGCTGATTCAAATCCACATAAGTTTCATTGCTCGAATCGGAAACATTTTTTTTCTAACATTGTGTGGTCTTAGATAGTAGGTTCTGGTTTTTGAGAAAATACTCATTAATACCCAAAAATAACGTATTTTTTTGTCGATCACACCTGCCTATTAAACAGATTTCTATTTTGATTGCACCTGGCTATTTAACAGATTTCTATTTAGTTATGTGGGTCAAATTTCATTGTTTCTTGAAATACATACATATTTTTAACATAAAGTTACTCATACGACATGTAGTGCGTGATTATAAAGAGAATATTTTGAAATTGCTATAGCTTTTGCAAATTTTATTATAAATTGACCACTTTTTTAACATTTTTAAGATTAAATCTTATTTTTTTTAGGAAACGTTGACATATTTAACACATGGAATATTCGATGTGGAATGGAAAAAGTTTTCATATGTGTGCCGTGTCGTTCTTCATACAAAAAAAAAAAGTTTTTTGAAAACCGTCCCTTATTTGAAAGTTAACCGTGACAGTATCTAGGAAACTAAAAAATTATTTTTTTTAGCACTCTAAAAACAGCCTAAATGGTCCTTCTTCCATAACTGTGTTTACAATGTTAGCACAGTGTAATCAAATACTTAACATTATCCGCTGTTAAATAAAATTTTACTTTCAACCAATTGGTTGAATCTCTCTTATCCAGCCATGCTCACTCGTTTGGTATTGAGTTTCAACTTTGCGTTTATAGAAACCGGCAACAAACCAAAACAGCTGATTAACATTTGTACGTATGTATGTGTTTAGTGTTTCACATTCAACTTTGTCTCATTTTATTTCTAGCTCTCCAGCGGAAGGCATTTCATAGCTGAAATCTTGAATGCATCTTTAGTGCGCTTTCTGCTTTTGAAATGTGTGGTTGGATGGTGGATGTTTTGCTTATTTTGAAGTCATATTGATCTTTCAAATGGGGATTTTTTCTTATTTTCAATTAAACATTTAATAATATAGTGTATTTTTAATAATTACAATTTTTCTTTTCTTCAGAATTTTTATACATCGCTTCCAAGAATAATGCACATTTTTCTCTTCACGCAAAGTTGAATGGACTTGAAGAATTTTTCTCTTTCTTGTCAGCTTAATAAAACAAGGCAGACAGAGTGTCTGTTTGTCTACTTCATTCCTTTAACCCAAATCAAAAAGTGAAAGAAGTAAACAAAACAATACAAGTGTTTTATTTTAAAGCTCTGAAAAGATTAAACTTTAACAAATATTAGGTGACATATTAATTAGAAAAGGATTTAGCTTATTTTGTTATCAATTTCTTTTAAGAAGAGTTCTCAATATTGGCCACTTTGTTCATGTTCCTACCAAAAATCGTTAAGTAGAAATTAAAAGCACTTTTCAGACGCTACGTTTGTTGCTTTAACCCATTTTCAGCACATGTTCGATTAACCGAAATAGTCCATTTTCATTAATTTTTTAAACTATGAAAGTAAATGATATCAGAAAAATAGTTAGTGCCTTATATTACTTTGATTTTTTAGCTGTTTCAATATTTTATTTACCACTTTCCCGCCCCCTCTTCACAATATTTTGAGGGAGGTGGTTGAAAAATAAGAATTTTTTAAGTGTGCTACGTTATGATACGTATATAAAGAAAATTAATTTTTAATTGAACTTAAGTCATATATTTTCTTATAAATCTATCCATGCATTTTCGTCTTTCGCCACAAAGACTCATCACACTATTTTTATACCCTACACCCAGGGTATATTCACTTTGTCCTTCCATTTGTAATGGAGAGAAGGAGGCGTGGCTGGTATGGAGAAGTATATATATCCTGATCAGCGTCACCACCTGAGTCGATATAGCTATGTCTGTCTGTCTGGTTGGCTGGCTGTTTGTGCGTGGAAATACATTTTTTTGAGAAAACTGCCTATTTTTATTTAATTACACAGGCCCACAAAAAAAAAGTACCCTTCGCGAAAGATCAGACCACCCGAACCTTTTTGTTTTCGGGGTCGCTGAATCCGAATATGGTGCCAGGAAAAATCTTGAATTTTCAGCATTTTTGTTGATTTCTGAAAAAAAGCGAACCATCTTCGCTAATCGGACACTATATTCGGGTTCAGCGACCCCGAAAACATAAAGTTCCGGTGGTTTGATCTTTCGCGCAGGGTACTTTTTTTTTTTTTTTGGCCTGTGCACAGGACTACAAAAAAAAAATTCCCAGGGCGAACGATCAGACCACCTGAACTTTATGTTTTCGGGGTCGCTGAGTCCGAATATGGTGTCAGAATTGCGGAGTTGGTTCGAGTTTTTTCACAAATCAGAAATAATGCTGAAAAAAATCTCAAATTTTTCAGCATAATTGTTGATTTCTGAAAAAACGCGAACCAACTTCGCTATTCTGGCACCATATTCGGATTCAGCGACCCCGAAAACATAAAGTTCAGGTGGTCTGATCTTTCGCGCAGGGTACTTTTTTTTTTGTGGGCCTGTGTTATAATTGAAAAATTGCTAGTTGGAAATTTGTATAGAGCCAGGATTTGAACCTTTGACATTGAAATCCCTCAAACGCAGTGCTAGTCGATAGACCAATGCACCATCGTTGCTCTGTTACGAAGTCGACTTATTGGCAGTTTTCTGTGGAAATATTTTTTATGGAAAAACTAAGCAAGATAATTCGATGAAATTCAGTACGGTGGCTTTGTCGTAAAAGTAAGCTCGAGGGATTAAAAATGAGCAAAATCGGTTAACGGACATGCCTACCGCCCATACAAAAAATATATTCAAAATGTAATAAAAAGAGCATTATTTTTCATAACAGAAGCAAAATATACATAAACACTAGGTATGCTTATTACAAGCTCTGAGCAAAAACTAGGCGAATTCAGACTAGAGGGCGTGACACTTCCCATGCAAAGAAAAGTTTCAAAATGTTATACTGAAAGCGTTTTTTGAGATAACCTAACAAAATTGAACTCAAACATTCAGATCAATAAATTCAAGCTCTCAGAAAAACAGGACAAACTCGGACAAGAGGGCTGGTACTTCCCATTTAAGGAAAAGTTTCAAAATGCTGTATAGAAAAGTTTTTTTGAGATAACCCAACTAAATTTTACTCAAACACTAAGAATATTATTTGCAAGCTCGGAGAAAAAATAAGACGAAGTCGGACAAGAGGGAGTGCCACCACCTTCCAAATAAGCAAAAGTTTCAAAATGCTATACCGTAAGCAGGGGCGACTTTTACATTCGGGGCGACTTTAACCGGCAAGAAAAAAAAGATTGAAATCGTTATATTATATTATCACCTCAAAGACTAGTTATCGATTTGTATTGGGTCAATCAGTATCCTTGGGGTATTGGTTTGAAGTGTCTGTTTTCAATATTTGATTTGAGCGTGAACTTTCAAATATATTGTTGCATTTTCTAAAAGTTGTCTTATGCCGGATTTTTAACACTCAGAAAATTACTACTTATTGTCTAGAAGGAAAATTGTAGGCGTTAGATGAGTGATATAATTAGAGCCATTATTTAATTTACTTCCCTAATCCATCGACTTTGGTGGATAGATTTGCCTCTTAGTATTTTTAGTTCATTTTTGTATGGGAGTATGTTAGAAAACAAGGTTTTTGGGGTGACTTTCGACCGGTCCAAAGTCACCCCCAAAAAATTTTGTGTTGTTAGGCAGGCTCGAAAGAAATCCAAATTTGGGCTAAATTGATGCCCAAGGCTAAAATCGCATTTATCAGAAATTTTAGTTTTTTTTTAATCTCGTCCTTGAAAACATCCCATTGCCTAAGACGATTGCCTATATAAATATACCAAAATGTTAAGTGAACTTAAGTTTCCAAAATCTGATACCCTGATTTTGGATCGTTAAAGGTATAGCATGTAAAATCAATGAATGAAATTTTTCGGTTAAAGTCACTCCACCCTTGAGGTGACTTAAACCCACTTACAAAAATATTATTTTAAAATATTTGTAATTACGTCGTATAAATTATATTACATGACGTTAAAGCTGAAGCCCCCATAAAAAATTAAGAGTAATAAATTCATTAATTTTATTAAAATTGTTGAAATTATAGGCTCCTAAACTTAGAAATTCTGTATTTTTGCATCAAAGTCACCCCTGTTTACGGTATTGAAAGAGTTTTTTGAGAAATCCAACTAAATTTTACTCAAATACTTAAGACCATAAATGCATGCTCTGAGTTAAAACAAGACGAATTCGGATTAGAGGGCGCGGCACCTCCCATATAAGCAAAAGCTTCAAAACGCTATGCGGAAAATGTTTTTTGAGATAATCCAACCAAATTTCAGTCAGACACTAAGAACTATAAATACAAGCTCTGAGCAAAAACTGGGTGAACTCAGACAAGAGGGGGTGGCACCTCCCATGCAAGGAAAATTTTCAAAATACTGCAGTGTAGGGGAAGACCAAAAAGAGATAATTAGGTTACTGTTCATAGGGTTCGGAAAAATCAATTTTTAGAATTTCTAGCGATTAAGATTTAAAGTTAATCTTACGATACGAGGGGTCTAACAAAAGTTCGCTTAGTTGAATTGAAAAAACTTTTAAATTTATTTTTTTAAATTTTTAAATTTATTCTTCATGTATTTGTATTTTTTCAACGTAATCGCCATTTATTTTGATAAATTTTTAAAGTCGATAAATCCATCTTGAAAAACAGTCTTCAAAATCGGCTTTTTGCAGTTTTGCAATTTCATCATTAACCGCATTTATTATCTTCTCATTGCTGTTGAAGACTCTCCTTCTCAAATTTTTTTTTATTTTTGGAAACAACCAGAAGTCACAAAGCGCTAGATCTGGGGAATAAAGAGCTGGACGAATTTCTTCGACGCCAGAAAGAAAAATAAAATCGGTCGTTTTTTCAGCAGTGTGCGCTGGCGCATTATCGTAATGTAGAAAGTAGCAGCGTAGCTCCTTTTTTTGGCGTTTTCCCAATAAACTTTGGAAAACTTTTGGTAAGCAGGTTTCAGTATATCACTTAGCAGTAATCGTCTGACTTTTTTTCAAAGGACTAGCAGCTACAACTTTCTCTCTGTTGAAGTAAACTGACATCATTACTTTTGTTGCTGACTTTTTTTTGCTTTACTTTAACAGGTCGACTTGCACTTTCTGGGCTCCATACCATGGATTGTTGTTTGGTTTCAGGGTTGTACTTCTAAAACCATGCTTCATCACCTGTTACAATTTTCTTGAAGGTATTAGACCCTCCGTTTTTGAATTTTTCAAGAAAATACTTAGCAAAACGCACACATGCCTCTTTTTGAGCATCACTTAAAATTCTAGGAACCCATCGTGCAGATTTCTCCGCGTATCCAAGATCATTATTTAATATTTGCGATACAGCCATGGCATTCAAGCCCAGTTCCTCAGTAATGATTTCCTGGGTCAATCTTGGATCTTCGTCAATTTTAGACTTAACCAGCGCTACACATTCATAATCAGTCGAAGATTTTGGGCGGCCTTCTCGAGGTTCGTCCTCCACAGAAAAATTACGTGCCTGGAATCTTCGGAACCACTTTGAAATAGTCAAGAGGGATGGCGCATTAACTTCAAATGCTATTTGGCATTCATTAAATATTTCCATAGGTTTGAGCTTACGTCGAAATCCAAAAAGAATAGCAAACCGAATCTCTTGCTGCGTTGGCATTGGAAATCTGCTGACATTGGTTCACGAATTTTACGTTTTCTTCTCTCCATTTTGACCGATCTTTCTGAAAATTAAAATGATATATCGTAAGACTATAACAAACAATACGCAATTTTTTGATTTACTTAAAATTTATAACATGACACCAACTAAGCGAACTTTTGTTAGGCCCTACGTACATAAACAGCGTCCCGTGCAAAAAACCCAAAACCTAATGTTTGGACTTAATTTCATATTAAGGCCTTATTTAAAAGAAACAGCTTTTTCAGTTAAATTGTTAAGGCAGAAATGCTAACAAGAGGAGTAAACTTTTTGTCATAAGAATTGCTAAAAAATAAGTAAATGTAAATCATGTCGGTACCCAAAAGGAAAAATTTCTAGCGCTTCCCAGTGTGCCAGACGGTTCAAATCTTCGCTTTTTTATCCGTTACGGACCCGTTACTGATCCGTTGGCGGGAGAGATTCCCAAAAAAAAAACGAATCGTTTATTTTTTTGGAATTTCTCCCGCAAACGGATCAGTAACGGATCCGTAACGGGTAAAAAAGCGAAGATATGAACCGTCTGGCACACTGGGTTCTGATCCAAACACTTCAAAAGCGCTTGTCCCCATAGAAATTTAGAACCAATTTCACAATGATTTTTTATAAGGCTGCAGAAAGAACAACATGGGTTCGAACCTAGCCCAGATGATTTTATTTTATTTATTTTATTTTTGTTTTGCTTAATTTATTTTTTTATTAAAATATTTTTTATTCAACATCTTTTATTTCACTTTTCTAGTTTCTTTTCTCTTATTAATTTACATTTGTTAAGTTGAAGTGAAATTGATTACACACACACAAAAAATAGAACATAAAATTAATGAAAAAATTCATTAAATTTGAGCCGAGAACAGCATTCATTGACTATATGAATCATTTCTTAAAATATAAGAAATAAATTCATAAATATTTATTTTATTTAAAAAAAAAAATAAAAAAAATTATGAATTTCGTTCTTATATTTTATGAAATGATTCATATTGCAATGAACGCTGTTCTCGGCTCAAATTCAATGAATTTTTCATTAATATTATGTTGTTTTTTTTTTCAGTGACAAAGATTCCATGTAAGGCTGCAGTAAGAACAACGTGGGTTCGAACCCAACCCGGGTGATTATTTTTTTACTTTTTTTTTATATTTTTTTGCTTATTTTTTTTTTTATTAAAATATTTTTTATCCAAGCTTTTTTTATATTTTTATTACACTTTTCTATTTTTCTTTCTTTTATTTATTTACTTTTGTTTAATTGAATTGAAACTGATTGCACAATGATTCTATGTAAGGCTGTTGGAGCATTCGAATGTCAAATTCTGTTTGGACAACATTTGCTTCATATACAAATTTAATACCTCGTCATATCATCGGGCATTGGTGTAGCGGTCTAAAGAGTTGGAAAATGTAAGTAAAAATATGTTTCTATCTATTACACGGACGGTCGTGGATTGAAATCCTGGTGCGGCCGGTTTTTTTTTTAATGTTATTGAAAAAATGCTTACCGCAGCATTACAAATAAGCGCTTCAAAAGGCCTTTTGAAATAAGGCTGCGGTATTTGGTGAAAAAGATGCACTTCAGAGGGGTTCTTAAAGCACTTCTTTTCCCCTTGGGTATGTTTTATGTCAAACCACCGACACTTTGATGATTTTCGTGAAAAGTTAAGCGACCATAAGGACAATGCGTTAATATATTTGTTTAGATTTATAGTTTTAAAAAGATTTAGCTTTATGGCAAAAAAACTTTGTTGACATTTTATGATAGCTAATACGAAGAATTGAAACAAAAAAAAAAAACTTTTCCCAGAATTTATTTACAATTTAAGTGAAATTTTTAGTTAAATTTACGATTTGAAAGTAATCCATATGTTGTTTTCCATTATATTTCGCTTAGCCCCTTTAATGCCGAAGCATAAAAATACGAAATAAGTAAACTATTAACGCTAATACTATGGCTAAGGCACTTTATATATGAAAAAAGCAGAATGCGCCCAACTAAAGTAAAGCTTCTTTTAATGCCGTAAGCCACAAATAGGCAGTCATCAGACTTGGGCCAGCAGCATTGCAAAAATAAAGAGACAAATAAATAAAGCTAAACAAAAACTTGGGGAGACAACATCTGCAAATGCTTCCTGGACTTAAACAGAAAAACTTGGTAGCACCAACCACCAACTCCATCCAACTACCCAACTACAAAGAACAAGGCCTATAGACTGATGAGTATTAACTCGTATGTCGGTATGTACGCTGGATGGATATGCTCGCGTGTACGTACATACGTCGACGATGCAAGTAGAGACGTTTAATTTAAGCAGCCAGCCAGCTCTATTCATTAGGATTCCACACTGTTGGTATTCGACTATGGCCAGAATGGAGAGGGGGGATGACAGATTGCATGTTTAATGGTAGCACTTAAGCCTTGTCGTTGGAGGTTACGAGTCGAGTGAACGATTATCGATATTGATGTGGGAAATGTTGTTTTAATGTCCGGTGTTAGAAGTCGTTTCCTTTTGTTGACACGATATTAAGCTTTAGTTTATGTCAACTAATAGAAAAAGTAAAAGAAGAAGAAGTAAATAAAGTAAAGGAAGAAGACAAAGAATTAGTTAAACATTTTCTCAATTTATGTAATTACTTTGTGTGATTACTGTCGTGGCTGGTAAGATATTTTCAAAGTAAAATAACTGATGTATACCATTGGTTATTAGTTATTTGAGAATGTTTATGAAAATGTATCGTTTTTATTAGAATTTTCAATATAGGTCAAGGACATTCTGCGTATGGGCGGTTCCACAAAAAGTCATATTTTTGCGTCCAATTTTGAACGTAAAAATGTCAAATCTGACTTTTAAATGGTATAATATGCATTTCTTTATACCTTTTTTCGAAAATTATTTTGTTTTTGATCATATTTTTAAAATAAGCTCTTCAATTTAATTATCGCAGATTCATCGAAAATTCCGTACCAACTAAAAGAATTAAAAATGAACTTTCCAATATGCAGCATCTTGAGTCCAAATCAGCAATGAATTTTTTCTCATTAGAATGACTTGCATTTCCAGAGACCACAAACAAAACTTTTAAAAATAAATCGTTTTTTGTGTGGGAAGACTTTGACGCGCACATCAGAAAAATGTCAGAGATTCAAAAAGTAATTACTCATGGATAGAAATAGTACGGCAAAACGATGTTTATGCTATAGATATTTTCGAATTCATTTCATTTGCTTGTCATTTCGTTTGCTACTTGTCACTGAAATCTTAAAATGTGGTACAAAACAAAATTACTGAGGGTGCTATCTTTGGCCTTGCCAAAACTTTAATATTCTACACCGCAAAAAAATTCTGGTAACCATTGAAATATGTTCCTTGGCTTATTGTTAAACTTTTCAAAAATATTTTGACTCTGGTGAAAACTTTAATATGGCTACAACTTTTTTGGGCCAAAAACACATGAAAAACTTTTTTTTAATTAGCAACATAACGCTGAAAAAATAAAAAAACGCGTGACACGTTTGAAATTTGAAATTTGTCACTATTTCTAAAATGAATGTCCTGAGACCGGAGGCAACTTTTCAAAAACTTTTGATGCAGAACTTGAGACTTTTGAGCCGTAATAGCCATGCCCGTCTGTTTGTTGAAATCATATTAGTATTTTTTAGGGGCGAGATAATTCAATGAAATTTGGTTCACTGCGCATAATTTTTGTTATTTCCTTTATATAATTCAATCCTAAGTACCACTCTTTTTCTTGAAAATGAGCTCTTAAAATATGCCATACGCTACATCCTTCAAAAGCTATGGTCGGTTTAATATGACATCATGACAATAAAACCTATGTCGTTTTACCCTTTATATGGGGTTTCCAGATGACATCTTGAATCGGCCATAATTTTTGAAGGAAGTACCCTATGGCACCTTTTAAGAGCTCATTTTGAAGGAACAGAAGAGTACTAAGTGGTTAATTAGGTAAAAAAAAATAATGAAATTTTTTGCAGTCTGCATCTAACCTCAAAAATAACCAAAATAGTAATTTTTCGTGTACTTAACCTCAAAAATCTCAAAATCCTGAGGTGATGACCCAATTTTGACCTCGAATTTGGATTTTGTGCACAAAGCTATGTACTTCGGAAATATCTAGAAACAAAACGTTGCAGGTATGTATTATTAATTTAAAAAGTGTAGTACAACCCGGTTTCTCAGAAATGTTCTTTTAGTCTAGAGTCAACATAAAACTACATTTCCAGTTGATCACCATGATAATATACAACCATTCCATGCCGAGATCACTTTAGAAAAGGTTTTAAACTATGCAATAAGCTCAAAATGAAATTCGTATACGATAAAAAGTTCTAATTTAACTACTATTTTAGTACTAAATTACAAAAAACGTGCCCAGGTACACCTTCTTTATATTCCAAAATATATTTTTTGGAAAGACAAAAAAATAATCTTTCATATGAAAATAGCTACAACAAATTGGTATATCTCGAGGCTTAGAAGTTATGATTTTTTTTAAAATTTAAAAAAATGGTCCTACCACAAAATAGCCCATAACTGAAACACTTCTTAACACATTTTCATGTTTGAACCACTTTTTTTTTGTATTCGGTAAAAAGTACTAAATTTACTACTATATTAGTACTAAACGACGAAAAGCGACCTTCCAAAATATTTTCCTAGAATAAAAGAGAAAACTACCTTTCATATGAATTTAAAATTAAAATGGTATCTTTAATGGTATAGGAGTTATGATTTTTCAAACATTTCAGTGCATGCAATATTTCGTATTATGTAAGTTTTTTGTAATTTACATCACTTTAAACTCCTCAAAGGATTTTGAAAATGAAATGCGCCGCATTTTTTGCCATTTCTTAAAGACTAGGTATGAAACGAAACCATGTACCAAATTTCAGTGAAATCGGAAGGGGTGTGGCAGATCTTGTTACGCTAGGCATGGAATTACTGTATAGACATTTATAGGATTTGGACAGAAAAAAATGCTTTTTGACCCATAGTGCATTGGTTTTTCTCGTTTTTAAGAGTCTTTCTAACTTTTGAGTCGGTTTTGGGATGAATCTAAATTTTGACCATATCTTAACACAAAAAGGTTACATAAAACTCGTTTATTTATTTTATTTTATAAGTTTTTAAGTTATTTCTTTGAACAAAAATTTGATTAAACTTAATTTTTTCATTGTTTTATTTCAAGTTCCGAAATTCTCACAAGAAAAATATAAAAAAAAAACTCAAGACTCTACGTGAGCTTACATACATTTGTATCTGTAAAATGTAATAGTTGTGCATAGATATAACAGTCCTCAATAGCTACAGAAGAAACAGCATCGTGCACCTTAAATAGCGTTGCTGTTAAGCGATACCCTGCTTGCTATGCTGTTGACAACATGTTATAGAGCGGCAACAATGATCCACTCAAAGTATTGAAATGCAATGGCAACATTTCAATCAGCAATCTTTGCGATTGCAGCAACATTTCATGTTGATCACGTGCGCGCGCTGTGTTTGTGGGGAGCATGAATACCCAAGAGGAAAAATTTCTAGCGCTTCTGATCCAAGCACTTCAAAAGTGCTTGTCCCCATAGAAATTTAGAAGCACTATCACAATGATTTTTTATAAGGTTGCAGTAAGAACAACGTGAGTTCGAACCCAGCCCGGGAGATTTTTTTTTTTTACTTTTTTTTTTACTTTTTTTTGCTTTATTTTTTTTTTTAATTAAATATTTTTTATTCAACATCTTTTATTTCACTTTTCTATTTTCCTTTCTCTTATTAATTTACTTTTGTTTAACCGAATTGAAATTGCTTACACAATGATTCCATATAAGGCTGCAGTAAGAACAACGTGAGTTCGAACCCAGCCCGGGTGATTTTTTTTTCCGTTTTTTTATTTGTTTTTGCTTTATTTTTTTTTTTATTTAAATATTTTTTATTCAACCTTTTTTATTTCACTTTTCTATTTTAATTTCTCATTTTTTTACTTTTGCTTACTTGAATTGAAACTGATTGCACAATGATTCTATGTAATGCTGCAGGACAGCATTTGCTTAATGTAAAAATTTAATACCTCTTCATATCATCGGGCGTTGGTGGAGCGGTCTAAAGGGTTGGTAAATGTAAGAAATGTAAGGATTCAAATCCTGGCGCGGCCAGTTTTTTTTTTTTTTTTTCTTTTTTTTCTTTTTTTTAATTTTATTGAAAAAACGCTTACCGCAGCATTAAAAATAAGCGCTTTAAAAACTCTTTTTTGGTAAGGCTGCGGTAAGCTTTTGCTCGCTTACATCCTATGACATGCAATGTTAAAAAGAAAGTATTGTTCTTACGGAGCGGAAGCGCTTATTGGTGAAAAGGATGCACTTCAGAAGGGTTTTTGAAGCACTACTTTTCCCCTTGGGTATTCATTTACAAATCCATCCATACTCGTAACTTAGGAAAGTGCATTAAAGGCAGATGAAACTTGAAAACTAATGGATAATGCATGTAAGAAGGCAACAAAAGTGGAGAACTACGAAGATTTACAATATGGCTAAGAATACGCGTTTACCACTCTGTGGGAGTTCAAGCAAATTAGCCATGCTTACAAATGCTGTTTCTTTTTCTCACTAAATGCTTAACTGTTATGGGCCGGCATTGAGGGTCAATAAAAAATTTTATTATGCCTATAACTCTGCATAGACCATGGATCTCTCTAGATTCTAGAGCAGTGATCGGCATTTTATAGCACAATTGAGGAGTAATCGAACAAAAAGTAACATTTCCATGTTTCCTTTTTTTTCAGAAATCAATAAAATGTGATTAAAAAAGGTAGCATATTTTTTTTTAAAAAATATGTTTATGCATAAATATACACTAAAAAAACTGCCTTACAATCGCGATTTTACACATTCAAAAACTTTCATATTGATGGAGATACCTGAGTTTGATATTTGGATATGTTACCTTTTGTCAAGAAATATTGGAAATGTTACTATTTGATAATCATTGAACTGAAATGATGCCTTGTGAGAGCAATAAAAGCAACTGAAAATGTTCAACGATGGCTATGATTAGTCATTAGTATTAAATAGGTAAATTTTTAGTCAGAACTACAAAAAAATTGTAAGTGGAGTGGAAATGTTACTTTTTGTTCGGAAATCGACGAAAAACGCGGTTTTCTTGGGAACTGTTATTCTTTGAACCGCCAAATGCAACTGGAATGTGTAGTTCATAGATTTACATAACAGGTCATTCAATAAGTCCGTAGGATAAGTAAGAAAAAAACAAAATTTTGACAAAACTCGATTTTATTATTCATTATAGTTGCCTTCGAGGGCGATACAACGAGTATAGCGATTTTCCAACTTTTCGATAACACTTTTATATTACGATTTCTCTTTTTCGTCAAAATTGGCCTCAGCTGACTGTCTTTTGGATTCTGGTGTGTAAAATTGAAGCCATGTTTCATCGATTGACACATATCGACGATAGAATTCGATTTTATTGTGGTTTAACAACGGTTTAACACTCCTCTGAAGCATCAATTCGTTTTTGTTTTGGTCGACTGTTGGCTCACGCGGCAGCCACTTGCAAAGAGCTTTTGCATACCCAAATGTTTGTGTTAAATGGTAAAAACACTACCATTTGATATCTTTAGAATGTCAGCAAGCTCGTGCACCTTCAATTTGCAATCGCTCATAACCAATTTGTGGATTTTTTTATGTTTTCTGGAATAACTGCCTAATTTGGGAGTCCACAGCGCTCTGCATCATTTGTGCTGGTACGACCATGTTTAAATTTAGCAATCCATTTGTATCGATGGAGTAGAGTTCGGATAATATTTATCAAGACATTGTTTGGTTTCCACTTTATTTTTTTCATCAAAAAGCAATGCTTTATCAAAACTCAAAGTTTACTTTTCTTTTTTACTAACAAAAGTTGCTTCACACTAAATGCTAACATACGAATCAATAGTCCGATTGCTGTCAAATTTATGCACTTATCGTTTGAAGGTTAGTACTAAATAAAAATCAAATGGAAAAAATTCTAGTAATGCCATCTATGTGTCATCCTACAGACTTATTCAGTGACCTTTTACGATTCTTCAAAAAAAAGCAAAAAGACAAAAACTGGAAATGTTACCTTTTGTTCAACTTCTCCTCAATTGTGCACTCTACAAAGCACTCTCTATCCTTTTCTTTCTACAATCTATCTTCTCTGAAACATAAATTCTCACTAAATAATTTGCCGACCACTGCAGAGAGTGTATGTTTTGTTGTCTTTCCGTCTCATTCATTTATTGCTTTTTTCCCTTAATTCTTGCAGAAAGAATATACAATAGAATTTGATGTTGTTATGTTGATGATAGCAGAAATGAGATCGATTTTATCAGTGATGCCAACTCAATATTTTCAATATTTTTCTGAAACTTTTGGACTTCATCTGACATTGTGGCTGTTTTTCGATGCACTTCAATATTTTTCGAAACTTTTGGAGTTTTTTGGATACGGATATATTGGTGTTTTTCAATACTTTCCAATACTTTTGGACTTTTACAGATATGTAGGATGATTTTAGACATTTTTGGACTTTTCCGATTTCTTCAGTATTTTCCAGTAGTTTTGAACTCTTATCAATTATAGGATGTTTTTCGATATTTGTGGGTTTTTACCGTTATTTTAGATGTTTTCTAAAATTTTTCCATAGGTACTTTGAACTTCTGCCGATATTTTGGAAGGTTTTCGAAACTTTTAGACTTCTTCCGATTTCTTCGATGTTTTTCAATATTTTTGAAACTTTAGGACTTTTTGCGATAGGGGAGATGTGTGTACCTTGGTTCGAGTGCACTTCGGTCCGAGTGTCTGTTGCCACTCAACAGTTGCACGTGTACGATAATCGGTGGTGGGCAAAACGCTGCCCTAGGGCAGCTTCGTTTCAAAGAGAGAACTTTTTGCGTATCTTTCCGCATAGGATAAAACGAAACAAAAAAAAAAAAAGAAGAGAGAATTTGGCCCAGTACCGACGATAATGTTCTTCTAAGGAATTTTCCACTCATATCGGTGACTCATATTCAGCGCTGGGCACCACTACATGCAACTTATTTTTTGTCTCGTTTTATCCTAAACGAAAAGATATGAAAAAAATCCTCTCTTTGATGCGAAGCTGCCCCAGGGCAACGTTTTGCCCACCATCGCTCATATTAGTAGACTTCAGATCGTCAAGCTGTATGCGTGTATAAAAAGCGACGGAAAAAGTGTTTTTTGTGTGTAAAAATTTGTTTTTGGAGTAAACTACGAAACGTTTTCTGAGGAACTTACTTGAAATATTTCAATTTTGACAACATCAAGAAGGAAGTTAAGTTATTGTTTTAAGCTTTTAGTGTGTTTTAGATGTATTTTAATTAATATATGTTATGGTTATTGACAGTTTTTAAAACATGCTGTCTGTGTGTACCGTGGACCTATGCTTATTGACCAGGAAGCCTTTTTCGACGGGTAACCAGAAAGCCATAATCGCCTCTCAATGTAATATTATTATTATTATTTACGTGATTAATGTATTTATTTGCAACCATTTTTGTTAAATTAATTGTTTTTTACTAAATGCACTTTTTTGTGTTATAATTTTTGTTTATGATAAATTTTTTTTTTTTATTGAAAAAAATGCTACTTTTGATTACATAATAAATGGTTCTTTCATAATTTATTACCTAAATACAATGTATTTTTTTTATTTCTAATAGTTCAAGGTACACTTGCATGGTGTACCTTGGACCGTTTGAGATTGCAACGGAAAAAGTAATATTTCTACTAAATGGTAAGACATAGAAATATCATCGTCACGCTATTTGATGCTGCAAGCATTGTAGAAATATAACTTAATCAAAAAACTAAAGAAACTTTTTTGGAAAATCCAGCACATTGAAAAAACTGAAAAGCGGACCAAGGTACACACATCTTTCCTATATTGAATGTTTTTCGACATATTTATTTGAACCCTTACCGATTTATTCGATGTTTTTCAACATTTTTGGATATTTACCGATATTTCAGATGTTTTGAAATATTTTCGATTGGTACTTTTAGACTTTTACTGTTATTTTGGATGTTGTTCCATATTTTTGCACTTTAGCCTATATTTTAGATGTTTTTAGATGCGTTTAGGCTTTTGTCGACATATATATTAGATGTTTTTCGATACATTTGGACTTTTACCGATTTCTTCGATATATCTAAATATTGTTCGATACTTTTTGACTTTTCATACACATATTTTAAATGTTTTTCGATACACTTGGACCTTCAAAGATTTAAAAAAATTCATTGGGTAGTTTTTTATTGGTGAAAAACAAAGTGCCAATTTTTTCTTGGACAGTCCTTGCCACT
The DNA here is from genome assembly GCA_951812925.1 of Calliopum simillimum. Taxonomy (NCBI): domain Eukaryota; kingdom Metazoa; phylum Arthropoda; class Insecta; order Diptera; family Lauxaniidae; genus Calliopum; species Calliopum simillimum. The sequence continues at coordinate 78,844,988 of OX638370.1, read as the reverse complement.
CAGTGTGACAGAAACGATAGCACTGATGTTAAGCTGAGCTTTGTAACATTCAAAATAGTTGTATATTCTGAGCAATAACAACATAAAACTGTTGCTGTAAGCCGCTATTGCCATAATGATGCATAAAACGCTGTTTGCTCCATTTGAACGAATTTGTCTGAAGTTGATTTGCCCATGATCTTCATGCAATTTAATGCCAGCAATTGGTAAGACTACTAACTCTGCCCAGGTGGTCGCTGCTGTTCATAAGAAATGCAATTAACTCTTGGTACATAGTCATATACTAAATATTTCAGATTAATATAACTTATTTAGCTAATCACATTTTGTTCATGACAATCTTAGATAACAGATAACAAAATATCGACAATTTGAAGAATTTTGAAAACTAAAACAAAATTTAGTGGTGCAACGACCCAACATTTTTGCATTACAATTGTTGCATCGACAATCGTCATTTCGTCATTCAGTTAGTCAGGCAGTGCCACTGTGTCTGTTTATTCAATGCATTTCATGCAATCTGCGCGCACGAATGGTAAAAATGAATGAATCGCATTTGTATGGCGGTTCCAATGGATACGCTTCAACTCGACTCTGCGTACTCACAACTATAAACGTGGGCCTGCAGGCAGGCTGTCTACCAACACGATTTTTTAACAAAATGATGATGTTGATGTGATGAAAAATATCCATTCCTCTACTCAACGAAACGAGTAAGTGTATCTCTGTTAATGCAAAGATATTACGCGTACTTGTACTTAACAAATTTTTTTATAATTTTAGATACTATCTAGATAAGCACTGTCTTTATTTTTTGCTATTGTTGTTGTTGTTGTTTTTGTTTGGTTAAGGTAACACGCCCACATTTCGACACATAAACGAGTTGGTTCCTTCACAATTTCTCAATTTTATACGAATAAATGCAATAACTTGAATTTATATAACAATTAAATATTTTTGTGTGCAGTTTTCATTTAGTTACTTCACCATATCTCGCTACTTCAGGAGCCAACATTGATAGATTGTTTCCAAAACTATTGGTTTACTTAAAATTTTATACCTTTCGGCTAACCTGTTGCGTATTTGATTTGAAATTATAAGCTGACCACGCTGGGGCAACACAAACATCGGTGAATGGTGTTATAGATCTCAGGTGAGTGTTGTGCCTTGCGAAAATTAAAGCGACTTCAGCATTTTATTGTTGAAAACTTTTATACAATTGAAATAAATATCAACCACAATGTTTCAGTTTTAAGGATACAAGTGTTAGATAATTTCAATGATACCAAGGCGGGCACGATCAAACAATCATGCGATTCTTATGTATTTTGTTTCTCTACTACAAATACAAAAGTTCCTATTTAAGCACTCCATTTTTCCTTTGTTTCAATGCAGGATAAAATTGCCAAAAATTTGGAATTCATATTTGGGCGATTCCACAAAAAAAAACCGTAATATTTTGTCCCACTATTTTTTGAAGTAATAAATGTCAATATTAGCTACCGGACAGTGATGAATCAAATGTATTTATGGTTTGAGCTTACTGTTCCTTGTGTGTAAACACCAATAAAAACACAAAAACAAATCAAAATGCATAAAAGAAAAAATCAAAATCCATACTAATAATACATATAAATTAGAAAGCAACTCTGTCTGTATGTTACCTTTTCACACCTAAACCGCTTAACCAATTTGGATAAAATTTTGTATGGATCTAGTGAGAGACTCTAGAAAGGATATAGGAGAGTTTCTACTCTTAAAACCATCCCCAAAAGGGCTGAAAAGGGGGATGGAAGTTTGTATTGGAAATCAATAATCGCTGAACCAATGTAGTTGAAATTTATTGTGGAGATAGTAAGAGACCTTAGGAAGGATATAAGACAGTTTCTTCACCCAAAATTATCCTCAAAAGGGGTGAACAGGCTGATGGAAGTTACATTTTGAAAGATAAATAAAAAATGGAAAAATAAATAAAAATAAGCCCTGGTGTCTTCCCTTCTTTCTTCCTTTATCTTGTACACATGATGTTTTTGGGCACCAAGTTTTAGCACCCACGTTTTTACAAAGAAGGCCTTCTACGAACGCTTCTTACGCAAAGAAGGCAGCGATTCTGGTCATTTATGATCCCTTCTCATGTGAAAGGACAACAGCATATTTTTAAAGAAGGCAAATCAAGAACAAAATCTGTGTCATCGGGATCTGAAGTATAGTTTAAGCAGTAATTGCTTTGAAGGTAGGTAGGTGAACTACTCAGGCAACACAGTTCTTCAATGGTTTTCCTCTCTTAATTTTAAAAAGCAATTTCTATAGATTTTAGTGTGCTGAGAACAAGAAAAATAGTGGAAAAGTTCTATCACGTCACTTAAACTAAAATTTAACTTTCGTCATGTTTTCGAATATTCATGACTACCACGCCTATACGTATACTACTGAAATTAAAAAAAACACAAAATAACTGGAAAGTTTATTCCCAACCAACAATTTTATAACCTTTTCAATTTTTAAGCTTGGGAAAAGTTAATTTTTTAAATGTTTTCATAACCAATTTTCAAACGTTTGGAAAATATTATTTTTTTATTATTTTTAAAATTGATTTGCAAAGTTAAAATCAACAATTGGAAAATTATTTATTTTCAAACATTTCAATAACCATTTTCCAAACATTCGAAAAATTTTTTATTTTATTTTTTCAATGACTTATCGAGCTAAGTAAGACACAAGGCATTTGAATCATAACTGGCACGTTAGGTCAGTTGATAAGGTTGTCGACTCATAACTTGGGGGTCACAGGTTCGATTCTCAGCAAACATACATTTTTTTTTATTTTTAATTAAATATAAAAATGTTTGGGAAACATTGTTTTATGAACATAATATACACTAACAAAATGTTAGTTGAAAAGTTAAAAAAACAATTTAAAAATATTGAATAAAAAAATTTGGAAAATATTGTATAAAAACATTTATAAAAAGCTTGCTCCATATGATTTTCACAAGCTTGCTATAAAGGGTCCAGTTTCGATTATTAAATAATTAGAATTCAAGAATTTCCAAACACTTTGCAAGTTAATTTCCAAACGAAATGTTTGCTTCAATAAGCGTATAATAAGTTATTTTCCAAACGTTTTTGTTTGTTGGGTTTGAGTCGCTCCTCCATCCGAAATCAAAAATTAAAAAAAAATTCGTTAAGGATTTTTTAATTGATGATAACACAGTGCAACACGAAAAAAAATAACCATATACGGACACCACTACGTGATAAAAGACTAAAAAAAAAAAAGACCCGTGTCTCCCAATTTTTCCCAAAGTCCTCCACTTTTTTTTTTATGGGCCGCCAAAGATTTGGGGCCTCGGTATCATTTTCGTAAAAATGTGATCATTTCCTCAGGCTCATATCTTGCAAACCGTTCAGAATTTAGATTTACTCTCTAAAACAAAGTTGTAGCTCTTGTCATAAAGAACAAAAATTGCGAACATATAAAATCAAAAAAACTTCACCTTCCAGATCAAAATCGCAAAAAACTTTAAAAAATTCGATTTTTTTTTACCTTTTTTCCCGTGTTCAGGTCCATAGGTAGCAAACCGTTCAAAATTCAAGGAAACAATCAACTACAAAAATTTACCTAAGATCTCAATAAACAAAACTTCATTAAAATTGGGATTACTCAAAAACAGCACTTTAAACGATTTTATGGAAAATAGGGTATGGTACCTGAAGGTCTCCAGATAGAAATTCAGACGGAAAACTCGCGGGTTGTATGTTTCACCTAGCAGTAATCTGCTAATGATGGTGTAGTTTGCTCCGAGTTGCACATCCAGAAAGAAAAGTATGTCTTTTTTTTTAAATACTTAACATTTTTTGACAGAAGTTACCCTTTTTAAGTGTTTCCTTAGTACAATATTGAACTAAGTAAGTTCTCACAATATGAAGTAAAAATATTACAAGCTTAAATTTTTCCTTAGTTTCAACAAATTAAATGACACAAAGTTAATTCATGATATCTACGCACATGTAGAAGATAAATAATAAAAACTCAGCAAATTACAAAGCAATGCCTTAGGTCAAAAGCCAATCAATATTAACCGCATTTAATATGTTGCAACATTTAGAAAATGTACAAATGCCACAGACGATGAATTTGGTTTTGTTTTGCAAGCACAAACCTTAAACTATTTCCATTCGATACGTACAAGTAATACATCGACACTCCAATGATAATGTTTTGGGGAAAATGTCCCCTGACAATGAAGAAATTTATCACTTCAGTAGCAACAGCGGTTATCGATACAGAGTTTTTGCTTACTAAAGCCTTTTTTTGGTGCTGATACCAAACTGTTGTTGTTGTTATTGTTTTTATTGCATTTCGATAACGTTCATATACTTAAACAGGGAATGAGACGACTGGAGCTTTTTGGGGCAGAAATTTTCTATCATTGAAATTGGTTCGTTATCTCTCTGTAAATAACGATTATCGCATTAGAAGTGGGTGGCCGAAACCAAATGGGTAGTGCCAAATGCGAAGGGAAGTGGGTGACACTAGTAAGGCAACCATTGCTTCCGCACATACGAGTATTATTTTTATTTAGATACCAAGTAAGACTACGGGAATGAAAGGACATACAAGCTGGAGGGTGGAAACACAACAATAAATTTTACGGTTCGTGCAGTTTATGGGTTTGGCACCACAACAATAAAAGATTTTATATATCGAATTGAGTGTAATTGAAAATAAGTAGTTTTGGTTTATTGAAAACACATCACTTCTAGTTAAACGAAAGTGAAATGAAATAACGTGGAAGCAGATGTGATTTGGTTTTTTGCTTTTTTATTTAAAGGCTAATACATGTTATGATATAGATGCTCATAGTTAGCTATCCATGGAGTTATTTTTTCAATTTCCGGTCTTCATAGCTAACGTTTCTGTTTTTTTTTTTAATGTTTTTTTATTTTGATTTATTCTAAGTTTGTCTCCCCCATGTATGCATATTAAAAAAATTTGATTTCCGGAATTGTCTGGAAGTGTTCACGTGGTAGCAGTTTTTTTTAGAAGGAAGTTTGGTTTTTTTACCAGATCAAAAATGAAGACTTATTCTAAACGACATGAACATTTTGCAAACTGAATGCTCATTTGCCTCATCGATACTTTTTGACTCAAGACTTGTTCCATAGGTTTTGAAACATTGGGAGTTATCGTGAATCAATATTCCCTGGGAGTTTCACTCAAACTGCTATAGAAAACAGCAGTCTGTGAAAAATTATTCTGGAATATTGTTTTACGATAACCCCCATTATATTTTTAATGGTATTTTAAAAAAACATCAATCTGCGTTAATTTTGAGATATGTTGAATTTTTTGAGGGACGTTGCACCGCCTATTTTTCCAGGTATAACGCTCTCCTTATTGACACTAACACACTGTTCACTTGTTCATGGTCCTTCGAGCCGAATAAAATCATATTTAAACTCGCGCCCACTTAACGCCATTTCAGAAAATCCAGATGATTTTCAGTCTCTCACTCCTGGCCAGTTTTTGGTAGGCGGGCCCTTGTTATCGCCAGCAGAGACTGAAATCGCCGAACAGCCCCTAAAAATTGTCAATCGCTGGCAATGGGTCCGTGCAATGCAACAACACTTTTGCCAAAGATGGAAAAGTGAATATCTTAAAGAGTTGCAATGGCTAGTCAAATGGAAGTCCCCCCAGAGGGACGTTCTTCTTAATGATTTAGTGGTCGTTAAGGAGGATAATTTACCTGCGAATGAATGGCGGTTAGGTCGAGTAATTCCCGGGAACGACAGTCGCATACGTGTAGCCAATGTTCGAACCGAGCGTAAGTTAAGCTTATCGTGCTTCCTTCGTCACAGAAGCACACAAAAATCACTTTCTTCCTTTATTTTTCCATCTCTCTTTTCGTTGCAGAATGTCTTCTCCTTCTCATTCCATTATTGGTATCTTGTTGGAAGAGATGGGTTTCCAGACTGAGTCTGAGCTGCTTTTGAGCAAGCCCGAGACAGTGCGAGAGAGTGCTCCTGTTGAGAATGCAATGAAGAGAGTGGTCGTTCAGGTGATCCGTCACAATAGGTGTCGGCTGTGCTCGTTGGAGCACCGCCTTGCAGCGTGCCGGCAGTTCCTCGAAAAGCGATTGCGTGCAGTTTTGCTTCACCGCTACTGCTCCAATTGCCTTTCCTCGGGGCAGTTGAAGAGGGACTGTGGGAGAGGGACTGTGACATTATCTTTTTAGAAAGATTTTGATCTAAAAATTAAAATTGTTTTGCTTATCTTTTCTCTATTTATTTAATAATTTATAGGCTATTTTATCATCAATTGTTGGGATTGTTATTATAATTATATTTGGTTGTTATGAATAAGTGGCATGTTAAAGACTAAGTTTTTCTATGCGAACAATTTATATTCCTGTCAGATTGTTACTAGTGTTCTTTTTTTTGGCTCCTGTCGGAAACCCCTACGTATATACTTAAATATCTGCATTTAACATAGCTGACTACATGATTTATTACGAGTACACAAAATAAACAAAAACTTTTCATCATCGTCATTAAATGCAAAGTGTTAATTTGCAAGAAGCATAAGCGTTGAATTGTCTGTCCATGAGGAACATAAAAGGAGTTTTCAAAGCACTAATTATATGTGAGGACACGCCTTTGTCTGTGCTTTTTACGAGTAGGTACACATTATCCACATGCGACATGTGCATCTTCTAGCAGCCAGTCACACTAAAACCCAAAATGTAATAAAAATCGATGCTCTTCCAACCTGTTCGCTTTCAAGACAAGTCAAAACGAATAAATAGCCGTCGTAGTTTATGAACGATGTTTCCGCACTTAAATGGCGTCATTATTGTCTTAATTCCTGTCGTCACATAATGAAAGTGAAAAATTGTTACGAAAAAAAAAAGAAAGAAATAATGGACCATGAAGCAATAATAACATATGATTTTAGATAAAAACTTTATATAAAAATGAAGAATGTACCAGTGTTTGGAATTGACGTCTGCACCAACCACCACCCATTAAATAAACTACCACTTTCAAACTGCGACGGATATTTTCAATGATATTTCCCTTATTTCAGTGTCAAAAACCTCAACATTTTAAATTTTTAGACGTGTTGCATTTACAAAACTTTAAGGACACAATGGAATCAGTAAAGTGCCATTCATTGTCTATAGCAGCAATAATGTTTTCCCTATCACGTTTGGCTGTCATATTTGACTTTTTCTATGCAGACGCTTTTGTCAAACATTGAAAACTTTTCAGACTGAAAGTTTGTCTTCCTTATCTTTGTATGAAAATTGTTTTTTTTTTTTTTTTTGAGTGCTTTGGTCCTTGTTGTTGTCATCACTTGCCAGTAACAAAGACGTCAAATTTCACAGGATGCTGCAATTTTCAACTGTTAAATAGAAAGCGGCAACGAAACAGCAAAATATACTTATAATGGAGAAATGCATTCTTTTAACTCTGAAATTTAAAAAAATAATGCGTTTCAAAAAAGTCTGAATTTTTATTTTCATTGAATTAAATGTAAAACTGTCAGTAGATTATAATGTGAAATGGATCCTTTACAAAAAAACCAAGAAAAATGTGCAATGTGACTATTTTTCTTTCACTTGTTTTTACTAAGAATTCCCGACTGATGAGCTATTTGCCTTGAAGCTTTAAGTGTCGTCAGAAATATCTTGCCGCTTTGAATTTAGTTGCGAAACATGAAAAGCTTTTTCTGTCATTATTTTCAAATATCTTCGTTGCACTTAAAAAATAAATGTTGGTAGGTTTAAGAAAACAGCTTCTCAACCAACTAGATAGAACATTTGGACGTCTTAAAGTAGCATTGTGAGCCCTGAAAGTGTGGGAAGCGCCAACGTCTCGTTGCTTTCTTTTCCACTATGTCGTCTGCTCATGCCACTGTCATGCTAACATTGTCACGCCAGGCTCCTACTTAGTAACCTGGCTTATCGACTTGATGACTCTTTAGTTTGTCATGTTGTTGCCCGATAGTATTTTCCTGAGCTATAAAATTGTGGACCAATATTTTTTCGAAGGAATTAGGGAAATACTTTGTTTTGCAACCTTTGAGCCTAAATAATTCTTTATGCGGCAGTGATTCCGTTGACGTTTTTAGCATTTACTTTAAAATATTTAGAGGAATGGTCAAAATGACCCATTTGTAGAGGGTTAAAGTATTCTACAAAAATATTTCCTTCCATAAGTCTTCAGAAATCATGATAAACCTCAGATGTAAGGATCGTAATATTTAGTGTGCCAACTCAACACATGTATAGTGAACTTCAAATACCGATTAAAAAAAAATGTCGACATGATCCAGAAAATCCGAAAGACACGTATATATTTCTTTTAGCCATATTTTTGGATATATTTCATATTGGATTTTCTCGGTTGTGCAACCAAAAGTTGAATTTTTTCGGACGGTGTTTTCGATAATGCTTTGACAGTCTTTTTCTACTCATCAGTTGTAGTAATGAGCAATCCAAGACCATAGCAGTCTCGGTCTTGATCTTGGACATTAAGCCTTTGCCTTGGTTTTGATTTTGCGTCCTGTTCTTGATCTTGAACATTAAGTCTTGTATCGATCTTGGTCTTTATCTTGAAAAAGTTTCTAAGGATTGTTATTATTTAATTTGAGACTCTCCAAGATTCAAACAGGAGTTATATTCTTTTTGAACCTTTCGATTTTTCTATGCTACTTATATGGCAAGGTCACTTTTTCAGGTCTGGTTTGAGTGAAAAAATCTTTCAAGTTAATTTTTTTAAAATTTTTTTATTTTTCTCGAAAGTTTTAAGTACAAGATAAAAAAATAATTGTGTCGATTGGTGGACGCAGTAAGCTGTATGATCAAATAGAATGAACTGCGATGGTAAACTTTATCCAAAGTTTCTAAAATATTTTATTTGGTTGAGAACAGCTACATAAGCTGGACAATTTTTTTTTTTATATATTTGATGTTAATTTAAATGATTACAATTTTCAAAGAGCTAACAACAGGATCGTGTACACGGGGTGCGTTTTGGGGGTTCAAACCCCCCAGAAAGTTTTTTTATTGTATATATGTGATTTGAAAATATTGAAACAAAATAAAATTATTCCATATGAAAAACCCCCCAAAGCAAATCTTGCGCGCGATACTGGCTTTCAATCCGGATATTGAAAACAACTTCCGTTTTTCAAGCGAAGGTCCACGCAGCAAAGTTATGTGGTAGAGAATGTCGATGTAGAGGAACTTACAGTTCCAACATATGCATTTTCGTCGGAGAGTCAAGTAACTCTAAAATCTTAAATAGTGTTTTCAGTATACTCAAAGCTTGTCTGGCAGTGTTTTAAATTTCCACACCCATAATTTCAGAAAACAATTTAAATTTTGATAGACGTAGAAACTATGGAGCGCTCCAAGCTCAAAACTATTAAAAAAATCAAAATGTGTACTCTTTTAGGATAAGGTATAGGGTATTTCTTGTTCGGGTTTGACTTATAATATATCATTACAATATTCTAAAAGTTTTTTTTACTAAAAATTCTTCGACATATCTATTTAAGCACATAATCGCTGAAATTATATTAAAATTTGAATATACATTTTGGAATTTTTATTACCTTTCAGTGCATTTCATGCCATATGACATGATAACCAAAAACCAAATTTATAAACTAAATTTTGAGAAATTGTTTTCAAATATTTTTCAAATGGCTTAGTAGTGTGAAAATGGATAGTAACGATTTTTAAAGTCAAAAGGAAAAAAAGGTTCCGAAAGGGCATTTGATCCTTTCAAGAATTAAATTATTTAGATGAACAATATTTTCTTGAAGTGTAAGTGGATTTTTAGAATTGTGCGTATAGCAATAGTTTTTGATAACTTTACATTTTTTCTTTTGTATCCCAAAGGTTTATAATGACACAGAATCCTACTTTTTATTCTTTTTGCATCCATCGACTTCAAAGGCTTTATGGTTAGTTGTGATGCTTCAACTATTTACAAAGCAATTTCCCTGGGCTAGACTTTGTCCTACAAAAATACAAGTACTTGTGTCTATAAAACTTAAGGTTGAAAATGAGCTGCTTCAAAACAAGCAGTGACTAGATATCACCTTGATGCATTTACTTGTTTATTTAAGTGTAAAAATATGTATCTAAGTATCTTTCTGTTATAAGTTCTTTCGTTTTTAAATTTTTTAAGTATTTTTTCTTTCGCTCCTTTTTCCTAAATATTTAAGTATTTTATATCAAGGTTTTAATGTGAAATTTTATCCTTTGCTGCTAAAGGAGACTGTTCATTTGCATATTTTAAACACAAGCGTTGCTATTTTTTCGTCCTCAAACAATGGAACTGATTTCATGTTGGGTGGCTGAACTTTATTGTATTGAAATTGACGTTTTATCGGTGGCAGACAAAAGCAATTATCGAAGCGGATGAATAAAAGAAATGCTAATTTTATGTTGAAATGGATTGAATTTAGTAATTACACTAGTTTACAGCCAAAATTCCCAGCGAATGCCGTTACTCATTTTATATGGAAAATGGGCTGCTGATTCCGAAAATCGCATTTTTTTTTTTTATTTCGTGTCGTTTTCGAGATATCGGTCATTTTCGGTTTTTGGATCAAAAAAAAAAAAGATAGTTCCACTTAAATACAAATATCTCAAGAACCAATGTTTGTATTCAAACAAATAATATGTCATATTAAAGGTAATTAAATTACCTACAAATGATACTCACGTTACTTTTTGGCTGGCTTGTTAGTTTCGATGAAATAAATTGATTTCTGAAAAAAAGAGTATATTTTTCCGAAAAAATTACAAAAATGTCTAAATCAACTGCAGATTTTTACAAGAAAAAAAAATTTTAAAAATCATTTTGAATTTTTATATCATAGTCTATATATTTGTGAAGAAAATAAGATATCATTTAAGAAAATCGATGGAAAAATGCAAAAGTTGTATACAATTCATTGATAAGTTACCAAAATGCGTTTTTCCCTATTTTTCGGTTTTTTTGTAATAAACTGTTCGAAAATTTGAAACTTTTTGTAAAAGAAATTAGAAAATCCAAAAAATTCTTAAAGAAGGCATTAAAAGGAAATACCCGTGCCTCGCCGTTTTTCTCTAGCACGTCAGATTTTTTTTTAATCGATTTTTGAAGTTTTTTAATCCACTGTACATGAAAAAACAGAAATAACGCATTCTTGTGTTAAATCGATGAATTTAACTATATGATCCTTACATCTGAGGTGTATCATGTCTTGAGCAAACTTATGCAGGATGTAGGTCAAAATGACCTTCATGTGGGGGTCAAAATGACCCACATGTGAGGGTTTTAGAGTGTTAAAATTTTCTACAAAAATATTCCTCGCAGTATCCTGCATAAGTTTGCTGAAGACATGATACACGTCAGATGTAAGGATCATATAGTTAAATTCATCGATTTAACACAAGAATGCGTTATTTCTGTTTTTTCATGTACAGTGGATTAAAAAACTTCAAAAATCGATTAAAAAAAAATCTGACGTGCTAGAGAAAAACGGCGAGGCACGGGTATTTCCTTTTAATGCCTTCTTTAAGAATTTTTTGGATTTTCTAATTTCTTTTACAAAAAGTTTCAAATTTTCGAACAGTTTATTACAAAAAAACCGAAAAATAGGGAAAAACGCATTTTGGTAACTTATCAATGAATTGTATACAACTTTTGCATTTTTCCATCGATTTTCTTAAATGATATCTTATTTTCTTCACAAATATATAGACTATGATATAAAAATACAAAATGATTTTTAAAATTTTTTTTTCTTGTAAAAATGTGCAGTTGATTTAGACATTTTTGTAATTTTTTCGGAAAAATATACTCTTTTTTTCAGAAATCAATTTATTTCATCGAAACTAACAAACCAGCCAAAAAGTGACGTGAGTATCATTTGTAGGTAATTTAATTATCTTTAATATGACATATTATTTGTTTGAATACAAACATTGGTTCTTGAGATATTTGTATTTAAGTGGAACTATCTTTTTTTTTTGGTCCAAAAACCGAAAATGACCGATATTTCGAAAACGACACGAAATAAAAAAAAAAAAATGCGATTTTCGGAATCAGCAGCCCATTTTCCATATAAAATAAGTAACGGCATTCGCTGGGAAAAAAAAATTTAATCATTTGTAAACTAGTGTTATCAAGTCTAGTCGCAATATGGCTACATTTACCATTTGAGCACGAAAATGCATTAAGTGTGAAAATAACATGTAATTTAACAAGAAATCAGCTCAGTCTGCATATCATAACGTTACCTCAAAAACGTTTTTGTCTGGGATGTGTACATACTAGAAATTTATTTACATCAGTCAAGCTGTCTTAAAAATCTTCTATTACACATTGATTTTTGTAACAAGATTGGCAATGATCACTTATGTATAAATAAAGCTAGTCCAAATTATTCAATGAAATGCACCATTATAATGAGAAACTGATTTTTTTAAATCAAAGGACCGTCCCAGAAAAAATTGTCACTTTTGTTTTTTGAGATTTTGATCAGGTATCATGGCCAGGTATATTTGCCAATGCCCTACACTTGCAAAAGTAAGATTCAAAATGCGAGATCTTGCATATATAGATCTGACTAAGATCCTAAAGTACATTTACGCATCTCAATAACATAGCTACAATATGAAACATGAATATGCACTTGTATAAAATTAGAATACCTTTTTAAGAATGAATGGTATTTACTGTAATGAAAATGTTTAGAATAAAGATCCGTAAAGCCATCAAAAAGGAGGGATCACATTGGACCAACAGAATGATCTAAGTGGAAGTCGGCTTATCTGCTGACCATGCCCTCATAACCCTGCCTAACCTAACTCACAAAAATTAGCCTGACGAAAATTCAGTGACATTTCAAGTTTCGCTGTATTGACAGAAACTTAAGTTTGACCAAACATCATACTAAAAAGACCAGAGTTTATGAATAGATTTTAATGAAAGAGTTTGTGGTATCACTATGGACTCTTGTGGTCTATGTGTGTCATCATTGCCGCAACCCTAACCTTACCTAACTTATCCTAATCCAACCTTAAACTCTTTGATGCAGATTTGTTGAGTACTTATGATCAATCACATTCACTGAAAAAGCAGGCGGTGGCACGCCTCGCAAAAGGATCATTTGTCATAAATCTTAAAGTTTTTTGTTTGCGGATGAGGGGTAAAAAGGCATTTCCGCTCTTAAGTCCAATCATCACCGGTGCTCATCATGTCGGACTCTCCTAAACATAATACTGACTAAAACACCTTCTCTTTATCGGGAATACCTCCCCCTGGGAAACCGTTTTTGGCGTTGCATCAGAAGGGTTCTCTTTAAGGCATTTAATGACATCTCTTCATTTGCCTACGTTGGACTTCGGCTATATTTCTCCTGTAATAGAGAGGGGCTGAGTAGTGCTTCAGCAGCCCTTGTCAACACCTATATTTTCTTTTTTTGTAAAAGGGAGAAACTGCTTCAGAACTTTGAACTTAGCGAGGACGGATGAGATCCTACTGACTGCGATCTCTGCCAGGACGAAAATTGTCCTGTTCTGGAACCCTCTTGGTCTCTGGTAAGGCAAACAGCGCCTAGTGTCGAGACCCCCACCAAAGAAGAAATTAAGAGCGCCAGCTGCTAAGCAAGATGATGCATAATGGCAGCGTTTTTTAATGTCAAAGGATTTCTTGATTTCTGGCAGCTTGATAAGCATCAAGGTCTCACTTCTTTAAGCGAAGTGCGCTCTCTACATATCGTTCAATTAATAACCAATTTTCTTCGCTTATCAGCATAGTATTTGATGCAAATGAATAAGAGTCGATACACATGTAAAAGTCATTAGATCGATGATCAACAACTATAAAATTGGTGGCACCACGCCATTGAAAAAATTCAACATAGCTCTGAAACTATTTGACACAGATGAATAAGATTTGGTACATCTATAAAAGGTACCGGGACAAATGTGAGGCAACGCACACCGGGTAATATCTTCACGGTTAAAAATTTTGGAATAAATTTCAATATTTTTAGGGTTACATATATGACCACACCAGAATCGTACTAGAACTTAATACAGCTCAAATATTAAAACTAATTTTTAATAAAAATTTTTATTAAAATTCAATGTAAAGTTTTTCGTAAATTTAAATACTAACTGGAATAAATTGTAATTCAATGTTCATATTCAATTTTATTCCAAAGTTGAGTATTAGCCCTTTAACGACCATAGCGACACATGTATCCCAAGGCAAAAATAAATTATATTTAAATAATTAAGAAATCGATATGTGTATGTAATTTTAACATTTATCAGTTTGTAAAAGCTTCCTTAATTTATTAATGGTTATTTGCCTAAGCAAAGTAATAAAGCTAAAACGACGAAATATGCTAAGCATTCTTTGCTTACATAGATATTACAAATGCACAAAATATGAAAATCGCTTTGTTGACAAAATTAAAAAATTATTCAACTTACCAACACACACTACATCTACCCATGTGTTTCCTAAGGAGTACTTAACATATAAATCAATATTTCATTATACGCTAACACACACTTGATAAGAGGCTAAAGTGTCAATTTCCCAATCGAAGTGATATAGTTCCACTATTACGCGTATGTATGTACGAGTAGGTACAATTTGCAAATATTTACCACCCTTCAGATATCATATTTTTTAAACTTAAAACTTAACAGTTTTGAAAGCTTCTTAATCCCCACCAACGACCAACCCCGTCAATGCAGTACGATAGCGCGCGCGATGTAGTGAAGCACATAATAAGCACTTGGAGCGTGCTTATCCTGCCAAAGTACAACGTCCTTTAGTTCAGTACCCTTTGGGGGTGTTACGTAGGCAGTGTGTCGGTAGGCAATATATTTGGAGTAAATGTGCGCACATAAATTTCATGCGTCTTAATGTACACTGATGAAATGTTTAACTGAGAAATTTTAGGTAAGTAAGTCCTTTTCTCTTTATTACAAAGGAATTTTGAATTAACTTAAAATTTCAAATCTACTATCAATTCATTTTGGAAAGATTGTGCAGAGTTGCAGAGACAAATGAAATTTTTTATTTGTGGTTAAAAACAGTTAAAAAACCAGGTAAAGGTATAACCCGAGAGTCTTGAGTTTAATCCTCAGTGAACACATGAAGTTTTTTCTTTTAGGTGTCTTGAATGGTTGAGATAGCATTGTTTTACTATGACACTACGATTGAAGCACCTGCCATTATCATGCTAAAATTATTCTCTGGTTTCAAATCCATCACAAAAGAAGTATTTTTCCAAGAGAAAATCGTGATCAAACATCGCATTTCGGAACAAAAGGTCTTATTTCCATATAATTCCACAGACATTTTTTGAATTTGATACAAAAAGACTTATTTAATTTTTTTTTTTTCGTATAGGGTTTTTGACCCTTTTTTCCAAAAAACTGATTTACAAAATGTTAAATTTTCACGGTTGTCTAGTGTAATTTATATCATATTTAACCCATTAGACCACACGGGCTTGTATTGAACCGTTTTGAATGAAACTTCACATCTAGGCTCATCTTAGCCTCCTGAATTCAAAAATGTCTTTGGATTCTTTGTACGAGTCACATCTGCTTCTACAAGTGCGAGTGCCATATGGCACTCATGACACATACAGGGGGTCAATACTTTGTTAAAGATCAGCGGCATTACGTAACCTGCGTCGGACAGTGGCGACATCTGGCATTTCTCGTTGCAAAAATCATAACTTCTGAACCATTGTAGATATTTTAATTCTGTTTTCAGTTATGGATAGAAAATTCTCATAGCTATTGCTATTTTAAATTTCATTTAGATAGCATTTCAGGGTGAAAAGCAATGTTTTGTTGAAGTCCGATTTTCTGTAAATTACATACATATCGTTAGGAAAATCCCGGAACGGTCAAATATTTCAGAAATTGGATGTTAAATCTAAAAACAAAAAAACACGTATCCAATAATTTTTAGAGATCTATTCAACGGTATGAATCTTGACCCCCTCTCACCCTCCGACGGGGGTGGGGTAGGGGAAAAATCAAAATTTTAAATGGAAACCCCCAATTTTATTGCAGATTCGGATTTTACGTAAAAAAATAAGAAAATTTTTTCTGCAAAATTTTTTCTTATCTGTCCTAGATGGCGCTGTAATCGACAAAAACAAAATTAAAAATATAAAGTTTTGTACTTAAAGTTTCGTGAAATTTGCTTTTTCATTCATAGGTTTCGCCATAAAAGTTGCTCTTACACAAAGGGTTGTAAGTAAAACCATACAGTTTTTGAAGCACAAGCTAAGAGATAAACTCCAATTAGTTGTATAGTAAGCCGAGCTTTACAAAAAGCGAAGTTTTTTTTTAAACTCAACCCAAAGCCTAAAAACTACGCTAAAAGCAATGTCTTCAAAAAAAATTCATAAAAAATAAAAGCTATCAAAAAAACTTAGATTTTTGCTAATCAGTCTTATGAAATAAGATCAATAATGCTTTAAATGAATGAAAAAATCGCTTTCCTTTAACCATTTGCCAAAGTATTCAACCTAAATATGAAGTATTTTTCTCAAAAATTAAATTTTTTCGCTAACTTGAAAATTTACTTAACTTTGAGAGGCTATAAAAACCAAACCACTTTCCCGAATGGGTTCAAATTTTCAAATCATTTAGCTCCTAATATTTTTCTATCTGATGACACTATCAGATTCGTATAAGGAACCCACTTGAAATTGATTTTTGCAATGCCTTTTCGAAAAATGACGTCATGAGCCACAGGTTTCCTGATGAAAATCATTAAAACTCATAAAACTGCAATTTCCCGCAGCTAGAATTTTTATATTGTATTCAGAATTGTTGAGTTTATTTAGTTTTTTTTAAAATCCATTCGAAGTTGAAAAAAAGGGTAAAAATAGTGTTTCAGAAAAGTACAGAAACCTCAGACATTAAAAAAAAAAATCATTTAAATTTAGTGTTACTTGATAGTACTAAAACTGCTTATAGCATAAATAGAAAAAAATTAACTTTTCTTTCATAAATTGCAGAAAAATTAGAACCACATCTTGAAAAAAAAAAAAAAAAAAAAAATTACAAACTCGAAAAAACCATCGACTTTGACCAGCTCTACAAAGCGAACCATTTTTTCAAATGAATTAAAATTTTACATCCTTAAGCACTGATCATTTGTTTATCGAACTGCATCATTAGATTTGCAAATTTTCAACACACTAAAATTGATTTTTGCAACCACTTTTGAGAAATGTCGCCAGTGTGCGTCGGCAGAATTGCCTTAACCAAGATCGCATAGCAGCAGTAGATCTATAACTATATACACAGTGGCAACAAAGATGGCAAGCATCAACAAAAGGGCGGTGGACTTACAATCTGAACCCTCTGATTGAAATGTGGCTCAAGCGGAGACATGGAGAGCCAAACTATTATCTCACTCAGTTTCTCACTGGACATGGCTGTTTCAGAGAGTATTTATACAAGTACAAGAACTTGAATGACCCCTGTTGCATGTTTTGTGAAGAAGCTGTAGATAACGCCAACCACGTATTAAAAAGGTACGTAAGGTTCAATGTGGCCAGACAAGTGCTGGAGAATATAACGGGTGAAGAGGTAACTTGTACCAGTATCGTTTGACATATGCTGCTGGGCAAGGACTCCTGGGATCAAATTAATCACGTCATATCAACGATTATGCAGCAATTCAACAGATAAAACAGCAACAACGGAAGTTAAGAATTAGAGCCAAACGCTCTAGCCCTGCCTAGCGAGAAATGCCCTGATAGGCGGTACCGCTTGACACTAGAAGGGCAGTGACATGAAATGAAGTTAGGGTTTAACAACGTAGGCATACTGAACATGTATTTATAAACACTAGTATCTTCGGTGGCCAAATTTTGGCCTCTTACTTAAAGATAGATACACTTTTCCGAGTACCGTTTGGTAAAAAAGAAAGCCAGAACATTGAGTATTCATTAATCGTAGCAACATTTTTTATATGCAGCAGGCTTAGTATATCTTAAAACCGAATAACATAAAAATTGGTGTAGTGCTTGTGCCGAAAAATATCGAAAAACATCCTAAATATCGGTAAGAGTCCAAAAGTATCGAAAAACATCTAAAAGTCTAAAAGTATTGAAAACATCCAAAACATCGGCACGAGTGCAGAAATATCGAAAAACATCAAAAATGTCGGTGAAAGTCCAAAATTATCGAAAAATATCGTAAAAGTCCAAAAGTATCGAAAAACATCCAAAATGTCGGTAAAACTCCAAAAGTATCGAAAAACATCCAAAATGTCGGTAAAAGTCCAAAATTATCGAAAAACATCCAAAATATCGATAAAAGCCCAAAAGTATCGAAAAACATCCAATATATCAGTAAAAGTGCAATAGTATTGAGAAACAAACAAAATATCGATAAAAGTCCAAAAGTATCGAGAAACATCCAAAATATCTTTAAAAGTCCAAAAGTATCGAGAAACATCCAAAATATCGGTAAAAGGGCAAGAGTATCGAAAAACAACCAAAATATCGAAAAGAGCCCAAAAGTATCGAAAAGCATCCAAGACAACATGCATTTTGCATTAAAAGTAGAAAGCACTGTTTCGAGTGCCATATGGCCCTCATGACACGTAATGGGTTAATATATATATTTTTCCCTGAAAATCCAATATCGCCAGACAATTTGCTTACTTAAACTCTTAATATTAAATAGAAAATAGTTTCAGTGTAAACGCCATTCGTTTCGAATAGAAGCTACATTGCGCAAAGAATGAGGCCAAAACATTGTCTGACTAAACATTTTTTGAGTGCCTTTAAAGGACTTTGTTGTTGCTGGTATGTTACGAGTATTTCATTCAGAATCAATGAATGTGTAAATGTGTATGTACGAGTATTTTGTAGAAATTTTTAAAGATGTTTTGCAACGTTTCATGTAAATAAGCATAAACAAGGTTAGCGGAAAATATCTATATATAAGGATTAGGTAAGTAGCTGGAATTACTTGAGTTTATTAATGAAAGAAGACTCTGCGTTTCAATAATATCAGTATTGAGCATATTATCTTGTAATCAATATAAAACTTGATCCATTTTCTTAGAGATTTATGAAAATTAAAATATGTAGCTTACACGTTCATGAATTTTGAAAATGCTATAATGCCAATTTGCTATGCAAATTATTAAGGTTGTAAACTTTTAGTCTTTATTTGAACATTTGGAAGACTTTATCTTCACCATACCTAAACCCAATTTCAATAGCTTTAAATAAGGCAACTTTTTTTATACTCATAGCATAAGGTTTGTTTCTTATTCATTCAAAGGAAAATATTACTAGTTTTGCTCACCATATATAATAGGTTCTTCAAATGCAGCCTTGGAATAATAACACTATTCAACAATTTTAATACTTTTGCAAACCCCAAATGTTTTGAAAAGTGTTTTTAGTGAACTTTAGTCTCCACAGCACGAATATGCTATCCTTATTTCAGGGCCATGCATAGTTTTCTATAAAACTGGCTAAGAAGTTATTGGGAACCCAAGCTTTTATATTACTTAGGATGTAAAACCAGCTAAATACAGAAAAAATGCTAAAATATTTATGATCGTATGCTTGTTAAAAAGATATTACAGAGTAGATTTTGTTTAAATGTCGAAAAATTTCATTTAAATCCAAAAATTGTTATAAAATTAGAGAAAAACGGAAATTTAGATAATCAAATTTGAAAATGATGGCTGGTTTCGGTTCAGAGATATAGAATTTTGTGTGAGGTGCAGTACTCAGTCGCTTAATTCTTACGAGTTTGACAAATTTTAATGATAGACACAATTTACATAGTACAATAGAACAAGATTTATAAGGAAAAATGCCATAGGTGTGAGCTTTTTTCATGGGGGCTACGACACCCCACCATCTAACCCCCATTGTTTTGAATGTACTAGTTTCATAAGGACAGCTGCTATAAAAGTGCCCTTCACTTTCAAAACCCCTTAATCAGCATTTTACGGTAGTGCTGACCTCCCTCAATGACTTGCTGTTTAGTTTTAGAATTATTTCTCCTAAAAGTTACTTATCTCCTGGTCTATCATTCAAGCAAAATACTGAACAAACAATTGTTTTTATTTTCTTAATTAAACATTTGAAGTAGGGGAGGGGGGGCTAGTGTGGACTGGGGACTAGTGTGGACAAATTCAAATTCTCGCGCCGTTTTGAATTTTCTGTTTCTGTTTTATATTTTTCAAGTTGGTATTTGCACTCTGCATCACCAAAAAAAAATTCATTTGTTGACAGTTCAGCTTTCCATGATAACGTGACAGAACATGTTTTACGCAGCAAAAAGTAATTTTTTTGTTGTTTCGTAATTTCAGTGATACTTACTTTTAAACTAATTATTCTTCTGCTGTAGTGTTAATAGATAATACAACATAAAATAGCGTTTATTTAAACCATTGAAATTATTTTTGAAGAACTTTACCGTAAGATTAAAAAAAAAAATATTTTTGTTTAAAAAGACATGAAGGGGCTAGTGTGGACAACTGAAATGGGGCCAGTGTGGACATGTCCGCAGCACCTGAAATGACCCCAGAAATCGTTAGACCATTTCTAAAAGCCGTTCCAAGAAAGTACGTTAATAAAAAGAAAGAACGACAGATTTACGTATCCCGATTTACCGGATACCAGCCAAATTCATCGAAATGAAAAAGTGGCAAAGCTGCCACAAGCACAACAACTGCCGGGAACATCTCGATCAGCAAGTTATATGAAGTTTGATATAAATTTCTCCAAATACAACATGGGATAGAAGTTAATTTTTTATTTGTATTTTTATTTGTATTACATCATTATTTTCTTGAATAAACATGTATCTGAACTCTTTCTTAACGTTTTTGTATGAATTATCAAGTTTCTTATGGTGTCCACATTAGTCCCCAGTTAAATCAATGGTTCCCCCTTATACGGGGCTAGTGTGGACAAATGTGAGCTCTTTTTAAAATAATTTAATAAAGCATTTATGAAAATAAAAAATCATAACTATTGATGCAATTATGAAGGCAAGAGGTATAAGTAATTGCTAAAAATTACTTTATTACAAAAATGATATATTTACATATATAATTTTGTAATTATATAAAAATTGTCCATACTAGCCCCCCTCCCCTATCTTCTGCTCGAAATATCTCATTTAGTGTGAGTGGTTTACTCGTTTTTTGTTGAATGTATGCAAATTTTTCGTATAAGTGTAATTTCTTATTAAGTCAAGACGAATTCATCAAATGCGGCAATGTTTCATTTCCAAGCATTTGATGTATTTTTTTTTTATCTCGCATGCTAAAATTTTGCATAGAAATTGGTAAGAAAAATTAAGTTATTCCTTGGGAATTTCTTTTGCAAACACTGACATTCGTATAAGGCATGCGACAAAGTTCGGAATGTGTAATAAACAGGGCGTACAATAAAAATGGTTGATGCTTTTGCTTTATAGCAACACTAAATTTCAAATTTTCAGAGACTTAAGTAGCTGCGCATTGCAGTTAATTTACTATAAAAAATTTTGACAGAAAGTGCTTCAGTTTGAATAGGAACTTTGCTCAAAGGCAGGTCTATTTTCACAAAATTGTCTAAGGAAATTCTAAAACATTAGTTGTATTATTACAATTTCACTATGCAACAGCCCAAAAATCCCAAGAGTTTTTAAAAGTATTTTTAGTGTATTTTGGTTTTTTTAACAAAAAACTAGTACATGACCTTAAGTTATGTTTGAGAGACACCTTGCAAAATAATTGGGTGTTAGATGAAAAGGTGTAGTAGATCCCCATGCAAAAAGCTCAAAAATATCAATGGACCTAGACCATAGCAGTCTTGGTCTTGGTCTTGATTTTGAATATTGAGTCTTGGTTTTGGTTTTGATATTTAAAATAGGGTTGGGATCCCATCGCCAAATGTCATCGTTGCCTACAAGACATATTGTACTAACCCTGATAAGACTCGATTAGAAGTTAGTCCATATGCGCATGGCACCAATAAATGCCAGTATGTCGCTTGATAAGTAACGAAGTCTGTGTCTTGCTAGGTTGTCACAGTGACATAGGATGTGTTCAGCTGTTTCCTCTTCTTCATTATAGAATCCACATAATTCATCTAAATTCCACTAAACCCATGTAGGAAAGGTGCTTCCTTACTGGGCAATGTCCCTTGAGAAATCCTGTAACATCCGTATACCTTTCCTGTTCAGCATAAGTAACTGTTTGGTACTTTGATTGGAAACACTTGGCATTAATGTATTTGTTTGTCTGTGGCCTAGGGTGTTGTCCCAGCCTTCTTGAACTTTTTTGTCCAGCCAATTGTTTAGGCTAAGTTTAATATGACTCCAAAGCGGGTCGCAGAATGGAGTAGGACCTACAAGTTGTGAAGATGACCCATTCATTGCAAACTCATCTGCTTTTTCATTACCTTCAATTTCACTGTGTCCAGGTACCCAAATGAGGTGAACTTTATTTTGGTAGGCGAGTCTTATGAGCAGTTGAAGGCACTCCCAGGCTAACAACGATGATATTCTGAAGGAGTTTAAGGCATGTACATGCAAATATGTTTCTATGCGGTCTTACCCCATATATACCAGCTCCCACTCCTTCTTTCGTTTTAGAGCCATCTGTGTACCATAGGTGGAAATCACCAAAGAACTTGCTCCTTTTCCCAGGCATTCCTGCTGGGGAATGTAACTTGGAAGTTGTGTAGAAAGTTGTATTTTGGTATACAGTAGTCACTGATAGTGATGGTTAGGCTTTTGTTGGTGTTCAGCTCCGTTCAATAGGGCAGACTGTTTGATAGTTCCAGCCAGGCCTGACGAGAAGGGGGGGGGGGGGGGGGTTAGGGGGGATTCCCCCGGGCCCGGAGTTTTTTGGAGGGCCCGGATTTAAGCAGAAAGAATATCTTCATTAATAAAATTTATAGCATTATATTTACGCTCAACTAGAGGCCCAACCGACGAACATGAAACAAGTACTTGAGAAAAAACCCGGGCCCCAACAGTTATTATTTTTTTTTTCAAATGAGAAAAAACAAAGATTATACATTGTCTGCTCACTTGAGCTTTTTGGACAAATCTAATAAGTTTTTTTGGTTGACTTAACTTACACCATTTTCATTCTAAACACACCGAAATCTCCTAAGAATATGATATTGGCCTAGTTATTCTCTACAAAAGTTGATTTAATGACGTCTCGGAGAAAAACCAATGGTCCCGAAGTTACTGGCAATTAAAATGATTTGCCTTTTTTTAGTATATTTTTCAAGCATTGATCGTAGACTGGCCAAAATCTAATTTTTGACTTTTGTTTCATGAATATGAATAGCAAACAAAATCACATTTCATATATCTCTTGGGCATCCTGTGGGTTAGTATCGAAAAAATAAAAAAAATAGTAGTAGAGGGGGCCCGGTATATAATTACCTCCAGGGCCCGGATTTTCTCTCCACGCCCCTGGTTCCATCCCTTCCTTTGTCTAGTAGCATAAGTTTTGTTACGAACCTCAGCACTTTCTCATCTCCAGATGTAAAGGTGGTAGATCAAGCACTATTTCCAAAGCAGCAGTTGGTGTGGTTTTCATCGCTCCTGTAACTGAAACACAAGCCATTCTTTGTAGTTTGCAAAGTTTGACTAGTGCCGATTTCTGTTGCACCTTTTTATACCATATGGGTGCTCCATAGGTAATAATGGGTCTGACGATTGATGTATACGAGTAAATCCAGAGGCAAAGTTTGGGACTGAGTCTCCAGTTTTTACCAAGGAGGCTTCTACTGGTATAAAGTGCTGCTCTTGCTTTCCGGATTGTGTTTTCCAGATGAGGGTTCCAATTGATCTTTTCATCTAGAACTGCACAAAGATATTTAATCTGACTGGAAAATGGTATTACTGTTACAAATACAAATACAAATAAATACAAATACAAATACCAGAGTAAACACACCATCCGGCTACTATATCAAGTGCCTCTTGTAATCTGGATTAGATAGTGTCTTCATATTTACCTCGAATAAGGATTGCGACATCGTTGGCATATCCTTGCACTTCCAAACCGTTCGAACTGAGCAGTTGCAGGAGCTCATTAACCACAATGGACCAAATGAGCGTAGATAATACTCCGAGCACGTCGTGTTATCCACGCCTTTGCCACGGATACATCTATCCACATGGTTGGTATCTGTGTAATCAAACGCCCCTCTTTTACTTTTATTCATAAAAATATTCGATCTTCTCTATGGTATAAAAAAGGTCGTGTATGGTAGATTTACCAGCTTGGTAAGCATATTTGATTTTTGTGTAGAGGATTATTTGTTAAATATTCTTTTTTTATATGCATTTCTAGCATTTTCTGTTCTGTTTTGAGGAGAAATGAAGTTAAACTGATTGGGCGGTAAGATTTTGGCAGTTCACTAGGCCTGCCCCCCGCTTTTGGAATGAATTAAACTATTACTTCCTTCCACTTGTCAGGAACAATGCCCCTAGCATTGTTAAGATTTTCAGACTTTCACTCGGCATCTGTATCCATTGACAAATGACATTAGTGTGGTTACCCCCTTTTGTAGTAGAGCTGGAAAATTCCATCAGCTCCTGGAGATTTCAAGTGTTTAAATGAGTTAATATTCTTGGTCTTGATCTTGGTCATTAAGTCCTAGTCTCGGTCTTGGTGTTGGCATTGAAAAAAATTTTTAAAAGATTACTGAGTATTACAAATTTCGAAACCTTATATCAGCGCCTTAATCTTGGTCTCGAAAAATTACCAAGAACAAGACCCAAGACTAATTTTGCTCATCACTACTCATTAGTCAACAAAAGTTACTGAGTTGAAATTCAGATTAGTTTTTCCTCAATTTGTTGCACTGTCGATTATTTAACGTTGCGAATGTTTTTCGATTCAAAATATTTGAAAAGTGAAAGTGATAAAAGTTTGAGTATTCCGCTCTTCAATTAAGACATATAAAAATATTCAAATTATACGCAGTTTGCGCAAGAAGAAGTTGCTTGGGAATGAATTGCAGATTTTTAGCATTGCATCATAAAAAAGTGGAATATAAATGTTTTGCATTTTAGGGGCTTGGCTATTAACGACGACGCATGCGAAATATCAAGATGATAGTCATCAAAAGATATCAGTTTGTAAAGTTTTCATCTGTCATTTATGCTGCCTTTTACATTAATAATGTTGTTGTTTTTGTCGTAAATGCCCAAAATGATTACGTAAGAAAATAATATTGAAGAAACTTAACAGATGACTTTTTTTATAAGTATTCTATCATAAGAGTCTGTGAACAGAGCTGTCATTTTCCATCCGATTTTGGTCCGCAAAAGCTAAAAATTTTGGGTTAAGTATAAGTAAGTATGTAAAAAATGTCATTGATAAAATCCTTGTTTTAAGTTCTTATATGTAACGTCGAAAGTAGGAACTCAATTGAAAAATGTTTACAGTACGACTTGTTGAGGAAAGTTTTGGCATCTGTATCCATTGTCAAAAATAAACTTTGCTATGTGCTGTTTTTATAAGATACCTAGCTTTAAGTAGACCTCAAAACAACGTTTTTTGCACTTTTGAGCAATGATAACTCAGGATCCTGATATAATAGAAAAAACAGGTTCAGATTCGTAATATGGAGTTCACGTTCTACCATAAACGGCTAAGAAACCCCAGTACGGGAAACCGTGGTTGGACTGGACGGAGGCTAGGGGAACGCCGCAGATCCTAGCATAATCAACTTTCTACTTACTTGGAATCCTAACTATAGGAATTTCTGTATTGCGTAGTCAAGACCGGTTGGCGCCTACTTTATTAAGTACTTCAGTAAACTTCTTCGATATTTATAGTATTTTAATTAAATTTTGTAAGCATTGTTCCTAAGTTTTAAGCATTTTTGGTCTTTGGTGACCCTTAGTGCAATTTTTTAGAAAATATTTTTGTAGAATATTTTAACCCATTATAACTCAGGTTATGGAGAATTGTGTCAAAAAAAGCCATTAAACAGGTTATATAGTGAGCAATGTCCCTTGTGTAATTTTATTGTAACCTTGGGACAACAAGTTTTATTCAAAATGTAAGTTTGGAGTAGGGTTAAATTTTGAAACTACGTTTCTTGTGGGAATTTTAGTTAAATATATGGCCGATGTTAATTTAAAGATATTATTTTTTATATTTCCCGATTTAAGACAAAAAAATTTGGTATTTTATGATTATAGTGCTTAACATTTGCTTTAAATTTAATGCTTTCGGGTTCAACCATTTTTCCTAAAGAGCTGCTTTTATGGTTGGCTTAAAGCAGTGTACGTTAATCCACTGCAGATGCTGTAGTTATGCATTTTCTCTCATACTGTCACTTACATAGATATATCGTTAGATATTATTTAAACCCAATAAATCGACTTATAAAATATATAATTCTTCAAGGGCAACTTCATTAGAAAGGAGCAAAATAGCTACTGTTTGCACAACAAAAATTGATTAAGAAAGTCGTATTCAATCAATTCAGTAACTGACATTTCAATTTCACATTGACAGAAATGGATACCCATTCCAAATCGAATGTAATTGCAGCAACATGCACACAACATCA
Source organism: Calliopum simillimum (assembly GCA_951812925.1). Classification (NCBI taxonomy): domain Eukaryota; kingdom Metazoa; phylum Arthropoda; class Insecta; order Diptera; family Lauxaniidae; genus Calliopum; species Calliopum simillimum. Next base: position 78,818,344 of record OX638370.1, on the reverse strand, counting down.
ATTACATATTGTGTTGCCCCTCCCAGCAGTATGTACTGTGATATATCTGTGCTATCTGGCAGATAACTACAACTACCGTCCAGTGGTTGCTTCCAACAATTTGTTACAGATACAATGGTATTCCTGTAGCACATTACGTTCGATGAAATAGTTGGTTACTCTGTGAAGCAACGATTTTAAATACATTTTTGCAGTTGTTGCTCCTCGCACTCGTATCTTAGAAAATCGCCAAATGAATTGATGTAGAACATTCGTAACTGCAAAATGTTTTATTCATTAAATGTGCATTCAGTTGCAACAACTGGGTAGCGTGTTCCTTGCGCTCAACAATGCATTACCCAGGGAGATCTTGCATTTTGAGTTGTCCAGCGTTACACAATCAGCATACGGAAAATGTCTTCTCTGATGAATGAGCACATTAAACTGATGCTTGAAATTATTTGGAAATAACCCGCAATCTTTGCCATTGCCAAATAGTAAATGCCCAACAACGAATGATCAGTAAAAATACACATGAAGAACTCCAAAGAATTTGAAAGAATCTTTCAAGTTTGACATTGAATGAATAAAATTTTAGCTGCCTGCACCACAGATCCCACTTCCTCAAATATGAGACGTAATTTCGTATACGTACAGGGTGCATTGCATAAGGTAACAAAGTTTCTGGGAGGTGATAGAGGAGGCCTAGACTTGTTTCAGAAAAAAAATTTTCTTGGATCACCCTAACGTTTTAGAGAAAACATTCGTATTGCGAAGTTTTAGCTAATTGTTAGAGCTTTTAGGTAGTGTATACGCTTTATAGGGTTTAAAAGGATTTCGCAAGGGTCTGGACCTTTAAAATTTATATTTTAATTTTTTTCCCCGTTTCTTGACTTTGGTGGCCATTTTAGTATGAAAAAGGTCCTATTAACATAGCCTTTTATAATTTTTTTTTTTAAATTCTCGTTAAATTTTTTTTTTAGTTTGGTGGAACATTTGTCTTACCAATTTGTTAGTTTGAGGTCAGAAAAAAATACTTTTCAAGAACAACCCGTTTGAAGGCTCCAGTAGATACAGGGCAGCGCATGTAGCTCGCACATCATATGCAGCTCAACGCATGCTAGTAGCCCGTATCTTACATAGAAATGTATTTTTTTCCGACGTCAACTTAAAAACTTGGTATTACAAATGTACTACCAGATTAAAGGAAATTTAATGAGGCTTTAAAAAAAATTATAAAAAGGTATATTAATAGCACCATTTTCATACTAAAGTGGCCGCCAAAGTAAAAAAAAGGGGAAAAAAAATTAATATATCAACTTTAAAGGTCCAGAACTTTAGGAAATCCTTTTAAATCCTATAAACCATATACACTTTCTGAAAGTACTTACAATTATCTAAAACTTCGCCATAGAAATGTTTTCTATAAAACGTTAGGGTGATCCAAGAAAACTTTTTTCTGAAACATGTCAGCAAATCAGTTTTAACCCTATAACTCCTAAGGGGTACATTTTAGACCCATCTGCAATTTTTTGTTAGTCTAGGCGTCCTCTATCACCTCCCAGAAGCTTCGTAACCTTGTGCAATACACCCTGTATATTAGACCGATGAAAAAAAAAAGTTTCGGAAAATTCTGCGATTACCCCCAAAAATCTGAATGGTGGTTTCAAAAATGTGAGCTGCGATTTATTTTTTAATTTTGTGAAGGTCATTTAAAAGTCGCCAATAGCCGTTTTATACGAAATTTCGGCTTGATACGGTTTTATTTTATATCGATTTCAAAAATACTCGGACTGAGTAACGCAATATTTTGAATTTTTCGCCTTGAATCCAGGTATAGAGAAAAAATTTATATAATTCCGACCGTACTCCAAAATGTTTTTGATTTTAAATAAAAAAAAACAAAATTTAAAAAAAAAAATCATCAAAGTCGGAGCTGTTCTTGGGGACTTCCTTATTTTGCCTGTTTTTTGCTTTCTATACTCCGCAATGGATATTTAGGTATTCTTTCGTTCTTTATTGATACAAGTATAACACCCTGTGGCCGAAATTCGACCATAAATAAACTAAATAATTTTGGTACTTTAAGGAAATTTTAAGTGCTTTTTGCTATATGGTACAACAGTGGCGGCGCTGGACCAAATGTAGACGTTGGCGATATCAGCTTTGCGAGGCCTCTTACATTTCCGAGAAAGTAAACGGTAAGGAGTGAGATCGAAAAAATCTTAATAAACATAAAGTTCAATAATTTTTAAACTGTTGATCTTAGAGTTTTAATTTTTTTTTTTTTTTTTTTTTTTTATTTAGTTGATAATATTTTACAAATTACAGAAAAATATAATTTTTATAGTTCTAACCACTATTTATGAACTCGTGGACCTTTTTTGGTAAGCCTTCCATTCGAGATTTAATAGTTGTTTCAGACACCTTTTTTGGAAAAGTTTGCCCATCTCCTTTTAAAATCTTCGATATTTTGGGACACCTTTTTGTGCTCTTTAAGTTTCTTTTCACAATATCTCTTCACTGGTCTTAGCTCCGGACAATTTGGAAGATTGGCCTCTCTTGGTACAAAAACTATGGTATTAGTTTGATACCACTCCAGAGCTTTCTTGCCGTAGTGACATGATACCGAATCGGACCAAAAATATGTGGACACATTGTGCTCTCTTATTAAAAGAAGAATTCTTTTTTCAAACATTCTTTCATGTATATTTTGGTATTTATAGAGCCCACTGTAATAAATGACTTGCTTCTTTTGCCGCAACTGCATATAGCTTGCCATACCAGTAATTTTTTAGGAAATTTTGTCTGCTTTTGGATTCTAAATTGTTCTTCGACTTTTCCTCGAGCATCAGTAACATAACAATAATTGGAATTTAATTTCCGAGCCCTACTTTTCGCGTCTAAATTTTTTTCAGCATTCCTATCTGGAATTTTTTGGACTTTGTATGTTTTCAAACCTGCATTGGCTTTAACTTTTCGCACCACATAATCAGAGCACGGGCAGCTTTTTTAGTAGATGTGTTTGGAGATCTTTTCAATGTGCTTTAAATTTTCTTGGCTTTCCTAATATCATGTGGTTCTTCCCGAACTAGGTTTCCTATTGATGGTCAAATTCTCCAGAAACTGTTTAATAACATTGAAAACAGTTTGACGTAGATTTTCAATACTTTGGCCAATTTTTTGTAGGACCAATTTGGATTTTTTTGAAAATTTTTAATAATTTTAAGACGTACTTCTTTTTCTTCACACATTTTGATCAAACTCATAACAAATCAACATGTTTGTCATTAAAAATAATAACTGACATATTTTTCAAAGATAACTAGACCAAAGAAATGTAAGTTTTACACCCAATAAAAAAGTTATTGGGTAAAATGTGTGTAAAGATTTTTTCGAACTCACTTCTTAAATAGATTGAGACTAATGTATGAGTATATACACAAGTTATTGGTTTTCTTAGTAGTAAATTTATTTAAAAGAAATTAATGTTGAATGTTTGAACAATATATTTGAAGTGAAGTGATTTAGAAAATTTATCTAACATAAAAACTAAAACTATTCTTGATTATAAATTTAAAGTTGATACAAAGTATTTTAAAACAAGTTGGTTTTCAACACAAGTTTTATCGTTAATCAAATGTTAACAAAAATTGCAAAAACCAATCACAACTTAAAATAAAAGAATTTTTCGGCTTTTAGCCTCACTAAGTTTTTTCAAGATTATGTCATAGTTAACACCAGTCGCTATTTCGCCTTCAATTGACAAAACTGGTAACGCATATAGTCTATCTTTCCTCATCGTGCATAGGGCTTAATCAGTTTAAGCTTCGGAAAACTTCTCTCACCAGTGGCTGTAAAGACTGGAACTGTGACCATTATTATGATTGTTATACAAACATTCGGATATACTTCTTCCAAATTATTTTCTAAATTGTACTGGAGAAGTTGTTTCGCAACGGTAAAAGAGTTGAGTGAATTGGATCTTAAAATCAAGAGTTCTTCACACAGTTCATGACTTACAAGTTGTTAGTAACAAAAAAAATTTTTCTAACTAACTCCACGAACTTGCTCAAAAAATTTCCTAGTTTAAAGGAAATAATGAAATTGGACAATTTAAATTTTTTTTTTATGAGGCCCCCTGAGGCGCGTGGCTTTCGGCGGTCGCCAACACCGCCGACGCCTTACGCCGCCACTGCGGTACAAAATAGAAATACTTATTTATCATCCCGGTAGAATGAAAATGGAAACTGAAACAAAACAGAAAAGATGAATTCATGGTTTTGTTTTTGTCTTTCTATTTGTGTGCTCATCCTATTTCAGCTCTGTGTGACTGCGTATTTTTGTTGTTTTTAATATTGCCAGGCTTTAAGGCAAAATTTTAAAATAATTTTAATTTTGTGCACACCTAACAAAAATACCTCTCTAATGGTAAATAGCTCAAAGTCTTCCTCCATCTCCAACATAGTCAAATAGGGTCAGAAGTTTTTGTCTTGCATATTAATATATAGATTATGCATTTACGTCACAATATCTCTGCACTTTTCTATGTTTGCCACGCCTTCTTCTACATATGCGTCACAAATGAAAGGACAAAGTGGATTCACTTTATATCAAGACATCTTTTAATGTGCACGATTGAGAACCCCTGTATTACATGCACATGTTTGTTTAAGTTGTTATCAAAATATGAACAGCATTTCTGTGGCATATCGCAGGTGTGCAATACACTCACGGGCAGATGCGAAGACAAATATCAGCGAGCAGCGACGAGTGTTACAATTACTCATATTAATGTACAGATACTATGTACATCATAAATTTACTGCATTCTGTGCAATGCCCGCTAAACCAATAAAATTATGTATGATTTTTCAGATGTATCAAAAAAAAAAGAAAAAAAATTTCAGCTTGTTTTTGTTTTAATTAATTGGACATGTGCTCAGAAAGAAAAAACGACATCAATAAAATTGCTGTTTAAACTTATTTTTTTTTTTATTTTTGCATTTTAGTTAAGGGTTAAGTATTTATGTCCTTCTATAATGCGTTTATTGAACTCTTTGACTACAACACAACATAAAGCACTTTGGCTGGCAGGCCAAGACCAACAAATTGTACTCTGAATGTCACTAATGCCCCAGACAGACGGCAGCTCTAATGCACATTACAGACGCAATAATGTAAAACTTTCTATTGCATAATTTTAGGCATTTTTTAAATACATATTTCATAGACATTGACTGATAGAAAATTTCCCAATTCAGTTTCAAAAAAATTCTAAAACATCAAACACAAGATTAACAGTGAGTTAAGCATCAGAAAAGCTTATTAGAATTTTTTGGAACCTGAATTGAGAAATTTTCACTTAGTCAATGTCTATGAAAAATGCCTAAAATCATGCAATAAAAAGTTTCACATTATTTCGCCTGTAAAGTGCATTAGAGCTGCCGTCTGTCTGGGGCATGACTTGGGAGCAATAGGATCATTGAACCAAAATGTGCATCTTTTTGTGTAGTCCTTTATTTTAATGTTTCGTGGTCAATGCAAAATATTTTGAATTGCTTACATTTTTCTGCACTGAGAAAATTCCTTAAAAAAACCTAAGCAGGATATTAATGCAGACTTACTATAAACTTGCAAATTTAGTAAAAACATTTTCATGGTACTTCAGTATCAATGAAATGCAATATTTTCCGCTGGAAATTCTAACCCTTTTAAAAATTGAATATTTGTGAACGAAATCAAATATGATTTTTCGGTTTGCATTTTCAGATGTAGAAAAGAAAATAACCGTGACGCTCATAAGCATTTAGCGCAAACCAAATCTCTTGTAAAACATTTGCTTTTTTTCCATTTTTCCGTTAAAAAAAAAATTAAAAAAAATATTGTTTGGATGGCCACCATATTGTAAATTTTTAAAATCTAAAAATGGAAATCAAAATAACATCTAAAATGCTACAAGAATCAGAACACAAAAATTAAAAAAATTGATTTTTGACAATAAGGCGGAATTTTTAAAAAAAATTTGCATCGATTTTTCGCAAAAACACTTTTTTGGCACTCTGAAGTTCCATGCTCATAACTTGGAAAAACCGCAGAATTAAAAATTACAGGTCTTAATACTAAGCACTTAGAATAGCTCTGCAAATTTTTGTAAAAATCTGTGAACCCAACTGCAAGTTTCGAAAAATTTGAAAAGGAATCGGTCACATATGACTAGTGATAAGCAAAATTAGTCTTGGTCTTGGTAATTTTGCGAGACCAAGACTCTGTTTTTTTTGCAAGACCAAGACCAAGACTGCTATGGTCTTGGTCTTGGTCCTGCTCACGATAATCGTCAAGACCAAGACTGCTTTTCAGTCTTGGTAATTTATAGATAAAAGTTGTTTCACACCCGTTTTGAAGATAAAATCATTTCTCGATTTAAATTTCGGCATCTTAAAAAGACCAAGACCAATACCGAGACCAAGACTTAATGAGCAAGATCAAGACCAAAATCAAGACTCAATGTATAAGAATAAGACCTAGACTAATATGTTTGCTCATCACTACCTATGACTTCTTCCTGCCTGGCGTGCCGGCATGTGTGATATTCCGAAAAAGTTGTCAATGTCATATGTTAATGTTCTATATAAGACGAATAATCTGCTTTTGCCTACTTAGATAGTAGAATAGACGCTGTGTGCCAGAAAGGTTGGCAAAACACGAAAGGGGAATTAATGCCCTTCCCTAGAAGAACAGCAGACCATAACATTTTCAGGTAAATGTTAAATGTCTTCTAATCCACCGGCCAAAAGCAGCCTCCTAAAGACTTGTGCTCAAGAAGTGCCTTAACGTTTCTATTTTGAAGCTGGTCTATAACAGCAAAGACTACCGATCGAAAGCGGCTACTTTAACAAATAAATACATTTAACTTCCTCCAATTTCAGATATACAAAAAGATCTACTGGCTATCTAGGCAGGATTGCCCGTATCGGATAATCACTTTAATCTATGGGAGTCAATGAGAACTCCTATGTAGTTAGAGGTGTTACAAGAGCATTGCGTAAGTCAAAAAATACATACTTAATAGGAATCGGATTTTGAATATAATAAAAATACAGATACAATACCTAAAATACTTGAAAAGTTACATGCCAATAAAAATAAAAGACCTTCGCGCAAAATGTCCTAGAGGACTGGTTGTGGAAAAAAGCTGGTCATCTCTTTAGAAGCCATGCTCTCTTATCTGAATTCATCTAGTTTTTTCTATAAACTTGCATTTAGTTTCTGAATGAAATTTAGTTGGATTATCTCAAAAAAGGCATTCACCTAGTTTTTGCCCAGAGTTTGGACTTAATATTCCTAGTATACATAAATGTGTGTTTTGGTTGCATTCATGAAATTCAAGTTTTGAATATTTTTTTTTGTATAGGCAGTAGGCATGTCCGTTGACTGATTTTGCGCATTTTTAATCTCACAAGCTAACTTTGATGACGTAGACGTAGTGTACTACGTAAATTTCATTGAATTATCTTGCTGTAAAAAATATTCAAATGATTTCAACGGACAGACATTCAGACAGACGGACATGGCTATATTGACTCTGGAGGTGACGCTGATCAAGAATATATACATATGTGTACTTTGCAATACCTTCCACGACTCCCAGGGTATCATGGTCTTATGCTAAAACCCATATTAAAAGTAAACAAAACATTTTTACTGACTACAAGCCAATTGGAAATGAAAATTCTCACTTATTTTGATACCAATTCTTATGTGTTAAGATAATTTGAAAAATGTTTAATATGAATAGGAAATCAGAGCATCAGGTAGACATCAGATTCATTTCGTGTTATCCGAAGGAAAATTTAAAAAACCACGAAAATATTTACTTTGTGTCACATTATTGACTGCAATCATCTGCGGAAAAAAGTCTGCACTACACTATTCTCATTTCCGGTAGACTGAAAGTCTGCAAAACGGAAATTGGGGCAGCCAAAATGGCGGCACGTCTGATGCCATCGTGAACAAGATGAAGGCAATGAGCTTGTGTTGTTTTTGCCACATCTACGTAAATATTATTTTATGGCGAGTTGGATTGTGGAATCATCATTTATCAACCAACAGCAGAAGAAGAAAAAGATAAACAAAAATAAATAAAAATCAAAAACAAAAAACTTTTATGGCATAAATGTGGAAAAAATCTTTTTATATGGCAGTGGGTCACATAATTTGGAGTTGCGCGTTGCTGCTGATTAGAATCTTTATTTGTTGTGTCGCGATACTCTTGTCTTATTTGATACAAATGAGAAATGCGAATATTGACCGGAGACTTTGATTTTATAACTTCTCAGACAAAGAAGCAGTGGAAGACCCAGAACATTGTGGCGCCAAAAGAAAAAAGATAACACGTCAAAAATCGGAATGAACTTTCACAACATAAACCAATGAGCCTAACATCGAAATAGTTAATGAAATTTTGTGTATGTCCTACGGCCCTAAGGAGTTATAGGCTATTAGTTAGAAGTAGTGAGAAAAATACAGAACTCGCATTTAATTTTCGGTTACATATGAACATTAATGTTGACAATGAGAGTAATAGAAATATTTTCTAAATTGATACTATAAAGTTTGGCACTATGCTCCAAACTTTGTTGCAGAAGAACACATATATCCCATTAAACCTTTAAAGTGATGAAAAATCTTAGGTTAGAATATCTCAAAATCCATGATAGAGCAATTTTGAGACCAACTCCGTATTCAGCATCAAAAAATACATCGGAACTGAATATTTTTGTTTCTATTAATGATACTATTTTTTAACGCAAAAATTCAACTTTATAACAGAAAGTCAAAAAATAGGTAAAATGCAATATCTCGTAAGCAATATCAGATAAAATTTTTTTGATTTGCGGTTTTTAAGTCTACGGACAAGCAGAAAACTTTCTGCATACCAAGTATTTGTCAAACTTTTTATTTGGTTTTAATACAGAGCCCATTAACAGAGTCATTAACTTTTTAACAAGGGCTATATATGTTTCATCCTAGAGCCATTCCAAACATTTTCCCGAAAAACATAGTCAAAGTGATTGGTAGAAATCGCACCAACCCTCAACGGTCAATGACTGTATTAAAAAGTTCAAAAAATCATAGCAATTTTGGTTCATATGAAAGATTTTTTTTTTTCTTTTGGTCATCTTGGTATAGACACCAAGCGAAAAAAATTTGGTCCCGATCAAAATATTTTTGACCGTGCCCCCAAGCCGTTAAAGGTTGGTTATATAAAAATAAGGAAACAATCAATCCTATCTTTGAAACATAGGAGGATTAAATTTAGTGCATATATGAGCAATACTTGAATTAATAGCATCCATTAAAAAATGGGCAGCGCCACGCCCCTTCAACCCAAAATTTGTCGTATCTCTAAAAATATTTGACTCAGGTAAATGAGATTTGGTGCATATCTAATTGGCACTGGGAAAAAAATTTTCAATAAAAATGGGCGGGGCCATGCCTCCTCATTCTAAAAAATTAAAATTTGTCATATCTCTGAAACTATTTGACACAGGTGTTCGCATCACTTTATCTGAAAACAAATCTTATCTTAGTATTTGTTTTAAATACAGAAACATATCCTTTTTTCACGAGCTTATTCCAGAGCTGGTCACGGGCTTCAAAAATTAGGCCAAGCGCGGCACGAGCACGATACAAGAACTTAAAAAAAACCCAGGCCCGCACGAATATTTTTTGTCGAGGCTCGAGCCCGGCCCGGCCTTGCTCGATTCAACCATATTATTGCATAGTCATACTTTAAAAAATTATAACTTATTGATGAAGCTAAATCAATGATTTTCATATGAGGAGAAAACAAACACTCTAATTTACGAGTAATAAGATAATTTTTTTGACTTGACTTACTCCATTGTCATTCTTAGCCTCATATTTATACAAAGTTATACATATTTTTATGTAAGAATAAAAATTTTTCCAAGTTTATCCTTCCAGCCTTCTCGCGATTTGCGGGCCTTAACGGGCCTCTAATTTTTGGGCTTTTGGAGTTAGGCCCGGGCCCGCACGAAGACCACACAAAACTCAATTTCAAGGCCCGAGCCCGTAGCTGAAGAGTAAAGGCCCAGCCCCAGGCTTATTCAGCAAAACGATTAGTTCTTTAAATTAAAAAGGTATAATTAACGAACAGTCAAGAAATAAACAAAAATCTATAAAAACATAAGAATTTAGGCTTTATTAGACAAAAAACACAAAATATACTGTAATCTGTTTACAAAGTTATCAAAAACTTACCAATTTCAAAAAAATGTATGGTCCATAAATTTGACATCAAATCTGTCCAAATTAGGATAATCTTTATTTATTAAAAAAGTAGGTAATTTTAATTAGAAATAATAACACTATTCTGGTAACTTGCTTTCCTGAATAAATTCCTAACTAATATGAAAATTATCTTCAAATCAATGTCATAGATGCTGCCACTAAACATCCATACAAAAATATTTTTCTTTGAATTGTGCAGAGCATAAGTTCATCACTACAAATCATCAATGATGGTTATTCATGTGATGCTACCGCAATTTTCAAGAAGAACTTAGCGGTACCTCAGTTTAATGTTACCAACAGAATGGTGCTGGAAAATTTTACTCACGTTTTGCACGCGTTCATTTAACATTCCCATCCACAGCTACACTCCATGGTGCTGATGCTGAATCTAATTATGGTAGCGGCATCAAGAAGGCGCCTGCAAGACATGCAGCCACCGTGACTGGAAGATTATGTAGCGACAGACGTTCTTGTAACTGTCAAGCGCTTCAAAGTGCTTTTTAAAGTCATCATTTTGTGCACGGAGAAAATTGATTTTTTATCAATTTAAATTTTTCATAATTGCCTCCGAAAATGAGAGAAAAACGAGAGAAAAATATCCAAATTCAGCACATGAAATCGTGCACATAGCCGACTGACCAACCGTCCGACCAGTAGCTGTTGCCTTTGTCTCTGTCATTAACACCACCAAACTTTGTCATTTTTGTTTTGTTGTCCGTCGGTTGTACTGCCTTTTTCTGGTTGGAAAACGAACAAAGATTAATGTTTCCTGTGAAAAGACCGACCGACCGACTGACCGACTATCTGGCCAATTGGCTGAATGGCTGACCGACTAGTCGCATAAACGTCACTGTGGCCTCTTAAGCCAGCAACAGTGGCGGCTTTTGTTTGACGTTGCAATGCAATTGTGGCTTAAAATGCATTTGCAATGCGGTTTTTGTGTCCGGTTTTACTTAATTCTGCTCGGCTGTTTGTTGCACTTGTGCAATTTTGTTGTTTTCTGATTGTCGAAAACTATTTTCATCTCTTTTTGTTCTGTTTTATTTCGTTGTTTCGTTTGTGTCCATTGTTTACGATATATGTACATAGCAACATACAGAGACTTAACTCTTGAAGGATAATAGTGATTTGGTGGATGAAACATTAGCTATCGAGTTCAGAGATTTTAAAGAAAATTTTGTTAAAGAGATTTACTGTCATTATAATTCGAAAATGGTTTATGGAACATTTACAATGGGAAAATTCAAAAACTCAGTAAAGGTATGTAAAAAAAATATTGGCAGAAAAATGTTATCTCTTAATATACTTATGTTAAAACCAAGCAATGGCATGAGAATAGTGATGAACAAACCAAGACAAAAACCACAGCAGTTTTGACCTTGATCTTGGACGATGAGTCTTGGTCTTGGTTATGATATTGAGTCTTGGTCATTAAGTCTCGATCTCGGCCTTGGTATTGAAAAAAAAATTCTATAGAATGTTGAGTATTCAAACTTTCGAAACTTTATTTTTCCAAAGTTGTTGGGTTTGTAAAAATTGCCAAATTTTACATATACCCTAAAAGGCAATGAAAATGCAAGGGTTAAGATCATTACAATGCATTGATTGTTTTTAACTTTTTTGCTACTGACATATTTATTGAATAGGTAAGCACTTGGGTTGGAAATATGTTAAGCAGCTGAAATCTGGACAATTGCCAGCTTTTACTATATTTGGCAATTTTTTACAACCTAATAAAATAACTTGACTTGCACCTGTACGTACAATATATGTAACTGATTTCATTTATAAAACAATAGTCATTTGATTAAGTGCATGCAGAAATATTGGCCAATTGATCATATTAATTTAGTAGATCAAAATACTTAGAAATACTCTTTAAGCAGCAATATTTAATTACGAATTTTGAAATTGCAAGCGTGTGCTCATTAGAATGATTCACAAAGAAGGATTTTTGGAAATTCCAAATTTCCCCTGAAAATCTGGAAGATGGTGTTGAAAATGTGAGCTAAGAATTTCTCCAATTTGTTAATAGTGTGTAGAGGTCACTCACAACTTTTTTTATGCAAAACCATGGCTTAATATGGTGGCTTAGCATAAAATATCTTTGAGAGTTATTAAGTATTAAATAATTAGTGCAACAAAATTCAAAAAAAAAATAAAAAATATTAGTGTTTCAAAAATTGGTTTGGATCAAAACACCCAAAAAGTTTGCCCGCCTAGGTCTTGACGACAAAAATCAATGTTTTCTATAGTAATTTTAAGTTATCTAGTATTACTTATTTTATGAACTTTAGTCATTATTTGCAAGAATCGAAAATTGTATGCATTTTTCAACTGAAAAAATTATAACAATTGGGCTAAGAGAAAAAACTACAAAATACGGCTATGGGGACATATGTTTCGGTTATCGCCACGTAACCATTATCAGACCAATTTATGTTTAATTTAATTTATTTTAAATTAAATGAAATAACAATTGAAAAATTAAACTTTTTGTCTGATGTCCGATTTGAACCAGGAACATTTGAAGTCAAGCTCTCTACATAGCGCATTTATCAAAGGACTGTGCCCTCAGAAAAATTGGTAGCATAAGTGCCTATATGGGCATATCCGAAAATAATCTCTTGTTATATGAGCCAGGTTTTAAGATATTTTTTTTTTCATGTTTCGTGGCAACAGAATGGGTTAAAAAGTCTAAATCACCCATTACGGCAACATAACAGGTTTTAAAATTCTGAAAAAAATTCAAGCAAATTCCTTGATAAAAAATTAACCGAGTTTATTTAAGATGTTATTTTAATTTAAGCTCTCCCTACCTAATAAAAAACAAAATTTTGGGTAAAAAATGCGATTATTGACGATATGCACACCATAGCACACATAAGGTAAGATAGCGAGATATCTATGTCAAGCATGGGTATGATTTTGGGTACTTTTGTTTTACAGTGCATTTTGCATCCATATATATTAAAATTTTTTATTTGCACTACACAACGTTTAGTCGTGGTAAATAATGAAACTTCCAAGGCAAGGAACGTCAAAATCGGTTGTATAAGAGAGTATAATTGATAAGGTTTTGAAGCCTCTGGGAGGTGATAGAGGAGGCCTAGACTAATAAAAAATAGCTCCTTGTGGGGCTCTAAAATGTATCACTGAGAAGATGTAGGGTTTAATCAGATTTTCTGAGTTGCTTCACAAAAGAAAAATTTTTTTTGGATCACCCTATCGTTTTAGAGAAAACATTTTTATGGACACCTATTAGCTTATTGTTGGTAAAAAGTGTATTTGGTTTATAAGGTTTTAAAGGATTTCACAAAGATCTGGACCATAAAAGTTGATATTTTAATTAATTTTCCTATTTTTTGAACTTGGCGGCCATTTATTATGAAACCCTTTTATATTTTTTTTTTTTTTTTTTGGAATTTTTGTAGAACATGTCGATACCTTAGAGCGCAAAAAGAAGATTTCAAACAGTGGTTATTTAGAATTGGCTGCTATTTTGATATAACGATACATGCAATAATTTAACCATGGTGTATTTTAACATAATTTAATGTTTTTAACCAATTTTATTAATTTCTAACGAAATCCCAGCCATTTTATAGTATGTCATTACTTTTGCCCTTATATAGAATTGTGCTACTATTAAAATAAACGACACATTTAGTAAATTTTATACAATTTTTCCACTAAAATGTCGTCAAAAATCAAAAAACACGAAGAAAATATGAAAAAACGAAAAAAATTTTTTTAAAATGTGACTTATTTTGATGTTTTAGTGGTATTTTGACAACCCATAGTTTTCCAATCGATAAAAAAGCCCAGTAAGATACCATAACTGCAAAAATCTCAAAATCGTAAAAAGTGGAGATAGGACTATAGCGCTCTAAGGTATCGATTTGTCTTACCAGTTTTTAATTTGAGGTCATAAAAAAATACTTTTCTAGAACAATTCGTTTGAAGGCTCCTTTATGTAAAGGGCATGCAGCACAACGAGTGTTGTAACACAAAAGTATTTTTTTCTGATCTCGAATCAAAAAATTGGTATTAAAAATGTAGTATTGTACTATATTACTGATCATCTTTCCACAGCTAATAGTTTGCCCGCTAGGAAGTGTCATTTGTAAAAATATTGTGAATATTTAAAATTTTTTTTTTTTAAGAATTTTATGTATAAATTTATTGTATTTGTTTACATAACAATTTTTTATTTTTTTGTTGCAAATCTCATAGACATGATGCATACATACAATGTATATTGTCATCCGGGGAAATTTTATGAAAACTTGTACCTACAATCCTCTATAAAAAACTTTTCATGCAAATTTTTCGTGAGAAAATGTCATACCGTAATTTTGTTTTGGTTCATTCAACTGTTGAATGCAGTTTCTAATGAGATGAACCTCAAAGGGGTTCTCTTGCATTTTATGCAAACGTGTGAACTTTGATGATTATCTTTTGCAATCTTTTTAATGTTGTGAACTCTAACAGTAATAGTTACATTGTCGACATGAAAATAAGGTATTTTCACATAGTACATATGTGCAGTTTATCTGACAAGCTGGCTGACTCCATTAAAAAAAATTGTTGAGAATAACAAAGAACATATTGTAATTATTTATTTACAACTAAAAAAATTTAAGAAAAAAGTAAGCTTCTTAATAAAATTAAATACAATATTTTTAAAAGGATAACTTAACTAGCGGTTTCTATAAACAAGAAATGCCTAGGTTTAAATTAATGCCCAAAAAATTTAATAAATAAAAAACAAAGAAGAAGAGAAATTTTCGTTTTTTCATTATTTATTGTATTATTCGCAAGAAATAGGTATGTTTTGTGTTTAATAGCTCCTTGTGGAGTTTTTCGTAGAATATTCTTGTTAAGTACTTAAATCCCTTAAAGCCCAGTTCTTGGAACAAACGGGTCAGTGGAAATACTCATAAAAATATGAGCTAAGATGTTTCATGAAAATGTTCTTTGAGCGAATTCGTTATTCACGGGTGTTCAAAACATTCTTTAACCCTCAAGTTGCATCACTCGGAAAGTGTTTATATTTTCTTGTTCAGGGTAGTTTCCTTATGATATATAAAAACGTCGGGCGCTTTTTTTTAAATCGAATTTTCCGTTTTTGGCAAAGTTGAGTTAAGTCAAAAATAACATGCGAAAACTAAAATCAATAAAAAGGAACACGAATAGTCATGTTTAACTATCTTTTAGATGCTGAATTCAGATCCGTTAACAAAATATAAGATTTTTGTGATTTTTTCCCACTTTTGAGGTTATGTAACAAGACAGTGTAATACTAGGCATGCGCTTATATTACGATTTTCTGATTTTCGTTGATGCCGCCCCCTGATGGTCATAAAAACAAATACTATGAAGTTTCACGGCGATCGGATAACGACAACCCGGCCCTCAAGAAAGGTCAAGGTCAAGTTAAAGTTAAAATCGGGTAATAAATATGAATTCTATGAATTTTCCTTTTATCGGCATTAGCAAAATTGCCGCAAAATGCCATAATATACGTACTACATATGGTATTTTGCGGCAATTTTGCTAATGTCGATAAAAGAAAAATTCATAGAATTCGTATTAATTACCCGATATTGAACAATTATAGCTTGTTAGAAAGGTATTTCAATTTGCTATAAGATAAATTTATGCTTTGACTAATATAATTAAGTTGAAAAAATTTTCATTATTTTTTGCCTGAAACCTCAACTTGACCTTGACCTCTCTTGAGAGCCGGATTATCGTTATCCGATCGCCGTGAAACTTCATAGTATTTGTTTTTATGACCATTAGAAGGATTTCAGGGGGCGGCATCAACGAAAATCAGAAAATCGTAAAATAAGCGCATGCCTAGCGTAATACTTTGTCATCAAACCTTCTATGTAAGTTAAAAGCACTTATATTTGCGTACAAAACTCTTTTTAAATTATATCAATATCTTTTTTTTTTTTCTTGGAGTTACCCTAACCTAAAAATTTAAAAAGAAACAATAACAAGATTTTCGACTACGTTGGAGGCTACATAGAGAACGCACAAAATTTTCTGCTCTTTTATACTAACTGAATTACTTACTACAATCCCTCGTTTTCAAAATCAGCCATCGAGTGGTCACCTACGAATTTTTCCTTCTTCGCCACAACAATTTTAAGCAAACTAACTTTTTAGCTTCAATGTATTACTTGTTTTGGCATAACGTTTTTGTGTTTCTTGATATGATGTTTCATATTAAAGAGCTCATAACTTTGTATAAAAAAATCGTAGATGACTATTTGATAATACATTTTGAAGACAATAAATGATTATAAGTGATGCAGTTTGTATAAAAGACCAAAAAAATTTTGTGCGTTCTCTATGAAGCCTCCAACGTAGTCGAAAATCTTGTTTTTGTTTCTTTTAAAATTTTTATGTTAGGATAACTCCAAGAAAAAAAAAGATATTGATATCATTTAAAAAGAGTTTTGTACGCGAAGGTATGTGCTTTTGACTAACATAACAGGTTTTATGACAAAGTATTACACTGTCGTGTTACATAACCTCAAAAGAAGTAAAAGATTATAAATCTTATATTTTGGTAATTTTTGGGTTAGGATATCTCAAAATTCTGTAGCAATAGATCGATTTTGTTAACGGATTTGAATTCAGCATCCAAAAGTTAGTTAGAAATGACTATTCGTGTTCCTTTTTATTGATTTTAGTTTTCGGATGTTATTTTTGACTTAACTCAACTTTGCCAAAAACGGAAAATTCGATTTAAAAAAAAAGCGCCCGACGGATTTTCTTAATTTTTGTTACATGATAAGGAAAGTGCCCTGAACAAGAAAATATAAAAACTTTCCGAGTGATGCAACTTGGGGGTTAAAAAATGTTTTGGACACCCGTGTATTAGTTTTAGCTAGCAGGATTTCTTATAAATTAACTTTTTCAATAAATTAAGTTCTAGGAAAACTGATGACCAATTTGAAAAAAAAAAAAAAAAAAAATAGCAGGAAACTTTTGTAGGATACTCCGAGGAATATTTTTTAGAAAATTTTTACCCTCTACATTAACCTTCTAAGTCCTCCTCATATTGATCATTTCTACCCCAATTACACCAAAAATACAGGAATATGGAGTCAGTATGTATCACAGAAATATTTGCTTTAAAATTTCACTACTAGTCGCTAAACACTAAAAGGTCAAAATTTCATCGCGAAACTTGCGAAATCATCAAAACCAATAAAGACTTCTCACAGTGCATTTGTATTACACTTTTTTACGCATTATTCTTATGTTCTAATTATTTCTTGTCTTCGGTGACTCATATTATAATTTTTTGTAAAATATTTTTGTAGAATATGTACTTTAACCCATTACACCGTCCGGCACGATTTTGCACACCTAAAAAAAAAACAATATATTGTGAAAATGTGGCTTAAAATATGTTATACGTGTCTTCCCGATTATCTGGATCAGGTCGAACTTTTTTTCATGTGTTAAATCGACTCACTAAATTTTAAGATCCTTAGATCTGAGGCACATTATGTCTTGTGAAGACTTATGCAGGATATTAAGAGGAATATTTTTGTGGAAAATTTTAACCCTCTGCATCCCCCAGAAATGGGTTATTTTTGACCATTTCTCGAAAAGGTAAAAAAATTACCGCTTAAACTGTGGAATAATGGATCAATATGTACAACAGAAATATTTGCTATAAAATTTCACTTATAGCTGGCGAACACTAAAAAGTCGAAACTTCGCCGCGAAGGCCAAAAAATTTTCAATATCAATAAAGTTCTCAAAAATTTCATTACATTTTTCAACGTATTATTCTTAAGTTTTAAGCGTTTCTTGACTTCGGTGATTTTCCACGGCAAATTTTTCTATTGTGGAAAAATCAAAACCTATCAAATAAATTTTTTTTTTTATTAACTTATTGGTTATATACGCAAGTAATATAAACACTTTTTGCTAAGTCAAAATTTAATTTTTATATGAAAAAATCTCTTATGTTGCAAAGTTGCCTATGAAAAAACAAAAGCCGCAAATGTCATTTTCATTATTTAGTGATATTAGTTATTTTTTTTATTTATGTTCACGTTCATAAATTTTATTAAATTAATGCAATCTTTCCTTAAGTCTGACCAAATACTTGTAGGAACCAAGCTTTTGTCCACCACATCTCAAAATAAGCATTTTTTTATCATCATTACTGTAAAAGAGGTTTCTTTCAAGTAGGGTTCCGTTAAATGTAGGTAAAGATAGCACACAACATTTTTTTTGTCATGATATGATATTAAAAATAGTTACTGCAAGATTAAGTTTTACTACGAAATCTGGCCCGTCCATCCCAAATTATTTATGACTTTATTACTTTTTATTTATTGCCTTTTGTTACGTATTTTAAGCATTCTTCTTAATTTTTTAAATATTTCTCGGCTTTGGAGACTCCCAATGAAATTTTCCATAGAATATTTTTGTAGAACACATTAACCCACTATAACCAAGTTTTTAAAAGAAAAAACGGGATCAAAAAGACCACCAAAAACAGGATATTCATGGTGACCTTGGAATAACAAGTTTTATTCGAAATTTAGATTTAGAATGTTACAGTGGGTTGAAATTTTGAACATACGTTTTTCGCATGTATTTTGGCTCGAAAAGTAATATGTGGTTGATTTTATGTTTCACTTTTTATTTTTTTATATACTTTCATTCAAAACAAAAAATTTGAAGTATCGCACAATTCATTCCGAGCATTTTTGAGATCGAAATAAAATCCTCATCAAGCCAAGATTTCGTATGAATTGACGTTGCGTGATCTCTAAATGACCTCAAAAAAAATTTTTAGAAGTCTCAGCTCACTTATTTGACACCCTCTTTCATATTTTTTAGGGTAATTGTGGTTTTTCCAAAAAATTTCATTCAAAATATGAACCATCGATAATAAGTATACATTTATTTTGTTGACCCTTTTTAAGTCACTTCATAGAAATATCAAACCGAAAATTTGTCCAAAAAGCAGTAAATTTTTTGTGTCCCGTCCATTCCAAACTTTTCGAACCAATTCTTCGAAACACATGCTTCATTATAGGTTTGTATGTAGACTATTATATCGCTTGTTATTCTAAAAATATACTCCTTTAAAAGAAAAAACATTATCGCGGTTCATACCACTAAATCGCCGCTTTCTATCATTATATCCCTACGACATGTGCCATCCATCCCCGTGGAATGGCCGATATAACAAATTTTCGTCAACAATAACTACCAAGTATTTACATAGCAAAATGTGTAGTCTTAAATGTTACATTATGCCTAGAGTCGAAAATTAAAATATTCGATCATAATTGATGAAACTTTAAATACTTTATTGGAAACCGACATCTAATTAAGATAAATGAGTCATACTCATGGGTACAGCCACAACTTTACTTACGGAAAAAAAAATTTGCCACAAAGTTTTTGTCACCAGACACAGAAATGCTTCGCAATGCTTACAAATAATAATTTCACCGAATTTTCTTGAACTGCAATAACCCCAACAACAAATTTGTCGAAAAAGCGTCTACCGCGCTAACAATGCCATCGAAGCAATTTCGTGAAATGTGTGAGGGATTTCTCAACTCCTGGAAAAATACAATACAATACAAGTCATACCTTTTAAAAAGGAAAAGCAAAGTATTTCTACGAAAATGGCGACATATTGCGTTTTATAGCGATTTAATGAATTGTGCGCCATCAAGAAAGAAAAAATGTCTAAAACATAACTCTTCGCAGACATGTCTGGAAATAGAAAAGCGAAAGTGTTGTTATTTGTATGAAAGTTGCAAAGGACCAAAGGCTCTTACTGCCATAAAAAATAAAAAAATAAAATATGAACGTGCAAGTGATGGTAAATCATTTTAAAGGGCTTTTTCTCTTTTACGGTCTAATGGGCAACGCAAGTGACTCGTATGTTGGTGCTTTAAGTTTTTAAGGAACTTTTAAATGCTTTTCCTAAGAACTAAAAGTATTCAATGTGGAAAGTTTAAATTTTTCATTTAAAATTTATTACGATACAAATATTATTTCTCGACAACCATAATGCACTTTGAAAATCAAGTGATATTTGGAATAATCATGCGACTTGCAACTGTTAACAAAGCAAAGTTTTTATGCAAAATTTAATTAAGTCTCTTGAATTAAGAAATATTATTTTCCTCCCTTTAAATGCTCTCAAGTGAACTCCATTGCAGACTTGCACAAAAATAATATTTAAATGAAACGCGTGCCTTATTATGGGGAAAAATAATTTAAATGATGTTTACTGAATGCGCCGACACGTTTTTAATTGCTATCGCTACTTTAAACTTAAAAATGCAACACTGTTGCGGAAAACACGTGCGCAGCCATGTTGGTCGCCATTGTTTGTGTACACAAAGAGACAAAAGTTCTCAATTTTGAAAGAATGTAAAATAAATGAAAAAGTCCTTAAAAAAAAAAAAAATACTCGTATAAATTTGGGTGTATTTATAAAGATGAGAGTTTATTAGAATATAATATTCGGCCACAAGATATCTTTCAAATTTTGAGCCAGTACAAATTATTGGAAGTCGAAATTCAAATTTTTTTTAAATGAGAAAAATATGTAGCATATCCCAAAGGTGCTATTCTTGATCTTTAAATCAAATGGCAAACTAAGGAAAAATACTTCAAATTTTCTTAATAAAATTTAAAGAAAAATACAATATCGCATTATAAGTGTGACGAACAAACAGCAACACATACCTTTATTTCAGACCAAAACCATTAAAATTGGCAAATATCTTAAGCATTCCTTATCCGATTTTGATCATGAAGGTGTTGAGTCAGGCTGTAAGCAAAAGAAGGCTTATATTTTTGATCTTCCAAAAGCTAGGTATTACCTTTCATATGAACTCAAAATCAAAATTGTATTTCTAACGTATTTGCGCTTATGATTGATAACCCCCATTGGGCCGCCGCAAAGCCGGTATTGGATTTTAGGGAGTTCTTAATCCTGAGCTGTGGTTGTTTTCAGTAACGAAATAAGGCATTCTGGGGACTATGTCCGAAAAATTTTAAATTTTGCTTACACGAGAAGTGCCACGCCCTCTTGTCCGAGTACACCCAGTTTTTACTCAGAGCTTGCATTTATAGTTTTTAGTGGCTGAGTTGATTGGATTATTTTAAGAAATGTTTTTAGTATAGCGTTTTGAAGCGATTTTGCTTATGTAGGAGGTGGCAGACCCTCTTGTTCAAGTTCGTCTAATTTTAGCTTAGAGCATGCAATTATAGTCTTAAGTATTTGAGTGAAATTTAGTTGGATTATCTCAAAAAACGCTTTCAGTATAGTGTTTTGAAGCTTTTACTCATATGGGAGGTGCCACGCTCCCTTGTCCAAATTTGCCCAGTTTTTTTCAGAGCTTGCACTTACAATTCGTTGTATTAATGTGCATTTTGGTTGCATTGTCGTGAAATATACTCCTGAAATTGCGTTTTGAATATATTTTTTGTATGGGCGGTAGGCGTGTCCGTTGACCAATCTCGCTCATTTTAAATCCCACGAGCTAATCTTAACGACGGAGGCAGTGTATCAAAATTTATTGAATTATATTGTTCAGTTTTCCCAGAAAATGTGTTTCCATGCACACCCAGCCAGCCAGACTGACGGACATGGCTATATCGACTCAGAAGGTAACGCTGATCAAGAAAACATAAACTTTTCTATATACAAACTGAAGGACAAAATGAATATGCTCTAGATGTAGGGTATAATATAAAACACATAATTCAAATTAATCTCTCAACATGGTGTTCAGCCAGAATTAACAAACTCCTTTTTAGATAACCATAGATATTTCGTAGACGCTTTGTACAAGGAATGATGTAAAATATTACTCAATTTCCTAAAATAACAAGCTTTCATATTTAAAATGTTGAAAAAATGCTAAGCTTATCATAATATTTGCAAAAGTTATAGACATTTCAAAATTATTTGCTATTTAAACCCGTACAACATGTCGTATGAGTAGCATTTAATTAGCATGAAAAAAAAATCTCTCATTTACACTTTCCTGTACTTTCTGCGGTCGTAAACACCTCAATAAGATAGAAAAAGTGAAAAATATTAGCCTTATTCACGATTCGGAGCATTTAGACTTGCAAAGTAGCGAAATAGCAATCATTTCCACTTGATTGTGATCAATATTAAAAGTATAAACATTGCAAGCTGCGAAAAAATTTATTTCTCTGCGAAAATCGTATGAACAAAGAGAACGAGAGCATAAACAAAAAAATTTTTATTTGGAAAATGACATGATATTTTTAAACCCTACACCCAGGGTATATTCACTTTGTCCTTCCGTTTGTAACGCAGAGAAGGAGGCGTGGCAGGTATAGAAAAGTATATATATTCTTGATCAGCGTCACCTCCTGAGTCGATATAGCCATGTCCGTCTGTCTGGCTGGCTGGCTGGCTGGGTGGCTGGCTGGCTGGCTGGCTGGCTGGCTGGCTGGCTGGCTGTGTGTTGAAATACACTTTTTGGGAAAACTGAGCAAGATAATTCAATGAAATTTGGTACACTGCCTCCGTCGTCAAAGCTAGCTCGGGGGATTGAAAATGAGCAAAATCGGTCAACGGACACGCCTACCGCCCATACAAAAATTATATTCAAAATGCAATTTTAGAAGTATTTTTCACGACAATGCAACCACAATACATACAAGTACTACGAATTGTAAGCGCAAGCTCTGATAAAAAACTGAGCGAATTCGGACAAGAGGGCGTGGCACCTCCCATATAAGCAAAAGCTTCAAAACGCTATACTGAAAGCGTTTTTTGAGATATTCGAACCAACTTTGACTCAGACACTAAGAGTCATAAATGAAAGCTCTCAGCAAAAATTGGTTGAAATCGTACAAGGGGGCGTGGCACCTCCCATATAAGCAAAAGTTTCAAAATGATATACTGAAAAAGTTTTTTGAGATAATCCAACTAAATTTCACTCTGACACTAAAAACTATGAATGCAAGCTCTGAAAGAAAACTGGGTGTACTCGCACAAGAGGGCGTGGCACCTCCCATATAAGCAAAAGCTTCAAAACGCTTTACTGAAAGCGTTTTTTGAGATATTCGAACCAAATTTGATTCAGACACTAAAAATTATAAATGAAAGCTCTCAGCAAAAATTGGGTGAAATCAGACAAAGGGGCGTGGCACCTCCCATATAAGCAAAAGATTCAAAATGCTATACTGAAAGAGTTTTTTGAGATAATCCAACAAAATTTCACTCTGACACTAAAAACTATAAATGCAAGCTCTGAACAAAAACTGGGTGTACTCGGACAAGAGGGAGTGGATCTTCCCATATAAGCAAAATTTTCAAAATACTGCAGTGTAGGGTATTTATTTTTTGGCCAGGCCAAAACTTACACCCTTACTAGTTATGCTATTGGTTTTTAGTATAGAAAATGTAAATGCAAATGTAAATTCAATCCTACATATTTTGTTGTTGTATAGCAACATTTTTCAACACCTATTTACAAATGCTATGATGCAAGACCTTTTGCACCGGATCGTGAACATGGCTATTGTATTTCATGAAACGGAGATATTTGACCGAACATTTTTAAGCTCGAATCCCGAATCCATCCATATAATTGCGAATTGAAACTTTTTTGAGAATTTTTGACTTTTTTATCTCGGAACTCTAGTTACATATGACTAGAGTGCAAATATCCTATGCTCCAAATGAGCCCTTGTATCAACATGTGGTTTTTCAGCTTCATATTTTGGTGCAAACACATCTCTAATTGCATCGGTCTCCATGAATTTGAAACACTCCAACTCCAATCACTCAAACCAAATTTGTGTTGTGAACATTTTAACTTTGCTAATTTGCATCAAACACACGTTGTGTTCAGATTTGTTCCTCTGGGGAACAAGGATTATCGAAGTCTCATCCTGTGGCAAACATTTGCCTAAACAAACAGCAACATTTTTGCAAATGAGCGATTTGGTCTCGGGTAGATAGCAACAATAACAATAACAACAGAGAGAAAAAAACCAACAAGAACATCGAATGATATCCTGACTGACGGCAAGCCACTTTTAATTTTTTTTTGTTTCTGCTTTTTTTTGATTCTTCTTTGGTTTTGTTCACTTTCTAAAATCTGCTGGCAGGCGCACAGTCACGTGCACCCATCCACACATTAAGAAAAGCAACCCTACCCCAACCCAAAGGTGGCAAGAACAGATGACTGCAGTTTTGCTTCTGAAAAACAAACGAACGGAAGTCACTTGAAACGGAAGCGATTGTGACGAAGATGAATTGTTAACAGAAATTTTTATTCCTTTTGGTTTTGGTTTGTGGTTTGTGGCTTGAAGTCATTAAAAACTCGGCCTGTATAAGTGTAAGGGTCCAAAGCCACAGCAAGGTCAATTTTTAATTGCAAAAACCTTGATTTAAGTACAATATCTGATTTCCCAGTCTACTAACTTCACATATATATGTGTTTTAGAAATTAAAAGGTCTATTGGCATAAAGGTTTAAGAATTTATTTCTTTACTAAAGCCTTGACTGGATATAGATATAGACAAATTCTGTATGTGATGTTTTATTAGGCCAATTCTTTTTAAAATTTAGTGATATATTTGGAAAAAGGCTACCCAAAAGCTACCGTGTGGTATAACAAACAAAAGTAGATTTTTAAGGTCAAATGCCGAAAAATCAGTTTTTTGCAAATATCTCGCTTACATATGCTTTATAATTTATAATTTTGTGACTCAGAAAATTTTCAACAAAAAAAAAGTATAAGAGGCAATGATCATCTCAATTTTTTTTTCGAAATTTGCAGTTGAGTTCTCCGATTTCTGTTTACTACTTATGTACATTTATTGGGTGTACTCGACTTCTATTGACAAGTTTCTCGCATAAAAATCTCTGAATTAAGGGAGAGTTCAAGTATAATATAAGCATGCTTTGGATCGGGGGGTTCAATGTTTACATACCTTTAGGATTTCAAGGTCCGTGATACTCATTTTTTGCATATGTTGGGAGTCTTAAATCATTGAAAGACTTTTTAATTATTACTAAAAGGAACCTTAGTGTGCCAATTTCGTTTTTGTACACACAAAAAAAAAGGGACATAATATTAATGAGAAATTTATTATTAATAACGAAAAAATTCATCGAATATGAGCCGAGAACAGCATTCATTGACTATAAGAATTTTCAATCATACGTTAAACAAGGCATACGTACGCTTATGAATTATTCATAAAATGTAAGAACTTTTCTAAAAATCTATGAACAAAATTCGTAAATTTTTTTTTATGAATTATATTTAAAACGTAAGAACTCGTTCATAAAATCTGAAAACAAAATTCATAAATTTTTTTTTTTTTTTTTGAAAATAAAAAAATTTGATTAAGATTTTGAATTATGTACAAATTTCACACAAACACGTCAGAGGAGTCTGTAGTGTATGTGATAAGGAGCTAGTAATTTTTCTTTGCGCTTTGGTTTCCGGGTTCGAACCCCAATGCGGGTGAGTTTTTTTTTATTAATTTTTTTTTTATATAAGGAGAACGAACGCTCACGCTCCATGGCATAGGATATACAAAATTGAAATGGAGTAGGTAGGTAAGCGGTTGATGCTAAGGAACGCTTTTTAAGGCGCTATTTTTCCTCTTGGGAAAATAAGTACTTACCATAGCATGCTTCTATGCTTAGAAAATCCAGGAGAATACACACACACATAGCATGATGGTGTGATCGACATAGAAAGAAACTTTCAACAATGCTTTATTTGAGATTTAGCATAAACCAGTCTAGAACCAAAAGAAGAAGATGAAATACAATTTAAAAATAATATTTCAAATTGATGACACTTTTACTTAAAATTTATGAACGTTTTGTTTAATTTTATGTAAGCACGCATATAATTTGTATCTGTAGGTTTATGAAACGTTGTTAGTCGTACGAAAAAATTCTTAAAATTTAAGAACAGAAGTTCATAAAAAAATTTCTCATAGAAAAATATTTATGAACTCATGTACTTACGATTAATGAATCGTTCTTAAAATCAAAAAATTTTAATGAAAAATTTTTATTTGAAAATCAATGAATTGCGGTTTATGAATGCCGTTCATAAATATTATGTTCAATATTTTTTTGTGTGTATGGGCGTTATTTCACAGAACCTTGCCTTGGTATCAAGAAATAAGTAAGCATCACTCGAGTTAATGTGTCACTAAAAAAAATACATATTAATGACAGATTCCTTGCGTCTGAAGTATAACAAATACAAACCTAACTATAAAATACACGACCGGACTGAACCATACCTTCTTTATCGTCATCACAACCCATTCGATTAAATTTAATTGCATTGAGTAAATGTTAACTACTTAGTAAATTTGTTGTTCCTGAAAATAAAACCCCCAATATTTTGTGTACCTCGTACTATTATATATGAGATAGTCGAAATATTTCAACACCCTCTCTTTCTAGGATCCTTCGTATGAGTGCAGAATTTAAATGAAATTAAAGCATGAATACAACAAAAACAACAACACAAAAAAGGACATGTCATGTTAAACACAAATTAAGCCATAAAATTTCAGTGATATAAATATTAATAGGTCTATTTATTTTCAAATTTTGTAACTAAGAATTTCGGCATGTTATGTTGGTTTCATGTTGACATTTTCAATGTACTCGTACACACTTACTATATGTATCCGTATATGCGTAGAAGTAGAATATGTAAATAACAAAAATGTTTAACATATTTTGTCTATAAAGTTTTATGGAATAAATAGAAATACGTCATTATTAAATAGAAAATTTTACCCAAAAATTAGTTTGTACTTACCAAATAGTTTGCTTACTGATACTCCTGGTATTATGCTGTAACCATGTTATTGATTTTTCCATTTATAATTAAGTTTTTGTTTAAAAATCATTTAAACTTCACATCTCATTCTACAAAAAAAGATGAAATTTCGACTTCGGTGGTAACATAGATCAAGAACACATAAACTTTTCTATGTCAGCCAGGCCTCTTTCTCTATGCTACAAAGTGAAGAACAAAGAAATTTTATTTAAGTGATATGTAGAGCTACGTTTGTTAGAAATTACTTCAAAAATATGGTTAGCTTCAATAAGTAATTAGTTGTTTTCAAATTTCCTTCCGCTTTCATAAAACTTTCTTACCAATCATCCCCAGACATTTTTCATGATGTTCAAATCCAGCGAGTATGGCGGCCATGATAGAAGTTGAACTTTTTGTTGTCAAATCCAGATATTAATGAATCTTGCTGAATATGTTGGGGCATTATCTTGCTGATAAACCATAGTATTGGTCCAAAAATGTTATGAAATTTTTATACCCTACACCCAGGGTATATTCACTTTGTCCTTCCGTTTGTAACGCAGAGAAGCAGGCGTGGCAGATATGGAAAAGTATATATATTCATGATCAGCGTCACCTCCTGAGTCGATATAGCCATGTCCGTCTGTCTGGCTGGCTGGCTGGGTAACGGCTGTGTGTGGAAATACATTTTTTGGGAAAACTAAGCAAGACAATTCAATGAAATTTGGTACACAGCCTCCGTCGTCAAAGTTAGCTCGGGGGATTGAAAATGAGCGAAATCGGTCAACGGACACGCCTACCGCCCATACAAAAAATATCTTCAAAATGCAAATTTTGGAGTATATTTCACAACAATGCAACCAAAATACACATAAATATTACGAATTGTCAGCGCAAGCTCTGAGAAAAAGCTGGTCAAATTCGGATAAGAGGGCGTGGCACCTCTCATATAAGCAAAAGCTTCAAAACGCTGTACTGAAAGCGTTTTTTGAGATAGTCAAACTAGATTTGACTCGGACACTAAAAACTATAAATGCAAGCTTTAAGCAAAAACTGGATGAAATCCGACAAGAGGGCGTGGCTCCTCCCATATATGCAAAAGCTTCAAAACGCTATCCTGAAAATATTTTTTCAGATAATCCCACCAAATTTCACTTAAATACTAAGAACTATAAATGCAAACTCTGAGAAAAAACTGGGTGAATTTGGAGGGCGTGGCACCTCCCACATTAGCAAAATTTTCAAAATAATGTTTGGCCAAGCCAAAGGTAACACCCTTACTAGTTTTTTTTTAAATTACTTGGTCCATTATGTAATTCTATATTTTGATGAAACACTTTGCCATTTCGAGTGGTATTTTGCAAATGGCGTGCCGATAAATCCAAATAGATTTAATGTAGCCCTAGTGATGAGCAAACCAAGACCAAGAGCAATACCATAGCAGTCTTGGTCTTGTTCTTGCACTTTGAGTCTTGATCGTGGTTTTGATATTGAGCCTTGGTCTTGGTCTTGATCTTGTTCATTAAGTCTTGGTCTAGGAAAAATTTTCAGAGATATTGAGTATTCAAAATTACAAAACCATATTTTTCCAAAGCAGTTGGGTTTTTAAGATGCCAAAATACAAATTGAGAGAAGATTTTATCTTCAAAACGGGAGTGAAACAACTTTGAACTTTAAATTACCACGACTAAAAAGAAGTCTTGGTCTTACCTTCTATCGTGAGCAAGACCAAGACCATAGCAGTCAACGTCTTGTTCTTGGTCTTGGTCTCTCAAATTTATGAAGACCAAGAACAAGACTCAACACCAAGACTTATTTTGCTCATCACTATGTAGCCCCAAAGAAAAAAGTGTAAAGCTGTGGTATCACATGATTAACGCAGCCAATTTAGAAGTCAGAAGCGTAATATTACCTTTTGGCTCAATTGTTCTTGCAATCAAGGCATGGTTTCATGGGCTGTGTGGTAATCTTTTTATAGTACAATTTCAACAAGATCACGGGCTTCAATTTCAGCCAGCAAATCGGCCATGAGCTTTGCAAGAAATCGGGGTCTTCGCTGAACAAAATTTTGGTCGAAACAATGGATCTTTTTCAAACTTTTCAAGAGCACATAGACTGTAACTTCAAAAAATCGATAAAAAAAGATCCAGGTATCTCAATTATTGAGTTGAACGTAAAAATTAAGTGGTCACAGTAAAAATTGTGTGGTTATTGTGTCAAAGTGTGTTGCTACCCAAAATGGTAAAACTTTTAAGATGAAGGAGTATATAGTCAGATTTAATGTAGATCAAACTGTCAAACTTGAAGTTTTGAAATACGTTTTTTAACAAGATATTTAAACTGTGGAAGTGTCGATTTTTGGCATTTCGAGTCCGCTATTTTGTTTTTGAAAAGTCTTATTTTAGATTCGAAATCAGCTACCCTCAAAACCTCCGAGTAACTTTTTTGCCGAATTTGGCTAAATATTTATGTAAAGCATCCACTATTTTGAATCCGCCACTTTCTTTTTAAAAAATCTAGCATCATATTCGTTATCAGTGACCCTAGAAACTCCCGAGTAAAAAATTTTATCCCAAAAATATGTAAGCGTCCAGTGGAAAAGGTACCATATCTTCACTCACAAAATTTAGCAGTACAGCTAAAAATAAGAGGTAGGGTCAATTTTACGGACTTTCAGTTTAAGGTGGAATTCAGTGCTTAGACATATTCTGAATATTTATCAAATGACGAATACCAATAATACAAATAATAATAATACCATACTGAACTACTACCCTGTAAAAATTGATAATTGACAAACTGTAAACTTCGATACCATTACTCAGTCAATTTCTGGAAATTTCCAGTGATCGAGGTGTTATTTTATTCAAAACTGTATTAGTTTTTAGAAAATGCAAAACAAAAAAAAAAAGATTTTTATTTTGTGAAGATAAAGTACCTTTTTCTCTGGACGTTCACATATAGGGGGTTATCGTGAATGAAGATTCACGGGGAATTTTCCTAAACTGCAATAGAGAATGCACGGCAGTCTGAGAAAATTCCCCGGGAATATTTATTCACGATAACCCCCATAATGATCTTGATTTTTGGCCAGCTTTTAAGGATTTTTAACCAATGTGCGCCGGGGTAAGTCTTTCCGTTTTGAAGTTTCATATAATACTTAACTACAATAACCATATACATGATCTGTACTTCTTATTTTCAAGAGTTCGATCTTCGTCTGGGGAAGTATATAAAGCTAAAACAGAGTTAAAAAAAAATCAAATTTGGTTATCATTAAAAAGTCACTGAATTATCAAATACCCCCTTTGAACTTATTTCGTAGTGTGTATTAGTGCCTAAATAAATGTAAAAAATATTTACAGTTAATATGCGAGTACAGAGTACATAATGTTATTTGTTAAAATTTTCAATACTGGTCTCTGGCACGCTCTCATTCAACCACATTCTCGCGTGCTCTACGCTCCACTATCAACAACAACAACGACAGCAACTAGAGCCATTCAACCCAACAGCTGATACACAACACAAGGAAAGCAACAAACAGCTGAATGAAAAGTGGTTGTTTTGAATTGTGTGTTCCATTCCGCAGTGCAACGTTTCGCGCACCATTACCGTTTTGTTTCTTTCCAATAGAGGGTTATCCGCTAGCGCTCGCTGACATGTGTTTTCAGTTCAGTTTGTGAATCGGTTACGTTTGGATATTGTCGAGAATGAAGTTCTGCTGATGGTCGTCGTCGTATAAAGTTGAGTTTTTTTCTTTCTAATGTGACACTTCTGGTTGTTATTGTTGTTGTTTTGTTTTATTTCATTGGCCTGAACCATGTTTAATTCGTCAACGCGTTTTCAGTCCATTTGACAGCTGTCACCTGTCGCAATTTTCGTCGTGTGTCTTCGTCGGGAATTTTGTTGCGTATTTGATCAACTGCACTTTTTATTTGAAATTCTGAAATTCAAAAAAAAAACCCCAAAGGTGCTTGTGATGAAATTGATCTTAAATTGAAAAAAAAAAAAAAAAAAAAAAAATAGTGAAAAAATTCTTGAAAAAATTTTGCATTTTGTAAAAGGTGCAAAATTCAAATACCTAATCAGTAAAAAAGAAACAACAACAAAAGTGTTCTTGCAAGTGACTGTGTGTTCCCAAACTAATCATGACTGCAATGTCTTTTGGATTAATGTTCACGTAATTGGATTAGCCGTTTTATACTTCAGATAATTCAATGTAAGTTTTTAGTTACAGTTTAATTGAATTGAATTGAATTGGATGAATGTGACGAATCCATTTAATGCATTCAATTTAGTTTTTGTTTACATTTCTATTTTAATTAATCGAAGGTGTAAAGTGTTAGTGATTTTCTTAACACTCCAATATTCCCTTAACCCTTCCAAATGCGGAATTTGTGTTATAACCTCAAAATGTTTTTTGAGACGAAAAACCGTGTGCGAATAATATATTTTTTGATAGTTTTGGAAGAACATACGTCCTTTATTTTATAATAATCAATATTACAAAAACTTGCATTGTTTTTGAGCTATAATGAGTTCTTAATTTGTCTACCTGTAGTGTTCCACAAAAGAAGTGAGCTTATCTTCTAAAAATTGATTTTTAAAAATTAAGTTCCAAAATACATAGTATACAATGGCAGCGAAAATTTTAAAAATTTTTTGAAGTAAATCATTTTGAAATTGTGAAATGAAAATCTCAAATTTGTAGATGCCCAGGTTCATAGTTTCACAAATTTTAAAGAGCTTTCCAGTTGTTAAAAACGAAAATCAAGCTAGAGCAAATGAGGCCTGAGTGGTCAAAAGAGTCCAAGTACGAACGGCCTTCAGTTTAAGGCGACCACCCGAAAGTCTTTCAAAGACTGCGAATTTGCCAGAAAACGTCGATTCTGTAGGAAAAATAAGAAGGAGATGGTCATGTGGCTTATCGAAAAATTGAGGCATGTCTAGGATTTAGTATGACCGGCAAACAATTTTGCATGAATATTTAAAGTGATTTCGTTTAGTTTTCTGGGCTTAATCCTGTACAACTGTAAGGTAAATTACGCTCAATTTTAGATAAATATGTGAAAAGTATTTATCGATACCTTAGAGCGCTATAGTCCTATCTCCATTTTTCCAATTGTTGGGAAATGCAAAAAGAAGATTTCAAACTGTGGTTATTTCGGATTGGCTGCTATTTTGGTATAAGGATGTATGCAATATTTTTACCTGTAGTATGTTTTAACATAATTTATTATTTTTAACCAATTTTATTAAGTTTTAACGAAATCCCAGCCAATATACAGTATGACATTACTTTTGGCCCTATAAAGAATTCCACTACTATTGAAAAAAATGACGTATATAGTAAATTTTATGAATTTTTTCCACTAAAATGTCGTAAAAAGTCATAAAACGCGTAGATAACACGAAAAAACGAATTATTTTTTTTTTTTTTTTTTGGAATTTTTGGTTCCGACAAACAAGAGTGGAGCCTTGGGTGTAACCAAATTTGTTCACTAAAATGTCGCAAAAAGTCATGAAACGCTAAGAAAACGCGAAAAAACAAAGAATTTTTTTTTTAAATGTGACTTATTTGAATATTCAGTGGAGATAGGACAGTAGCGCTCTTGAAAAAATTACAGTTTGGAGATAGGATTTTTTTTAATTTTCGAATATTTTGGTGTTTTAGTGGTATTTTGACATCACACAGTTTTTCACACGGTAAAGAAGCCCACAATGTTGCCATAACTGCAAAAAACTCAAAATCGCAAAAAGTGGAGATAGGACTATAGCGCTCTAAGGTATCGTTATGTTTTTTATTTTATGATTACGTTTTAATTTTAAATATTTAATTTTTTAATGCGTTAAGCGCCCAAAACCACTTTTGGTGCCCAGAAATAAACGTCAGTGCTTTTTGACATTTAATTTGTAAACAAATGAAATTTTTTTTAATCAAATACAATTCCGCATTTTGTTTGCACTTTTCAGTAGCCAAAATTTTTTTGTTATTAAAAAATATTACTTTCACTGGTTTCAAACGCAACTACATCAAATGCCGAGCTACATCAAAAATGCAATCAGAGGGCTATAGCAATCGAGGTCAAGCTGCGCAAATGGAGATGGATTGGTCACACTCTCCGGAAACCACACAGCGAAGTTCGTCGCCAGTCTCTTGATTGGAATCTACAAGGCAGTAGAGGACGTGGTA
The DNA here is from genome assembly GCA_951812925.1 of Calliopum simillimum. Taxonomy (NCBI): domain Eukaryota; kingdom Metazoa; phylum Arthropoda; class Insecta; order Diptera; family Lauxaniidae; genus Calliopum; species Calliopum simillimum. Next base: position 78,784,978 of record OX638370.1, on the reverse strand, counting down.
AACCTAAAACCAACAGGTCGATGGAAAAGGAAATACAAGAATCGGGAAAGTCGTGGCAAGAGATCAAAGTCATCGCAAGGGATCGCAACAAATGGAGACGTTTCATATTGGCACTATGCTCCTCCTAGGAGTTAAAGAAGAATACATACATACATACATTTTCCACTTTGAGTAAAAAATATCTTTAAAACTAAAGAGCTTACAGAGAAATAAATTTCCAGATTCGAGCTAAGCGGCTCAAAGTCCATATAAAAAGTTTAAATCTTAAAACGAAAATTTTTTTCATATTCAGGACTACTTTTCGGTTTTTAAAATGATTTCGAATGCATCAAATATTCTCTGAAATAACTAAAACAAATTTTACATGGTGCTTATTTACAAATTTTAAAATTTTAGACCAATCAGCTAATATAGTATATGTATACATATCGATATAGTCCCTATACAAGTGAAAAGTACTAACTGCCATACCCAAATTGGAGCGTCAGGCGTTGCGCTATTTAACGTTACACAAAAGCGAAATAAAGAGCGTTGCGTTGAAGTTATTTGTTTGTCAAAATCATTTTGTTGTTTCTTTTTTTACTTTTCTGCAGCTAACTTCACTCCATAACGCTTTGTGAAAATTAGAAATTCTAATAGCTGAGCGTTGAGCGTTGGCAATTTCGGTATGCGCAATACAAATTGTATGTACTTGAGAAATTTTTGACAGTAAAATAACGCTGACGCTGCAATTTAGGTATGGCAGTAAGTCAGTTTTTCAAAATTTGAGATATTTGATGTTCAAAAAATTAAATTTTGTTTTTTTTTTATGAAAATCGTTGTTTTGCTTTTACTTTAATGATGAAAATAAACACTTTTTAACAGAGCTATGGCTAAATGAGTAATATCAAAATAAAGACTATATATAATCATTAAACTAGTAAGGGTGTAAATTTTGGCCTGGCCAAAAAATAAATACCCTACACTGCAGTATTTTGAAAAGTTTGCTTATATGGGAGGTGCCACGCCCTCTTGTCCGAGTACACCCAGTTTTTGTTCAGAGCTTGCATTTATAGTTTTTAGTGTCAGAGTGAAATTTAGTTGGATTATCTCAAAAAACTCTTTCAGTATAGCATTTTGAATCTTTTGCTTATATGGGAGGTGCCACGCCCCCTTGTCTGATTTCACCCAATTTTCGCTGAGAGCTTTCATTTATAATTCTTAGTGTCTGAGTCAAATTTGGTTCGAATATCTTAAAAAACGCTTTCAGTATAGCGTTTTGAAGCTTTTGCTTATATGGGAGGTGCCACGCCCTCTTGTCCGAATTCGCTCAAATTTTTATCAGAGCTTGCGCTTACAATTCGTAGTACTTATATGTATTGTGGTTGCATTGTCGTGAAAAATACTCGTAAAATTGCATTTTGAATATAATTTTTGTATGGGCGGTAGGCGTGTCCGTTGACCGATTTTGCTTATTTTCAATCCCCCGAGCTAACTTTGACGACGGAGGCAGTGTACCAAATTTCATTGAATTATCTTGCTCAGTTTTCCCAAAAAGTGTATTTCAACACACAGCCAGCCACGCAGCCAGCCAGCCAGCCAGCCAGCCAGCCACCCAGCCAGCCAGCCAGCCAGACAGACGGACATGGCTATATCGACTCAGGAGGTGACGCTGATCAAGAATATATATACTTTTCTATACCTGCCACGCCTCCTTATTTGCGTTACAAACGGAAGGACAAAGTGAATATACCCTGGGTGTAGGGTATAAAAACTAACTCAAAACTCGGGAAAACTGACATAGTTAGTACTTTTCACTTGTATAGGGACGATATACCCTCGAAAATTCTCATTTTTTATTATTATTTAAACTCAAATATTTTAGAATCCTGACATTATGAGCCAATCTTGAGCTCGGATTCGGATTTTACACAGAAAGTTCCTTCAGCTACCCTACAGCAATCTGTGTAATTTTTATATTTTACTTATACATATTAGTAATAATAACAGCAGATTAATATTCAAACTATGTTCTTTTCATTTATGGTCAACATGTATTACATTAATCCAGCGATAACTGAAAAAAATCCCCTGTTGTAAAATTTTGTTGATGGCGTTTACAATAAAATCTCGGTTAATGATCAATAAGTAACTAACAATTTCATATTCAAGTATTTTTGCATAAAATAATTTATTTACAATCCAACTTCTGTTATCTATTTATAGGCATATAATTAAAAAAAAAAACTTATAGTTTATATTTACTATATTTTTCATAACGATGCTACTTAAACAAACACTTTGTCGACATAAATTAAACAAAAAGGTTATAAGGTCATCTTTGAATGGTTGCACTATCTCACTTTAATGATAATAATAAATGTCTATTTTTATAATACAATAATCCCTTGACAATGGGGAACATGTCAATCTATATAAAATGTGTGTATGTATATTACACATACATTTATATATATGAAATAAATTTAATTATATATTCATAATCTTTTCAATTTCGCATTTCTCTTGGTAATTTCCAAGTTAATCATTAAAAGACTATCGTTGTCAAAGTGATAACTCTTTTGATATTGATTGCTTTTGTTTTTGTTGTTGTTGTTCTTGATGTTCTATTGTCATATTTCACCACATGTCGGCGCCACATTTTTCTTTTATTCGTACACTTTTTTTTCTTTTATTTGACTCCCTTATCGGATTTGGTTCTGTTGCACTATTTGTCATTGATAAATTCAACGCCACAACTTGTTTCATGGAATACGGTATGTATCTGTGTATTTCAGTTAGTTTCAACTTTTAGTTAGATAAGCGATAAGTGATAATTGCTGTCAAATATTCTCTTGTTCAATTATTTTTTGATATTTTTTCGTTAAATATTTTTATTATTAGAATATGTATCAGCAATAAAAAAGGAAAGTTGAAACAAAATTCGAAATCGTTTTATCATTTTCTGTACATATGTGTGTTTAATGATTTATGAAAATGCAGTCTTAGGTGATTAATAATATTTGACCAAATTACTCACACGTAATTCGATGGATTTTTTCTCTTATCTGCAAATCGTTCTGATAAGCTTGCTTCGGCGTCATTGACTTTGAGACATTTATTTGTTTTTCACTTGTAAGCACTTGGTATTTGCTAATATTGAATAATCAAAATTATATAAAAAGGTTATACATATGTATATGTGTTTATGGTTTTAATTAAATTAATAAAATGTTTTCTGCGGGCTTAGTGTATTGAATACTTATTTGAAGTAATATCAAACTTATGGTTAACAGCGAAATTCATTTTTGAATCAGATGTATGTATGTATTCTCCTTTAACTGCTAGGAGGAGCATAGGACCAATATGTAACGTTTCAATTTGTTGCGATCCCGTGCGATAACTTTGATCTTTTGCCACAACTTTCCCGATTCTTGTATTTCTTTTTCCAGCGACCTTTTCCAGTTGGTTTTGTGTCTACCACGCCCTCTACTGCCTTGAGGATTCCACTAAAGAGCCTGGTAACAAACTTCAAACTGTGTGATAATCGGAGAGTGTGACCAATCCATCTCCACTTGCGCAGCTTGACCTCGTTTGCTATAGCCCTCTTGCATTAGATAGCTATAGTTAATCTTCTTCAATAGACATTAACTTTCGATTTTCCAATTGAACCTTTACTTTTCGAGTTATCATTGACGTTTTGTTAACAACATTTATGGATGAAAACAAAAAAAACGATGAGTTTTTAATTTCTGTTGCATAAAAACAGAGTTTGGAACTAGCAATTTTTCTGTTTCAAAAATTACATAGATAAGAGTTGGTAACGAATCTTTGTGTTGCTTAAGTCACCCATATTGCCGAAAATCTATTTAAGTTCATTTGTATATAAAAAACAGATCAGACATAAGCCACTAACCATTCTATTTATCTCAGGCTTTCTCAACACCTTTATGACCTGGTACACAGCAAAGTGATAGTTTCATACTACTGAAGCTTTTCTCGAGCGGAGATCATCACAACCCTTTATTCATTATGATTTTTCTCCGAGAAATATCGGCTATCAAGTCTATTAACACTATCTCATTTAAATCTTCTATGTGTAGATGCTGATAATGGAGGTTATCGTGCATAAATATTCCCAGGGAATTTTTCTCAGGCTGCAATGGAGCATGCACGGCAGTCTGCGGAAAATTTCCCGAGAATATTTATTCACGACTACCCTGATTACCGTCATCTAGAAATAGGAGATTTAGATGAGACAGTTTTAATAAACTTGATAGGAGCTATTTCTTGGGTAAAAATCTTAACGAATAAAAAGTTGTGATGATCCATGCTCGAATAAAGCTAAAGTAGTATGATAGCCTAAAGGAAAGCTGTAAAGTGAGTTCTTGAAAGAAAATGAAACTCCTTCTCATACATCGTCCCCCAACTATTTTTGAACTGTTGGTGAAAATTTTAACAGTTTCCTGTAACTATAAGAGGAAGGCGTTATTCCTTTGCTGATAGTCTGGTAAGGAATAGTGGAAAGTTCTTATGAAAGCCAAGGGCACACATTACTCAATTTTAGGAGGATCAGGCTGTGATACATTTACCATTGTGAAATAAAAACTAAGACAGCTTTCTTTTTAAGAGAAAGTTATTATACGATTGATGTTTGTCTTGTAAGAAGTAGTGGATGCTTTTAGTAAAACCAAAGATGGGCATACAGTAGCCAGTCAAGTTGAGAGGGATTAACAAGCTATTTTTCATCCATCCATTGTAAAATTTATACAAAATTCGAAATGTATAAAATACATAGTAGATTGAATGAAGGCATAAAACGGGTATATTTTGGGCCCAACTATGTGGCCCTAATTATACTGACAAATGTAATTTCTCTCACTCACCTAAACTTGATTCCACAACAAAAAAAGTGTTATACCATACAACCAGGTTATATGTATTTGCTTTGTCCTTCTTTTTGCAACGCAGAGAAGGAGGCGTGGTTTTCCGTTTTTTACTCGGCAAGGGGGGCTCAAATTAAAAACACATCAATTTCGTCTTCAGTAGATTATAGTTAATTACCTGAAACTAACTCTGAAACTCCACGTCGCAACTTCAGTATTGCCCTGTGTAGTTATTGTAGTTTTTCTTTTTGTTTTGTTATGTGTTTCTTTTTTATAGTAAACAATTGATAGTTATTACACTTGTCCCAAAAAAATTTAGATGCCAAAAACAGAAATGAGAAAACCGAGAATACGAATAAAAACAAACAGAAGTTGAGAGTCTGGAGTCTCTTTGGTAAGGGTCCAACTTTCACAAAACTTTGATCGACTCTCCGGTACATCAAAGAAAGTCAGTCTTCTTTCAAACATATGTATACTAAAAACAGAAAAAAAAGCAAAATAAAATCCCATTTATGTACAAAATATTACTCTTTAAGTCTTTAAGCTTATGATGTTCATACAAAATACTGATAAACACCAAAATATAAAACACACTTTCTGAAAAATCTTATACAGTTTCAGCTTGGAGTATACATATTTATTGTCTTATTGTCTTTTTACATAAAATGGTGAAGAATATTTCATCTTAATGTTTTATACAAAATATTCCATGTAATAAATGTATCTTGAGTTAAATCTTATTTTGTTTTTTTAGACTTTAAATAATAGATAATAACCTGGTAGGAACAGGTTTCTCATATATGGGACTCATTAAATTTTATATTTTAATTACGTTCTTCGTTAGATGTGTGATCATCGCCTGTCATGGTCTATAATTAGCCACCATTAAGTTTTTTTTTTTTTTTGTATCCATATGGAGTTTATTTTACCTGTGCCGATCGTTACATTTTTTTCTCTTTTTTTTTTTTTCTTGTGTTTCCGACGCCTTCGTTACAACAATTTCATAAAGTTGGCCCAATCAATGATTTTCAATTATTGCAGTAACAGAATAAGTTTTTTTTTGTTTTTTGTTAATAACTGTAATTTTATTGTGCACCATTTCTGGTGAGTTGCTATAATTTAGCCGTGTGCTATAATTGAATGAATGGTCCACAGATGTGTACATGCTTGAAATTAAATTTTTTTTCTTAAATTTTTTGGTTATTTGGTTGTTTCGTGCTCCATTCCCAGTGTAAATCTAACAGACTTTATTGCATTACTGCAGTCCCACTGCTATGATTACAGCCTCACGTACAGGCGCGTCGAAGTTTCAAGGCGAAACTGGTCGATCAATGAAACCCACGTTCGTATTTTAACCATTAAATGCGGATAATTCTAAAACTCCAAATTTCTGTGAATGAATGACCCAATGTGCATGGTAATGTAACTACTTGTATCAAATTGATTTTAAATGGCTTAAAAGCAAAACAAAAATAACATGCAAGAAAAACTTTGAATATGTCAAAAACAATTTATGTTAATTCACATTACCCCGTGTGATCTGTTGGTCAAGTCGCTTGTGTAAACTTTTAATGGGCACCTTAATCGCAAATACCAATCTTTTGTTACAAAAATGCTTGTCTAAGTTTATTTCAGATTTTATCCCACATACATGAATTTGAATGAATTTTAATCTATTGTTTCTATACTTTTTTAAAGTATTTAAAAATCAAATATGATAAAGGTATAAGTTAAGCTAAGTGAGAATAAGTTAAGCAAATGAATGTGAGAACTATTAAAACCCATAGATGTAACTGCTTCAAGATATCGAACGTTACCGGAAGTTACTTTTTTAAACTACTTTTATAGTCTATTGATTAGGTAATTTAAAAAGAAAGTAAGACATTCACAAGATTTTATTACAGAAATCGGTTAATTGGTCATTAAAAATGAAAAAACCACGGCTGGAAATCGTATTCCTTTTAAAACTCACGTAGGAGTTGCGGAAAATCAGATTAGGAAGAAACAACCTAATTTTCTCTGTGCATACCCTCCCTTAATAACCAGAAGGAATTGATGCCAAACGAAATACTTGTTTCAACAATCTCTCCTATTGCTCGATGCTAAGTATGAAGAATACAGTGGCGACAACGAATAATCGGACAGGCATTTTTTTCTTTTTTTTTGAAGTTTAAAGTTTTATAAATCAACCAAAACACATTGTATTAAAAATTCAAGTATGAAGTTTTCTTTTAAATTTTATTTTAAGTAAAATGAAAAAAAAAAATAACAAAAAGATTTATTTTCAAAAGAAATATAACAAAAAAACCAAAACAATGCAAATTTTAAGGCGTCAACGAATAATCGGACAGCACTATAAATTAGCAAAAAAGTCCCGTTATAGGTATTAAAAAACCAAAAATCAATATTTTGTGGCGTAGCCTTTGGAGGTGACCACAGTCTGAAGTCGATTTGGCATGGACTGGACCAAATTTGCACAGACTTCAGGAGGAATTGCATTCCATTCTTGGAGCAATGGTCCTTTGAGCTGGGCAATGGTAGAAAAATTTCTTTTATATACCCTACGGGCCAACTCATCCCACAAATGCTCTATTACATTTAAGTCCGGTGATTGTGGAGGAGGCTGTAAAAGTTTGGGGCAATGGTGTATCAGCCACAGCTTTGCAACAGCAGATGTGTGCTTAGGATCATTATCCTGGTAAAAAGCAAAATTGTCCTTAATGTTCAGTTTTTCAGCACTTTGCTGTACGTTTTGCTTCAAAATGTTGAGATAGACAAATCTATCCATTTTACCATCTATAAAATGGAGATTGCCCACCCCAGCACTGGACATACAACCCCAAACCATCACAGATCCTCCTCCATGTTTCACGGTTGCACGAGTGTTTTAAGGGTCAAACTCTGTATTTTTTTGACGCCAGACATACTGCCTACTATCAGAACCGTGCAAGTTATATAAAAATTTTCTATTTTAAAGGTTTTATATACAGATGAAAGCAAATTATTTCGCATGGTGTATATCGATACCTTAGAGCGCTATAGTCCTATCTCCACTTTTTGCGATTTTGAGATTTTTGCAGTTATGGCATCATTGTGGGCTTCTTTACCGTGTGGAAAACTGTGTGATGTCAAAATACCACGAAAATACCAAAATATTCGATAATTAAGAAAAATTCTATCTCCAAACTGTAATTTTTCCAAGAGCGCTACTGTCCTATCTCCACTGAATATTCAAATAAGTCACATTTTTAAAAAAATTTCTTCGTTTTTTCGCATTTTCTTCACGTTTCGTGACTATTTGCAACATTTTAGCGAACAAATTTGGTTACACCCAAGGCTCCACTCTTGTTTGTCGGAACCAAAAATTCAAAAATTAAAAAAAAAAAAAAAAAAAAATTCGTTTTTTTCGTGTTTCCTACGCGTATCATGACTTTCTACGACATTTTAGTGGAAAAAGTTCAAAAAATGTACTAAATACGTCGTTTTTTTCGATAGTAGTGGAATTCTATATAAGGGCAAAAGTAATGACACACTATAAATTGGCTGGGATTTCGTTAGAAATTAATTAAATTGGTTAAAAACATTAAATTATGTTAAAAGATACTATAGGTAAAAATATTGCATATATCGTTATATCAAAATAGCAGCCAATCCTTAATTACCACAGTTTGAAATCTTCTTTTTGCATTTCCCAACAATTGGAAAAATGGAGATAGGACTATAGCGCTCTAAGGTATCGATATGTAGTATTTATGTAGATTTAATTTTATGTATATTCATAATCTTTTCAATTTCGCATTCCTCTTGGTATATTCCAGGTTAATCATTAAAAAACTATCGTTGTCAAATGATAACTCTTTTGATGTTGATTGCTTTTGTTTTTTTTGTTGTTGTTGATATTCTATTGTCATATTTCACCACATGTCGGCGCCACATTTTTCTTTTATTCGTGCATTTTTTCTTTAATTTGACTCCCTTATCGGATTTGGTTCTGTTTCATTATTTGTCATTGATAAGTTTAACACCAATTGAGGAGTGGCCGTACCAAAGGTGCTAAGTACCAATACGAGACAAAAGTAATGTTTTAATATGAAGGGGTTAATATCTTGTTAGAAATGATTAAAAACTATGCCGCTTAAATAACCGATTATTATGGCATACAACTACTATTGATGACAGAAATTTTGCTTCGTTTTGGTACTTAGCACCTTTGTTAACTACAGCCACTCCTCAATTGTTCAATTATGTTTTAAAATTTTTCTTTGAATATATTATTATCATTAGAATATGTAACAGCAATAAAAAAGAATGTTGAAATAAAATTTGAAGGCATTTTATCATTATATATACATATTTATATACAAATGTGTGTGTGATATTATATAAGAATGCAGTTTCAGGTGATTAATATTTCACCAAATTACTCACACGTAACTCGATGGATTTTTCTCTTATCTGCGAATCGTTCTGATAAGCTAGCTTCGGCGTCATTGATTTTAAAACATTTTTTTGTGAGCAATTGGTATTTGCTAATATTGAATAATCAAAATTATACAAAAGTGTTTAACATACTTCTTATGTGTATTTATAGTTTTAGTTAAATGAATAAAAGTAAATGTTAAAACCTCATTGAGTTTGATTTCTAGAAAATATAAATTACGGCTTTCTGCCAAATACTTAAATACTAATTAATCAATTTGTTAATTTGTCAATAGTCCACTCTTATGGTCTTACAAAGATTGTGTTTTTGGAACGAAATCTTTGTGCCATTGTGTGGCACATAAGAACATCTAGAGACCAGCCTTAGATCAGTAATTCTTCGACTGAATTAAAATAAAGTCAAGCTTACTTAGGTTCAAGTGATAAATACATTCCAAATACCTATGGTCTCAAGATCGCTTTGATTACATTTTGCTAATAAAAGAATAGTCTAAGTAGCAGTCAGTATTTAAAAAAAAGCTTTAAATTGGATTATATTTTGGCCAAAACCTTGAAGCATGACGCTTATTATACACCAAAAATCTTTTTGAGTTTTCTACATCTACGGGAGTATTTGTTTTGTTAACGTATTATTCAAAATATATAGAAAATGCATCGAAATAAAATTATCGAAATATTTAAAAGTTTCGAAAACATTGAAACACATCGAAGAAATCGGTTAAAGTCCAAGTTAATCAAAAAACATCCTATACATCGGTAACAATTCAAATACATGTATTGAAAAACATCCAATACATATATCGAAAAAAGTTCAAAAGTTTCGAAAACAAGAGAAATAAAAAAACAGTATATCGAAAATAGTCCAAAGTAGGTGAGATGTGTGTACCATGGTCCACTTTTCAGTTTTTTCAATGTGCTGGATTTTCCAAAAAAGTTTCTTAAGTTTTTTGATTAAGTTATATTTCTACAATGCTTGCAGCATCAAATGACGTGACAATGATATTTCTATGTCTTACCATTGAGCAGAAATATAACTTTTTCCGTTGCAATCTCAAACGGTCCAAGGTACGCCATGCAAGTGTACCTTGGACTTTTAAAAATAAAAGAGAATACATTGTATTTAGGTAATAAATTATGAAAGAACCATTTATTATGTAATCAAAAGTAAAATTTTTTTCAATAAAAAAAAAAATTAACAAAAATTATAACACAAAAAAGTGCATTTGGTAAAAAACAATTAATTAAACAAAAATGGTTGCAAATAAATGCAATTCATCACGTAAATAATAATATTATATTGAGAGGCGATTATGGCTTCCTGGTTGCCCGTCGAAAAAGGCTCGCTGGTCAAAAAGCATACGTCCAAGGTACACACAGACAGCATGTTTTAAAAAATGTCAACACCCATAACATATATTAATAAAAATACATCTAAAAGACACGAAAAGCTTAAAACAATAACTAGACTTCCTTCCTGATGTTGTAAAACTGAAATATTTCAAGTAAGTTTCTCACAAAACATTTCGTAGTTTACTCCAAATACAAATTTTTACACGCAAAAAAAACTTTTTTCGTCGCTTTTTATACATGCATACAGCTTGACGGTCTACTAATATGAGTCACCGGTATGAGTGAAAAATTCCGTAGAAGAACATTATCGTACACGTGCAACTGTTGAGTGGCAATCGACACTCGGACCAAGGTACACACATCTTCCCTATCGGTAAAAGTCCAAAAATGTCGAAAAACATCACAAATCGATGAAAAGTCAAAATTTATCGAAAAACATCCAAAATATCGGTAAAAGCCAAAAAAAAAGTCGAAAAACATCCTATAGTCCAAAAGTATTGGAAAACATTGAAGAAATCGGTAAAAGTCTAAAAATATATATCGAAAAACATCCAATTGAATTGAAAAATATTGAAAAATATCAAATTATCGTTAAAAGTCCAAAAATGTCGAAAAATACTAAATCACTCTCATTTTTGCTCTCATCAACAACACAGCATAATATTTTATATAAATAGTAACTATAGATATCTATTTTTTTTTTTTAAAAATTGATATTCTTGGGTTTGCAGCTCGGCTACTCAATAATCATTTTTACGGTTTAGCTTTGGTTTAAGAGAAGCCAAAGCTTAAAAATTACTATCATGCAAATAGGACCCATTCTGCAAAGAAAATTCGATATTAATTATAATCAACTTTTCTTAAAGTTGTGAGGTTTTATCTTTAAAATGGTGAAAAAAGACTATTTATCGTAATATTTGTAAAAGTATTAGCCATTTCAAAATTGTCCCCATGTAGTCACGTACAACATTAGTACAATCATTTGGGAGAAAAAAATGATGTTACCTGGAAAGTTTTGCGGGATTTCTGCAAATGAGTTATTTTATAGATTTCGATGTGCTCTTTCAGAATTTCAACTTTGCTACCTCGTATCGTGTTCGCTCGAGCCGCCATATTGGAAAAATGGCGTCCAAAATCAGTTTTTTACAAATATCTCTTTAACGGTTATATTTAGAGAAAAATTTTTTAGCACAATGTTGTAGCTTATAAAATTTTCTATAAAAATGACCTTCGAATTGTTTTCGTACGACTTATAACTCAGGAGATATCTTTATTCAAAATTTTAGAAAAATTAGTAAATTGTGAATGCCACTTATGAGAAGGCACAGTGATGTGTCAAGCTTATAATTACGATAACTTATGAACGGTGAGTTGCACTTTTAAAATAAAAACACCTATTTATAGGAAATAACTTGCGCTACAAGGTACATATTACCTTTTTTTCATATCATGTATAGTTAAGGAGATATTTTCCCCACAAACATAAAATTTTGAAAAATAAAGTTTTTTCAAAATGGCTCCTAAGCGGTTCGTCCTAAAAAAAAAATTGTCCTTGCATTTTGTAGAACGTTCAATTCCCTATAAGGGTCTCTTCGAGCTGTTTTTTCGTCAGACTTACCCTTCATGAGATATCGCGACTTGAAAATCATTCAAAATTGAACACAGTAGGGCGCATAGAACAATATTCAATTTTGAATGATTTTCAAGACGCTATATCTCATGAAGGGTAAGTCTGACGAAAAAACAGCTCGAAGAGATCCTTATAGGAAATTGAACGTTCTACAAAATGCATAGACAATTTTTTTTTTAGGACGAACCGCTTAGGAGCCATTTTGAAAAAACTTTATTTTTCAAAATTTTATGTTTGTGGGGAAAATATCTCCTTAACTATAGCTGATATAAAAAAAAGATAATATATTACTTGTAGCGCAAGTTATTCCCTATAAATAGGTGTTTTTATTTTAAACGTGCAACTCACCGTTCATAAGTTATCGTAATTATAAGCTTGACACATCACTGTGCCTACTCATAAGTGGCATTCACAATTTACTAATTTTTCTAAAATTTTGAATAAAGATATCTCCTGAGTTATAAGTCGTACGAAAACAATTCAAAGGCCATTTTTATAGAAAATTTTATAAGCTACAACATTGTCCCAAAAAATTTTTCTCTAAATATAACCGTTAAAGAGATATTTGTAAAAAACTGATTTTGGACGCCATTTTTCCAATATGGCGGCTCGAGCGAACACGATACGAGGTAGCAAAGTTGAAATTCTGAAAGAGCACATCGAAATCTATAAAATAACTCATTTGCAGAAATCCCGTAAAACTTTCCAGGTAAAACTACCACATGACTGTACTACATGTCGTATTTGTATTATTTAATTCAAATGAAGAAATAAATTTTCTTAACTATTAAAATTTTTCTGCGGTCGTAAGCATAGGCAAAAAATACCTCGAAATTCAGAACAACACCGCAAAAATGAGTAATAGCACTCAGTGTACTCGAATTTTTCTGATCCAATCATATTTTTATTACAAATAATCCAAAAATGCACCACAAAAACCTGACAAGAAGACGCTATTACCATTGAATTGGATTTATTTTACTGGTCAGTTTATCTTTATCTCTATCTGAGTCGTACATTTCTCTAGTACAGAGCATCTAAGAACATGACCAAGTTATACTTAATTATGAGAAAATCAAATTCTTTGACATGATATAATTTATTTTGTGTCCCCTTTTACGAACCTTTTGCATTACGAATATTCTGAATTCACACGTGAGTGAAGAAATGACATTGGTACATATCATCATAGAAATGAGTAAAAATATCACGAATTAAAAATTTTCTTAAACTAGGAGAAATCATGTAAATTTTTGGCCAAAGTTTGCGTGTGAGTTTGGTCGAATGTGTGTCAACACTGCGTTTATTTAAGCTTTTTCCTTAATTAAGTTCATTATGAATGCATCGTATTGTGTGTCAGTTCCAGTTGATTCCCCAATGATGAAGTCGACATAAGCGAAAAGTTGAAGAAGAAGATGAAGGCCTAAAATGTCGTTAAACTAAAATCCTCTTCGTGTTCAAAAATCAGCTTTGTTGCGATGCGTTGCACAGTGGAGTTGTATGGTAACTCCATTTTGGCACAGCAGTATATACTCGTACTTACTGCCTTTAGAAATAATTGAAATGCTTACACGGAGAGAATTTTGAGTTGAAAACAATCCCAAACCATATAATTTTGGGTGCGATTCTCAGCTTAGCCATAATTTGATTGTTATCAAGCATTTATGTGATTGTTTATAAAAAAAGTAAATATGACCATTTGAGCTCAATTCATTTTGTTTTTGGATTGTTTAGCAAAAATTGAATATAATCATTTGTGCAGCTCTTTTTTCAATCCAAATACTGCGTACGATATTCTATGGTCGTGTACTCTCTCGTTTCGGTGATCAGAATTGGCTCTCTAAATCATGTGACTTAACACTCTTTGCATCCTATAGAGTTCTTTGAAGAGATAATGCCGCAATATAAAAGATATAGAAAACTAGTAAGGGTGGTATCTTTGGCCCGGCCAAAAACTAAATACCCTACACTGTATTTCAAGTATATTATTAGGAGAGTATAAAAACAAATTCCGTATGTGGGAAGTGCCACGCCCTCGTCTCCGAGCTTACCTAGAGTAAAATTCGGTTAGGTTTTCGTAAAAAAACCTTTCAGTATAGCATTTTGAAACTTTCGCTTATATGGGAGATGCCACGCCCTCTAATCCTACTTTGCCTACTTTTAGCTCAGAGTTTGCAATTAATGTTCTTAGTGTTTAAGTGAAATTTGGTTGGATTATCTCAAAAAACACTTTCATTATATAATTTTGAAACTTTTGCTTATATGGGAGGTGCCACGCCCTCTTGTCCGAGTTTACCTAGATTTTGCGTATAGCTTGCATTTATAGATCCGAGTGTTTGAGCGCAATTTGGTTGGGTTATCTCAAAAAACGCTTTCAATATAGCATTTTGAAGATTTTGTTTATATGGGTGGTGCCACGCCCTATAGTCTGAATTCACCTAGTTTTTGCTCAGAGCTTACACTTACTATCCCTAGTATTTATGTGTATTTTGCTTCTGTTATTGCAAATAACGCTCTTATTATTACATTTTGAATATATTTTTTGTATGGGCGGTAGGCTTGTCCGTTGACCGATTTTGCTCATTTTCAATCCCCCGAGCTATCTTTTATGATTTCACTGAATTATGTTGCTCAGTTTTCCCAAAAAATGTATTTCCACACACAGCCAGCCAGCCACCCAGCCAGACAGACGGACATGGCTATATCGACTCAGGTGGTGACGCTGATCAAGAATATTTATACTTTTCCATACCTGCCACGCCTCCTTCTCTGCGTTACAAACGGAAGGACAAAGTGAATATACCCTGGGTGTAGGGTATAAACACAAGAAAGGGGAGATGTGATTTTGGAAATATTATATTCTGATTATACATGGTCTAAAGAGTCAAAGTGCTTGCTTGGTTTTTGGAGGCATCTGGGAAGCCCTTTTTTTTCCCTAAAGACTGATGTTTACTTTTGATTTTTACTTTTGATTTTTAATACTAAGAAGTATAAATAACTTCTCCAAATAAAATTCCTCAAGAATATTTTGTAAGCATTTGGCCCATTAACAATAAGCCAAAATTCTCACTGTGCAACGCCTCTCCTCCCTCACCCGCGATAATAATCCATTCGCACAGTAGCTTCGCTACCTTGGGTAACTTAATTCAAATTACCTTGTGGCGGGATCATGTGATAAAATTATGACAAAAAAAACAACAACATTTGATGACAACAAGAATAATAATGATGATGGCAACACAACAAAAGACACGCTTAGGCAACACTTAAAATTTACGAGACACGCAGCATTTGAGAAGTTTTATTTTTGCGACTGTTAACTTGTATCTCATACGCGTATCTGTGCATCTGGGTACCTAGAAGAAACAAAACAAAAATTAGGCGCATATCATAGATAATAATCACATTGAAAAGAATTATTTTCACAAATCACGAGTATATCAGCTTTACGCATTCTGAGAAGAACCTTTGTTACGCCCGAAATGAAAAAACTGAGGAGCACTGATTGGAGTCGCGTACGTGACTGAGTGCCATGACTTTTGACGAGTTCATGAGTTGTCATTTTGGAGTTTGTTTTTTTTTTTGTTATTCTTCTTGCTGTTCATTACCTTCTCCTTTTAAAAAAAGTATGACCTAGTTGTAATCACTTTTTTTTTTTTGTTGTAATTTGGAGGAAAATTATGTTTTGTTTTGATATATTTTAGGTTAAGATTGTTGGGTGATACTGTTGTCATATGTACATATGTCATTTTGTATGAAGGTTCATCTCATGTTAAGATCCTAGAATCTAGATACTTTAAAGATTAACATAAAAGTATTCTATATACGTATAAGTAATATGACAGGTCTTGTATTATGTATATTTCGCACTTGGCTAAAATGATATTTAATTTAATACTCAAGTGGTTTCATTAGCATCTATTTGCTAATTTTTGACGTATTGGTAATCTTCAAAGCGTATCCACTTAAATGCGTAGTCTTTATATGTTTTTGATTTATATATGTATGTATATTTATATGAATTGATTTATGTCAATAGTTATTCATTAACAATTTTTTTTACGTCAAAATAGCAACATCAAAGTAGCAATTCATAAAGTTAACAGAAATAGAAAAACGCTAGCTAAAAGCTACTTGTGATATACATAAGTACATTAAAGTGTGTAGGCAAAAAATTTCTGGTAACAATTGAAATATTTTCCTTGGCCTCTTGCTAGAATTTTCACAAAACATTTTGACTCTCTGAAAATTTTAATAATGGTATAATTTGTACTGGGCCGAAACCGAATATTTGCATGGATAACTTCTTTAATTGGCTTAAGAACCCGAGAAAAAATTTCAGTAAAATGATACATGAGAAATGGTTTTTAGTTTTCTTCATCAGAAGTTTTTGCAAAGTTGCTCTCTGCCGCAGGACTTTGATTTTAAAAATAATGAAAAATCTCTAATACAAAAATAGTCACCTGTTTTACGTATGCTATGTTTTTGAATAATTTCAAACAAACTGCTTTTAAAATCTGATTTTCATGTTCTTTTCAATATCAAGTTAGGGGAACTTTAGGTATTTTGAAATTTGCAAGCAAATCGTTGGATCAATTTCATCCAATTTTTTCATTCTCATGAGTGAAGTATTGGCTACAGAATATATTGCAATGTAACGTGTGCAATTTCATTTAAAAAAAGTTATAGAGAAAAATATGAAAAAATTCAAAAGAAAATGTGACGGGTAATGTGGTATGTATGGTAGGGCAATGTAGTGTACTATAAAATATGCTGATCAGTGAAGCATTGGCTAAAGAATGTTTCTCCATAAAATGTGTACAATTGTAAAGGAAGAAACTAGAGAGCATTATCTGACACATGTCAGTTAAATGACAAAAAACCTGTACTTGAAAAATGAGCGGGTAATGTTGTATATTTAAGTAGAGTAATGTGGTATACCATATAACCAAATATATTGTAAAATTTGGAACACGGAGAGAAAAAAATTTTCTAAAATCTAGCTCAAATCGTTCTTAAATTAAATATTCAGAATTAAGCCCAATATAGCATGAAATCATCCCAAAATACGCCCAACTTGTTCGCAATTCAAGCTCAAATTTGGGCATATTATAAATTTTGATAATTAAGACCTATTGTACTCAATGCATGCCATTTTGTACTTGTTTATCAAAAAAAATAAGCCCATTTTTTGCTTAATTCAAGCCCTTTTGTGATTGTTTATCAAAAAAAAATGTGTGTTTATTCTGTGTGTTTATGATTCTCAATATGACTATGTCATCTACTGCTTAAATAATTCCTGCTCGACAGTCGAATTGGGTATTTATAATAGAGTAAATACTCCTGACATCCCATAATGGGATGTTACGATGTACTGAGGTGTCTTTGGATATTTTGGTACATTGATTTTGGAAAATGAAATGATATTTCTTGCATTTCGCAAAAATGGTCATATTCATATTTTGATATATAAGAAATTATTAAGAAAAAATGGGAATATTTATTTTTTTTTTTTTTTATAAACGAGTACAAAAGGGACAAATGCGTTTAATAAATTTTTGACGAACAATCCCAAATTGAATTGAATTGAGCTCAAATGGGCATATTCATTTTTTTGATAAACAAGCACATTATTACTTGATATCAAGAAAATTATGGACAAACTGAAAATCACACCCAAAATTGATTGGTTTGGGATTGTTTTTAGCTCAAAATTCTCTCCGTGAAGGTATGAAATAAGTTCATAATAACATGTACATTGGTTCTAAAATTCACAGATTTTATTAAAAAATAAACAGCAATAAAATAAAGTTAAGGATAACAAAAAATATTCCTATACAACATTACCCATCTTCAACTGTACCACATCGGCCGATTTTTAGAAATTACAAAATTATAAAAATAAAATGGAAAACTTTGTGAATTTATATAGTTGAACACTTATTTCGTAATATTTGGCACTTATCTTAGCCGAATTTAAATAAAAATTGCACAGAAAACAACTTCTTCTTAAATAAAATTTTCTACGAAAAATGCGGAAAAAAGTCGACCAAACGCGATTACATGTTTCGTTCAACCGACAGTCGTTTTCTAAGTTTTCATGTTTTCTAAGCGGATAAAACGTTATGACGTCCCCAAGTTCTTATCCAAATCGGAGATATGCGACTATACCTCATTACCCGACTATACTACAGTACCCGAAGTTCCCCTATATGTTTTGTCGTGGTAAATTCACAAAGGCATAGCAAACTTTTACGCTCTACTTTGTTTGAAACTACTTCTATTTAAAAGGGTGATAAGTTTGAAATTCATCACTATTTTTAAAATCAATGATTTTTGGACTAAAACGCTAAAATTTTTTTATGTGCTATTTTTATGAATTTTTACGAAAAAAATCTAGCTCTCCTAAAACTTTCATCAAAGCTCAAAAATTTCGCAAAAAGTTTAAGAATAAGCAAAGCAACTTACATATATCAGCGGTTACCAGAAAACTATTTTTTTTTTTATCAAAAAGAAATCTTCATAATTTAGGGGAATAGAAGCAAAGGCGACAATCTCCATTTTTTTTCTTAGTGTTTGACCACAAAGCATCATCAAAAGCAAGAAGATGGTACGATCAAAGAGGTACAGAATCAAAGACGACAGTCTCTTCTTTGATCATGGGCATGTTTGATAGTGACATCTAGTTGCATTTGATGGTAGCTTGTGATCAAACACTATCAAACACGTTAATAAAAAAAATGGAGATTGTCGCCTTTACTTCTATACCCCTCAATTATTCATCATTTAATAATAATTTTAAGAATTTTTTAAGTGTGTTACTTAATGACATTTATATATTGAAAATTGATTTTTTAATTGAACTTTTAGTCATATATTTGCAAAGATCGATTTACGTATAAATCCATCAATGCATTTTCTAACACATAATTATGACAAATCAAGGAACGGATTAAAAACAGTTCCAAAGGAACAGCTATACCAAATATCAATAAATAACACAAACAATAATTATGTATGATATATCAATACGTATTAACACACAAACAAAACTGGCAAAAGTCGGCTTCGCAGCCGGGCAAGGCTGGTGCAGTGGTAACGACTTCTGCTACCAACCGGAAGGTCCTTGGTTCAACTCCCGCCCAGGCCAAAAACACAAAAAGTTTTCAAAGTTGCAATTTTTCAATTATAATTAATTTAGTGAAATAAATATAATTATAATTACAACAAAAATAGTCTAATGAGTCTTTGTGGCGAAAGACGAATCATATGTCACTATAGCCGTGTTTTTAATCCGTTCCTTGATTTGTCATAATTATGTGTTAGAAAATGCATTGATAGATTTATATGTAAATCGATCTTTGCAAATATATGACTAAAAGTTCAATTAAAAAATCAATTTTTAATAATAATGATACATTTTTAAAATTTTGCTTTACTCCATACTGAATCAATAATCCTTTTAGACCAGCAAAAACATCCATAAACATACTTAGCGTGGATAAATCAATTATGGTTAAATTGTGCTATAACTTATTGAAGCATCAGTGAGTGGAGTTGTAAACTATTTATCAAATGAAATTTAATTTATGCACCTTCAATTCACTTCAAGTGCAGTTTCAAAGTAAAGCGCCTACTTTCATTGCGCTGTCGGTGCGATGTATAGACGTGTACTTTGGCTGACACACGCCATACATCTATGATACTTCATCAACAGCATCGACATCAACAATCTCGTCAACATCAGAAAACATCGCCATCAACTATTGATTGATTTTCTAATTAAAATGCATCTACTGTTATGAGCATTAAGGTGGACGTTATTTAAAAATTGTTTACTATTAGAAGTATTTAGTTCATATAGTTTATCTCGGCGGTTCGAGCAAATACTTCTTGTTATTGTTTATTATTTTCAATCGTACTGGAGGATAGCGAGTCTTTAAACAGTAGGGAAAAACTATATCAAGTCAGCCAAAAAATTTTGATTTTCAGCACTTACCTTACCCGAATTTACTCAAAGAATATTTATATGGTATATTTGTTGAATACCATCAAACTAAAACTTGTGAAAAAATTTTGAATTATGTAATTTTGCAAAGAATATGTAAACCTTAAAGAGAAAAACTGCTTTAAAGCCATTTGTATAAGGTTCATAATGCTAAAAAGTTTTGTTTTTTTTTTGGTCAAAGGTCATATTTTCAACATCAAAAAGTTTAAAAGCATATAACTAGCTCAAAAAACTTTCTTTAAAAACTATCCGGCCTGTTCCGTAATCCGTGCAATTTCACTTACTTTTCATTTCGAAAACTTTTTGATTACTTTTTATTTTCGATGTGGAAGTGAAGCGTTTAACTTTTTACAGTAGAAACGTAAACTTTATATCCACTTCCGTGTGAAAATGGAATTGGGAAAAGGGCGGTATGACAAATTATGAGTTAAAGACCAATTTTTGGTCTTATTATGTTATTTTTGCTATTATGTAGTTTAATGATGAAGTTCTTGCTGATTTTGTTATTTTAAATAAAATATGACAAGTATTAAAACAATACAAATTACTTTTAGTACTTTCAATAAACAACAAACTTTTTTATTGATAATTTTTCTTATGATCCTGTAACTTGGGAACCATTTTAGATGGAAGACCAAAATTTGCTCAGATATTAATTCGAAATTAATCGCCTAAATACTCATTAAATTCGAAGATGATGAAGTTTGACTTCTTAGTTGGTTTGATATGATTTATTCGGGTATAATTACCAAAAGCATAGATCAGAACAATAGTACAAATCCCAATACAGTAAAAAACAAAAAAGCTATTGTATTACAAATCATTCAGTCCATTCACGCGTTTAATGAAATTATATACATATTGCAACCAGACGTTGTAGCAAAAATAAGAAAAGATATTGAGAGGGTTAAATTAGCCAAAACACTATGGTTAACAAATCATAACAGCTTCCTCAGTAATCCTTATTCAAAATAGAGAAAATTTTGACCGCGATTGTATGTAATTTATCCCTTTATTACCCATTAAATATTTATTCTTGAAAAAGCACCAAAACGAAAAAACTAAAGAGTATAATTCTTACTCAGCGAGAGAAATAAGCATAGCATAAGAAATAGCATAACTTCATCCTAGGGATAGGTATTTCCGGAACTACGCCAGATTTTTGACAATTTTATATTGATATATTGTACAAGCTGGCCTGGTTGCAACTTCGTTCGCCCGTTCCCGATGCCCTTTACGTATGAAGTCCCATCCATCTCCATCGTCCCTCTCTTCGAATCACCAAGGATTTTAAGATCCATGTATCAACTTTTATAATCATAGCTCCCATATGTACCAAGTTTTATAACGATATCTGACATGTGTGAAGAAATATAGCATTTTGTAAAGAGGATGCAATTTTCCCACACCTAATATCCCCCAAGTTTTGCATTGTGAATGGTAGATACATTATGCATAAGTTCACTAACTTTTATAATCATAGCTTGTGCAAGTGCAGAGACATAGCATTTTTTGAATTTGTTTTGTATGGGGGGTGCAACCCCTGTCCCCCTCAGTAGCGTCTCACCCCCTTAAGAACCTTCTACAGACCATAAGGAACAATTTAAAAAAAAATTCGTGTAAATCGACCGTGTAGTTTCCGCGTCCATTAGCTACATACGAACACCATTTCATTTTTATATATATAGATATTTAATGATCTGAAATGATTAGTACCCTATTAGATTTCCAAAAGACTTCTTGACATCTAAGCAACCTATCATCAATTGTAGTACCGTACAAAGACTTGCCAAATAATGTCAAAGATCTACCCTAATAAATTAGTGCCACATACTATCTACTTCAAATCTCCTGTATAGCTGATGATGAAATCATTCTCTAATAACGCGTCGAACTGGAATAATTTTGCTTCTGGGTCTTCAGCACTTTTTTTATGATTTTTTTTTTTTTTTTTTTGTGATAAAGTTAAAAGTTTTAGCTTTTTTGTTAGCGTCTGTGCGCAAAAACTAACCTGCATCCAATGTATTTATGATTTTCATTTTTCCACCGCATTTTGCAATCTCAACAAGTGCTATTCGGATTCGGCCTTTATGCTCACCTACAGCCTAGAGGCAAATGGAAAGTGGTGAATGTAGTGCGGCTCTTAACGCGAACATTTATGAATGAATGAATTTTAATTGCTATTGTCCGGCCAGAGGAGAATCATTGATGGCTATTTTTCATTTTCATTTTCCTTCTTTTTAATACTTTAGGTTTTCCATGATTAATGGAAAAATGCAAATTATGATGTGACTTTCTCTGCAAATTGTTTTTAAAGTACTCATAATTAATATTCATTACATGTTTTGATTTTTTATGGCTTAAAGTACATTGTATAAAAAGCATAAATAATTTTTTTTATGGCTATGATTTTTATTATCATATTTAATATTTTCTTTTTAAATAAAAAATGAAAAACCATTCGAGAGAAGGGAGGCAAATCATGCATGACATAAACGTAAATACAAGTTCATGTCTTTGGTAAAAGTTGATATGAAAAGAAATTAGTAAGACATTAATATTTATGTATTCACACCAAAAACCAAAAAAATGCACTGAAATAAATGTCACATTTTAAGATTTAAAATTTTATCCTTTACCTTAATTAATGAACTTGTCTGTTTATTGTCTCTAATGAAGTCAATATTAATTTAACAAATATTTTCCTGCTCAGAAACAAATACTCGCAGAAATCCCTCTTTCATAAACAAATAAGTGAACATTTTAATGAACGCGTCAAATGCAAAATTTACAAATCGCTAATGAATTACATAAATCCAATAATAGCACTGAGGGATTATGCTGCAGAAGGAGAGAAAAAAAAAACACTTTGGTGCAGTTTCATTTGTCCTTGTTTTGTTTATTTTGAATTGTTTTTGTAGATTGAAGAAAATTAATTAATGATTTCTTGTGTTTGCCTTGCAATGTAATCAATCAGAAAATTTCAAAATAAAAAAATCTCTGTACACTCGAAATGCGGGCAATTCTATGATAAACATAAATAAACTTTGTTCTAAATGGAAATTTTAAAGGCTATTCATAAGAATACAAGCCCCCCTTGCGAGTAAGGGGTCAGAATATGCCCGAGGTAAGCATCCCGGTCGTAAGAGGCGACTAAAATCGGGTGACCAGTCAGGGTATGGAAGGGCGTAGCGTTGGACAGCTTGAAAGAAAACCCACAATGCCCGTAACTCGCACTGGCGAGTCGATGCCGCCTTAAAATAAGCTTCTTGTCAAAATCCTGAATCGTCTGACCCAGTGTGGGCGGCTCCCAGGTCAGCATTTGTTCCAGATTAGGCGGCTGTAATTGAAAGTGAATTTGGCCACTATATTTGCAGCGCTTGCCGGATCTAGCCTTAACGTATAACTTACTGCGTAGGGCGTTGCCGAGAAGACTATACTAGTGAAGCATGGATCGAAAAACAATGGAAAATATCTCTCCTAGTGGTACCCACCAAAATGTGGTTAATCCACCCACCTCCGCAGCATGCACATCGAACTTGGAGGTGGAAGAAACATGCATAATTAGGAATGATTCTCCAATAATCGGAACCACTATGGTTCATCTAAATTTTAAAATCCTTTCGATGAGAACTCGAACTCGCATCGGCTCTTGGAATGATTGAACTCTTAATAATACAGGCAAAATACATCAAGCCGTAAGAGAATTCCACAAATTTAACCTTGCAATATTGGGATTAAGCTAGTGTAGATGAAACGGTGCCGGCGAATATTTACTACCAGACACCGGTGGAGCACAAAATGACATCCACTGGGATGGAGTTGGAGTTTTGTTAAGTAAAAATGCAGTAAAACCAGTGATGGCATAGAAACCTGTAAGCGAAAGCTCATTTGGTGCAGATTTCGAACCCTGCTAGGAATATTACCATCTTCCAAGCATACGTGCCCACCGAGTTGGCAGAGAAAGAAACCAAGGATGTATTTTACAGTCAGCTCGCTGCAGCGATTAACAGTGCTCACAAGAACGACGCCATAATGATTATGGGTGATTTGAATACTAAAGTAGGCTCAGAAAACCTTAACATTGAGCACGTGATTGGAAGACATTGTTTGGGTACCAGGAACTACAATGGAGAGCTGATCATTGACTCCTGCAATACAACCGGTCTTGTCGTTGGAGGTACGTTTTTCCCACACAAAATATACCTTAAAGCTTCTTGGGTGTCTCCAGACAACATCACTGAAAATCAAATCGACCACTTCTACATCAGCAGAACATGGAGAGGGAGTCTTCTGGTCGTACGAGTAAAGAGGGCCGCTGACATAGGCTCCGATCACCATCTTTTTGTCGCGGTCATTCGACTAAAACTTGCCGCTATTAAACGTCCCAGTGAACAATCTGTTGCAAAAAAATTAGGTCTTTCGTTCAAGAACTTAAAACAGCCCCGATTGATTGTGATGGAAGCACTAAAACATAATGGGTGCCGCTAAGGATGCTTTCTTAAACTCCAGTGAAAAAATACTTGGGTTCCGATCTTCGAATAAGAAACACTGGGTGAGCGAGAAAACGTAGTGTCTTGTTGAAAAATGAAGAAGCGCGAACAAACTAAGGGATGACGCCAAAACTAGAGCGCAAAAGAACGACGCCGAAAAAGTCTTTAACTCTCTCAATAAAGAAGTCAGACGTTGGTGCAGACAAGACAAAAGAAGAATGTATAACGACCTCGCGAGCGAAGCCGAAAACGCTGCAAATGCTCAAAATCTCAGGCAGCTTTACGATATCACCCGCAGATTATCTGGCAGAAAACTCCAACAGAGCCGCCCTTTTAAAGACAAAAATGGAAATCTCTTAACATCCGCGGACGAACAACTAAAAAGATGGAAAGAGTATTTTTGTGATATACTAAATTCCATGTCTAACACATCCCCACAACCAGAATCACCAACTACAACTGCCGCAGTGACTTGCAGTAGTAGTCGAATACAAACACAACCGCCTACAATCGATGAAATAGTGAAAGCTATCCAAAGAATGAAAAACAACAAGGCCACCGGTATAGATCAAATATCAGCTGAACTGCTAAAAGCATGTCCCATTACATCTTCATCCTCTAATTTTTAGAATCTGGAGCGAAGAGCGTTTGCCAGAAGATTGGCTACATGGCATTCTAGTCAAATTGCCGAAAAAAGGTTACCTAAGCGAGTGCCAAAATTATAGAGAGATAACTTTGCTCTCAGTACCATCAAAAGTACTGACAAAAGTGCTTCTAAACAGGGTAAGCGAAAAACTTGATTCGGCCATCCGAAGGCAACAATCAGGATTCCGGCCAAACCAATCATGCGTGAATCAAATCAACACCCTTAGAATAGTTGTCGAACAATCATGTGAATGGCGTGCTTCGCTTCAACTTGTCTTCGTAGACCACAGCACTGCCTTCGACAGTGTCTCCCAAGATAACATTTGGGTTTCACAGCAGCGAAGAGGTATGCCGCAAAGGTCATAAACTTAGTACGTGCACAATATGAAGACTTTAAGTGCAGTGTATTACATAACGGGTTGTTGTCACCGATATTCACCACTAATTCAGGCGAACGGCAGGGGTGTTTACTATCACCATCTCTCTTCCTTATCGTTCTTGACGATATCCTAGCCTTCTACCGTCCAAATACTCAGATATGCCAAGCAAGATTGAAGACCTTGTCTTGAAATCGCAGAAGGCCAGCCTAAAAATCAACGCATCCAAGACTAAAAGCATGAAGCTGAACGCAAACAAAAATGATATCACGTTTAAAGCTGGCATCGATAGCTTCACGTATTTAGGCAGCATTATCTCCATGGATGGTGGAGCAAAAGATTATATCAACTCAAGAATAGCAAAAGCGAAGGGCCCGGCCCGTATGCTTAACTGAACAAAATACGGTCTTTTTCCGTTATATCCACCAAATCGAAAGTGCACATTCTTGATTCAAATGTGAAACCGGTTTTGTTACTGAGCAACTAACAAACAAGCTGCAAGTTTTCGTCAACAAATGCGTAAGGCGTATACTAAAGGTTTGGTGGCCTCGCACCATATCAAATGCCGAGCTACATCAAAAATGCAATCAAAGTGCTATAGCAAACGAGGTCAAGCTGCGCAAGTGGAGATGGATTGGTCAAACTCTCCGGAAACCACACAGCGAAGTTTGTCACCAGGCTCTTGTGTGGAATCCACATGGCAGTAGAGGACGTGGTGGACCCAAAACTGAATGAAAAAGGTCGCTGGAAAAAGAAATACAAGAATCGGAAAAGTCGTGGCAAGAGATCAAAGTCATCGCATGGAATCGCAACAAATGGAGACGTTTCATATTAGCCCTATGCTCCTCCTAGGAGTAAAAGGAGAATTCATACATTTTAGAATATTTTCTTTATAAATTAGAAGTAGTAATTTCTTTTGAATTTTGTTAGATCTTATTGTTTACCGATTTTGATGGATTGACCCATATGCTGTCTTTAGGAATATTTTCTACATATACGTATGTATAACGAAGTCATGCAACAAATTCAGCTCATAATTTTTAAATCTTCAACGTTGCGTAAATGTTTCTAATACATGGCTATACTCCGTAAATAACAACTATAATTCGAGCATAGGGGAAAAATTAATTTTGCACGCCATAACGTCTGCTGCACCTAATTTAATAAAAAATTTTAATTTGTATCAGCAGCAGAAAGATGCGCAAGTGCGCCCCATCAAACAAATGATGTTGTGGGGGGGGGGGGTAAAACAGAAAGAACTGAAACCAAGATGATTTACCCTGTACAAAGTATAGAGATTAAGAAGTGGATGGGGCGGAAATCTTTGCAAAGTACGCATACTATCCGTATAATTAAACATTGAACGTGCTTACCAGCCAGCCAGTGTCGTCTTCGCTTGCGTCATCTTTGCATGAGCTCTTTTACGCTGCTGCATTATACCATGCCATGGCTGACTCTGATGTAGCTGGTGCATATCAGCAGTTTATTTAAAAATATACATATTTTCACGAATATTTTACACATTTTACATGCTCACGCATATGGAAACGTTTTTAAAGAAAACTTAAAAAAAAAAAAACGGAAAAAATTCTATTGACAGTCCCGACTACTCGGATGTCATTCTCCTTTCCGCTAATAAATTTTGCATTTGCAATTTTGCTGGCACGCGATTTTCTGGTGCGTGACTCCTGTGACCATTCATAAGTTTATTTTTTTTTTTAACAATTTTGTACATTTTTAGAAAGCAAAAAGGGTCCGTGCTATGAATCGACCTAAATTTTTGAATTTTTAGTTGCCTTTAATTATAAGGATTCAACTTTATTATGTAGTATAAAATATTGGTCAAAAATTTTTTGGAAAGTAAAGGTTCTTTTAACTACAAAATAAAACTCTTTGGCAATTTTTAAGAAATCGCTACTTTCTTAACTACTGGGCGTATCTTAACTGACAGCTTAAAAGTACCTATTTTAAAGCTTTTTATGTTTTTTTGCAAACTGTGCTAAAATTAAATGCAAATTAAGTGCATTTTATGTCTGTGATATTAGCACCTTTACCATGATTGTTGTCATTGGAGCGGCGACAAGCCAAATGAAGTGAAGTTTTACGTTTGCGCTAAGTACAAATTTCAGATACGACCGACAATGTAATGAAATCTTTTTGCTGATTTCGCAGATATAGCGAGAAAAACATGCTTCCAATGTATGCAGTAGATATTTAAATTTTACACAATTTTGCAAAACTTAAGCACGATTTTTTTTTTTCATTTGGATATGAAATCTGAGAGCATGGAGGAAAAAACACAACTGACATACCAACGGTGTTATAAAACCAAAAACTGAATGGTGTCAGATTTTAAGTTCCCCTAAACTGCTGAATTTTTAGAATATGCAATTCAGTAAAAATGTTGCTATGAAAAACAAACTGAAAGCAATGGATGTTTGAATTTTTTCACTTCTGCATTTTATTTTTGTAGCAAATTTTCAAGACGCAAATTTATTTTTACATGAAAAACCACATAATTGGAAATATCACGAGAACTACAAATTTCGGAAGAAACTTTCTTAATAAAACTTTCCTCCAAAATAAAAAAAGGAGCGAATTTCTAAAACAAAAGTAGGGTAAACGCGGGAGATGTGGCACCTCTGGGTGATATGGCACCCCAATCAATTTAAATACTTCCAGCTTTCATAGCATTCAGATATGGATACAGTTTGTGAGATTTTTAAAAAAAATTTTAAACTGTAAACGACTGACTTCTGTTTTGCATTCGTAGCATTTTTACGCGGTATATACGTAAGGGCAATTTGGCACCCCACTACTGCAGGTGATATGGTTCTGATGCATGTTATAAGTTATTTGAGAGTACAAATATTCTTACTTAGTGCTAAATCTTTGTGTTTCGGTTTTCAATACTTTGTTGAACATAACTGAACTTAACTGAACTCTGGATGTGAAGAGCCAACAACCAGCATCTGTAATAATACGGGCTCATCATCGAGGAAAACATTCTAGAACCAAACACGTTCAGCTCTTGTGTGAGGCTTGAATCAAAGCAGCAAGTGCTTCAAACGGTACCTCTGGATTTTCATCTACTGGGAATTACCCTTTCAGTCCAAATAAAATTTAAGATCACGTCTTTTTACAGGATTGCATTGAGGAAAATCAATGGCAAAATATAGCTGAAGTGCTTTAATGTGCCACAGAGCCGCTGAGTTTTAGTCAGGTAGGACATTCAATGATTGTGTTTTCATTTGTATTTGATTAATTTGAGGTTTTCTATAGGATATGTTAGAAAAGCCTGAAAATGTCTTAAAAGAAATAGCGCCTGTACCAGCCGAGCACAAGAAAACAATCGGCAAGGATTCTAACGTCTCACGAAAATGTGATCCAGCAGAAAACAAAAAATTTAAAAAAAAAAAATAGAAAAAAAGCTGATGATAATGTTGTATTTCAATATGAATCTGATGGTCCTGAAGATTTAGACGAAAATGAATGCATTGGATGGGGCGATTGGATCAAATGCGAAATGTGCTGTAGTTATGTGTTTACATGAAACATGTACATCATTTGTGCACACATACAACAATGGTTGCAACAAGAACTTTTAAGCCACTTATGGTGTCAAATCACCCATGAAATGGTGCCATATCACCCGTACTCTCAGGTGATTTAGCACTTTATAGCATTTTTTTATAATGAAGAAAAAACATATTGGCAATTATTTTTATTCTAGTTGAAGTATTTTTTTTTTTTTTTAAATTAATGAAAGAATCAATTTCTGTTAAGTTTTTTAAAAATCTCTTTTAATTCTGACTTTATAGCAGTTTAACAAAAAGGGTGGCATATTTTCCGCGTTTATCCTACATCAAACGTCTCTCTGATATCGTATCAAGAAAACTATGAGATCAGTGCATAAACCTCTTAGTATTTTGGGATTAATTTGGGCAAGATAATCTTCTTGCTAAGTAGCAAAACTTTTGACCTTCATAAAGAAATTGAATGATCAGTCTTCACCCTCTGGATCAGGGGTCGGGACTACTGCGTAAACAAAAGTTTGTAGTTATGCAAAGAGAGAAAAAATAAAATATGTGTGTTTTATATAAATTTTATTTTTTTGAATATGTAGCTGAATTGTGTTTTATCGAAGTTTGGCTCCCAAAGCCCGATTTTATATGTACGGGTAGTAAAGGATCAGGATTTAATTACAACATGAACAGCAAAAAGTATAGCTCGGATCCAGTTTCAGAGATACTGCCATCCAAAGATCCGGATATATGTAGCTGAAACCTTCACTTAACCTATTGTTTTTTGATGTGAGTTTATATTTTCTTAAGAAAACTTTATAAAGTTAAATTACATTCATAACAACATTAACAAAAATGAATTCATAAATTTCATTTTTTTCCATAATTTATAGTATTTCATCACACAATACAAGTAACACAAAACACAAATTATTGCAAAAATAAAAACGTAAAATGTATTTTGTTTTCGTAACGTTTCAAATTTATTTGCCTCTACAAACTGATATCAAACTGGCCCCCACTGCATCCCTTTTTCACTAGTTTCGGGCTAGTACTTACCATGAACTAGTATTTCTGGTAGGCTGTCTCATATTTTTACTGCAGGGTAATGCCATCAAAGTTGGAGACTTTATTGTTACAAAATTTGAGAAATTTTATTTGTCAAAAGAGCAAAAAAAAAGAACGAGAATAAAATACAAAACAGTCAAAAATTTTTTTTAGGTGTTTAAATACAAATTTCACACAACTACGTCAATAAGCTTAATAGCCGAATGAGCTAAAGACTTCGTAATTTATCTTCACAGGTATAAGATGTTGTACCCTTGGTTCGAATCTCAGTATGTATGGTTTGTTTTTTTTTCCAATTATACTTTAAAATAACACTATTTTTAATTTCTCTCTCTCTTTCTTTACTTACTCCAAAATAGTTTAAAACTAAAATTTTTTTTCGCATTGTTCTATATAAACACTTTTTTGGTTTTAAAATTAAACTAAAATTTTTACTGAGTAGATATTTGGTTTTTTTGATATTTTTAAGCAATTGATCAATTGTTTTGTTTTAAGAATTAGTTTTTTGATAGAGAAAAAATGCACTATCACTAAACTCTGTGGAGAAAATTTATCACAATATCCTAAGTCCATTCACATAAATTTATTTTCTTGCAGAATCCTATAAGCCGGTTAACATGAAAGGAATGTTGAAAACTTTGACTTCCTTAGAACAGACTTATAAATTCTTTAGAAGTAGATTTCTTTTATGAACTTTATTAAAACGAACTATAAATTCATTCATACTATATCCAATAGAACTGTTAGTATTTATACTGACTCGTATTTCCATTAATGCTATAGTTACTGGAATTAGTTTCTTCGTAAAGCAATGAGTTAAATAAAAACGACAAAGCTGACAAATCTGAATTAGTATTAGGCACTGTATTAAATTTCAACGACACCTAAAGAATAGTTAGGCCCAACAACAATGGAGAAAATGCAAAAAAAATCTCTTTGAAAATAGACATAACAAAGAATTCACAAAATGGTTTCAATTACAAAACAATTGGAACCTCAAAGTTCCAAATGGATTAAAATGCACTCAAAGATGCAGGGCGAAAAAGAGAAAAGAAATTGATACTTAAGCTGGTGGAATAGAATACCGCAGCTGCATTTTGTTGTTGATTAAAGTGTCAGCTTAGTTTTAGTAAACCAGAAATGACTATAAAATATGTACCACAGTATCCACATCTGCGAACATCATTAAAACTTTATTGATATGATTTTTTTTTTTTATTTCAATTTCCTATCTATCCAATTTGTGTTTTATAGCCGAAACCGCAGATTTTAATCTCCGCAAATATTAAATTGCTTAACAAATTTCTAAAACCATAAGAGTTATGGAAATTAGATTGTTACAAAGTAACAATTTCCCAGTTATGATCTGTACCGTGAAAACCGCAATTGAAAAAACTTCCTGAACAGAAAAGTGTTACATAAGTAAAAAAGTTATATTTTTTTGTAAATAACAATAATACGGGGTGTTTCAAATGAATGTTTATATATGATGTATCAATATAAAACTAGTAAGGGTGTAACCTTTGGCCTGGCCAAACATTAAATACCCTAGACTGCAGTATTTTGAAAATTTTGCTCATATGGGTGGTGTCACGCTCTCTTGTCCGAGTTCACCCAGATTTTGCTTTATATCTTTTGCTTATATGGAAGATGCCACGCCCTCTTATCCGAATTCGTCTAGTTTTAACTCAGAGTGTGCATTTATAGTTCCTTAATATTTGGGTGAAATTTAGTTGGATTTTCTCAAAAAGCTCTTTCAGTATAGCATTTTGAATCTTTTGCTTATATGGGAGGTGCCACGCCCTCCTGTTTGAATTTGCCTAGTTTTTGCCCAGAGCTTGTGCTAACCATATCTAGTGTTTATGTGTATTGTGGTTGCATTTTCGTGAAAAATACTCTTACAGATGCATTTTGAATATATTTTTTGTATGGGCGGTAGGCGTGTCCGTTGACCCATTTCTCTCATTTTCAATCCCTCGAGCTAACTTTTACGGTAAATCCACTGTACGAAATTTGATTGAATAATCTTGAGTAATTTTCGCGTAAAAAATATTTTCACTGACGGACAGCCAGCCAAACAGTCTCAGGAGGTGACGTTGATCAACAATATATATGAAGCAAAACACGCCAAGTGTACCAGGTTTAAATTTTTTTGTCTCCGATTTCGCTTGAATTTGACAATATGGTAGATCCGGTGTGCAAGAACAACAATCCGGGAGAATTTGGTCCTAGTACCATTTGTTGTTAAAATACAGGGTGTTGAAGTTGGCGTTTTTAGTCATTTTCATGAAAAGGGTGTTTTTTCAAAAATTTTTAGCTTACACTAAAGTTTCTAAATTTATAAATCTAAGTTATTGGTCCCATTCAAGGCAAAAATCTTTTTTTACTCGAGAGGAAAGCATCTTACGTAAAAAGTGTACAAGGCAAAAAATGCTTATAATCGTCTAAGAAATACGTGTGAATTTTTTTGAAATTTTTGAAAACTTTTTTTTTTTAATTTTTTTTATTATTGAAAGGAAAAAAAAATTTATTTTAACTTTTCAAAAAATTCCAAAAAAAAACCACACGTATTGCCTGGTCGATTCCAAGCATTTTTTGCCTAGTACACTTTATACGTAAGATGCTTTCCTCTCGAGTAAAAAAAGATTTTTGCCTTCAGCGGGCGTTCAAAAGCCAAAAACACCCATGTAGCGTCCGAATCCCATCTTAAGTCATACATCATTTTAAAGCTTATAAATCATGCTTTAACTTAAAGTACTTTTAAAAAAAATCGAAGGGGGATTTTTTTAAAAAAAATTCAAAAATATTTTTAAGTGTAAAAAATTTTGGTGAAAAAAAACATTTTTCACCAATAAATATTTTTTTATAAAAAGAACTCTTCAAAATGAATGGGACCAGTAACTTAGATTTATAAATTAAGAAACTTTAGTGTAAGCTAAAAATTTTTGAAAAAACACCCTTTTCATGAAAATGACTAAAAACGCCAACTTCAACACCCTGTATTTTAACAACAAATGGTACTAGGACCGAATCCTCCCGGATTGTTGTTCTTGCACACCGGATCTACCATATTGCCAAATTTGAGCGAAATCGGAGACAAAAAAATTTAAACCTGGTACACTTGGCGTGTTTTGCTTCATATACTTTTCTATACCTGTCACGCCTTCTTCTTTCCGTTACAAACGAAAGGACAAAATGAATATACCCTAGGCTTAGAGTATAAAAACGGTCCACGTTTATCGATAAACTCTTTATTGATGATTAAAATATATTTTTTAAGATTTTTGAAATTCGTTTTTTGCATAGGATTCTGTGGTTTTCTGTTTTTTCTTTTATGCATAAGATCCGAGTCGGACCACTATTTAAAAAACCCACTAGACTGGAATGTATCAAAACTGTAGATGTATAGTTGTAGTATTGAACCTACTTACTTTTAATTTGACATGTACCTATATAAAAAGCCCGTAGGACTTAAGTGAGGGCCGTTCGGTGGTAATTTTTGTTACCTAGCATGGAGATCAATTTGTATAAACGTATTGGACATATGTATATACCGTGAGTCCATTCTGTTCCATTGTCATCATTGCTCCTGAAGATTCTAATCTTCAAATTGTTTTTTAAACAACCAGAGATGGGCCTGGGAAACATATTTCTTCAAATTCTGAATGCACTGCCAAGTTTTTCGTTTTCGGAAAAATATAACAGAATAGATTTTCTGAGTTTATTGCTATCTAAAGTCTTTGTGTGTGTCTCTTGTCGAAAGTTATAGCAACAAAAACGTTTATTGAAGCGAAAAACTTTTTCCGGACTTTTAAAGAGCAATCTTCCACTCAAGATCAATGAGTTCAAAAATAATTATGTAGAAAATCAACCTTTTTAAAAGAGTACTGCTGAAAATCTAAAAATTTCAAGGTTTCTTTTATAATTTCGAAAAAATGTAAGTTCACTTGCTTTTTTTTTTTCATTTTTAAAAATTTATTTTTATAATTTTATTTTTATAATACTCGCAATCACACCAACCAAGAGAAATACTTACAAACTTGAAGAGAGATAAAAACAAAATCAAAAAAACTAAAATAAAATCACGAAATGACAGAGAATCATTTAAGTTATGACCATGGATTCCGTTGAATTAATGTGCACAAGATGCCGCAATTGGACTCTCGATTGTAATGCATTCCAACTACTTTTCATGCTCCATGCCATCGCACACTCGATGCCACCACCACTATGCTACACTTTATTCTAGAGTTCTTTAGTTTAATTCGTTTCTTTCATAGAAAAATCGGAATCGCATGCCCCTTCTTCAGTTTCTCGCTCTGTCGGGTTGTTCTAAGTTTTATATCACGTCAAAGCGCTTGCTGGAGAAGAAGTTGTAGATTGTACTTTTTGTTGTTTGTCTGAGGAAGTGTCTGCTGTTTGAGTTCAGTGGCAACACACAGTAATGATGCGGGGTCGCTTTAGGGCTTACGTTTGATTCACTGCTTCGCTGGCAAGTCACTATACACTATGTAATGTCGGGGGGCGGCAGTAATGAAATATTATAAGTTGCATTTACACTGCGAAATTTATACTTATAATTTATTTGCAACCGCTATGATTTTGTTTTTAATTTGGGGGCAATGCATAAGTTACCTAGAGAGAGAGGGGTATAAACAATTTTTTTAAGAGATGTATTCTTCGAATGACGAATGACGATGACGAACATTTTCGTCAATTCTCTTTCTGAATTTTTAACGTTTCCACACAGAAATTTTATTTAAGTGTTTGTAACCATCAAGCACAGAATTACGAGTTTTACAAAGGATATGGGGCCCAGATATTTTCCTGTGGAGGACGAACCTGGTAAAATTCACAAAAATCCGCAAAAAAATTGACCCGGCCTAATATACATACAAATATGTATGCAATATGTACTATTATGAAGACTCAAAATGTTGCCGATCCATGAAAATATATAAATCTTAGGGTTAAATAAAAATCTTTCATTTTGTCAGACCTCAAAAAAATAAATTTTAGAAGAGGTCGTCTGCTTACCACTGCGCAGATCATAAGTACTTGCAATTCTTTAAAGGAGATTATATAATAGAAAAGAAGTAATATTCAAAAAATTTGTTTTTTCTTAGTGTATCTCCACTTCGCTAATGCGAATCGTAGGTTAAAGTATGGTACACTATATTTTCAAATGGGATTTCATAAATACTACTTTTACTATGTATTTGTTTGAGTAAATTACAAAATAATCTGCTTTCTTGGCGCACCATTAAAAACGAGCAATTTTCTAGGTTATACACTACAAAATGTAAAAAAAAAAAACAAAAAACAGGAAAAAATTTCTTTTTTCAAGTCTTAAAGTCGAAATGATTCCTTAAGAAATTTGTGAAAATGGGGAGAAAAAATGAAATAAGAGATGAAGAACATCTGTACTCGCATAATGTTATTTACACGCGGCTGTAATTCTGCGCGCAGTCTGGCATATCGAATGCAGCAGCAGCAGCAGCAGGTTTCTGTGAAATCTAGGGAAACCAACCTACCATAGCGTAAAGCTAAAATCAAGAAACAATTGCATGGAGCAGCACGTAAAAACACAGGAAAAAAATTGCAGCAAAATAATGTGTTAGTACATAAATACACGTCCAAAGTGTTTTCTGTTTATGACAGTTATTCATTTTTAATTTTTCATACATTTCATTGACGGTAAAAAAAAATATAATAAATATCTGAAAAATAATAAATAAACAAATAAATACTAAATATCTGAAAAAAGCTATGACTCCGAACCAAGTCGACCCATGGCAAACATGATTTTTGATTTGCAACTTCCATGAAATAAACTGTGCTAGTCAAAAATTTAAACATTGATTATTTCTGTTAACCAACACTGAGATCAGTGATCATAATCCACACCTTTTCAGTGAGATATTTTATTGGAACGACGTAAAAAAACACTTTTATGCTGAAACCTGCGTAAAACAACATGCACTTACATTTTTTTTTTTGAGCAAAATGGGTTTTTATAGACCTTTTACGAAAACTACAAAAATAAAATTACAAACAGAAACTCCAATAGTAATTTTCGATGTATTTGCCGATGCTGATTCCAAATCTGTATGTACGGTAGAACAATTAGTTCCGAGTTTTGAAATATTTAATTAAATATTTTCTTTCATTTATTTTTAAAATTGAGAAAAAATTCACTATTTATCATAATGTTTAAAAAGTTATTCCTATTTAATCACTTGCAACATGACGTATGAGCAACATGTAATTAACATGGAAATATATATGAGGAGTGTTTTTTCAAAAGGGCTTATAACCAAAACGAGGCAAAAGTAATGTCATACACATTATTTTCATAGTAATTGATTAGTGGATAAATCTAATTTTTTTAACTAAATTAATTCCAAGCCATCAGGTAAACTTTTCGTGAAAAAAGAACCCAATTTCATTTATTTATAACAAAGTATCAGGCAATTAATATTATGATATTACTTATGCCTCGTTTTGGTTATAAGCCCTTTTGAAAAATATCTCCCCATATATTTTCTTATTATTGTAACATTTTTCTGCATTTTCTTGATTGTGAACACTCAATTAGTTAGAAGAAGAGGAAAATTTTTTGTGAAATAGTACAGTACCTAAAATTAAACATCTAAAAGGACTATAGGACTTTTCAAAAAAAAAAGTTTACGGCTCAACGGGAGCTTAATCCCCGTTTTGGGAGCTCAAAGACCAAAAAAGGCAATTTTTGACTAATAACTTAAAAACTATTCGTCGGACAAGTTTCCAGGCAAAAATTGTAGTTGGTGTAATTCTGCACATTTTTGTTTTTTAAACATCTTTAATAAGTTAATGAATCATATGAAGAATTGAAAGAAAACAATTATTAATTACAATAAATTGAACGATTTTTAAATTTTACTGAAAGTTTTCATAAGTTACAAAATTAATTAATTATATATTTGACCCAAGTTTTAAAAAAAAAACTTTTTTTCATATCCTATAAGGGGCCGTCGATAAAGGATATCATGGTTTATAACAAGGGTGTCAGCGTTTTCAAATCACTGAGCCAAGCGCATGCAGCACAGTCAGCGAAAAATTTTCGCTTTTACAACAACTTCAAATTCGAATTTACAACAACAAAAACATATTAACAATTTTCAAAATTTCTAAGGACTAGGATACACACAAAAAGTAGGGGTATTCACGCGTTGATGCGCAATGCTCTTGCGTCGTTGCGGAAGTGCGGTTTGCGAAAGTTTGACATTTGTAAAACAACAAACACATTGCCGAAAATTTCACACTGCTTCTGCAATTTCTCAAAATGGAAATATTCACATCAAACGTTCAGGCGTTGGTGCGTAAAAGACTTGCATTTTCGCAACTGCGCATCAACGCATTAATACCCATATTGTTTGTTGTTTTTGTTTTTGATGCGACGCAGTCGTTGTTGTTGTTTTATGTTGGTTCGAGTTCGATTTTGTGTGTACACAAAAAAAGCAACAAAAACGCGAAATTTTGACGAGCGTGAAAAAAACAACAAAAATTATTTCTGTGATT
The DNA here is from genome assembly GCA_951812925.1 of Calliopum simillimum. Lineage (NCBI taxonomy): Eukaryota > Metazoa > Arthropoda > Insecta > Diptera > Lauxaniidae > Calliopum > Calliopum simillimum. The sequence goes on along the minus strand of OX638370.1, from coordinate 78,747,018 downwards.
GTTGTACAGAAATATTGATGTTTTTGGTCGAGCCAAAATTGGCTCACTTTTGTTCTACGCTGGCACCCTTGGTTTATAAGACGATTTTTGACCCCCCCCTTCCCCCTATGTCAGGTCACAAAAAAATCTAAAATTACACGTTGTTGCGGTTAATAACGTCAATAGCATGTGGTAAATAAATAGCAGTAAAAAAAAAGAATTCATAGCCATAAATAGACACATTTATTTATGATAAAATTCCAAAAATTATAAATGTCTGAAAAATTTTCTTTTAAGTCTCTTGCCACGTATTTTCAAAACTTATCGGCTGAATTTATCGGAATAGTTTCCGATCCTCCGTTGTCCTCCTTTTTCTTTGGAATATCTGCTAAATCAGTCAAATCGAAATCGTCCTCGTCTAGCCAATCCACTTGGTCGTCGGTTAGTATGGCCATCCATTCTCTTTGACGCTTTGCTGCTACTCTGATGGGTCGAATAACATTTCTCGACTTCTTGTTCGTCTTGTGGAAAACTTTGAATGCCATGATTGAAAAATTCTCGAATCCAGGGATTTCTGGACTGCAGGGCAAAATAAATCGTATGGAATAGAAAAGTTTTCGACTGGTGATGGTAACATTTCTCGCAAATTCACACTTTTTGATATTAATAGAGTTGAAAATTTAGCATTTTTACTACTGCAGCATGCTAGGCGGCAAAGGAATTTTCCGTCCAAAATCAGTTTGTTCGATTAGAATGAAGGGAGGCAAGAATCTTTCTGGCAAAATGTTGAACATTGAGCTTCTTTGCCTCAAGCAACACTTCAAATTATCACATTTTGTTATCTGAGTTAGATACTGGCTCCTTCTAACGTGCTTTGATTCCCATGTTAAGTCTTGCTTGATAATTTTTACAGTATAACTTCCTCAATTTTCAGAATCTATGTATTTATCTTGCTACAGTTGGATACTTGTCAATTTTTACTGAATTTCATATTTCACTCAAAATTTTCCCGCAGCGCCTGAAATTCTTTTTTTCTAAATCGAAGTGGACTATTTTACCTTTACCGTTTTCTTTCAATGCCTCGGTCAGTTCATCCAGGCTCCTAATACTTCGATGCTCATCCGTGAATTGCTAGCGTCATGACCACGTTCAATAGTTCTGGTTGATCTACTTCCAATCTTGGTTTGCCAGTATTATCGCTTATTCTCAAAGTATCTTGATTTCTGGGTGTTTTTCAATTAGTTCATTCATATGTGTTATTTTAAGCTGAGGATTTTTTTCCCGTCCCTGATCATTAATTTTTGTTAATAAATTTTTCTCTAAAATATCTAACACAGCGGTTTTTTTCTTAAGATCTTTTTCTTATTCAACTGTTAGCTAGCTGTCCAGCCATTTTTTTCCTATTAAGCTCTAACAGATCAGATTTTAGAAAATCAATGTCCGAAGACTATGAAGGGTTTGAATTCAAATTATTACTCAACTGGAATTATTATTCCGGACGTCCGATTTTTACAACCCCTCCCTGTCACAAATGGTCACATTTCGCTAGACTCACTCTCCCTCAAGCCGTGACATCCTTTATGGATAGCCCCTAACTAAATGTGGTGCACGTGTAAAATGAAACTCCCAATAAGTGAACAAGAAAATTTCATCATAAAGAGGCAGTCAGGAGGTGGTATTACCTGAAAATTTTGGAAAAATCAAGATTTCCGATAAGTCCATATACTGAGTTACAAAAATTCGCTGTTTTTCAATACTTTAAATTTTTAATCAATTTATTTCTTATTAAGAACAGAATTTTGAAGCAAGCCTATGATAGTCATTAGGTTAGGTTAGGTTAGCGCGGGAGATGGCAGTTGCCATCATAACTTAGACCTTGATTAGGCCCATGGTATACCCGATATATAACTTTGTTATGATAGTCGTTAATCGGTTTCATATTTCCCTAGCAGTTGCACTGGCTTTCGAAAAAAGGCCGGTACAGAAACTACTTATTAAGAAGCAATATTTTTGTGCAAGATTGTAAAGCTTAAAGTATAGGAATTTCGTTTCTTCGCTCTGTTCATCATGAGAATGCATCGAGTCATTGTAATTTCTGCTACGTTTGTAGGCCAAAGCTTTATGGTAAACCATACATTGAATTCAATATCACCTCTATAAGACGTCTCACTTCTACTCCCAAAAAAAAAAACAAATTGTATAGAGCCGCAGAAATTTTAAGAATTTTTAAGTGTGTTACTTAATGACATTTATATATTGAAAATTAATATTTAATTGAACTTTTAGTCATATATTTGCAAAGATCGATTTACATATAAATCTATCAATGCATTTTCTAACACATAATTATGACAAATTAAGGAACGAATCAACGGATTTGGCTCAGGCCAAAAATAGTCTGATGAGTCTTTGTGGCGAAAGACGAAACATATGTCACTATAGCCGTGTTTTTAATGAAATCTTTCATTTTCATTTTTTTTTTCTTTTTCTAAAGTACATTTTATTTTTATTTGTGAATTGTATTTTTGATTATCTCATTAAAATATAACATTTATCGTAAATGGTCGCTTACACTTTTTTTCAAGATTAATTAAAGAATAATCGATTAATCTGTCGATTAATTGGAAAAAAATTTACGATACAATTAAAACATGAATTGAAAGAAAATAACCGATTATTAATCGTTTTTCGATTAATCGTCTCATCACTTAAGTATTACAAAAAACTTCTTCACTCCTTCGCAGATTATTTTTATAAAAATGACAACTGCATTTCCAAATTGCATATTAAACTGTAACGTTTTTAAGTGACTTATAACAACTGATGCAAAAATGTTTGTTAACCCCTTGGTATGAAAAAAATAATCCTCAAAATATTAAGATTTAATTAATTGACTTTCTTAACGCAGCTGACAGCTTAACACAAAATTGTCTACCGTACCGTCACCCAAAGTGTTCATTTGTTTTGTCTTTATCTTTCGACACTTAATTTTTATAAGAAATCATTTAACACTAAGCACACACTTTCCCACAATTAAATATGTTCCCTCATATCCATATGAACAAGTATGAGAACTGGAAGGCATACTCGCCCCCCAAAAATACAAATCCACAAAATATTTTGTAATAAATTGCTTAATAAATTTTAAATTAAAATGTGTGAATTCTTTTTCGTTTCAGATTTTACCGCCACAGCGCCACTTGTCAAGGGACGGTCGTTCGGTATAGACAGACACAGTCAGATATTGAAAGATAAACGAGCAGTGTGTGTTTAATGCTAAACAACAACAACAGCAAAAAAACCAAATCAATCCGACAGTCCAAAGCACCATACTTTAAGCCGAAACATATGAGAGTTCAAATTATGACAGCTGTCGCGAACAAAACGAAATAAAGTCAAAATTCATGATTTGTTATTTTTGTAAATTTATAAAAAAATCATTATAATCAAGTGAAAATCTTAACAAACAAAAATTCGAAATTTGTTTTAATGAAAAAAATTGTGTGCCTGATTAAAGCGGGATTAAAGTAAAAAAAAATAAATAAATAACCAAACAAATCAATAATAATTGTAACAACAAAAACAATTTATTATTATTTTTCAAAATATTAAGTCCGAAACGTTTCTTTAATGCATATCATTGTGCATATGAAATAATAAATTCCAAGCTTAAAGAAAAATAAATAGAAATTTAGTAGAAGAAAGAAAGAAAGAAGGAAAAATAACAAAGAAAGAGAAAAATATTTATAAAAACGTACGTTGCAGTTTTTGTTCGAAATTAAGACGCGTCTTCGTCTTCCCAAGAAAATTACCACCGAAAGAAAAGAAAAATGAAGTGAAATTTAATTCCCGGAAAAGTGTTACATGTTTTTTTTTTCGTTTTTTAAGTGTTGTGTCTGCTGTTTTTACCCACATACCCACAAAGCGCATTTTTCTAATTGAAATTTCGAAAAAGAAAATGCAGACGCTTGGAGAGTATCGAATTTCGGTATCTATGTGTTATTGGATTTAATACTTTTCGCTTTTTTTTTAAGTTACGAAAAATAGCGTTAAGAATTTTGTTCCATTTTTTCTTTCAATTAAATATATTTAAATTTTGTGTGCTCTGGAGCACTCAACGTTTTTGCGGAAACACAATTTTGGTTTCGGTATTTTGCTTCAACCCCTCTTTTGCTGCTGATAACGAAACGGAAGTAACGCAGACTGTTAAAATGATTGCTGGCATACGTAAACGTTTGGCAAGAAAGTAAGTAAAAATGTTTTTTTCTCTTCTTTTATTAAAAGTAAGAATATTTTGACCAGTTAATTATTTAATTTTCCACTTCTTTACTTATTGAAACTGTGAGTATTATCCTTCACTTATTAAAAATGCTCGGAATTTTCGAAAGTTTTTTCAATATTTGTTCATTAATAAGCTCTTAAAAAATTTTTGAATTTTGATATTGTGAAATTTGTGAATTTGGTACATACTTAGTTTACGCGTATACGAAAATCAACCCAAGGGGGAAAAGAAGTGCTTCAAAAAACCTTCTGAAGTGTTTCTTTTTCACCAATAAGCAGTTCCACTCCATAAGAACTATTCTTTCTTTTTAAATTGCATGTCCTAGGATGTAAGCGCTCTTATGCTGACCGCAGCCTTACTTAAAAAGGCATTTTAAAGCGCTTATCTGTAATGCGGCGGTAAGCGTTTTTTCAATAAAATGAAAAAAAAAAAAAATAAAACTGGCAGCATCAGGATTTGAATCGAGGACCGTCCGTGTGTTAGATAGAAACATCCCTACAGAAGTGCATCCTTTTCACCAATAAGCGCTTCCGCTCCGTAAGAACAATACTTTCTTTTTAAAATTGCATGTCATAAGATGTAAGTGAGCAAAAACTTACCGCAGCCTTACCAAAAAAGAGTTTTTAAAGCGCTTATTTGTAATGCTGCGATAAGCGTTTTTTCAATAAAATTAAAAAAAAGACAAAAAAGCAAAAACTGGCCGCGCCAGGATTTGAGTCCATAACCGTCCGCGTGTTAGATATTTTTTCTTACATTTACCAACCCCTTAGACCGCTACACCAATGCCCGATGATATGAAGAGGTATTAAATTTGTATATTAAGCAAATGTTGTCCAAACAGAATTTGACACACAAATGCTCCTGCAGCATTACATAGAATCATTGTGCAATCAGTTTCAATTCTAGTAAGCAAAAGTAAATAAAAAAGAGAAAGAAAAATAGAAAAGTGAAATAAAAAAAGGTTGAATAAAAAATATTTTAATAAAAAAAAAAATAAAGCAAAAACAAATAAAAAAAGGAAAAAAAATCACACGGGCTGGGTTCGAACTCACGTTGTTCTTACTGCAGCCTTATATGGAATCATTGTGTAATCAATTTCAATTCAGTCAAGCAAAAGAAAATTAATAAGAGAAAGGAAAATAGAAAAGTGAAATAAAAGATGTTGAATAAAAAATATTTTAATAAAAAAAAATAAAGTAAAAAAAATTGCCCGGGCTGGGTTTGAACCCATGTTGTTCTTACTGCAGACTAACGAAAATCATTGTAAAAGTGCTTCTAAATTTCTATGGGGACAAGCGCTTTTAAAGTGTTTGGTTCAGAAGCTTGAAACTTTTCCTCTTGGGAAACTACTGGAACTACCACATACATCCAGATGGTTCATAGCGTACAAAACGAATTCTACAATACATAACTGTTGCGAGAACCATCGAGAAGGTTCATATTATATTCGAATTGACTTTGAAATTAACTATTTAAAAAGTTTTATTTTAAATTTTAATAAAAGTTAAAGTAAACCTCCTTCGTCTCATCGCTGCAGGGCAAGTACAAAACACATGTTTCAAAGTCCTGATAATAGTCACATCCTTACTACTGACTTGGGTAAGCTTAAAAAACTTCCGGACTAGTTTCCAGTATATTGATATCGCCATCAATGATTTCGGAGTCGCTTGACTGTCCGAGAAAATGCATTTGTCAGTGTCTGAATGCAGCGTGGTCCTAAGCACCTTTACCTTTTTAGAAAAGGCAAACATTTACCCATCTTATGGGAGACTGTTAAACATGGTGGATCTCAGAGCACGAAATTTAAATTTTAATGAATTTTTAGTTCTTTAAGTTAAAGTCTGAGAGCCGCATATACAAAAATAAACGTTTTTTTAATATTTTTGGTTTCTTAACTTTACTATAGCTATAAAAAGTTTTCAAAACTGTCCAACTTTTTGTATAAATGTTCTAACCAAGACAAATGGGTATAAAAACGGGTTTTTGAAGAATATCTCAAAGCGGCGCACAGTGGTATTTTTGAAAAAAAAAGCAATTTTTCGACAACTAAATTTCAAAAATTAAATAATGGAGTGTTATAGAGAAATGTTCCACTAAGAAGTTGTCATTAAAACTTTTTCTAAAAGTCAAATTTTTGCTTCAAAAAAATTAACTAAATTCATTTAAAGCGTACATCCGTGAAACTGATAACATTTTTCATGCAGCTCTTTGGTGCATTTATATTTTTTATTTTGAAATAGTTTAAAAGATATCTATTAATTAAAATGTCTCTTTGAAATGCAGCGTTACTATAAAAAAATTAAAGGTGGGAATCTATTTCTTCAATATAAGTAAAAAAAGTTCGACAAATTATATGTGATTTATTGAAATCATCAATTTTTTGAAAAAGGTCATGTGATTTTCATTGCGAATTGGCAATGTAAGCAATTGTATATGAAAATAATTTGTTGCCTACCTATGGATATAATGTGTTGCATACCTTTAAGTTTCAAGAATTTTAGTTCATTTTCTATGGGAGGTAGTCGTGTCCGTTGATACCTCCTTTGAAAGGCATTACTTTAGCTTGTAAATAAGTCTCTAAGAAGTTGGCATACATTTTTCAGGATAAGAAATTTAAACTTTAATTTAATAGGAAAAAATCACACCTAGCTCTCAGATTTCAATAAGGGCTGCCTGTGAAGAGAAAACCTTAAACGAACTCATAATATTTTGCCATCCCTACACAGTAGTTTCGAGCCCTGGCTTTTTGAAAAATAATATTTGTGCGCGATTTATTTCAAGTGCTTCTTTCGTGTATACGCCTGGCTAGCCTCAGAAATTAGACCCGTTCCCATCTTAAATGTAAATAAGTACTTTGTGTAATTCAGAAGTAAACTTCAGTATGATACGTGTATAAATGTATGAAAATGTATTGTTCCGTCATCTGTAACCTTTTTGTATTTTAATTAAACGGCACGCATTCAAAACAAAAGTGTAATGTTTGAATATGATCACAAAATGTGGTACTTGTTAGGACCTTCAAAATGGTTTGACATCTCGCCGATTTAAGTACATTCCATAAATATCATTTATACCTACTCATATTTATTTTGTGTCCAACGTGTGCCCTTCATAAAAAACCAACTGATTTAATTTCCGACAAAGGCTGTAATGAAAAAATCACAATAAGAGGCTCTTTTAATTTTTGTCATTCCCTTTTGCTCCATGATTCTGCTTATCTTCTCAGTTTAATTTGTTTTAACAAAGCCGTGTAAAGAATTTTTAAATTAAAAAAATTTAAGTTGCTATAAAAAGCAATAAAAAAAGGCTTTTAATTCTTTATTAAAAACTTAAGCAGGAAGTTGTAAAATTGTTTTTACTGTCAAATTTCTTGTGTGATGCAAAGGAAACAGGGTCACTGGGTCAAGTTACTTCATTTAGGTTTGAAGTCGGAGATAAATACAAATAATACTTTTCAGATAATTTTGTGTACAAGAAATCATGTAACATATTTAATGAATTAAAAAGAACAATTTGCTCTTATGTTTCAAACCGAGCTGCCAGTAGCAGAGGCAATAAAAACAATGTATTAGGAAATCAGTAATAAGAAACTTTTAACTAGGGGTCTGCACAAGACATCCTGTAATAAGGTGTACTTTTTTTTACACCCACATTTTACACTGAACTGATGCATTTGATCCAAAAAATTCAAGATTCAAATCATCGTGTACACTGATTTCATTTTGACACTATTTATATAATCTTGTTTTATCAGTGTGAAAAATAAACTTGGTTCTAAAAAATACATCAGTGAACTCTATTTTATAAAAACAAATACTTCAGGTCACTGTAAAACGTGCAAGTAGAGAAACTAAAATAAAATTTATGATATGGTAACACTTGCAGAATTGTAGTAGCTTCCTACACTTTTGCGACAGAGAGAGAGAGAGTAAACAAAAAAGAGGCACAAGAAGAGAGCGATAAACTACTCTTATCACACCATTAGCATTTAGTAGTGTACACTACTACTACAGTATGCAACTAAAATAACTGAAACAAATCAAACAAGACAAATTAGCACAGTATTTGTTTATTTTCTTTCAAATTCTAGTTCTGTCAAGACATTTACACACGACACTGAACTAGAGCATTTGATAAATAAAAAACGGGTACAAAATATAACGTATCTTGAAACGAAATGTCTTAAAACGCAAACAAGACGTCTTGTGCAGACCCCTACTTTTAACCGTGCTATGTTGACCGTAGTAGAGGCTATACATGAAAAACTATTTTTTTTTTGCTACGAATTTTAGTCAATGATTTTTCAATATTATTCTAAAATTTACAAATCTTTCAAGCATTTTTCTCAAACTGAAATTTGATCAAATTGGAAATTGACTAAATATGGCTATGTTGATTTGTCAATTGGCACATTACAAGAGCTACGTTGCGTAACGTTAGTAAGTGAATGCGTTGCCTAAAGAGTTTGATACAAATTACATAGGTTCAAACCCAGCCTCGGTAATTTTTATACCCTACACCCAGGGTATATTCACTTTGTCCTTCCGTTTGTAACGCAGAGAAGCAGGCGTGGCAGATATGGAAAAGTATATATATTCATGATCAGCGTCACCTCCTGAGTCGATATAGCCATGTCCGTCTGTCTGGCTGGGTGGCTGGCTGGCTGGCTGGGTAACGGCTGTGTGTGGAAATACATTTTTTGGGAAAACTAAGCAAGACAATTCAATGAAATTTGGTTCACAGCCTCCGTCATCAAAGTTAACTCGGGGGATTGAAAATGAGCGAAATCGGTCAACGGACACGCCTACCGCCCATACAAAAAATATCTTCAAAATGCAAATTTTGGAGTATATTTCACAACAATGCAACCAAAATACACATAAATACTATGAATTGTCAGCGCAAGCTCTGAGATGGTCAAATTCGGATAAGAGGGCGTGGCACCTCTCATATAAGCAAAAGCTTCAAAACGCTGTACTGAAAGCGTTTTTTGAGATAATCAAACTAGATTTGACTCGGACACTAAAAACTATAAATGCAAGCTTTAAGCAAAAACTGGATAAAATCCGACAAGAGGGCGTGGCTCCTCCCATATAAGCAAAAGCTTGAAAACGCTATTCTGAAAATATTTTTTCAGATAATCCAACCAAATTTCACTTAAATACTAAGAACTATAAATGCAAACTCTGAGAAAAAACTGGGTGAATTTGGAGGGCGTGGCACCTCCCACATTAGCAAAATTTTCAAAATACTGCTGTGTAGGGTATTTAATGTTTGGCCAAGCCAAAGGTAACACCCTTACTAGTTTTTGTTCAATTTCAGTCTTTCATATAATTAGATGAACAAAAATGGTTTGAAGATGTCTATGTGGGTACAGATGAAGCATTGCCGATAACTTAATCAAATCTCAATTTATCACATAATTTCAGTGTTCAAAATTTTACATGAAGATCATTAAATACAAAATATAGTAAGTTAGGGTAATGTGGACTATGTGGGTAATGTGGTGCACCTTTTTATTTCACATACATAACAATTCTGGTTATTTGATAAGCTCTTCTGATTTTACATTGCTTTTATATATTATATGATTATATCAAAAAAGTGATGTTTTCGGGTAATGTGGCCTACCCCATATTATTTAACGCTGATTACTATTACACCTTAAAAAGCTAAACACATGTGTGGGATACCCGAGTTTGAGTAATATGGTGCACTATTTTACGTATGATTCGGTATTCCTTATGACTTATTCATTCGTTAGTATGAATTTGGTTAATCGTACTAAAAAATATTCTTTAATAAGCTTTTACAGCTATTTTATAGCAATTATAATCTAAAATAATACAACTCGACTTTTAGTCAACAAAAGCTGCGAATAACGGTACTACTTTAGGAAATGGACAGGGTGATCCATATTACCCAACATTTTTCTTTTTCAGCTATTTTTAGGTACTGTCAATTTATCTGGCCTCACGCTTGAAGAAGTTAATATTTAAGTTTATAAATTATATAATAGTAAAAACAATAGAATAACTAATATTAATCAATTGACCAAACTAACCTACTACCATTACTTTGGTAGAAATTGGCGAAAAAGAAAAAAGGTAACCACATTACCCTAAATTACTCTAATTCACTAAAATTCGAATTGAAAATTAATTTTTATCATGACAAACTGAAAACTAACATTATAATGTATTTGGGTAATTCCATGGTAACTCGCGTTACATTTAGAACATTTCTTAAAAGTTTTATGCAGCTTTTGAGGCTCAGCCTTTGGATTAACTAATAAAATTGGATTCTTTATGAACAAAATACTTTGTTCTTGTTGCATATTCGTTGAAATTTTCAGTGATAACTTAATATTTAACCAGTAAAATAGTGAATAGTGCTGGTAACTCGCGTTACCGTTTTTGGACAACATGTTCAGAGCGTAAATTTCTTTCGCAATTTTCTGCGAAATTTATGGGTAAATTTCTTTACATTAGACGTAAATAAAGGCAGCAGGATATCAATAAGTATTTCTTTATTAGAAACAACAATATTAAGTGGTATTTTTAAAAATAATGAAAAAATTATGTGGTAACTCGCGTTACAAAAAAATTGGTAACTCGCGTTACTATCGATTTTTAGACCAATACAGAGGGCCTTTTCAAGTTTTTAGGTATAAACATTAAAATTGGGTCAAAATACAGGAATAATAAAGAACTACTTCTGGCTTTTATGCACAGGAACCAAAACTAGATCAAAATTTAATAATTGTTTAACTAAGTCTATTATATCGCGATTGAAATTATTTATGGTTTAAATACAGATGGTATATTATCATCACAACTATTACTGTCACCACCAGATTCATAACTTTCCTCGCAGAAGTACCGTTTTATTTTTATGCCCGTTTTTACTTCTTCTGATGTGCAGAAATTAACTAAAAAACGCGATAATAACGAATTGCAATGTCCAATCTGAGTTTTGACACTAAATGGTAATGTTTCTTCAATTAAACATTAGTTTGGATACAGTTGAAGGTTGAAAAGAAACGAGAAATTTTTCAATACCTTGTCCACATTTACATGGAAATACCCATTTGATTAATATGCAATGAAAAAAAAAAAAACACTGACGGTGACAATACCGTTTTTAATTACATATAAATAACTTAATCGCGAGTGAGAGAATTGATTAATTTGCATTTTAATTGCAATTATTACAAAACCACAACCACCTACTAAATATGGCGTCTACTACTTAATTACTATAATTAAAACAAAACACTATCAAGCCAAATAGGAAGAATAATTAAAACACAACAAAAACAAAGTGCTAATATAAATACACTACATAATTGTAGCAAAACAAAAAAAATAAAAAATTCTTATAAATAGAAAGAGATTATAAAAAAACTTAATTGAATTCACATGTAAAATTATCAACTTTATAGGTATAATTTATGTTAAATATTATAAAGCGTTTTATTGTTGGCTAAAATGATGAACTCACGTTTGTTTTCTACATATATGATTGCATCATTTTTTCAGTTTTCAATTCAAAAATATCTAAACATTAAACATTAAATTTATTAAAAATATTAAATTACTTGTTTTGTCTAAACAAGTTGGCACTACCGCTTAACCCGCACTTATCAATTTTTTGTATTTTTTTTTGAAACTAATAATTTTACTTCTTTTCCTCACTGCACTAACTTGGATTTTTTCAAGAATTGAATCTTTGAAGAACTTCCTATTTAGTGTTTATCTTCTCTCGGATTACAGATCCTTTAAACTATTCCATCATGCACGGTTATTAGTTAAATCATTGCGTTCTCTTCTAATATATTTGTACGGCTTGATGACACTGGTTGGACGGAGTGATAGATTTTTTTCAAGCCTTCAGAGAACAAGTAAATAAATTACTTTTCGACCAGTTACTCATGAGTCAAAGAAATGAGCACTTGCTATGTTATGAAATAGCTATTGTCTTCAGGATTGAGATTAGAATACAACATCTGGCTGTTCAGTCAAACTTAGTGTTGAAAAACTAAAGAAGTCATAGTCACCGAAGTTCAGCATTTGGGAACTCAAAACCAGAATATATAGACAAAATAAAAGGTACAGCAAGAAAATCATCTATATGCAAGAATCTTAACAGAACCTAAAATGTGAGAAGCAAGTGAAACCTGTAATGCATATAAGATACAAAGAAAGCTTGCATTTGTACGATCGTTGCATGTACTTGATGTGGAAAAGTTAAAACTCGTAAATTACTATAACATTGTTGATCTTAAGGCTAGATGTCATCCCGTAGCGTCACATTGGGCCTAGCTTTAATAGACTAAGGGTACGATCAGACTGGCTACTATGAGTAAAGTTGCGCTTAAGGCAAAGCGTGGCAAAGTTCAAGTTGCGTATAGCGATCACAGTGGGCTGTTGCATTCATTGCTGATGGTTTTACATTTTTTGTGTGTTTCCAGTCGAATTACAACAAGAAAATGAGAGAATAATTAAAATTGCTTGTATTCTTTGCATCTCTTTCACCGTTTTTTCACACTTGTTTCCGGGATATGTGGCACCCCTGGGTGATGTGGCACCCTATCAATTTCAATGCATGCAGCTTTCAGAATTTTAGTCATGCAGGACCTTCAATGAATGTGTTTCAATTTTTATATGATTAATTTGAGGTTTTCTCTAGAATATCCTAGGAAAGCCTGAAAATTATCCGAATATTAATGCGTTGGATGGAGAATATGGACAAACCACTAAAAAAGACGATTGGATCAAACTCGAAATGTGCTGTATGTGGTCACATGAAACATGTACATCATATGTGCACACATGCAACAATTGTGGAAACAAGAACTTAAAACCCACTTACGGTGCCAAATCACGGGTGATATGGTGCCATATCACCCGTAGTCTCGGGTGATTTGGCACTTTATAGCATTTTTTTATAATGAAGAAAAAACATATTTGCAATCATTTTTATTCTAGTTGAAGTACTTTTTTTTCTTTAAAAATATCTTTAAATTCTGGTTTTATAGCAGTTTAACGAAAAAGGTGCCATATCTCCTGCGTTTACCCTTCAGAAATATGATTTTTACCACTGTTTTTATACCCTACGCCCAGGATATATTCACTTTGTCCTTCCGTTTGTAACGCAGAGAAGGAGGCGTGATAGATATAGAAAAGTATAGGTATATATTCTTGATTATCGTCACCTCCTGAGTCGATATAGTCATGTCCGTTTGTCTGGCTGGGTTGGATTTAAGATAATCAAACCAAATTTGACTCAGACACAAAGAATTATAAATGCTAGCTCTCAACAAAAATTCGGCAAAATCAGACAAGGGGACGTGCCACCTCCCATATAAGCAAATGTTTCAAAATGCTATACTGAAAGAGTTCTTTGAGATAATCCAACTAAATTTCACTTAAATACTAAGGACTATAAATGCACGCTTTAAGCTAAAACTAGACGAACTCGGACAAGAGGGCGTGGCATCTCCTATTTAAGCAAAAGCTAAAAAACGCTATACTAAAAATGTTTTTTGAAATAATCCAAACAAATTTCACTCATGCATTAAGAACTATAAATGCAAGCTTTCAACAAAAGCTGCGTGAACTCGGAAAAGAGGGCATGGCACCTCCCATATAAGCAAAATTTTCAAAATACTGCAGTGGAAGTATTTATTTTTTGGCCAGGCCAAAAGTTACACCCTCACTAATTTTTTATTTATTTTTTTTTATTGGTTCTTTAGGAAACATAAATATAAATAACTCAACCCAAAGGATTTGAGACAATATCAAAGTCTTAGATATACTTAGACTTTATGGAACATTTCTGATTTCTTGGTCAAAATAATATTTCATAATCAGTTCCATCACCACAAAAGTAAAAGGAATACAGGAATGAAGTAATCATAAAATGCTTTTAAACAAACGCGGGACCTTCTGTCAAAAACGGTAAAAATGGGTTAAACATGATTTACAAACATATATCAACTAAGTATATATACATTTGGTTCATTGAGAACTGCACCCTTACTATTGAACAAATAACAAAAAATTCTTATCTGGTTATTTGTTCTTACATATATTTTCTATACAAAATCGTATCTTGGCATATTCGTGTTGTTTTTGTTTGTTTTTATGTCACAACTTCCTACGCTCGCTACTTTGCCACATTTTTATTTTTATTTATTTATTGAAACACGTTTTTCTTTTAGTTCGCATTTTCTATTTTGTTTTGATTTCTACACCATAACAAATATCCATTGCTTTTTTCATTTTATTTTCTGTCTATTTCGCACATTTTTTTTCTTTTTTCTTTTTGCTTTATTTTTGCCCCTCAACTTTGATGTTGAACTTTTGCGGCTTTGAAGTTTTTGGCCAATACTTAAGGCGTACGAACGTAGTTCGCACGCTAACTTGGCTCATGGCAGTATTTTGTTTAATTAATTAATAATTATGTTGTATTTTGAACGAGTGGTCATATTAAATTTCATTTCTTTTTATTCGCAAACACAGCAGGTTCTTCATATTCAGCGTAATTTGAGATTGTGAACTTGTTTATTCTCTTGCTGACCATGAATTTTGTCATAATTTTCAGATTACGTACACCTCTTTCTAAAGTCTTTTTACGTATGAATTTAATTGTGCTCTTAAGAAGGTCATATTCTTAAGTGTAACAAGTATGGCTAATTAAACCAGTGCTTTTGATAAGCTGTATCCACTTGCAATATGTTATCAGCGGGACATTTGAACTTACATACATTGCTAATTGCAATAATTAATTATAACTGACCCGAAGGTGAAGAAAAATTTAAATTTTATTGAATGCACTTTCGATTGTGAGCCTATTAAAAATAAAAATGCGCAAATTTGAAAACGAACACAGTTTTATCAAAGATCCACTGGTGAACTTCAAAAATATTGATGTGATATGAAAGGCATCGTAATCTATATTTATAAAAATGAAATGGTGTCCGTATGTATCTTATGGACGCGGAAACTACACGGTCGATTTACACGAATGTTTTTTAAAATTGTTTCTTATTATCTGTAGGAGGTTCTTAAGGGGGTGAGATGTTGCTGAGGGAGACGGGGGTTGCACCCCCCATACAAAAAATGCTATATCTCTGCACTTATACAAGCTATGATTATGAAAGTTGGTGAACTTATGCATAATGTATCTACCATTCACAATGCAAAACTTGGTGGATATTAGGTGTGAGAAAATTACATCCACTTTACAAAAAATATACAAAATGCTATATTCCTTCTAATATGTCAGATATCGTTATAAAACTTGGTACATACATGGTTGTATATTCTATCCACCATTCACCTTGAACAATTTGGGGGGAGGGGGGGTGAAAAGAGGGAGTTGCACCTTTCATACAAAAAATATGTAAAATGATATATCTCTGTAAATATGGGAGCTATGACTATAAAAGTTGATACATGGATCTTAAAATCCTTGGTGATTGAAAGCAAGGGTCGATGGAGATGGATGGGACTTCATACGTAAAGGGCATCGGGAACGGGTGAACGAAGTCGCAACCAGGCCAGCTAGAAAACAATAAATTGTTGTGCAAAAGTTCTGAATTCCTCAGACATTTTTGTATTCGAGCTTCAAACTCCTTAGTAAAAACTTGGTGAGTAAAATTCACCAAAATGTCAAATTATTCCCTCCCTTGTAATTGCCGATAACCATATTTTTCAGTGTATTTTTTCGGCGATAAAAATCACGTTATTGCTTATTCATGACAAGGGCCAATATCTCTGAATCTACTTGACTACTAAAAGTGCAAAAAACACAGTTTTTAGCTATTTTTGAAGTTTTATAAAAAGTTGTGATACACGGAGAAAAATATGTATAATAATTTTTACTATATTGGCTAGTCGAAAAATTAAAGTAATCAACACTAAATTTCAAGTATAAATTACCTTACGTATGAACTATTTGATGGGTCCGTAAAGTCACATTTACAAATTAAATGTAGTTAAATAATAAAGGAATATTTACTACAAATTTCCTACATTTGACTATATGTAAGGTAATTTGCACTTTCAGAAAAAAAATGTATGGTCATTTTGAATTTATGATTCTAGTCAAAATAACTTTATTTTTTTCACGCACAAAAATGAGTATCATAATTTTCACCTTACGCTAGTAAGGTAAGTACCACCAAAATACAGAGTCATTTTGACTTTTATAATTTTAGTAACAATTTATATTTTTGGACAGACATTTTCTTCATATACAAATTTTTTTGCTTCTACATCATATGCGGAAGCAGCTCAGTGGATATGTATCTGACTACCATTCGGAAGGGCCAAGGTTCGTATCCCGGCGCCGGTCAGTTCATTTTTTTTTTTTTTTTTTTTTGTTTTTTTTTTTTTTTGTTGTTTGAACTATACAGTAAGGTAAATATCACGCCAATTTTTTCATTAAAATTACTAGACTGTGAGGTCATTAGAACAATCTGAATTGACTAAAACAGTAAGGTAAATCTTACTTCGGTGTAAAGTTGTCACTATTCTGACTTGAAAATCTGGTAAAATTTATGAGCAATAAAGTAGCTGGTACTATTTTTTTTCTCCGTGTAGTTTCTGGCCATAAATCTTGATATGGTTTTTGAAAAAACTACATTTGGCCCTCAAAACCCATTTTTTATTCTATCAAAATCTTTTTTTTTACACGATATCGAAGCCTAAAAAGTTGAAAAATTGTAAAAAACATGGTTTTTCGTTATTTCAGTTCAGGATATTTCAGAGTAAAATATAAATTTTAATATAATTCAAAATGGGTTTTGAAGGCCAAAACCAGTTCTTTCAAATACCATATCAAGATTTATGGCCAGCAACTATCACAACTTGTTATAAAACTTCAAAAATAACTAAAAACGTTGTTTTTTGTACTGACAAGTAAGCACAATTTTGGTGCCGGACTCAGATTCAGCATCAAAAAATACATCTAAAATTAGTATTTCGGTTTTGATTTGTTTGTTTTATTTCTACGATATTTCGTTTTATATGGAAATTCTAGTACCTACAATTTTCAAAA
Source organism: Calliopum simillimum (assembly GCA_951812925.1). Lineage (NCBI taxonomy): Eukaryota > Metazoa > Arthropoda > Insecta > Diptera > Lauxaniidae > Calliopum > Calliopum simillimum. The sequence goes on along the minus strand of OX638370.1, from coordinate 78,729,689 downwards.
TGAAATTTTTTAAAAGCAGCTTCAAATGATGTTTAAGTGCAATATATTTGAACCCCACAAAAATTTTAGAGAGACTGATCATGTTGGTGTAAGCCGCTCTCACAAGCACCGTGCCGGGTGGCTCACAATTCCCCACCAAAAGTAAATTGTCATTCAAAATTCCTTTTGTATGTTGAAAGGTGTCCAACGATAATAACTAGCATATTAACTTGTGTTGGTTCGTATCGATACGTTCAAGACTGATGCAAATCAAGTACGCAGAAAAAGATTTGCTGAAACTTCTTTTCGGGCGAGCATCGTACAGAGCAAATTGTACGAGGAAACTGGTCAACTACCAATGTAAAAATATACTTAGGCTAAGAGACGACGTTGGCAGTTGTGTCTCACGATCCTCCACTTTCCCCGTTATATAACGGACCTCCGGATTTTCTAGTTTTGTTTTTTGTGTAGCTGTGCTGTTAATTTTAAAAGGTTGCAGACCTAAATATATAAGTATATGGCAAGATAAGGTCCCTTTTTTCACGACTCGAAACATATTACGAATACTAGAAAACTTCTTAAAGTTTGCTTCTTATCTCTTTCCCAGTTTTGTTAATTTTCTTTCATTAATGCTCTAAAAGGTTATTTATGTTTTTGATAGAATTGCCCGCAATATTTAACAACAAGCTCTTCGGACAAGTTGATTTTTTTAATTACAGTTTCGTCCCATAACTTTCTTTCTATATAAATACTTCTTTCCCTAGATTCTTTTTGTTATTCCTTTAAGAGACATATTATTTTATAGGTTTCAATGACAGTTCCTCTAGATATCCATATTGTTTAGATTAATTGTATTTTTTGAAATAAAAATTCTAGTACTGATCAATTTCTTCAATACTTCGATTTAAATTGTTGCACGCACTGTCCACTTGTGATGATTTACTTTTTTCTAAATATTAATGGGAATATTTTTTCCAAGTTCTACACAAATATTCTCCAATGTGTAATTTTATGATTTATGTAATATATTTCCAAAGTAGCTTAAGTTATTCGTATATTGTTTTTTTAGCTTTCAAGTAATTAAAATTAAAAATAACGAAAAAATTAGCCCACATGGCCCACGGACTTACTCGAGTGACCTGCATTTGAAGAGGAAATGATGCAATCGAGTGCACAGCAAGATCGTTCGATGCACCAAAAATTTATGCATAGAACAAAAAAAACACGAGGAAAAAGCAATAAAAAGTAATTAAAAAGAAAATGAACATGAAATATGAAAATGACGCGCACAGTCAAAATACGTGAAGAATCGTTATAAAGAACGCAATGAACTAAATTAGTTTTATGGAACATTAAAACATTAAATAACAAGCACGGCGCAAGGCAGTCAAGAAAACGTCCAAAATGAAATAACAAATGTTGAATTAACATTCGCTATTTACACGCATGTGACTGACTGGCTGACTGGCTGCACTACGGGAAAAAATCATAAGATAAAACTTTTATGGGAACAACAATAAGAACGATAATAATTGAGATTGATATCTCGAAATGATGTACATTGTACATTAAAACAGCAAAACGTGCTTCCACACAATTAACCACAAAAGGCAATCGTTCATCCAGGCATTCGTAAAGAAACGCGCATAAAATCATCATCATCATAGTGCATGTCTCTAATTGACCAATTGAGAGGCAACTGGAAAAGAGAAAAATAAAAATATTCTTCCGCTTTCAAAAGAAAAAGCTACTCCATTTGTACTCAAAATTTGACTTGATGGTTTCGAGAAAATGAAAGAAGTTTTTTTGATGTTTTTCCTCAAACATTTTTTTTTTCCAAATAAAATGTCTTCCGCTGACATAAAAAAATATCTCAAATGATTAACAAGAACATAAAACAATTTCTGGTTTCTTTTCCTTTTTTTTATTGTCTATTTTCTTTGACATAAAACACCACAAACGAAGACCTCATCATCAGCGTCGGTATTCAAAGGGTCGTTGCAGAGAGAAAGACCCATAAAAACTCTTAATAAATCCTTTAGCGGAAGCATTTGTCGCACTTTTGATGACGTTAAACTAAAGATGAACATTAAAATGCTCAAAAAATTCTTCAAAATTTCAACGCTCATGACTTGTGTGGTGTTCAGTCAACACCCACGCCCATAGTAGTGCACATGGCAGCATGGTACCTGCCGCTGGCTACAAATTAGTACTCGTAACGTGACATGGTACGTCTTTTGTCACAATTTTAATTTTTCGCCACTGCCTGCATTCTGTGCCAGCCAGCAAAGCATGTTTGCAGCTGGTATGGTGTTTTGAAAATGTTGGACTCCGCAAGTTGCGGCGCACACTTTTGGCTAGATATGGCCCCACATTCAATATGGTTGCATTTCTTTTGGCACCATTTTATTTACTCATTGCGCTGATCAAAGCGAACATTTTTCATTTTTTTTTTTTTTTTTTTCATATTTTATTGCACTTATGCGGTTTTTATGGAGCTAAAATGTGCTGAAATGTTTATTTTTAAGTTAATTAGTTGGTTATGATTTATCGGCGGTATACGTTAGTAGTTGATAATGTGAAAGAATATATAGAAAGCAAAGATTTGCATACATATGAATGGTGATTTCAGTTTTGTAGCTAATTTTTAAAACTAAAATGTGAAAATTGATTTTAAATGTGAGACACTTTGATGTCTGTATATCGTTAAATCGTAAAAAGCCATATCATTTTATGTTAACGTTTAAATATAAATTTTATAGTCACGGGGCCAAAAAGGTTAATACCGATTTTATTATACTCATGGTAATTTAATGGAGATGAAACATTGAGGGACACACTCTGCAACGAAAGCAATTTTAAACGGTTTTTGTAGAATTTTTATTTGTTTTTTTGTATAATTCAGAAATGTCATTAACCTTGTTTGTTCACATCAGAAGTTCAATTAGGATGTTACTAAATTTTAGTTAATTACTACTTTTATATTTGAAAATACACATATGGCTATACGTGGGTAGTTTTATAATTTTCGAAAATATATTACCCCAGTGTTTTGCGATGCAAATTTTTTTGACATTATTTAGAGTAAGTTTCTTCAGACGTCATCTTTCATTTCGCAATGCGAATAATACATTGAAAAATTTCAGATTTCTATGCTGATGCAAAATAATAATAATAATAACATTTTTATACAACACCGAGGAAACAATGAGGTTTTATATACCAAAATTATTACCAAACCACTGTGCAACAAGTAGAGAAAAAAATTTTTAATGAGTGATGTCGATAACTTTTTCTGGTTCATTTGCGGTCGCTGTATATGAAAATGCCATGATATCACGGAAAGAATTGATCCAATTGCAAAAGTTAAAAGAAAAGGTTTAATAAAGAAGGTTAGGGCTATTCGATGTATTTAGAAAAAAAGAACTACACTACTGCGTGGATGTGTGCCATATGCCTGCATAGTGCTTTCGGCGCAGTAGAGCAACGGTAAATTGAATCTAAGAAGATTTGGTTGCGTAAAACGGTTGCTGGATTCAGCGACCGCAATGAACCAAAAGGAATTATTGAGATTTCATTAAAAATTTATTGTTGCAAAGTGTAGATAAGATAGGGTCAAAATTTATATTCATCCCAAAACCGACTCAGAAGTTAAAAGGAATCTTAACTAGTAAGGGCCTGGCAAAACATTAAATACCCTACACTGCAGTATTTCGAAAATGTTGCTTGCATTTATAGCTCTTAGTGTTTGGGTGAAATTTAGTTGAATTATCTCAAAAAACTCTTTCAGTAAAGCGTTTTGAAGCTTTTGCTTATATGGGAGGTGCCACGCCGTCTTGTCCGAATTCATTTTCATTTCATTTCATTTCATTTATTTGATACAATTTATTCGTCCTGTTTTTTTTTTTTTTTTTTCAGAGCTTGCGCTTACAATTCGTAGTATTTATGTGTATTTTGGTTGCATTGTTGTGAAAAATACTTCTAAAGTTGCATTTTGTATGGGCGGTAAACGTGTCCGTTGACCGATTTCGCTAATTTTCAATCCCATGAAGTAACTTGGACGACGGAGGCAGAGTGCCAAATTTCATTGAATTGTCTTGGTCAGTTTTCCCAGACAACGTATTTCCACGCACACCCATCCAGCCAGACAGACGGACATGGCTATATCGACTCAGGAGGTGACGCTGATCAAAAATATGTAAACTTTTCAATATCTGCCACGCCTCCTTTTCTGCGTTACAAACGGAAGGACAAAGTGAATATACTTACCCTGGATGTAGGGTATAAAAATTATACAGATGCCTTTCTAACTTTTGAGTCGGTTTCAGCATTATTTGTTTTTGTTTCATACAAATAAAGATAATTAATAAAAATATATTTTATATTGGCGAATCAAATATTTGATATAATTTAATGAGCGGCATACTTGAGCAAGATTTATGTTCAATCATATATTTGCTAATAATTAACAAATATATGTTTGAGTGCAACAAATGACTTCTTGATCCCACAAATATACGTTTGAATCTATGGATCGTTTAAACCGTTTTGAAATTGGAACTGCATGTCAACATTTTTAGGATCACATAAAATTAAATATTTGTTATTGTACAACTTAGAAACCGGAATTTTTTAGCGAAATTTGATGCTTTATTGTGGAAAAATGTTACAATATATTTAATTCAAAGTATTGTCCATTTGAAGCTACAACATTTCCCCATCTTTCAGGCAATTTATGAATTCCATCCCAAAAAAATTGCGCCGGCTTGGCGGCCAAAAATGAATCTATCCAATTTTCGATATCTTGAACTTAAATGAAGCGTATTCCTGATAGGGCATTCTGCATCGATCGGCACAAATGGTAGTCTGATGGTGCAAGGTCTGGGCTATAAAGCGGGTGAGGCAAAATTTCCCATCCGTTGTTTTCCAGGTAATTTTTGACTGGGGCAGCAATATGTGGCCGAGCGTTGTCATGATGAAAAATTATTGCTTCGTGTCTGGTCGCATTTTCCGGGCGTTTTTCGATGATGGCACGCTTCAAACGTATTAATTGTGTTCGATAGAGGTCACCTGTGAGCATTACAGAGCATTACCTTGGCACCATGGATATTTGCCTTTGGCGGGGAAGGTCCTGGTTGTCGGGCTTCATATATGAATGTTTGCGTTTCGGGTTGTCGTAATGGATCCATTTTTCATCCCCAGTCACGATCCGATGCAAAAATGACTTTTGGCAGCAGTTTTCTTTGCAAAAAAATGACCCAACAGAACCTCCCGCAAATGCTGTCTTTTTCTTCAATTTTCGAAGTTATTCATCGTGAAAAATAATAATATAAAGTTCGAGCTTTCACGATATTTGTTAGTACGGACATCCACCGTCAAATTCCGGTTTTTAAGTTGTACACCCAATATATTGTAAAAAAAAACACACTCGCCCAGTATAACAGTCGAATGTCTTAAATATTCGAACAACGCTATCTCAAATCGTATTGATTGAATAACATTCTATGTTTAGCACAATTAACAACATTTTATGGTCCAGTTAAAGGCATTAATATTTGCCAAAATTTGCTAATTGTTAGGAGTCGTGCAACTAGTTTAATTGAAAAGTTTTTGTCCAAACATTCACAAAAATCAAATTCAATCATAGTCCTTCAACTAAAAAAAAATTTGAAGTTGAGTGAAAAAATCACGTTTTTTCTTTATTTTTCAAGCGATATAATAGATAAGGTAACGATCAACCATTAAACTTGGTAAGTAAGCTTCTCTACCAGGCTTAGATTTTGAGATATCCTTAGCTAAAAGTTTAAAAAGCAGCGTTACCGTTTTTTCGCTATTTTTGAAGTTACAAAGCATGACTGGCTAAATTATTCTGCAACTTTGAAATGAGCTTAGTGGTTCTCTAAGATTTTTTACAAAGTTATAACCATTTTAAAACGACATCATAAATGAAATAAAAAAGAGTGGTCCAAAGAGCAGATATTTCTATATTTAACACTGTGAATTTTTAGCGTAAAAACTTTTTATTGCACTAAATCGGTTCAGTCCCTGTTTCTACACCTAAATCTCAACCAATGCGTTGAATGTTCTTTTTTTTTAAAGTGCGACGAGGAGCAGTGCGTAGGATTATAATTTTTTAAAGTGGGCGGTACCATGCCCCTAAATGGGAAAAAGCTCTCACGTCTAAACCGCTGCATCGATTTTTATGAAATTTGAAATAGCGTAGCACCAAAGAACGATAAAATGATCATAAAGTTTTTTAGGTGGCAAAGCCACGCCTCTTAAGTTATAACACGCTATCAGTGCTAAACTGCTGCACCGATTTTTTTGAAATTCGGTACTTAGATAGACATAACACTAAGGAAGCTTCTAAAAAGAAAAAATACATATGTCATATTCAACTTTCATACCGTTCTCTTTTGGTATTCCAAATCAAATTTTTATTTTTTAAAACGAATAATGCAACACCGTCCCAATTTTAGAAATATGTAATGTTTGCGTCAAACACATATTTCACATAGGAGCTAATTGTGTCACCAAAATTAATTTAATCATTTTAAATACCTTAGATTGGAGCGTAACCTTTTAATTAAACTGCAAAAGCTACAAACAATAAGAGGGTTGTCACAATGGGGCGCAATTAGCTCTTTGAGATACAAAACAAAAGCATTGCATGCATAATTGTTGTTTTTGTATAAAGATGTGACATAAAATCACCAACTGTTGTTGTCACTGAGTAATTACGTATGTTTTTGATAAGAAGGGTTAAAACGAACGCATCTACTGAAGTGGGTTAATGCATTTTGAAAGTGTTAAGCGCTGGTATTGTGTCCGTATGAAAGACTACTACTCAAAGCATAAAATGTGCCAGTTTTCCATGTTTTACACTCAAGTTCTTTCTTTCTTTTTCAAATTCAAGGTTTTTACTTTGCTAATGATATGAACACATATTTGAGAGAGAAGAGTTTTCAACACCCATTGCACGTTCGGCCCCTACATAATTTGTCTATTTAAAACATTTAACATAATTTTTTTTTTTTTTTTTGTAACTTTGTATTTTCAAATGTCTTTTTGTGCTTTTGTTGACTTTTCCAATTGTTGTTGTGCACTCGTTGTGTAGAGTACAAACATTTGCGCCCAATTTGTGAGTAGTTGATGGATATTTGTTTGTTGCATTGTGTATTTAATACCTTTTCTTAAGCTGTACACTGAAATAAATTCTTTTATTTTTGAATTATATTGCATCGAAGAAAGTCTTTGCAACATAAATAATAATAAAAGATAAAATTTCTTTAAAAAAATGACCGAAATATGACCAATGGAACATAGAAATTTTCCTTATGCAAAATAAAACTAAGAATCATCCAAGAAATACATTAGAACTTTTTTCAAAATTTTTTGTAACTTTTAAAAATTTTTTTTTTTTTTTGACTAAGTCTTGAAAAATTATAAAATGTGCCCAAAAATTTTGAAAATAATCATATCTGTGAACCTTTGACGAAACAACCTAAGTTGAGATCAGACAATTCTCCAGGATTTTAGTCTCTAAACATTACATTTAAATACGCTTTTATTGGTATAATCACCATTTCTCTATGATTTCTTGTTCCAGAGATATAAGGGTGTCCCATAGCTTACGCAAGATCTGGACTTACCGCCATATATACGCTGAAGGGTTATGAACCAAAAGAAAAGAATATTTTGATAGCTGACATGGCTGTATGGAAAAAAAGATTCAACGCTGCATCAACGAAACTGAGCCACATTATCGAAAATTAGTTTGTCAGTTTTTAGTCTTTCCTGAAAAGATGCCAATTTCGAGTTAAGTTGTTTTGTCAAAAGTCTACAAAAATGAATTCCTTGAACGATTCTAATCATTTTCTGCTTCATACACTTTTTCATAAGACGTCTTGGTTTTGAATAAAAACTGTTTTTCTACCGCATAAACAAAATTTCTTTGTTTGAGTGGCCATACTTCGGTCAATTTTTGACATAAGAAATTTTTAAATAAACCATTTTTCAAAAAAAAAAAATGCAAAATTTTGCTTCGTTTGCTTGATATTTTGAAAAAACTATAAAGGATACATTTTCCCCCCTCTCCGATTTCCAACCTTTAATTCAATAGCACTCCGCGGTTTTTCATCTTTAATCACCAATCGACCGATTTCTGTATTAAAAACCCGTAAAAATTACCTAATCAATAGACTATTTAACTAATGCACCCCCTCCTAGATATTTTAAAGACGTTTGATCGATTGTTGCACCGTACCCATGTATCAAAACTAATTGGATGATATGCTCTTTAAGTTGCAAGCTTCTTCATTTCTGTTCTATTCTTAAAGTTTTCACATCCAACTCTTCATCATCATGTTTCCATGCTATCTTAAAAACTTTTTTTAATTTTTAATGATAATTGTCTGTTTTTGACTATAAACTCAAATCACCTCTTTTCTTTAAAGCAAGCCCTAGCTGTGTAGATGTTACGAAATAAAGGCGGCATATGAACAACACACTCTCAAATATCGGTCTTTCAGTGAGGTCGTTCTTACACGGCAAGACCTAATATTGACCTAATAATAGTGAAGAAGATTTCGTGTTGAAAACCAAACATACTGCTATTTTTTCAGTTTTGATCCATTTTAACCTTAAATCCAAAAAATTTAGTTACAGTTAAAACTTTTTTCATATTCCTGGATTGAAACTAAATCATTCTAACTAAATCGTTAATTTTTGGAATTTCATTATTTCCAGCATTTTTTCTCAGTACACAACACTCATCATTTGCTACTGTTAATATGCTTTTAGCTTAGTACGCTCCGTTAAGCACACTTGAAATAATTTCTATCTACCTACCTAAGGGACAGTCATTTCCGTGTACTGGGCCACCCATTATAACGTGAATGCACACACCTTATTTATTTACACTGCCATACAAAAATGACACATTCACCATTGCATCAAATGATTGCAGCAACTGTTGATGTTTTGAACATGTGAAATGGTTCGGTGTATTCGATATAGAAATTGTTCAAAACAAAAAAAAAAAAAACCTATTTAAATGAATTAGTTGATGTTATTGTAATCGTGCAATTGTCATTTGAAGTAACTATACGAAAAATTAAATGGTGCTGTGCCTAAGCAAAATACATAATTGGTTTATTGGTCCGACATGCCAGTTGACCAATTTCAATCAATTTCAACATTAATGATTCAATTACCAACAACGACGGCTATACATCAATGTTGCATCAACATTTCATGTTCTTTAATTATTGGAATTTTTCATGAATTATCGAAACAGCTAAAAACATAGATAGATATACATTCCGAAGAAAGTTAAGTCGACTCAGTAGGTAACACCGCGCTAATCAATCACAATATTTTGAAACTATATTGATTGATTCTTCTGAGACAATACAAAAAAGCCAGCTACATAATTACTTTGTTTTACATATGCCAATTATCATAACTAAAGGGTTTTCCATTTACTTAGTTTGTCAATCCCTTTATTTATCAGATTGGCCTTAGATTCTTTTGCGTTAGCTGGTTGCCTGCTTGTCAAAATGAACCAGCTTACATTTGACGATATTCTCAAAAAGTTTCTCTTTAAATGTCCTCAATTTTATTGCACCTGAGGAATAATGGTGTCAAAATAATTTGATACCCAGTACAGAGTTTTAGTTCTGCATAAAAAGTTTTTGGAAAGTAGCGCCCTGTCTCGAGACATAGACATTTTAGAAATAAACTTTCCACAAAAAATAAACTTTCATATGAACCAAAAATTTAGATGGTATGTTTTACGGTTTAAAAATTATGATTTTATTAACTTTTCATAACATGGAATTGACCAAAACTGCTCCACAAAACTTACAAAAATGGTTTATACCTAAATAATTTCTCAAACTATTTTCATGTTCCAACCTATTTTGAAAAGGTAGTAAGCCCGGCTATTAGAACAAAGGCAAAGAGGCTTGGATAGCATTTTATGCAAAAAAACTGAGAATTCAACCAAAAATGGTACAGTGGATGTAAAGAATGATCCAATACGAGGTCTTTTTTCCAACTGAGTTGATTTGACAGCTATTTTGTGTCAAATGGTTTGTCCATATGACGTTTGTGATCAATATTCAATACTACAATCATGAATAGACTTATGGTTGAATTAGCCAAGAAGTAGCGTAGACGTCTGTCAAAATCTATCAAATGGCAGAATCATGTAAGCGATTAGTGAAATCGTAAAGTAGCGGTATGCAACGTTGAGACCTGTTGAAATTAGATTTTCAAACGTCGCGCTAAGTTGTTAGATACAATAAATTAAATTTGGATGTTATAAATGGAATTTATTGAACAAATTAATTAAAATAAGTATGACAAAGGATGCTTGTTTACAAAAACTGGAATTTTTCAAGTAATTTTTAAGAATGTTATAGAGTTCTTCAACATCACTTTGGTCTTTATGAGCGTCCAACTGAGTTCACTATTCGTAACACCATCACCAGATTTCGAAGCAATTTTACACTATTGGACATTCATCATTCAACCAGAGTGCATAGAGCCCGTAACTTAGACAATATTGCTGAACAATCCATTCGTCGGCGATCTCAGGCTTTGGGCATCTCTTATGGATCATTGTGGCGTATCTTGAGGCGTGATCTTGTTTTGAAGGCCTATAAAATACAGCTCGTACAAGAATTGAAGCCGGCTGATCTTGGTGTACGTTTTAATTTCGGTTTATGGTCGTTAGGGTAAGCTGGGGTACATTTGACACCGGGGCACATTTGACTTTGCCATTTTCAGTGTGAACACGCCTTTCGAACCAAAAACCTGAAATGCAGAATCATAACTTATTAGAGTGAAAGCAAAGTAATGAAATTTTTTTTTTCTTGGTTTTAATCTTAAATAATCAATGTTTCAGAAACCATAAAGGGTATTAAGATCGTGCAATAATTTTCAAAGATACAGGTCTTTGAAAATTTAGTGTCAAATGTGCCCCAGTCTCCCCTACAAATTTCAAACAAAATTCAAATTGATCTTTTATTTTATCAAAAAATTGTGTTTAGCGACGAAGCTCATTTCTGGTTGAACGGCTACGTTAAGCAAAACTGCCATATTTGGGCCGATGAACAACCAGATGCAATCCAAGAGCTTCCAATGTATCCCGATAAATGTATTGTTTGGTGTGGTTTATGGGCAGGAGGCATCATCGGAAAATATTTTTTTAAAAAATGTGGATGGAGCACGTGTAACGGTCAATGGTGCTCGCTACAGAGCAATGATCAATGAATTTTTGTTGCCAAAAATTTAGGATATTAGTGTAGTCGACCTCTGGTTTCAACAGGATGACGAAACATGCCATACAGCTGGAGAAACAATCGTTTTATTGAAGGAAACATCATCTCAAGAAATGCTCCTGTTAATTGCCACCAAGGTCATGTGATTTGACTCCATTGGATTACTTCCTTTGGGGATATGTTTAATCACTTGTTTATGGCAAATCCGAAACTATTGACGCTTTGGAAACGAACATCAAGCCCGTGCACAATGGCGGTGTTTTGGGGTTAAACCCCCCAGGAAGATATTTTACTCATATATAACGGTACAAATCAAGTGTTTAGTATAGTGCTCCCTCGTTTTTTTGTATGAACCCCCCCCCCCAAGAGCAAATCCTGTGAACGGTGGTGACCAACATAACTCGTGTTATTCAAGGAATACCGGCCAATATGCTCGAAAGGGTGGTCGAACATTGGACCGACAGAATGAACCATTTTTAAACATTGAGTTGTAGGAACCGAACTATCATTCAAAATAAAGATTTGCATCAATGCATTGATTTTTATGTATTTTAATTAGAAAAGAAAGTAGGAAGCTTTTATTGGATCACCCGTAATAAAGCCGTAGTTCGTGTAAACTACACATACGACTCAGTAAAGCTACCAGCAAAGGGTTCAATCAGATAAAATTGAAAAGAGTGCAAAGGACTGCATGTGATGGTATGATGGAAATACTTAGATCATTCCAAACCGTTGTTCTCAGCATCCTTTACACTGGCTCCCTCCAACCATTATAATTAACTTCCTCGTCCATATTTTGACAACTAGGATTCTTTGACTGGAAGTTGTCAGTAGATAGGACCCGTAAAGCTGTTTGAAGAATTTTGCTTTGGTAGCATCTTCTGACGCTTAACATGTGTTATGGAGAGAATTAAACAACTCGTTGGCGTCATTCATCTTATATAGAATAAAGTCCTTCAAAATTTCCGTATAAAGCACACTTTAAGATCAGTTAAGTATGCTTTTAAAAAGAATTTACTTTTAGCCAATCATAGTTCCTTTAAAGCATATTCTATCGTAAGCTTTAACTTTAAAATACAGAAAAGCTATTGATGTCAACGTGAAGAAACATGTCACAAAGAAAGTTTTCAGTACAATAAAATAAGAATTGTTTTAATTTTGATATGAAAAAATAAATTTGGTTGTTTTTTTTTCCTCTCAATTTTTGCACAAGTTTCAATATTAAAATATTTTGTGTTCTAAATAGTCGTTTCTTCGTAGAAGCATGTTCTTAACTGACTATGGTAATTACAGAATAAAAGTATACTTTATCTTTTTAGCATTTTGCTAACAAAAAACCGGATTTTATGAGCGACTATGATTATGCTCCCATATATTTAAATCTTGAGAAGTCTTGTCTTTTAGAAGACTAAAAAAAATGTTTCAAAAATTAATTTTTTTTTTGTACCTCAGAAAATCAATTTAATTTTTCAATCCGCCCTCGTATTTAAACTTTGAACTAACTAATGTAAATTATTTCCAAACGTAAGTATGAACATTTTGGAAAATTTTAAAAATCATTAGTCATGTAATTCGGCTCAGTGATATTATTAATTTAACCTAATGAAGCGCTCTACGCTATGCGTTGAATGAATACTTTTTATTGGCTTTTCTCAACTTCGTTTTGTTTATTGTTACCAAACTTCAACGCTTCTTTTCCAGCTGCCTACGCGAAGACAAAAAGAAAACAAAAAATTACAAAAGATTTGCATAATGCGGCCCACGGTTCCAAGTGCGTTTTCGGCATCAAGACAATTTTAATGAAAGATTCATTGATAAAACTTTGATTAATGTTGATAATCATCGAGTAGAAATTTTTCTAGGTAGCGTTTAATTAAATTTGTCTGTTAAAAATAAAACAACACATAAATTGCATTTTGGTAAAACTTAAAAATTTAAAAAAAAACTTTATGAAGGCTCGAGCTTCCATTTTCAATAAAAATTTATTCACATTAATAGTCTGCGCACTACTAAATGAGCTGACCAAAAATATTTAAAATTACATTAATTTTGTTTGGCCCCCTGTCTGGGGTGCGGTTCTTGCTAAATTGGGCACCTGTTGGCTGGCTGGCGTTACACGTATTGGCCAACAGCATTTGATTTCGGTTGAACTCTGAAATTAAAATTCATATGGCATTAGTTGGAGCAAGTTTTAAAGTCCAAGTTAGATTTGCTAGACTTGTTAGCTAATAATTTGACAGCGTGGCTACGTGTCTTCCCTTTTTATATGTGGGTTCTATTTTTGTTATTTTTTTTCTAAAATAAATTTTTTTTTACTAACTAATTATTGTTTTTTTTTTTTTTGTTTTTTCATATGCAAATGTTTTAAAATTTTTTAATTTTGCGCAAGTCACGATCAATTTGTTGGTTGTCGTAATTATTAACCACACTTCATTATTTTTCCAGACGCATGTTAACATTATGACTTATACTTTTTCAAATAAGGTTCGACTACATGTTTGTGGTAAAAATACAACAAATTGTTGTTGTCTTTTTCGTTTAGAAAAATCAATTTAAAAAGTGAAACTCATCACATGAAAAGAAAGTGTTGAATTTATAAGACCGAGAATTAAACATAAATTTCCTTTTTTGGAGTTGACTTCCTCAAAACACATTAAACTTGAGGATATCTTCCTCAATTTTAGTATATTTTTATGCGTCCGCTTACATGACGCCGAGTTTTTTCAGTCACAACTACGTACGTACTATAAATGTATATCTATATTAGGTGGCATCAGCCCTTAAGTCAATAGGTATTATGAGCCAGAAATCACTCGTAAAACAGATAGGCTTCATGCCTACACTTATTTCCTGCTGTATATTTGTGGATCAATAACAGAGTTTGACCTAACGTAACATAGTGGCCAAAATGGCAAATCCGATTTTACTTACAGAGTTTGAAATAAGCTTTCTTCTTGAATCACAAAAAAGGATTTTTTAATTCACAAAATAAAATCTTGATTCACGACTTGTCCTTTGTTTAAAAACATAAAAAAATAAAAAATTTGCTTATTCTACTTGAAAACGGGCATACACAAGCACACCTGGACCTGACGTTGGACCAAATTTGTCTTCGAATGTGGCTATGCTCAATAAATTAATTTGGCTCGTTAAAAAATAATGAGTTTAATTTTGTCAAGTAGTAAATTGATTTTCAGGTGGTTACCGTCAATTTGCAGGGGAGCCCACCTAAAGGGTAGAGATAGGGGGTAAGTACTTACGGGGAAAATATTGAGGGAGCAAAATAATGGAGGTTGGTCTTACATTCTAACGGACCAAGGGCACCCTGAAAGTGATTTGAGTCAATTTCATGAAAATGGTCTTTTTTGAAGGGGAGACCCCATAGGGGTGGATATTTATTTATTTATTTAAGGGGGTAAGTACCTTCGGAAAAAATGTTCAAGGGGAAAAAATAATAGAGATTATTCTTTTATTCTACCACACACCCTGAAAGTGGATACGATCTATTTCAAAAAAAAGTAATTTTTGCGCGGCAGTTTCATTAGAAAAAATTGTTTTTTGCAGGGTGACCCCCCTAAGGGGTTGAAATAGAGGATAAGTATGTTCAGAAGAAATGTAAGGGGGAAAAATTAATAGAGATTGGTTTTACAATCTACCCGACCAAGGGGCTCAATTTCATAAAAATGTTGTTTTTGCAGGGGGGTAAGGGGTAAATGTGTTCGGAAAAAATGTTGAAGAGAAAAAAATAATGGAGGTTGGTCTTACATTCTACCCAATCAGGGGCACCCTGAAAGTTTTTTGAGTCAATTTCATACAAAAGGTTATTTTTGCAAGGAAAGCCCCCTAAGAATTGGATATAGGCGGTAAGCACGTTTGGAAAAAATGGAGGTTGGTGTTGCATTATACTTCTCAAAGAGCAACACCTGAGCAGCCGTCGATTTACTTCCAATTTTTTTGAACTTTAATCTCGATGCGGCGCCACTTAGCATTATCCGATTCGCTCCGTTTTTTGCCTCATGTGTTTTCTTACCAAATCTCACAAAATTAAGGGTTCCAGCGTATCAAAATCTTATACTGAAGAATCTCCATATTTCACTAAATTATGTCTTATGTTTATTGAAAGAACTAATACTTTGAAATGTTTCTTATTTTATCGGGCCAGACCAAAAACAGTGCACCATTTTTGGTGAAGCTTTTCCCCGAAGGACCAAAAAAAATTATATCAAATTAATAATGAAACTAAGACAACAATCAGAAAACGAAAACTTAAAGCATTTTAAATGACTAAGGGCCGTTTTCTCAATGTCTGGTTAAGAAAAAATCAGATTTTTAACTGATAGATTTTTGTGAAAAACTTTCGGTTAAAGTTCTGATTAGTGTTTAACCAGACATTGAGAAAACGGCACTAAATCATAATAATTTCAGGAATGAAGATGCAAAATTTAAAAAAGAACTTGATGAGCCTGTGTTTAATACATATTATTTGGAGAATTGTTGAATAAGTTTGGTTAATCTCTTCAAATGTGTTGCTCTTAACATACATTTTTGACCCAAGCAAATACATATCTACATATGTTTTGGAACTAGATTAATCTAAAGCTTAACCAGAAAATATATTCTCAATTTCGGTCATATTTTCAATGACATGGCACTACATATATTTCAATTTAATTGAGGTCAGTTTTGTTAATTTATCAAAAGTTTCAAATCTCCACATGTGGAGAGGGATAATGAATTATAATCCAAACAAAAACGACAAACAAAATTTAATCCAATGTCGACCTTTACAATAAATAAAATGTTGCCTGAATTAGCGCTATCAATTCTTAAACTTCAATGCGTGTATCTATTAAATGCCTCTTAATCTAATTAAAAATAGTTCAACTAACTAATTAGCGATTTTACAAGCTCCATTAGTTTTTATCAAAAACTCAATGAAACCACGTTGATTGCGCAATTTTAAATTTTGTTGTTGTTGTTGTTGTTGTTGTTTTTGTTGTTGTTATAAGTAAACATAAACCAACGCCTTTATTTTTTGTTGTTGTTGTTGTGTTGAAAATACGTCATTTAACTGCACCTCCCAACTACTGCCGAACTTCATAACATAAAGACTCGTACGTTTACGTCAAAAGTTTACGTTGGGGAAAACTTTTAATTAGAGCAACTCTAATAAAGACCGCAGTTACAAAAACCGTATAAAAGGCGAGTTAAACAACTACAACAACAACTACAAACACATAAAAAATCCCTGGATAAAATAAAAATGTTTTATGAAACAGGTGTAAATGTAATAATACGTCATCTTAGTACCGGCATTATGTTAGGTTAGGGATATTCCCTTTTTTTTATTTTTAGTATCGTACTTTTATTTAATCATTATGTGCATAGTTGTGATGGAGGAGGGGGGCCGGGGAAGGGTGAGGCAGACAAATACTTGCTCCCCAGAAAACTTTGAATTTTTCTTTATTATTGTTAAACTTTCTTATGACTGGAATATCGACACTATTTTTACTTAAGTTTTTGTTGATTTCTTTTAGCTTTTTTAAGTCGTAAATATTTTAATAAAAAAAGAGATTTCAATTATAAATATTAAGTATATCATAAACAAATTGCCTTTTATTTACTTTAAGTGAATTTATAACAATGCTGATTATGAGCGTGGCTATTTATGTATCCGGAAACACAAACAGAAACTGTTTTTGAAGTTTTGTTTATTGACTGTTTATAACTTATGAAAGTACAATTCCAGTTCCTTATTCATGATTCGTTCAAATTAAAATTCATAATTTATCAATTTGAAGACTTAGCTAATGTACTTTATAAAATCTAGCTTTGTTAAAAATATCCAGCCATTCCATTCCTAGCGTAACAAGATCTAACACAACCCTTCCGGTTTCGCTGAAATTTGGTACATGGTTTTCCTTTTTTTTTTTTGTTTGCCTTGTGTAGGGGTGCCAAGAGTGGATAAATCGGTAAATTGTGACAAACTCCGCTCAAATAATTGTCAATAAGTTAGATATTTTTTAACCGATTTTCATGCTCAGACCATTTCTGGATAGGTATTAAATTCGGCTATAGGTAAACTCAAAGTACATTTTTTTTTTGTATTTGATAAAAAAAAAAATAAATTTACTATTTCATATGAAAATGGTATGTCTTGAGGCTTAGAAATTATGATTTTTTGAAAATGTAAAAAAAAGAACCGACCACAAAATGGCCTATAACTAGAACATTTCTTAACAAATTTTCATGTTTAGATCATTTTTAGAAAGGTATTGGAATCACGTTATACGCACAAAGTAAATCTTTTCGTATTCAGTAAAAAAATACAAAATTTACTACTATTTTAGTACTAAAAGACAAAAAATGGTATATAACCTATTTTCAATATGCCCAAATATTTTTCTAGAAAAGAAGATACTCATGAATCCAAAATTAAGATGATACCCTTAATGGTGTACATAGGAGTAATGATTTTTTGAACATTTCAGAATAAGCAATATTTCGTATTAAGTATATAAGTTTTTTTATAATTTACATCATTTTAAATTCCTCGAAAGATTTTGAAAA
Source organism: Calliopum simillimum (assembly GCA_951812925.1). Taxonomy (NCBI): domain Eukaryota; kingdom Metazoa; phylum Arthropoda; class Insecta; order Diptera; family Lauxaniidae; genus Calliopum; species Calliopum simillimum. Next base: position 78,711,852 of record OX638370.1, on the reverse strand, counting down.
TGACATACGCCGAGCTGCAGTATTATTTGTTACTACAACAACCACACTGCTTTTGACAGTAAGCGTTGTATTCATTTAAGTTCATTATTACCAGTGAATTTGGTTCGCATTCGCTATAGAATTTGACCGGCCTTTCGTTCAAAGTAGAGGAATTCATTTAAGACTTTAAGAACATTATAAATCCGGGTTTTACATATATTGTGACTAACGGGAAATTTTTTTTATAGAATTTGATAAAGTTTTAGTTATAACTAAGCTGTCTTAATACATAAAACATTTACAAAAGTCTAGAAATATAGATACTGCACGCTTCTTTTACTTAGTACAAAGAAATTTCAAACAGTAGGTGTCTTCTGTTTTAAATTTTTGTTTAAATAAGTGTGACTCATGGGACACGAAACAAAACGCTCTTTAACATTTATATATGTACTTAATATTGAATTATTTCCATATAGCAATTGAAGAATTATATTACTACAAGTGAAGTCTTTAAAACAAAAGCTAGCTTATAAAATGAAGAAAATATAACATATTAAATTTGTGACTCACGGGGCATTCTGTTCTAGCTTGTAGCGAAAGAATAAAATCGGTGATAATTTTGTTGTGTATAATCGAATTTTTGTTGTTTAAAACATGCAATAACTGCTTAAGACGAACTTCGGTCACAAATCAAAACTGCATCAGTCCTATGGCCATAAATCAACTTTGTATCAATTTGCTTTTTGATCAAAATTCGGCATAAACCGATACTCCTTATTGTCATAAGCAATAAAAGAAGACATTATTAGCTACCAAGCAAGCATGGATCAGATGACATTGTTGGTTTGGCTTACTGTTCAATGCGTTAAATAAAAACACCAACATAAAGGAAAATCAAAAACATTATTGGAAGGCGAGTCTTCGTTACGTTTCAATTACAATATCATCACAATCATTTCATCAGACAAATTTGCCGACATCCCAAAGTACTTGACAACCATACTATATTAAACAATTTGAATAAATTTGTTGAGAATCACAGCAAAAGACAAATAAAGCAAATGCAGAAGTTCTAATTCTTTTGTTTTTCCCATGTTATTGCTCTGATGTTAAAACTCGTTGAAAGATTATACTTTTCTTGCATAGGGGAGATGTGTGTACCTTGGTCCGCTTTTCAGTTTTTTAAATGTGCTGGATTTTCCAAAAAAGTTTCTTTAGTTTTTTGATTAAGTTATATTTCTACAATGCTTGCAGCATCTAATGACGTGACAATAATATATCTATATCTTACCATTGCGTGGCAATATTACTTTTTCCGTACTAATCTCAAACGGTCCAAGGTACACCATCCAAGTGTACCTTGGACCATCAAAAATAAAAGAAAATACGTTTTATGTAGGTAATAAATTATGAAAGAACCATTTATTATGTAATCAAAAGTAACATGTTTTTCAATAAATATAAATAATTAATCATAAATAAAAATTATAAAACAAAAAAATCTATTTGGAAAAAAAAAATTAACTAAGCAAACACTGGTTGTAAATAAATACATAAACAGCGTAAATATTTACAATAATATTATATTGAAAGGCGATTATGGCTTCCTGGTTGCTCGGCGAAAAAGGCTCGATGGTCAATAAGCATAGGTCCAAGGTACACAAAGACATCATGTTTTAAAAACTGTCAACTACCATAACATACATTAATTAAAATACATTTAAAACACACTGAAAGCTGAAAACAATAATTAAACTTCCTTCCTGATGTTGTAAAACTTAAATATTTTAAGCAAGTTTCTCACAAAACGTTTCGTAGCTTACTCCAAAAACTAATTTTTACACACCAAAAACACTTTTTCCGTCACTTTGTACACACGCATACAGCTTGACGGTCTGAAGTGTACTAATGTCAGCCAGTGGTATGAGTGGAAAATTCCATAGAAGGACATTATCGCACACGTGCAGCTGTTGAGCTGAGCGGCAACCGTCACTTGGACCGAGGTACACTCGAACCAAGGTACACACATCTCCCCTAGTGACTTTGTTTTCAGTTTTTATTACTCCTGAGATAGTTTTAAGTCTTCTTAAGTGATAAGTGTACAAAATAATTTGTGAGAATCTGCTTTGAATAAAATTTCCTAACAAAATTAAAGACCTATTTTCCTATACTATTATTTTTTTTTTTTTCGAGATATGTAGGGTAAGGAAGGGAAATATGGACTACGTGGGTAATATGGACCACACGGTTATTTTCCACTGCAAACATTAGACTTACCGTTATTCATGTTCAAACTTTACGCTAATACCTAAAACTTAAAATAGTGCGATTTAAGCGTTCGATGAAGTCAGAATAAAGCTAAATTGTTTCCTTTAATGAATGACATAAAATAAATTGTTTTGTTTAATGTTCTTTGAGTTTTATTTAAAAAAGAAAGAGTGGTGGTCCATATTTCCCTCCCTTACCCTATATGCCAAAAAAAATTGTTCACACATGAACAGACGACTGCATGTGACTATTTACCAAACTCTTAGAATGTAAAATTTTTCCAAATTTTAGCTTCATTTTACCTTATTTTACTTGAACATAAGTCAACAAAAAGATCCATCCTAATTTAGTAAAATTGGAGTTCTTTAGGAAAATCAGTGAATAACTTACACATATATTGGTTCTTTTTCGTTACCCCTCAACATCAGTTTTAAGTTATTTGAACAGCTCTAATTAAAAAGTTATAAACATTAAAAGAACAATCGCTTTTAGTTTCATTTATTTTGTTTCATTGCATTTAAGAGCAAACTGGGAACTTTTTATTCCCTTATCATCAAGTGACCACTACTCTGTAGTTTTTTGACCCATACACATTCACAACAAGCTCACATACATACAAACAACGTAAATATCTACTTCTTGCTGCAGCCAGTGATTGCACTGCAAAAAATATCCCACACATTTTTTTATCGCTACTCACCCACCACAAAGTAAGTCCGTCTCATGGACTACGCGTATGGCGCTTCAGCGTGGTCGCTTGCTTCACCCGGAGCACCGGAAGTTTGTAGCAATTTTTGTTGTATGCGTCCGAAAGAAAACATGAAAACAACAACAACAACAAAAAATTGTGACTAAAATTTATGAGCGATAATAAGCGCAATGAATAATGCGAATAAAACACAAAATCCCTTTTTTCAGTTTTGAACGCTGGCGCGATAACAGTGTGTCGTCGGCAGCAGTTGAAATCAAATCAATAGAGGAAGTGTTGTTAAAACCACAATTTATTTTACAAAAATATGCAATATAAGGTTTTTTCTCCAAAAAAAAAGTAGATTTGTTGCTGCTTTTAAAGATCAATTTGCGAAAAATGCGGGAATCACCCCTCCTAAATGCCTAAGCAAAATGTTATAATACTGGAACTTGCTGCATGAAAGTTAATTGTCTCAACTAAACACCTTTCAAAAAGTGTGCAAATTGAACAAGGGGGCTTTGTCCCACACAAAAAAGCATGTCCTCAACCCTCCAAAATAAAATTTTTCATGTCTATGTAGCTACTTGAAATATTAAGTATAGGGATAAGATTTGATGGACATGTAAAAGACACCGGGATATATAACATCTTCTTACAAAAACGGCGTTATTCCACCTCCTAAAAGAAAAATTTACCATATCTTTGAAACTTTTTGACGCAAATTGATGAGATTTTATACATACTCGTAAGTATGTAAAAAGAATCCTAACAAATATATACACTGAAAAACTAGGCGGTGCAACGCCTTCAAAAAAACAAAATTCGTCATACCCTTTAAGCTATTTGACGCAGCTAGATGAGATTAAGTACATATGTAAAAGGCACTAGGAACGATCGAACGAAGTTGCTTCCAGGCCAGCTAGTTTTATATATTGTTGGATAAAAGCAAAATTGATTAAAGGACATTATTGTAGACTAAATTTAAATCGGTATACTTAGTACTAATAGCCATCTAATGTATCTCTCGCAAAGTTCATATGGAACTAAAGAGAAACAAATAATACTTATCTAAGTACTATCAGATAAGAGACGAGATGGATGACCTTTTTATGTCACATATGCAGTCTTATGTACTTTTCGACGTTGAATCCGTCATCAGAAATGTCAATATACCTGCAGGCTTGGAGAAAACGCTGATTTCAGGCTACAGAAAAAGGTGAATTTCTTTCTTCTTTGCAAATGACAGCAGCATTTTTCATTCATATTGCTTCAAAAAGCGTCCAAGCTCTGAAGAGATTAAGAGAAAAAGGCGGTTTATGAATGACACACTCACAAATGACCTCGAATCAATCTCCAAGTGGGTTCGAGCTAATCGGGTCGAATTCAACAATAGCAAAACCCAATGCTGTCTCTTGTCTCACAGACGAGTGGATTGTCCTCCTCCACCTCTCAATATGGCCGGCGTAGACATTATGAGATCAGCAACTCTTGACGTTCTGTGCATATCGATTCAAGCTGATCTGAGGTGGACAGGTCATATATTAGATGTGTCGAAAGAAGTGGCCAAGTGTTTAGGTTATCTAAAACGATGTAAGAAATACTTCACTCCTGTTGATCTTCGGACTGTCTATTTCGCTTATCTAGCTTAGGTCTAGCTAGAGTACAATTCGCACATCTGGGCTGGGGCTCCAAAAACTAATTTGGAGCTGCTAGATAGAGTGCAACGTCATGCGATGAAGTTGTTTGGAGATACAGATGTTGTATCTTTTATTGACTCTCTTGAACACTGTCGTAACGTCCCTTTAACCTATTTCCTTTTCTACAAATCAACACGGTGCATTACATTTATAGGGGCTATCCTCTGAGAGTTGGTTTATTTTCTATTTTTTCTTTAAAGATATACCTTCGAATATTACTAATAGAACTCTTAATTTCCGAGTTATGATCGTTTGCAGAGAAGTTATTTAGCCCTAATACAAAGGACGAAATATTTTAGAGGCGTGGAATGATTTTCTAAATTTTTTCTGGATTGGGATATTAACTACTTAAAAACCAACGTTTCAGTTATAATGTGAGCTTTTTTTAGTTCTTTTAGAGGATAAAGGAGCTATCTTAAAAAACTCACTCTCACTTAATGGTCTTTTTTTACCAAAATCTTTTCATAAGACAAACTTTGTTGATGGTATTTGATGTGAGTAGTGAGTCTTTCTAAAAAAATAACATAAAAATTTCTCGTATCGTTCAGATATCGGGTATATATAGCTCGAAAACTGGAAAGTTTCAAAAACCTCAATTTTTTTAATATTATGAAAAGCTTATTTCTATTTTATTTTTTTGTTTGATCTCTTACTAAAGCTTTTCTCGAATTATGTGGGAACGATAAGCAAATATGTTACGAAATCAATGTTTCAATAGAGTGGCATTGTTCTGATTTTAAACCACAATTTTTTTGTCTTCAAAAACCTTTGACATTCTGGCACCATAATACCACACACAATGATAATTTCCCATAGTAGCAATTGAAAGAATGCAAATGCAACAACTTGTTGCAAGTCACTAAATTCTGCTTTTATTTATTATTCTTAAATTATAATGCGAAAACTGCGTTACAAAAATTCCAACTTCAAAATTCAATTACCACCTACAACCGCCACTTAACTCGTAAACTGTGTGAATGCGTCCACACTTTTTTTTTTTTTGACTGCAGTCAAATGCAGCCAGCCACAGTCACGAGCATAGATCCATACGTACTGCAAGTGTGTGGAAAATTCAATTTGCAAAATTGCACAAAGAAAAATTCAGCAAAAAAAAAAAAAAAACAACAAAAATAAATAAAAATTTGCAAATCTTTTTTGCCTAGACATATGAACTTTTTATGATGATATTTTCAGAGAAGTTTGAGTACTTTACACTGTACTGTGTGCCACACTCGTTTATATTTATGCCACATGTTTGAACATGAAGTCAAATTTACATAATAAGTATGAGGTTCCTATGCCAAAGTGCATGCTGCTGATGACCATAACCAGTGGCACAATGGTTCCTCATTGTTTTTTTGAGTCTGGAAAATTGAATTACATTTGGTTTGGTAATTTATCTTTGAAAGAGCTTGTATAAAAGGGATTTTTCTGTTCTGAATAACTTTTATGAATTCAAGATAATTCTTCAGAAATATTGTAGATGGTTGTTATAAATTATAAAATTTAATTTCATTTTTCAAAAAATAAAACAAATCATGCTAGACATTCTAATACTACGTTTCCACTGGAGATTTATGATTTAATTTACGGCGGTTTCGAGATCTAGGTCTAAATCTCGGCGTAAATCGCGTTATTTACTATGCCAAAATAAATTTATTTCAGCCGAGATTTATTTTAAATCTGCCTATAAATCTTGGTAGGACTACCGATTTTGGCAATTTTCGACCAAGTGGCACCTCTGAACTTTGAGAATTGGCATTAAATGTCCAGACTCCTGGGAAGAATATACCAACTTTTAGGTCAACCTTCACCGATCGCGCTGAAACTTTAAGCATGGTTCTTTACTCGATTTGACTGGACACATATTTTTTTATTTTTTCCGAAATCGGATTTCTTTACCTGGCCATAGGACAATTATTATGGGATTTTCATGTTTTCGAGCTTAAAAGAAAGTTCAGTGAAATGCTCGTAACTTCGGTTCCTAGGAGCCAATCATAACAAACTTCAAATTTCAATACACAGAGAAAACAACATTGACAAAAGTGGCAGAAACGTAGTTATTTTAACCACGTGGTGACCCAAATTTTGAACATGGCTCGTTTGTGTGAGTTTTAACAACGTGCGTTGCTTAATGGGTTTCAACAACGTTTGTGAATGATTTAACAACGCGCGTTGCTAAATAAAATCCAAAAGAAAAAACATTTTTTTTTCTGAATAAATTTTTTCCTGTCAACGGCAATGAAAACTGACATTATTTTCTTCTTTTTTTTTCAATTTTATGCTTTAAATAAAATTTTTTCTGCTTTGATATTGGGGAGATTTGAACCTGGAACCTGTCGTGTGATAGATGCGGACGTCAGCAACTCAGCTACGGGCATCATTATTGTGAAAGTCTATTTGTTTTGAAATGAGTTAATTTGTATTTAACTACGTTTCATGGTGTTTTAACTAAGTTTTGTTGCTGATTTGGGTTTAACAATGCTTCATGAGTGTTTTGACTACGTTTCGTTGCTGATTCGCATTCAACAACGCTTGGCAACCAGCGTTGTTGAATAAGTTTCAACTACGTTTGTGAGTGATTTCGCAACGCACCATACAAATATGAGGTTGGAGCGTAGTAAAATCAAAATCAGCAACGAAACATAGTTAAAACACTCACGAACGTGGTTTTTTCTTTGCTCTGTGTATGATTTCTGATCTATTTTATCTTATGATAATATGCGCTCCCGCTATACTGATTGAATAAACCCGAAAAATTCTTCAATTTTCTAAGCACTTTGAATTTGAGAGCTCATTGTCATTTATGAATCATTTAAGTGCATCTATTAAATGTTTCATATAATATTATTTATTGAAAAATCTTATAGATCGCCTATTTTGAGATCATTCATTACTCAACACGCCCAACGAGGCACTATTTAGCATGCGGTGTTACTCACCAGCAAAGCGTACAAGTTGCCTCTTGGCACATCAGATCGATCTTTGACACTTTGACGCAAGTATCTATTTTTATAGACGTCAATTGATCGGAATTGCCAATGTAGATGGATGCGACCATTAAGGCTGCTGCTGTAAACGATCTGGCAATTCTCACTTAGCCCTTTGACACTGAGACGCGTCGATGCTATTTGTACGGTGACGACCACACACAACGGTGCCACCTAATTGCATTTTGCGCATTTAGTGCGCCGTGACTGCATGAGTCATTTGCTCAATTAATGGATCAATAAAAAGACAAAACCGAAACAAAATTCAACTTTGATGATGACGATGTTTGATGCCAATGAACAAGACATCGACCACAGCCAATATTTCTGGATTTTGTAAATTTTGTATTTAAAGTGTGCACCACTTCGCATCGCCTGCATATTGTCAGATGCAGATAGATATCAACCGCATGCTTAATAGATTGAATACGTGTTTTCTAGTTCTTTTTTGTTCATTCTCTGTGTATCCGTACATTGGATCTAAATATGTCGCCACATTTTGCGTATTTCCACTACACATTTCATTGACGCTGTGTCATTTCACACTTTAATGCGGGTCTGCAAATTTTGACACTTGCCATGATAACAACTGTCAGCTGCTCGTTGGTGTCGCAATATTTGAGAGTTATGCGCGCTAATAGGATTTTACGATATAATTGTCAGAAAGTTGTTTCTCTATTTGTTGCAATATTCGATATTTAATTTTTATTATTGTATTTAATTTTAAGATTTAATCATTAATATTGATTCGACTAAGTTCGTTTTGCAGAAAAAAATTTAGTCATGTTGTAAATGTCTAAAACCTGCGAAGAAATATTTTATCTTTAAATGATCGTTGTCTTTTCTGACATATAAACCTTCTTCGGCTTCCTTGGAATATCCAAGCCAACTTATACTTTAACTCAATCTGTCAAGCTTTTAAAACTGCATGTATGTAAGTATATTTGTCACACAAGCTCTCAAATAAGTTTGACATAGTTTTGTTTAATCTTAAAGATCATTTCGGATACAACATCAATCAGCAACAAAATATAGGAAATTTTAATAAAATTAAAATCATCGCAAAGGGATTGAATTAGATTAAGAGACTTCATATTGGGTCTATGCTCCCCTTAGGAGTTAACAATCGTACAAACAAAATTATTATAAAAAAAATATTAAATAAAAATCTGTGGTCTTTCGACGAAACAAGTAAAATCGAGATAAGACAATTTTTCAGGATTTTTGTCATTCATATGCATAAAATTTAAATACAGTATTAGGGTGTCCCATAATTGACGCAAGATTTGAATTTACCTTCATTTGTGCAGTTAAGTGTTGTTAACCAGAGGAAAAAAACAAATTGACTGCTCAAAGCTTAAGGCTAGTAAAATTTTAAAAGGAGATTTAGCATTGCACCAACGAAATTCAACCAAATTTTTGAGAAGCAGCAAGGCAGTTTTTTGACTCTCCCGAAAACTTGCCAATTTCGAATTAAGTTATTTTGTCAAAATGCCACATACATATATCGCACCAAGCCCATTACCATTAGGATATAGCAGTACTTGAAATACTGTTGTCTAATGCGATATATGTTCTCTCGGTCAAGTTCAACAAATAAAGAGCAAATTAGCGCAATATTCTCTGTCGAACATTTTAAGCAGAGTCGTGTGTATATGAATTGTTTTTAATGGGCTTTGTAACTGTTATGTTTTTGTTTGAATTTGGACGGACACTAGAATTCATCGTCAACACTCACTCACAAAATTTAGCATTTTGGCTTACAATAAGAGAGAGTCAATTTTAACGGTTTTCAGTTTAAGGTAGAATTCAGTGCTTAGACAAGTTCTGAGCATTTTACAACTGATATGAATTCAATAGTCAAATTACGAATACCAATAAAAGCTGTCTTTCCAAACTTCTACTCTGTAAAAATTTATGATAGACAAACTTTGAACTTCGATATCTACAAACTTAAGATTTTCATTTTACGATTTAAAAATGCCATAACTCAGTCAATTTTTAGAAATTTCCATTGATCGAGATGTCATTTTATTCAAAATGAATCTATTTTTAGAAAGTGCCAAAAAAAAAACAGTTTTCTATTTTGTGAAGAAAAGGTACCTTTTCTACTGGACGGTCACAAATAATGTTGTCCTTTCATATTTTTCACGGCAGCATTATGCAACCTTGCAACAGCTTAAATAAATATTAGGGGGCTGCGCAAGAATTCTTCAAATATACTGTACTTTCTTTCACTTGCACATTTTACAGTAAGTATTTGATCGAAAAAATTTAAGATTCAAATCTTCGCTGTACACTAATATCATATTGGTACTGAAATACACTGTCTTGACTTATCAGTGTCAAGAAAAAACCAGATTCTAACAAATACTTCAGTGTACAGAATTTTATACAAACAAATACTTCCGTAAAAGAAGAGAACGAAAAACTGCTTGTGTCACTATAGTAAAGTAGCATTTTGTGCAGAATTTGATTTTTCTTCTTTCATATGCAAGTACTGTCAAGACATTTCCACGCGACACAGAGCTGAAGTATTTGGTAAAAGCAGGCACAAGCCATAACGTATCTTGAAATGAGGTGTCTCCAACAATACGTCTTGTGCAGACCCTTAATTAATATGACAAATATAGTGATGAGCAAATCCTTCGTGATCTTATTAATTTTTCGCGACCAAGACGTTCCTATGATTTCAAGACCAAGACTTTGTTTCTAGATTAAGCCAGGAGCCTCTTGTTTTTTACTTGAGCTCCTGCCATAATGGCTTAACTTCACAGTGTTCTTCACACTTGGTCCAGTATAACGACGGACGACGCAACCTTCAGAATCATGCGGTCACGAATTCCTTCCAGTGGCGAGAAAATCAGGCTATCTTACCCACTCCCCGAAGGACCATCCCAATATTCCATTGGAAGAACCAGCAAACCGGATTCTCCAAAGGGCTACTGCCTCTTGTAGTATCAGAATACTCTCTGGTCAGATGTCGTAGCAAAGCGCTACTGTTAGTATAGCTCTGATCTGCCTAGAACTAATCACCCATGTTGATTTATCATTGATTGTAGAAACACATTTCTATGGACAGTGGGAACACGTTACCAAGTGCGGATTTCTCAGGAAAACCTTTGAATGTTGAATTGCTATAGACCACAGCGGCACTACAGTCAACAGTGCCACTGCCAACCACCATTCTCAGGGGTTGCCGCTGAGAGGCAGCAGGCTGCTTGGGTCCAACCTCTCAAGTTCCGTTTGCGCCTTCGTAAATTACAAGGTCCAGTTCTCGAAGTGTAACTTATTAAAAAAGCCATAAATGCAGTTTGGAATATTACTTTTATTTATTTCAAAGTAAAGAATGTATAAAAATAATACAAAATTCAGAATCAATTCACTTTTTCTCGATATGACCACCTTTTGCCTTGACTATGGCCTTAAGACGGTCCAAAAATGAATCGCAAGCTACCCGATGTGACTTCCCAGTATTTTGGCCTACTCGCGGACAATGGCTGTCTTCAGCACCACAAGACTGGTGTATCTTTTAGTTCGGACCTTGCTGTTCAAAATGGTTCAGAGAGAACAACCCATTGGATTCGCGTCTAGTGAATTCGAGAGCCATTGTTTGGTCGTAATAAAGTTCGGAACGTTGGTTTTCAGCCATTCTTGGTTCACTCGAGCTTTGTAAGACGGTGCCGAGTCCTGTTGAAACGTCCATGGTCTGCCACTGAAATGTTTGTCTGCCCACGGCTTTAAAGTAGCCTCCAGAATACTTTCTTGATAATATTTCGCATTTACCTTGACGCCAGGCTCGATGGAAACTATTGGAAAGCGCCCTGCGGTTACAGCGGCCCAAACCATTACCTACAACTCCTTCGCTCTCTGAAGTCTAACTTGTTGCTGCTTCGGTGTGAGATCATGCACCTTTTGGATCTTGTAAGGCTTGACCTTGTGCTCATTTTTGGGTATAAGTCGGATGCTACGGTCGGATATTTTCAGTTGTTTTGCCATTTGATTGGCGAGATTTCGCTCAAGTCGCTTTTTCACTTTTTGAACCATCTCACGTGACGTTGCAGTCTTTTGATGACCACCTCCATGACATTTTGCGATGCTACCAGTATTATTGTAGCGATAAACAAAAACTTTATTCACATTAAGGTCTTTCAGCTCACGAACAATCGCTGGTTGTGATTTTCCAGATAAATATAAAGCAATCACACTATTACGTTTGAAATCCATCCTCCCCGATCACTTTATGGCGTACACTTTTGGCGAAATGCTTCTGTTCGGTTGTAAACAACACTTCGAAGTGTAGTTTAGTAAATTTTTAGTCAGCTGATGCCAGTGTTTGAGCTGCGCGAACGGTCTCAAGTTGGTTACACTTCGAGTGCCGTACCCTGTATATTTAAGACAGTCTTTTTTTGAAACAGTCTTAACTTTAGACAGTATTTGACTAGACATTTAGATTACAATCAAGACCGTTTTACAATAGCAAAATACAAAAGCGCAATGAAAACAGTAGCATACTTTTGGCTTTAAAAAAAAAATTGTAAATTATTATACTAAATTTGGACCACAACAAACTTGATGCACCGATCTAAGCTCACAAAAGACAACAGCAATTTGGGCATTGTTTTGTCCTTTACTTCTATCTCTCTCTGAGATACTTTTGCTACAAAGCGCATAAAAACGGTATATTGAAATTATCTCAGTTATAACATAATTAATTTAGCTAAAAGAATGAAATCCATATAAACCTGTGTAATCAATAATATTCAATTGAAATAAACACAAATAAAAGTCACTACATGAGCCCATATTTTCCTATAACAAGTTTTAAGAACTTGATATGGTTGAAAAATCGAAAAAACATAAAACTGAAATCAGTAACTTTTCAGAACATTACCACTTAAACCGAAATCAAGAAAACCAATAAATAAATTGATAAACGTGAGAAACTTGAACTCTGATGCGAACAGAATAAAGTCAAAAGCAGCCACAAAAACCAAGGAAAACAAAACTGCAACAAATCGTAAGAAGCCAAAGAAGCAACATGTCCCTCCGAAGAACCTGTCTTTGTCTCTTTGAATGCTAAGCACGTAGGAAGCGTTGTTTGCTCCACACTTTCTTCTTCTTTACTTTTTAAGACTGTCAACAACAAAAGCAACTTCTAAGTTTATCTGTGGTAAATGTTGTAAAAAATGGCAAATAAACAAATAAACAAACAAACGTAGAAACAAACAAACTAAACCAAATGACAAGGACATAAATCGTTTCCTCTACCAAAACCAGACACAAACCACCACAGTTGCTGCAAATTTAACATGTAAACCAGCCTCTGTCAGAAGCAAATGTACAAATGTACGTAGAACCCAACTACTTTGAAATTTTATTTAGGTTTTTGACTACGTTGGTTCCCGCTTTTCAGCCCACTCATGCTGTCAAAAAAAAAGAAACAAATGTCAAATCTACTCACGACGAAATACAAAATCCATATGAAAAATTTGCGATTAGACTGAAATGACAAACAAGTTAGTTGCGACACCATGAATCGTGGAACATACCATGAGTACAACGTCTGCAGTTGACCAAAAATCAGAAAAAATAGAAAAGGAAAACTTGAGTCTTAAAAATGTCGTAGAAAAATGCCCACTCACCATGGTCAAAGTGTTGTTTTTAACACTGTAAATGTACGAAAGACAACTGCGAGTGATAGAAAAAATTATCCAATAGTTTGCTATTTTTACAAAGGTATGTCACAGTTGAAATTTTAAAAATTTCATTGATTTCTTGGCTTTAATTATCTTGTAAATGAAAATGTCACCCAAAGTTGATCAATGCATAATGCATTCTGTTAACCCTTTAAGTAAACCACTGATCATGCAAACTTTCACCTAAGGCTTTATGACAATCGGATATTTCACCTTTACCATCACATGTGAAATTTAACTTTTTTTTTCCATGTAACTTTATGGCACATACTCGCTCTTTTTTGTCCAATAACCCCCCAACGATGATCATTTTTGGAACATCACAAATGAAAATATGAATCTGCAGCAGCAAAATACACAATAATTAAGCAGTTTGATGTGTGAATGATTTTTCCATGAATGGCATGATTTTGGCCACACTCTTTCCTACATACATATATCATTATTTTGAGACTCAAATTGTACTCTACGCGATGTTACCAAAATTGAGTTGGCAGACTGCCTGCCTTCAAACCTACGCCACTCCGCGCTCACTAAAGAAATCATAGCAATGAAATCAAAGAAAACGAGATTTATGCCTGAGGGGCATGCTGAGTGATTCGAACGGTTCAACGACGTATCCAATGGTGCCGCCACACAAATTCACTTCATTCATTTTTTCCATTCATGCGCGGCGTAGATGCGAAGCGCAAAACTTGCAGCAGCAGCAGCAGCAACAGAGTGCATTGACAGACAGATGAACAACGCGAACACGCTGACGAAACAAATGATGACAGTGGACGCAAAGTCAGACAAACGTTATGTGTCTTTACATTGCAATCGTATGATTAACTGACTGACTGACTGACTATGTACGATGCTTTTAGCAGAAAAGCATAGGCGTAGGAAGGCGCTTAAGACCCTTAAATAAACAAACAGATTGTCATAAATTTTACTTTTCTTAACATAATTTTTGAACAGCCTCGATACAGTGGCAGTTACTTAAGTTAACCCTTATTTGGCAATGGGAATAAGAAAGAACCAAATAAATCGATTATTATATGTTATTTGGAAACACAATTTTAAGTTTCAAGTTACAAACTGAAGCCAGAGGCAAAATTATTATACCCAATGTCAGATATTTGGTAGCTTGATTTGTAAAATAAGTGGTCGTGTTAGTCTTTAAATCTCGCTCATTTTTTGTTCATTATATGGCATTGATAGCACTGTTCGACAATTTTGAACTTTTTTTAAAACACATTAGAAAATCCAAAAAATTCTTAAAGCACACGTTAAAAAAAATACCCGTGTCTCGTGGTTTTTCTCCAGCACGTCACCTTTTGTTTTAATCGATTTTTTAAGTTTTTTATCCGCTGTACATGAAAAAACAAAAATACCGCATTCTTGTGTTAAATCGATTAATTTAACTACATGATCCTTACATCTGGGGTGTATCATTAGTTCAGCAAACTTATGCAGGATATTGCGGAGAGTATTTTTGTAGAAAATTTTAACCCTTTACAACACCCACATGTAGGTCATTTTTCCCCTTTTCTTAAAAAGGTACAAAAATGACGCCTGAAAAAGGAGAATATTGAGTCAGGTATGTACTACAGAAATACTCGCTATAAAATTACACTGCCGAACAAAAGATACACTTCAGACGTAAGGATCATATAGTTAAATTCATCGATTTAACACAAGAATGCGATATTTTTGTTTTTTCATGTACAGTGGATAAAAAACTTCAAAAATCGATTAAAAAAAAATCTAACGTGCTGGAGAAAAACCACGAGACACGGGTATTTTTGTTTAACGTCTTCTTTAAGAATTTTTTGGATTTTCTAATGTTAATGTTTTTTTTTTTTTGTGTCGAACAGTGTAGTCACTAGCTTTGTACCAAATTTCATCAAAATATGTTGTATACTGATCGAGATATGACCAGCTTAAATTTAAAATTTAGGGCGGAGCCACGCCTTCCAGTGGGTAACTACATAGTTGAAACTCAATCCATTCTTCATGCCATGCTTATGGGCATGATTGTCTATAGTTTCATTCAAATGCTTCCATCCGTTCTTGAGAAAAAGCTCTGGAACTGATATTGAAATATGCATTTTTAAAATGTGATATCTGCGAAACTACGAGGGGCACTACTTATTTTTTGGGAACTGGTAACACTAATGCCAATAGCTAAAATCTGGCAACACCATAATAAAGTTTGACATTTTTTACCCAGTGAGTTAAGAAAATCAATTTGGGCAAAAAATGGAAATTTCAAGAAAAGGTTTTCGTTGAATTATTTTTTACAACTTTCGACGTGGATTATGTCAACAAGAATGTGTCGATGAACTCAGTTCTTTGTATGGCGATAAAGCACCATCAAAAACCACAGTATATGGTTAGTATAGTGAATTCAATTGTGGTCGGAATTCGGTCACCGACAAATTCCGTGAAGGTCGTCCAAAATCGGTTGCTGTACCACAAAATATAGATTCAGTGCATGAACTGATAATGAAAGATCGTCATATGGCATATTGTCAGATAGAGGCATCCTTGCACATTAGTTCCACTCCAATACATTCGATTTTGCAAGAAACATTTAGTTGTAAAAAACGTTTGTTCTTGTTGGAAATCCCATAATTTATAAATCGCTCAAAAAAAGGCTCGCATCGTTTGGTGTAAGGAAATGATTAAAAAATTCGACCGTGGTGCTTCAAAAGACGTGTATAAGATCGTGACAGGTGACAAATCATAGAATATGCGTCTGAGCCGGAAACAAAACAGCAATCAACCATGTGGGTATTCCAAGACGAGCTAAATCCAACAAAAGTTGTTCGTGGAAGAAGCACAGCGAAGCAAATGGTCGCCTGTTTCTTCGACCGAATGGATTATGTGGCCACTGTTCCGCTTGAACAACGTAGGATGGTCAATTCTGAGTGGTACATGACCATTTGTTTGCCGGAAGTCTTCGAAAAAATTCGTAAAACCAACCCCCGAAGACGAATCATTCTCCATCATGACATTGCGAGCTCTCACACATTTCGTGAAACAGGTGAATTTTTGAGCAGTCAAAACATTGAATTGATGACTCATCCTCCGTACAGTCCTGATTTGGCACCCAATGACTTCTTCTTGTTCCCGAACATCAAAGGTAAACTGCGTGGTCAACGATTTACGAGCGCCGAAGAAGCAGCTGAAGCGTTAAAAACCATGTTTTGGAGGTGTCTCAAGAGGAATGGGAACGAATGCAAAAGTGTATTGATTATCAAGAGAATATTTAGAAACACAATAAAGCCATTTTCAATTAAAAAAAATTTCCCGAAATATAAGTAGTGCCCTACGTATAACTCGAATATATCGTTTCATAGGATATTTTTTTAAATATAAAACTGTCCTCGGAAAGTAATTTCAAAAGAACTGATTTTCGTGACCTTCGACCATGAATTTGGGCATGTTCCGGCACAGTAATTTCGAGGAATTTTTGCCTGTAGTCTTCTCTTATGATGTACTTTCGATTGATATTTGTTCGAAAGAGTTAGTTTTTAGCTGCCGGTAACTTCTATTTTTTCAGCTTGAGTTGCAGCACTATAGCTTGCGACACTTAACGGGATAAAACGAAGTGTCGTAAAAATGTGTGGAAAAAGTAGTGTCATAAAAAAAATGTCTTGGCTTTGAAATTTTGAACGTTCAAAAACTTATTTCCAAAAATGATTGCACGATAGATAAGATCGAAATTTAGATTCATCCCGAAACCGACTCAAAAGTTAGAAGGACTCTTAAAAACGATATGTGCATCATTTTTTCTTTTTATTCCGAAACGAAAAAGTTTTTTGACTCAAAAGCAAGACATCTTCTGGAAGTTTTTTTTTTTTGCTTCATACAAATTTGAACCGGTCTATTGCACGATCTTAATATTCGAAACGTTTTTTGAAATAATGGATATTCTAGAATCTACATAGATTAAAACTCATAAAAAAAAGTTCTTTATAAATGTACTAAGAATTTTTTTTTAAATATTTAACCAAAAAAGTCACCGAAGTCCAATGTTCAATCACACTATCACTGAGCTGCAACCCACCGCTAGTGATAGTTGAAACATTCGATAAAATTCGCTAAGCATCCTCAGTTACACTAACATTCTCATCGTTTCCAGTTTAAACGAGTCTTATGTTTTTAGTTCATGTACCGTACTGTACAGTGTTAATCCGTTTTACACATAAGTGTAATGAATTTTAATTCATACTAGAATCGCCTACTGGTCAAAATTCGACCACAAATGCATTAAATAATTTTGGTACTATTTGGAAACTTTTAGTACTTTTTTTTGCTATTTGGTACAAAAAAGACCGTGCGTGACCGTGTATTTTGTTGTTGTTATATTAAAAAATTTGTATATAGTTTTACCTAGCTTAAAGTAAACATATCAACATAATTTTAACTTTGTGCACATCAAGACACAAATACCTTTCTAATGGTGTATAATGTTAATTCGTACTCCATTTCTAACATACTAAAAAAAGGTGGACAAGTTTTTGTCTTGCGTATTACTATACAGATTATGTTTATGTCACAATATTTATAATGCCCCTTCTGCTACGCCCCTGCTACATGAAATCTTAAAAATACCTACTTTGAAGCTGTCATACAAAAACAGAAAAAAAATGGGATGCAAAAAACAGCGATGCGCAAATTTATTAATTTCAATCGTTGCAACTCGTTGCGGCATAAACATCTTCATTATTTCTTCAAGCTGCATTTGTATCTCAAGATATATGTGCATAAATAGTATCTGCACAACTTGCAGATACTTCGTGCTTAACACTCGTTAAAGTGTTGACCCAAATTTCAATTTGTTGCGATTGTTTTGAGTATCTGACATTTGCTGTTTATTTTTAAAAAATGTTTTTTCTCTTTCTTTATTTTTAAGTAAAAAATGCATATCTATAGAATGCTTTTATTCATATCTTTTTTTTTTTTTCTTCTTGCAGACACTTGGATACGAGTACCAAAGAATGCGAAGACGACGACAAAGATGAATTACATTCGGCTTTCGTCCCGCCTCCGAACTACATTAAGATTTCTCAGGGGCGAATTCATTTGGTGCATCAGTCGAAATCTTTGGATTGCGATGCAACTGAATCTCAAAACAAACAGGGCAAGGTAAGCGAAACTGTTGCAAATTTAAAACGTAGTGGGTTGTGGTATCTACAAAATGCGGTGGATGTGTAGAGTAAAGTAAAACGCTAGAAACACTCACTCCAATGCCATACTTTAGCTCATAATTACATGCTTTGGTTTTGGCGCTAGGAGAAATCTACTTATATGTCATCTAAGAAAATCTATTTATGTATTGTACTATGTGTCGTCTTTATTTCGTCGCTTCGGTTTCATGGCTTAATTTACTGTACCACTGTTAACCAATTCATTAATCATCAATAATTATACCCCAAAATGCCTGTACATGTAAATGTAAATGACGCAAATTTAACTTAAATTGTTTTTAATAAGTCAAACATACATTTTTCACAAATATTCCCAAATTACACTTAGCTTTAGCTTATAAACTTGGACTTTAAAAAATAAAATCTATTATTAATTATTTAAAACCTTACTGGAGTAAGTCACTTTTCTTAGTGTACAATACATAATTCAATAGGTTTTATTTTCCATAAGATTTACATGCCTTAAACAAAAAACAAAGAAGAGGAGGAAGTTATTTACTCCATTCGATCCACTTAAAATGATCTTTGGCAAATTGTTATATTCAATTTAAAAATCATTTGACTTGTGTTCAAATGGCTGAACCGCAATTAACCAAGCATCTACTTAAAAGCTTTTTAATTAACCGCAAAATTAATGAGTTATAGCGATTATAATTAGATACCAAATTAGTTTAGTAAAAGCAGATGCATATCGTGAACAGATTCTTCTGTACAAACAATATGTATGAACGTACGATATTGTAATTTATGAGGCAATGTTTTAAAACACTTGAGCGAATTTTTTCTTTTGGTTGAATTAATTGAAATATTTTTATACCCTACACTCAGTGTTTATTCACTTTGTCCTTCCACTTGTAACGTAGGGAAGGAGGCGTGGCAGGTATGAAAAGTTATATACATTCTTGATCAGCGTCACCCCCTGAGTGATATAATTTCAAGAACGTGATCAAGACTACTATAGTCTCGAGTCTTGGTCACGATGAACATCAAGTTATAGTTAATAGGTGTGTCACGCCCCTTTCAAAAATAAAGTTATCACCCAATTTGAAATATGGCATCTTATAATCTCAATAAATGTACTTTTTGTGTCTTCTGGTCATTTCACCTATACATACTTTAGGCTTTTTTGACAAAGAACGACTTTTTAAGTTAGAGATTATGTTTTTCTAATAGAGTGGATCGATTTTAAAACCAAATAATTGCTGGTCTAATGCAAAAGTTTGCAAATATGCCCTAAATGTCACAAACGTACCATGTCCTACTCCTGCTTTTAAAAAACATAGCGATGAAAAACGACCAAGAACATAAATGGAACAAGAAACAAATTATTATACACATTAAATATATTATAAGGGCTACGATATTCTGAGCTCATCTGCCGTTTTAAATAATTTTTTGAGGTCACAATTTTGAATTGAAATCTGTCCTCGAGTTTTGGAAAAAAAAGATTTGTTGAATGCATTATGTTACTACTGCATGGTACTATACGTACTGTATCAGTCAAAAGGCTGCGATTCACATGCGACAATTCTGATTACTATCCGTCTGTTAATTATGTTTTTAATATAATAATTTTTCCACAACACCAGAATCCTGAGTTATACTTGCTCAGAAGTGAAAAAATCGCTGTTTTGACATCTACTTAAAGCTATAAAACAAAAGCAACAACTAGTAAAATTAACTTTTGTAAACGGATTTGTATAGTCAATTTTACTATCAACAAGTCATACCTTAACCGTTTTAAAATTGGATCCTTGCTTTCCGAGTTATAAGCGTTTAAAGTAAGGATATATTTCGATAATATACATAGGATTTTTCGAGACCGAAAAATTGCAAAAGTTCAAGTTTTATTATTTTTATCAATAACATATTTCATTACAAATTTCGAGACCTTGCAGATCATAACCTCATGAAAAATAACAGCTCTATTCTAGACTAAGTGAATAAGCCTACTAAAATACTGCTTTGTAAATTCACAGAATCAAAATTTCATCTGTTCATTCACTAAATCTACAATATAGCCTTATTTTTTCATCCGATTTTAGTCTGCAAGGGCTTAAGATTTTCGTGCTAAAATATAATTTTGATAAAAAAATAATAAAACTTACCATTTTGTTAATTTTTCGATCCAGAAAAATCCTTTATATGTTATTGAGAGGTATCCTTTCTTTAAAGGCTTATAACTTAGAAACTGGGAATCCAATTAAAAAACGGTAAATTATGCCTTGTTGATAATAAATATGGCTGTCCGAATCTATTGACAAAAATTAATTTTGATTTTATTTAATTGAACTTTTTAGTCATATATTTGCAAAGATCGATTTACATATAAATCTATCAATGCATTTTTCTAACACATAATTATGACAAATCAAGGAAAAAAAAAAAAAATTAATTTTACTTGTTGTTGTTTAAGTAGATGACTAAACAGTGATTTTTTGACTTTTGAGCAAGGATAACTCAGGATTCTGATGTTATATGTGTAGAAAAAAATCAAGATCAGATTCGTAATTAGGAAATACTAACCCACCTTAAACGGCTATAAAAACAGAGGACACAAAACAATAGTTGACCTTTAAGGCGGTAGGGGATAAAAAAAAATGGACCACCGGAGACATGACACTGTTGGAAAATTAATCTTGAAGTGTAAGTCTGTCATTAAATACAATATATCTCTCATCAAAACTATCATTTGTCCCTACTGTAGCTAAAATGTCGCAAACGTGGCAACAAATTTTAGTTAGTTTCGACCGTAAACTATTACTTGTAGTTGATCAACTTTAAAGGTGAGTTTTAAGAGTATGTTTACACTAGATAACATGAGGAAAAAATTATATCCCTATTTTATAACTCCAAAAAGCACTATCTGAGAATCACCCATATAAAATTATCTATAAGAATACAAACAAAATACACATAAATACCAGAAATCTGTAAACGAGTACATATGTATCAAGCTCTAAACAAAACAACGGTGTATTCGAATAAAAAGGAATGGTACCTCCCAAACAAGAAATATCTTAAAAATTTATGTATGTATGTATTCTCCTTTAACTCCTAGGAGGAGCATAGGGCCAATATGAAACATATCCATTCGTCGCGATCTCTTGCGATGACTTTGATCTCTTGCCACGACTTTCCCGATTCTTGGATTTCCTTTTCCAGCGAACTTTTCCAGTTGGTTTTGGGTCTACCACGTCCTCTACTGAATTGTGGATTCCACTCAAGAGCCTGGCGACAAACTTCGCTGTGTGGTTTCCGGAGAGTGTGACCAATCCATCCCCATTTGCGCAGCTTGACCTCGTTTGCTATAGTCTTCTGATTGCATTTTTGATGTAGCTCGGCATTTGATATAGTGCGAGGCCACCAAACCTTTAGTATTCGCCTTAAGCATTTGTTAACGAATACTTGCAGCTTATTCGTTAGTTGTTCAGTAATAAGCCATGATTTCACATTCGAATCAAAAATGTGCACTTTCGTTTTGGTGGATATAACAGAAGAAGACCATATTTTGTTCAGTTGAGCAAACGCGCCTTTTGCTTTTGCTATTCTTGAGTTGATATCCTCTTTTGCTCCACCGTCCATGGAGATAATGCTGCGTTTAATTTTATGCTTTTAGTCTTAGATACATTGATTTTTAGGCCAGCTTTTTGTGATTCCAAGACAAGGTCTTCAATTTTGCTTTGCATATCTGAATGTTTGGAGAATAAGAGGCAGATGTCGTCAGCGTAGTCGAGATCTTCCAGATGTTCGGTAAAGTTCCATTGGATACCCCTTTTGGCCTTATTAAGAGCTTTATCTAGGATATCTTCAAGAACGATAAGGAAGAGTGATGGTGATAGTAGACACCCCTGCCGTACGCCTGAATTAGTGGTGAATGTCGGTGACAACAACCCGTTGTGTAACACACTGCATTTAAAGCCTTCATATTGTGCACGTACTAAGTTGACGGCCTTTGCGGTAATACCTCTTCGTTGCAGTGAAACCCGGATGTTTTCTCGGCAGACACTGTCGAAGGCATTGCTATAGTCTACGAAGACAAGTTAGAGTGCAGCACGCCACTCGCATGATTGTTCGACAATTATTCTGAGGGTGTTGATTTGATCCACGCATGATCGGTTTCGCCGGAATCCTGCTTGCTGCTTTCGAATGGCTGAATCAAGTTTTTCGTTTACCCTGTTCAGAAGCACTTTCGTCAATACTTTTGATGGTGTTGAGAGCAAGGTAATGCCTCTATAGTCTCGGCACTCGCTTAGGTCACCTATTTTCGGTAGTTTGACTAACATGCCATGTAGCCAATCTTCTGGCAAACGCTCTTCGCTCCAGATTTTGGTGAGCAGAGGATGGAGAATTTTAGCTGATGTTATGGGGCACGCCTTTAGCAGTTCAGCTGTTATTTTATCTATACCGGCGGCTTTGTTGTTTGTCATGCTTTGGATAGCTTTCACTATTTCATCGATTGTAGGCGGTGGTGTTTGTATTCGACTACTACTGCGAGTCACTGCGGCAGTTTTAGTTGGTGATTCTGGTTATGGGGATGTGGTAGACATGGGATTTAGTATATCACAAAAATACTCTTTCCATCTCTTTAGTTGGTCGTCCGCGGATCTTCAAAATGCCATACTGAAATTTAATTTGAGATAATGAAACCAAATTACACACGAAAACTGGGAATTGCTGGTGCAAGCACTAAGCAAATAGTAGGGGAACTCGGAAAAGAAGGCGTGGTACCTCCCATATAAGCAAAATCATCAAAATGTTGCAATTAAAACCTTATTTGAGATAATGCAAGCAACTTTCATGTAGACGCTAAGAATAGTGGACGCAATATTTGGGCAAAAAATTAGTTGTGGGTGTGGCATCTCTCATACAAGGGTAATTTTAAGAAATCTGCTGTATTTAATTTTTGGACAGGCCCTAGGTATCGCCTAATTAGTTTTTTTTTTTTTTTTGTGGAAACTATAATACCAGCTATGAATATTATAGTTTATGGTAAAATATTTATTACCTGCTGTAGGAAACATTTGCTGATATAGATTTGAAGTATAAAAACGACATAAAATTTTACAAACATTTGATTAGCTTTGTTAGCTTTGGTCTTGCGAAAAATTAAATACTTTTCACCGTGGAGAGTTTTACATTTTTTTTTTGTGTTGGCGACGGACCATTCAGTTAACGGTTTTTGATATAGCGACTATGCAAAATTTCAATAAATTACAATGCTTCATTATTTGTTATCGTTAACCCACAGACTGACTGACTGTTGAGATCCGACTGATATGACGAAGATCTACAATATATAAGAGTTTCTATACCTGCCACGCCTCTTTTTTTCTCCGCACCTTATAAAAATTCTCCACTTTTCGACACCGGCGCACCTGGCGACATTTCTCAAAAGTGGTTGCAAAAATCAATTTTGGGGTGGTGGAAATTCGCTAATCTAATGATGCAGTTCAATAAACAAATGCTCAGTACTCAAGGATATAAAATTTTAATTCATTTGAAATAAAAGAATGATTCGCTTTATAGAGCTGGTCAAAGTCAATGGTATTTTTTTTTTTACTTTATTCAAGATGAGATTCTAATTTTTCTGGAACTTATGAAAGAAATGTTAATTTTTTTATATATGCCATAAGCGGTCTGTATACTATCAACTAACACTAAAAATAAATGACTTTTTTTAATATCGGAGACACTATTTTTAGCCTTTTTTTTCAACTTCGAATAGAGTTTCAAGAAAATGTCCGAAGAAGACATTTTATGGACTATTAAAACTAAATAGGCCCAACAATTCCAAATATAATATAAAAATTCTAGCTGCGGAAATTTTCGGTTTTATGAGTTATAACGATTTTCATCAGGAAACCTGTGACTCATGGCGTCGTTTTACGAAGAGGCGTTGCAAAAATCAATTTCGAGAGGGTCTATTTAACAAATCTGATAATGCCATCAGATAGATTTATGTTTGGAGCTGAAGGATTTGAAAATTTACCCTTTTTGGGCTAGTGGTTTGGCTTTTACAGCCTCTCAAAGTTGAGAAAATTTTTTAGTTAGCGAAAAAATTCAAATTTTTAGAAAAATTCTTCATATTTAGGTTGAATACTTTGGCAAACGGTGAAAGAAAAATGATTTTTTCTTTCACTGAAAGCATTATTGGTCTTGTCTGATAAAACTGGGTAGCAAAAAAACAAGTTTTTAAACTTTGGATTGAGTTTAAAAAATAACTGCGCTTTTCTTAAGGCTCGGCTCACTACACAACAAATTGGTGTTTACCTCTAAGCTTATACTCCGCAGACTGTATAATCTTACTTGCAACCCTTTGTGTAAGAGCCACTTTAATGACGAAACCTATGGATAAAAAAGCTAATTTCACGAAGTTTTAGGTACAGAAGTTTGTATTTTTAATTTTGTTTTTGTCGATTACAGCGCCATTTAGGCCGGATAGGAAAAAATGTTTCAGCCAAAATTTTCATACTTTTTTTACATAAAATCCATTTAAAATTTTGAACTTGTCCCCGTCAAAATTTATACCGTTAAATAGATTTTTAAAAATTATTGGACACGTGTTTTTTTATTTTTTGATTTAACGTTCAGTTTCTAAAATATTTGACCATTCCGGGATATTCCTACCAATGTGTATGTCATTCACAGAAAATTTAACTTCAACAAAATATTGCTTTTCACCCCGCAATGCAATCTAAATGAAATTTGGGGTCGTAATAACCGTAGAGAAAATTAAAATATCTTAAATGGTTCAGCAGGTATGATTTTTGCAACAAGAAAAGCCAGATGTCGCCACTGTGCGCCGTATTGTGTAGATAATTCCACTGGCTACGGTTATTAGACCAATTTTAGGACAAAATAAGCGACTATTGATACATATTGCAAAGCATATTTTGAAGTTGTGTCTAACACATTTACAAACATACTGTGATTTGCCTTATTGTTTAGATCGCAACTTTTGTGCTACTGGTACTTCATTCAATCTGTTGCAAGAGTTTTTTGTTCTGGTAGGGTAATTTCGCTTACTGTTTCTCTCTTTTATGCTTCAATAAATAAAATGCTTTTATCTACAATTTAGTTATCAAAATTAGGTCAAAATTTTACATGCAACTGTAAGTGGAAATTGTTATTGTTATCGCATTTAACTGAAATTTTACAAGTTTTTATCAGCGAAAAGTGTGGAACAAAAAAAAAAAAAACACAGCGGCAACATAAAATATTTAAATAAATTTTAAACGAGTTTTTGATAGAAATAGTTTTTCACACTAAAAATATACAAATTGCGTAAATTTTAGACTACAGTGGCTTATACATAATTAGCTGGAAGTTATCGTGTTGCTACATGCAAACAAACATAGTTTTAAGGTGTAACATAAATTTTGTCATTTTTGGTAAAGACAACTTTTTGCTTTGCCTCAGTCTGCGACTATTTAAGGTGTTTACAATCAGATCGTTGGTATGCTAATTATTGTTATAATCCGTTAAATTACGGTTATTGTTTGCTATAAATGTCTCAGTAATAAATTTTGATTTAGATTTTCCAAAAAAAAAAAAACCTGTATATATTTTTAGCTTGGTCACTAGTGTTGGTACATTTTATCATAATGTAAAATCCACGGGAGAAGCATTTCCAAAACAATGAAACAGTTTAAAAACAGTCCTATATAGCTATCTTGTAAGACATATTGAATTTCTGAGAAACGAAAAGCAGCGTTGCACGTCCGCGCGAAATGCGTTTTCTATAGGATTTTGATGAGAGGTATCTCATTTTCTTCAGGATTTTACGCTGATGTCAAATTTGAAAGAATTTTTAAAATCCCAACGACAAAATTTTTGACCATATTTTTTTAAAGAACAAAATTTTGAAAACAGAGGCCTAAGAAAAAAATGTTAACCGCAAACTTTATTCTACAGATTTTTCCCTATCATTTGGTATTAAGAACATAAAAATGTAACTGCCGTAGAAAAAGTTATAACCTTTTGAAAATGAGAGTGTTTTTTGGTAGTTTGCACACTAAAATCTATATATGCCAGGTAGGAAAAAATTTAAATCGAACTGTTGTGAACTAAAAAAAAGGTGTCAAATTACTCCTGAGCACTTACTAAATAAGACAAAAAAGTTTTGAAAAAAAGTTCATCGACTACTGTTTGAAAAAGGTCGAAAAACGGTAAATTTGTTAAAAAGCACAACAAAACAAAACAAAAATAGTCATTTTCGATGTTTTTATTAGTGGTGAATTTGAATCTGGTCCCAATACTACTCTATCATGAAGTTTTTGAAATATTGAAACCTAAAATATCAAAAACACGATAATTTCAATCTCTTACTGTTTTCTGAGTTCGATCACTGGATTGTTTAGCAATCAATTATACACACTTTATTTACTTAATTTCAAATTTTTTAATTTAAATTTTCAAAAAAATTTAAAAATCGTGTTTTTTATAATTTTGGTTACAATATTTCAAAAACTATACGTGATAAAGCAGTTCTGGGACCCGATTCAAATTCACCACTAATAAAAACATCGAAAATTACTATTTTTGTTTTGTTTTGTTGTGCTTTTTAACAAATGTACCGTTTTTCGACCTTTTTCAAACAGTAGTCGATGAACTTTTTTTCAAAACTTTTTTGTCTTATTTAGTAAGTGCTCAGGAGTAATTTGACACCTTTTTTTAGTTCACAACAGTTCGATTTAAATTTTTTCCTACTTGGCATATATAGATTTTATTGTGCAAACTACCAAAAAAACACTCTCATTTTCAAAAGGTTATAACTTTTTCTACGGCAGTTACATTTTTATGTTCTTAATACCAAATGATAGGGAAAAATCTGTAGAATAAAGTTTGCGGCTTACATTTTTTTCTTAGGCCTCTGTTTTCAAAATTTTGGTCTTTAAAAAAAAATGGTCAAAAATTTTGTACTGAAAAATCACTTTACCCGACTTAAAAAAAACTGTCGTTGGGATTTCAAAAATTCTTTCAAATTTGACATCAGCGTAAAATCCTGAAGAAAATGAGATACCTCCCATCAAAATCCTATAGAAAAAAGTTTTTTGCCTTAAATCGCGCGGATGTGCGTTGTATGGTTGAAAACAAAATATTTACTTATTATCTACGAGATTGACATAAAAAAGAATAATGTATTGGCAGCGCTACAGAAATATGGTATATGGACAAATCCTGCAAGCACGTTTCATTTGAACAGTTCTTCTACGATATCTTCTTATCTACTGATAAAGCAAACTTAAGTTTAAGTATTTCCATTCAATTATATTTTTATTTTTTTTTTTTTTTTTCAACCTATGGTTCTTTCTGACCAAAAATTCCTCAAATGAGTCACTTAAGAATTTAAACGTGAAAAAAATTTCAAGAAAAATTTGCATCTAGTAAAGATTATGGAAAAAATTTTTTTTTTAAATATTTAACATAGACCAGAGAATAAAATAGTTTTTTTTTTTTTTTTTTAACCAAAATTTTGATTTATTATTGAAAATCCCTATTTCAAATAAATAAAAATTTAACCCACTTCTCCGCCACTGAGAAAACTTTAATTAATATGTGGGCACACTCCACATGCTTAGGAACAATATCCTATTCGTGAGATGTCTTGTTTTTCTCTACTACTGTAAAAAAGAATTGCGCCGGCGCACTATATTGTTAATAACTTTTGAACCAATATCGATTACCCCAATTATTCTGGTATATAGTTCCTAGACATATGAAGAGTGCCCACATATTATTTTTGGTTTTCTCAGAGACGAAGAAGTTGCTTAAATTTGTATTTATTTGAAATAAGGATTTTCAATAAGAAGTGGAAAATTTTGGTCCAAAATAAATATTATTTTTTCTTTATCCATCCAAATGTGCACAAAAACGGATGAGGATCCGTTTCGAACCCGTTACGAGTTCATTAAGGGATAAAAAATGTAATCTGCGGTAATGGGTCTGTTTCGAACCCGTAACGTACATCAAAAACGAATTCAAAACCGATTTGTTAATATTAATGCTGTGTTTAAATATAAAAAAACATTTTGAAGAGCTCATTAGCGATTAAAAAAATTAACGATCCGTCTATGGTAGGATTCGAACCGGGGTAATTCCGCATTGCGGCCCCGTTTCGAATCCGAAACGTATGTAAAAACAAATTCAAAACGGATTCGCTTTTAAAAATGTTAATGCTGTATATTGCTGACATTTTACGTTGTTTTTGACGAAAGGTAGGGTGTTTCATTATTTACATATAACGAAAATTAAGATTATTCGATGTTTCATGTTCAAAAAGTAGGACGTTCCAGATTTTGTGGCAAAAATACGTTAGAGATATATCACATATCATTTGAATCGGCAAATGTTGAAAGGGCCGAAGTCATGAGTTTTGACATATTGTTTTTTTTTTGCAAATTCTTCATGCCAGAGGATAGCTCTATCGTCTTGTGTTATAAGAGACCCTGAAAAAAATTTTCCCTGTCCATACAGCCTTTTGAAATAGTCATGACTATTTAACTTCATGAACTTTTAACAAAAAACAAACTGCATACTGCAAACAGCTGACTGGCTTTAATTTTGGCTAAGTTTTGGATATAGTGTCACACTGAAAAAAATTACCGTCGTTTCGTCCATGCAGGAAGCTAAACAAACATAAACTTTCTTTTGAGATACCTTGTGTTTTGCTTTTTAACACATAAGGCACGAGCATAAAAAATGGAGCACTATTTTTATACCCTACACCCAGGATATATTCGCTTTGTCCTTCCGTTTGTAACGCAGAGAAGGAGGCGTGGCAGATATAGAAAAGTATATATATTCTTGATCAGCGTCATCTCCTGAGTCGATATAGCCATGTCCGTCTGTCCTGCTGGCTGGCTGGCTGCGTGTTGAAATACACTTTTTGGGAAAACTGACTGCATTTTTAGGAGTATTTTTCACGACAATGCAACCAAAATACGCATAGATACTACAAATTGTAAGCAAAAGCTCTGAAAAAAGACTGCGTGAATTCGAACAAGAGGGCGTGGCACCTCTCGTATAAGCAAAAGCTTCAAAACGCTATACTGCAAGCGTTTTTTGAGATAATCCGACCAAACTTCACTCAAATACTAAAGACTATAAATGCATGCTCTAAGCTAAAACTAGACGAACTCGGACAAGAGGGCGTGGCACCTCCTACATAAGCAAAAGCAAAAGTAATTTCATCGGTTTCCTAATAACTTCTAAACCGGGTTTACAGAAAACCTGACCTAACGCAGCAAAACGGATAGCATATTCGTGTTAGTAGATCAAAAAAAAACTTAAAACACATTGAGATTCATTCTTGATGTTCTTAAAAACCTTAATTTCGTTGTACAATGTTATTTATGATCAAATCTGTACGAAAATACAAACATAAATCTTCAGTTTCTGGTGGACCTTTATCAAGATTTGCTGATACCTCAAGATCACCCGGTGAACTGGCATCAATGTTCATAGTTCTCCTTAAGCCTTACCAATGTTTAATTAGAATTATTAATTGAAAATATCCATGAAGCAATAACATACAAAATCTTAATTTCGACAACTTTAGTCGGCCGCCATTATGAACTGCAACTAATTTCAGAGTAAAACAAAAACTATTAACCAGTTTTACTTTTTGACATAATTAGTTTCCACGTGAAATTTATTAATACATACAAAGTCGGGCTTACCGAATTAAAAATAATTTTTTTCTTTTTATTCCTTTTTCATCAGTAAAACTCAATAACCGACATGGGCAAACTTTTATTTTTTGCAATAAAGATGCGTATCAAATTTCTTAGTTACTAAAACTAAATTAATATTGTTGCGATAAAAATCAATGGTAAGAAGTACAAAAAATTATTCGGCCAAACTTTACTGAATATGTACTAACACATGCATATGACTATAAAAAATATACTTAAAAGGTTTTTCAATTCAAATTAAAAAACTTTTCTGACATGTTACACGATATTTTTGCTGAAAACACAAAATGGGTTATTCTATTGTTATCAGACAATAAAATGTCTTGTAATAACTGTGTAGCTCACAATCAGAACAGTAGGTAACGCCCCTGAAATCGATCGTGTCGAGATACCACAGGAAACAAGCACCAAAAACAGAATAACAATTACAGTAACGTAAGCCCCCTGGGGAAAAAGTCAAAAAAGAAAAAAAAAAACATAAAAAATATATGCAACAGAATTTAAGTTCATAATAAGAACAACTCAACTTAAATGGGTCTTGAATAAATTTACAAAGAAATAAATAGAAAATACTACCAGAGGTGATAGATAGCCAGCAAACAGTAGCTGCGGTTGGTTGCTCTATGCCAATCGTGTTCTGTGATCTTACCAAAAGCAACAAACAACACTTGTTACACTACACAGGGTGATCGACAGCACTAGATCGTATTGATGACTGCCTTGTTTTCTCTTCTAAATACTTAGTTAAATGTTTAGTAAATGAAAATGAGATTGCCTTCGATTTCAAGTTGTTAGATGTGGTTTGCACTTGAAAACTAATTACTCCTTCAAATGGGTGCTTAAGTAAATTTTTGATTTGCTTTTTGAGTCGGCCAAGATCGACCATTACTGTAGATCATATGATGGATATCATGTAAAACGGAGAACGCCATATTACTTACGAAAGACAGACTGTTATGCTGTGGAGTAGCTAAAATATTTCATCCTCGCTTGAACTTTCTTTACCGTCGGGAATATTTTTACAAAGAGCTATGAAAGAAAATCTATCCTGGAATGGTAATTTCTCACGCCATTGTCAAGGTCATAAAGTTTTGAATTTAGTACATTTATTTTAAAATTTTCTCAACTTTTATATTTTTCGACTATTTAAAAATTTTTGTCTTTCCCTACATTTTCCAACTTTTTCAATTAGAGTATTCCTTGAAATGTGTAAAATAATTGTCAAAATCAATACAAACTCTGACAGTTTTAATAGTTTACGTGGTTTTCGCCTCATTTACACGTTTCAAGGAATACCCACAATATACTTCAGCCAATTTAGTATTTTCCCAAGTATGCGATTTTACGACTTTTTCGAAATTTTTTTTTGTGTCTTAAGATAATTATCGATTTTTCGACCGTTATTCATTTCTTTTGTTCATACATTTTCCTTTTTTTGAAACATATTTAAACTTTTTCGAGTTCAAATTTTTAGGAGATTGGAAATTTATTAAATCGGTTAACGGATACTCCCTCCCCACTTGCAAAATAAACTAGTAAGGGTGTTACCTTTGGCCTGGCTTAAAGTTTAGCATTTTGGATCTTTTACTTATATAGGAGTTGCCACGCCCTCTTGTCTGAGTTTGCATAGTTTATCACCAGAGCTTGCAGTTACTGTTTTTAGTGTCTGAGTGAAATTTTGTTGGATTATCTTGAAAAACGCTTTAAGTATAGCATTTTGAAACTTCTGCTTATATGGGAGGTGCCACGCCCTCTTTTCTG
Organism: Calliopum simillimum; assembly: GCA_951812925.1. Lineage (NCBI taxonomy): Eukaryota > Metazoa > Arthropoda > Insecta > Diptera > Lauxaniidae > Calliopum > Calliopum simillimum. The sequence goes on along the minus strand of OX638370.1, from coordinate 78,679,867 downwards.
AGTTTGTTCAGTTTTTTCTTAGAGTTTGCATTTACTGTCCTTTGTGTCTGAGTGAAATTTGGTTCGATTATCTCAAAAAACGCTTTTAGTATCTTTCGCTTATATGGGTGGTGCCCACGGAGCTTGAGCTTACTGTCCCTAATATTTGTGTGTATTTTGGTTGCATTGCCGTGAAAAAAAGTCATAAATTTACATTTTGAATATATTTTTTGTATGGGCGGTAGGCGCTTGCTCTGACCGATTTCGCTCATTTTCAATCCCACGAGCTAACTTTTACAATGAAGTAACTGTGCCAAATGTCATCGATATATCTTGGTTAGTTTTCCCGTGAAAAATATTTCCACGCACAGACAGACACCCAGCCAACCAGACGGACATGGCTATATCGAGATGACGCTGATCAAGAATATATATACTTTTCCATACCAGCCACGCCTTCTCCGCGTTACAAACTAAAGGACAAAGTTAATATACCCTTGGTGTAGGGTATAAAAACATTTTGGCAACTGAATTCTTAACATGTACCAGATTTGGTACAAACTCTGAGCATGAACTAGTTGAATTCGGACAGAAGGCCATGCCGTCTGCAGTTACAAGATTTCCGCTCCTGCTTGCCGCTGGAGACCCTTCTAGTCCTAGCAATAATGGTACAATGGGGTGGAGTAACTAATCCCAGTCAGTTAGATGGTAGGAAACAGGAAAGAGTTGGGAGACTTTTGAAATCAAAGTTGCGAATGAATTGCTGAACTAACATCTCTGGTGGAAGGAGATAAAAGGATTCACTATGCTAGAGCAAATCCAGGAAGGATCTTTACCAGAGTGGGCTTCCAAGTCAACGTCTGTTTCATATTGAGTACATGAAAGTCTTCAAAAGTAAAGTGAGCGGATTTCGACTTTTGTCAACATTTTTCGATTTTTCAACCTTACTCGACTATTTTATTATTTTTTCTTTTTTTAATTTGTCGACTTCTCCTAGGTTTTTTGACTTCTTAAAATTTTTTTGTTTATTTCAACATTTATTGTTGAACATTCTTTTTCACATTGTTTTGAATTTTCGCCATTTTCAACACTTCTTGAGTCCATATTACTATATTTTTCGACTTACTCAACATTTCTGGAATTGGTGCACATCAGTCGAAATTTTTAATATTTGTTCAATGTTTAACGCTTTTCATAAACTTCAAAAATTTCAACTTTTCCAACAATATCGACTTTTTCGAAATTCTCAAAATTTTCCATATTTTTTAACATTTTTAAAACTTGTTCGACCAATACAATATTTTTTCGAGTTTACAATGCATTTTTCAAATATTGTCAGGATTTCTAACAGTTTTGATATAAACGATTACCTGCAAATGAAGCATATTTTAATCTACAAAATAATCTACTTAATGTAAGAAAAAATCTCTGCACTACTAGCAGCCAGCACTTCGAAAACTTGTTTTTTTTTATCTAAGTAAATTCTCTAATTAAATTTTATCTTCGTGTTCTTAAGATCGCTTAGATATTTTAATTGCTGTTGATCTTATCGGTCCATTTTCAAGATTACAGCAGCTGCTCAATGTGATATCCGTCAAGTGTAATAAATATTTTTATTATTCGCAAACACGCAATGCTACGTATTGCAATCAAAGCAAATTGTTGCACATCTTCCTTCAAATCATCGAGATATCGTTGCGATTGCAAATGAAGCCATGGTGAGTTGTTGCTGCTGAGTCTTTTCAATTTTGCAAATTGCAAAGCCGTTCTTCCATGCGATGCATTTTGATTACGTGCGGGTTTAAAGACCCCCTTCTAATAAGGCTTGTTATCGTTGCTGTGGTTGTTGTTGTTGTTGACAATGCTGTTGCACTTGCGTGCATGCTTTTGTGGTTACTCATGCGCAATTGTGGCTATTTGAGCTATAAACACGGATGTATCGATTACACACAAACACAGGCACTTAATGAGTATTTGAACTCTTCTCATATCCGATATTCGGTACGGATATCAAAGTACCTACGTAGTTACAGTCTACTTCCTTCTTACAAATTATTATTCATATTGAATTACTTTTATTGTTATTGTAGAGTAGGATACTTAAGGCAATTAAATTGTAAATGAGTAGCTACATAAAAGGTGATCAAATATATGATGTCATAGTCGTATAGTTAGGGCGGCTCATGTTCTATTCAAAAATTATACTTATTCTCTTCTAAAAGCGAAACTTCAGTTCTAGTGTTGATTTTTCCTGTGTTGAACCATTCACATGATAATCCTCACAAAATACTTAGTTTTTCAGCTTTTTTGATTTTTTTGTCATTTTAGACATTTAAATTTTGAAATTATGGTATTGCTCTCAGTTTTTTTGTTTCGAACAAAGTATTTATATACTACATACAACAGTTAAACTTTGTATATACATATGTAGCAATAGTCGATTGTGTAAAACCTCCGACATGAAAGAATAAGTTTATGCTCTATATATTAATACGCGAGACAACAATTTGTCCTACCTTTTTTACTATGTTTGAAATGAAGCACGACTTTGAATTATACACCATTAGAAAGGTATTTGTGTGTAAATATGCACAAAGTTAAAATTATTTTAATATTTTGCTATAAAGTTAGGTGAAATTAAATGCAAATTTTTCAATATTAACAACGACAAATTACGCAGTCACACAGAGCTGAAAATAGGATACAGCACAAAGAGAAAGACAATAAGCTGACTGACACTGACTTCATGTTTTTTGTTTTCCTTTCGTTTCACATTTGTCATTTATTGTACCAGGGATTTTGTACCAAATAGCAAAAAAAGTACTAAAACTGTCCAAAAAGAACCAAAATTATTTAATACATTTGTGGTCAAACATTGACCATTGGGCGATTCTAGTTTAAATAAAACTTTTTACTTACATATTTCTGTTTTTGTCTGTATACCAGTCATACCTCCCGGGATGATAGGATCATCGAAATTTTATCACTGAAGGTTTTTGTTTTGTTGATTTGTTCTGAATTGGAATATATGAAAATCGAAACAACTCCTTCGTGCGAATAAACCGAGAATATTGCATGCTTATAGGAATACCATATAACACGGTGCTGAAATCAGCAGCTTAAATAAATTTTTTTAATACAGTTTTCGACTTCTTTTTAACTTACTCTCAAAATAGGTTTACATGTGCCAAAATTGATTCATTTGAGTCAATATATGCCATATTCTCGGTTTCTTTGAAAGAAGGAGTATTTTCATTTTCATTTTCGTATATTCCAACTCCGAATAAAACCCCGTCGAAAAAACTTCCGTGATAAAACGTTGAGTTTGGCAATATCTATGTATGTTCATTTTACTAATTGCCTTGAAACCGCATAAGATCGCTCTTGTTCAAAATTATATGATAGTGGAAATATAAATATTCGATTTAGCATCCTATTTTATTTCAAGAAATTTTTTATTCTGTATTTAATTATTGCTGAATTTTTTTTAACTTCAAAAGATAAAGTATCCGCAGTCTTCAAAACAAACTTTTTAATTTCTTTTCTAAATGGGAGTTATAAGATACTTTGCCTCTTGATGCAACTGCCATAAAAATTGTGGAAATATTAACAATATTTATGTGAGAACATCAATAATCTTATCATAGAATGAAAGCCCAATATTTTTTAGATACTCAAAACTTTTTTTTGTACCAAACTATGTGCTGTCTTTTTTTGTGGTCTTATGTAAAATGAATGAGACATTTTTATTTAATTTTAAAATATAGAAACACAAATTTACTAAAAAATAAACTCTTTGTCATAGACTTCAACCCAAGTAATCACGTTTGTATTTCACATGTGAATACAAATGATGATGACGATGCAACCGCAATTGTCCAGCGGAACTCTTTACTGAAATTGAGTAGCTTCTGTAGAATCTCTTCTATTCGGCGCGTCGATATGTTTGCTTTCTTTAGCATGGTATTGTCAACTGATGTCATTGATTGCAGAATGTTGCTGCTGCATTGCAACAGTTGTTGCAGCAGCAGCAGTTACCTACCTTAGGAAGCCAGGTTTCCGCACAAAGCTCGCCTCTTGCAGTTGCAGCAGTGCACACAACGCTTGAATTGAACACATTGGGAGTAAGAGTCAATAAAAAGTAAAGGAAAAAGCACCATTCGCTCGCTTGGTAGCGCCAACAGCAGCAGCAGCATAAAACTACAAGCACTCAGGTTCTAAACTGCAGCCTCTGTAGTACTTGGGTCTGCGAGTGGTAGTCGTACACACGTACTTAGATGGGTACACTACTTGTATTACATATACAATTGCAACAACAATAGTGAACATTCGACTGGATTGCGGAGGTTCATTGAACGCAAACAATTTATTTATTTTATTTTACTGTTGTGATTTCTTTTATTTACTCAATATCAGCGATTTTTCTTTTCTTTATTTTTTTTTTTTTTTTTTGGTTTGTTGTTTGTTTTCTTTTTTGCATTTTCATGTCTTCTAAAATTGCGTGTGCAACATTTCGTTTTCAATCTCAGTTTTCTATTGTGTAACTGGAAGAGGACATGCTGCTTGAAGGTTTGAGGCCTAAGCTTAGTCAATTCTTGTCTGAATCTTATTAGATTTTTTAATTTGCATACCAATAATATATTTATTGTATACTTTTTAGTATAATACCGATGAATAAATTTGCAACATGTACTAATCAGCGAATGATTTTATTTGATTTATCAAACACGTTACGAAAAATCTTAAATAGGGATAATATGATAATTTTCTTCAAGAAATTAAAGTTTAGAATGATCAAATATCATGACAATGTGTGGGACATTTATCTAGAAGTAACCATATTTTTTCATAAGAACTGTAGCATAATCGATATGGGTCTGAACAGGTAGCTCTGCCGTACAGAAATGAAGAGCCGCAACTTAAGTTCACTAGAATGCTTCCTCGTTAATGTTTCTTTATTTTCCTGAGTGCTTTCCCATGCTTGTTCAATATTGTTATCTGTGTGCACCGCACCTGGAAAGTTTGTTATTGCCGAAAATTTGTAACCAGACGATTATTTGCTGGCCCTGGGGGTAACATCACCTCGATGAGTCTTAAATATGGACCGTTGATTTAAAAAAAAAAATTCGACAAATTAAGCTTCTGCGATTGTATAGAGTTCCATTTCAAATTCTCTAAGCCATCTGTACAAAATACTTAAATGAAATTAAATTAAAAATAATAACACAGGCCTGCAAATTCGACACTTTTTTTTCCACTCTTAAATTTTGAAGCCAATTATGGTGGTTTGGGACCTCCTGATCACGAATCTGAACATGGTTTCTTTCCATCACGTCAGAATTTTGAGATATTCCAGTTTTCATAACCTCAAAAATAATGGAAAATCGTGTGTTTTTCACTGTTTTTTTAAATTTTCTCAAAATTTGGACGTTATAGAGCAATTCTGTAAACGGATTTGGGCTCAGCATCAAAAAATACATTAAAAAACACTATCGTAATTTTAAGAGGGGTACCCTTGTTCGTCTGTGCAGCATTTGCAAACTTATTAATTCAATCGTTTGTGCTTACGTACTCTTCAATACCACGCCTAAAATACTCAACATATTTAAGCCATTCTTGCACCATATATTTTTTTGGTGCTTCCCGTACGATCTTGATAGTTGCTATCCATAATATTCATCCAGATATCAAGTTTCATAATGCAGGTAAAGTGAGTAGAAATGAGTTTAATTTTTTTTTTTGGTTTTGGTATGCTTTCTTTATGTACCGAGCGCACCGTACTTTCATTCAATTACCCCTATTATCAAGGAAAATCTGTCGGAATATCAGGCGGATATATGGTGTTAATGTGGTTTCAATATACCAACTGGTGCGGCCGTAGGAGCGACTCAAATAAAATTTTCAATTATATAGAGTTTTTTTTTGTATGAGGGGTACAACACCGCCTTGTCCAATCGATCCCATATTTCTTATAAATGTGTTGGACCACCAAAAAAACATTTGGTGCAAATATGGTTTTGATACGTCCAGTAGTATAGGCGTGGTAGTCTTGTATATACAAAAAAGGCACTTAAGTAAAACTTAAATCACTGAAAATTGTGACGTGCTGGAATTTTTTCACTATTTTTCTCGTAATCCGCACACTTAAATCTATAGAAATCGCTTTTTAAAACTTAGAGAGGAAAACCCATGCAGGACTGTGTAATTTATTGCGAATCAAAACCACAATCCCCATTTTGTATAAAGACGTTTATGCAACTACTACTACTACTAACTATTCCAAGTATCGGTGTAAATTTTGTTGCATTATCTGAAATCAAGCTTGCGTAACATTAAAGAATGAGCTTTTCCCTCGTGTCTGAGGTCTCCTAGTTTTTGGTTAGAACTTTTACTAACTGTTCCATCTGTTAGAAATTTTGTAACATTACCTCAAATAATGCTTGCACTACAGTATTTTTAAAACTTTGAGTGTATGGGAGGTGCCATGTCCTGTTGTCCGATTCAACGAAGTTTCTGATAAGAGCTTGCATTTACTCTCCTTAGCTTCGCGTATTTTTTTTTTTATTTTGCGCTTAAAATGATGTTTCAGTACTATATATTTGAACCCCACAAAAATTTTGGAGAGACCAATCATTTTGGTGTTAGCCCCTCTAACAAGCACTGTGCCAGAGAAAGGACGCTAACAATCCGAAATTTTTGCGCAGTACTGCATGGCCCTATTTTTACACAGAATGTGTGGAAATTTCACTCAGTTTTATTACGAGTGTACATATTTCAGTCTAAAAACTGAATGTAAGCATCAGACCCTGAATTGAAAAATTTTCTTTTAGTCAATGTCTATGAAAAATACCTAAAATCATGCAATAAAGTTTCACATTATTGCGCCTGTAATGTGCGTTAGAGCTGGCGTCTGTCTGAGGCATTAATCCAAAAAAAAACACAATTTTGGAAAATAGAGCTTAGTATGTTAATTGTATTATATAGAGCAAATATTGTTATAAATGAAAAACAATATAACTTTACTTTTGAATTCCTAAATCTGATAAGAAAAATTATGGTAGCTGGCAAAATTTTATTGATTTATCTAAACTAGAATCGCTCAGTGGTCAAAATTCGACCACAAAGGTATTAAATAATTTTGGTACTTTTTGGACACAAGTACTTTTTTTTTTGCTATTTGGTACGAAATAGAAAAGCTCATTTATTATGGTATAAGTTAAGCGAAATATAAACAAAACAAAGAACATGAAGTCAGTGCTACGCTTTTTGTTTCTCTCTTTTTGGCTTTATCCTTTTTTCAGCTCTGTGTGACCGTATACTTTGTTGTTGTTAATATTGAGAAATTTGTATTTAATTTTACCTGGCTTAGAGTCAAAATATTAACATAATTTTAACTTTTTGCACATCTACACACAATACCTTTCTGATCGTGTATAATTTAAAGTCGTGCTCCATTTCTAATATAGTAAAAAAGATGGACAAGTTTTTGTCTTCCGTATTAATATATAGATAACGCTAACTTTAAATGTATTCTACTCAAAACTCACTTTTTGCCACCACTTTGTGCACCCTTTTACTGCTAACCCCCTCATATCACAAAAACTTATAAACTAAAAGTTATCTATTTGTTTGAAAGAAACAAATACAAATACGATAGTATGGGTTTCGGGCCGCTTTTCGGATTACGTAAAATACAAAAACCAAACCGATATGCCGTCAGTAAGTCTGTCACTGCACTCATGCAAGTTGTACACCTGTTTCTATCACTCCGCTCACACCATATTCCACTTTTGTATCCATATTCTACAGCCCCATGTGCTACGCAGTGTCTTAACGTTTTGTTTTGTTGGCCTTAGTTCAATTTCAATTCCATTTACGAATATTTATTTTTCTTCTTATTAATGTTGTCATTCTACATACGTTTTTGTGAACCGGTTTCTACTTTGGTAATAAAACGAGATTAATTCGAATGCTTTGCGCACATAAACATAGATGGCAGCACTTGTACACTCGCACAAGTTTATACGCGCCATATTTCGTGACAGTTAAAGATAAATTTTGTCAAAGCCGCACAATTGTTTCGTTCTTTAAAGGAGACACGACAGTAAAGTCCCACTTTTGATACAAAATGTTCACACATAAGTGGACACCTTTTGGAAATTGATTGTCAGCAGAGGAAAAAATATTGGTTTTTTTAATTAACTTAGTTGAAGTAAACAATTTTATATATAAGTACTCGTAGACTTAAAAATTTTTATGAGACTTTGGTTTTGTGGGCTTTATGTTAATTATAGTCTTTTTCTTGTTATCCCTTTAATCTTAAGCGAGTCATAGGACTTCAGCTATGCCAGTGTGCGAATTTATATGATGAATAGCAACCGCTTTTAATTCTCCTTCGAGCCCTATGTACCGAATCATTCGGTTTAGGATCTCCAACCAACCGTATACTCAGAAAAGTACTGTTTTTGAAGACTCTGTACTTTAATTTCTATAATCCTACTATATAATACTATAATTCATTTTTTAATATAAAAAATAGAAATGTTCTGTATTTTGGAAGTGTTCTGTATTTGTCCTGTATCTTATAAAAAGTGCTAAAAAAAACTTTATTTTTTAATTTCAAATTTAGCCAAAACTATGCGCTCTAGAAGATAATTCTGTTGAAAACTGAGCGAGATTTGAATGTTTTAATGTATTAAGACTTTTTTGTAAGTGTACATACATTACTTAAGACTTAATTTAAATTTTAATTGCTAGATATTATAAAAATTAATTTTTTCAAACCCTACGATCTTGAAACTCAATATGAAGGATGCGCGGAAAAATATTTTACATGAAATCTGCACGCTGATTCTCATTTTTTTATTATCGGATGATAGGGGAGATGCGTGTACCTTGGTCCGCTTTTCAGTTTTTTCAGTGTGCTAGATTTTCCAAAAAAGTTTCTTTAGTTTTTTGATTAAGTTATATTTCTACAATGCTTTCAGCATCAAATGACGTGACAATGATATTTCTATGTCTTACCATTGAGTAGAAATATTACTTTTTCCATTCCAATCTCCAAACCATGCAAGTGTACCTCGGAGTATAAAAAATAAAAGAAATTACAATGTATATAGGTAATAAATTATGAAAGAACCATTTGTTATGTAAACAAAAGTAACATTTTTTGCAATAAAAAAAAAAAAATAATCATAAACTAAAATTATAACACAAAAAAGTGCATTTAGAAAAGAACCATTAATTAAACAAAAATGGTTGCGAATAAATACATTAATCACGTGAATAATAATAATAATATTATATTGAAAGGCGATTATGGCTTCCTGGTTGCCCGTCGAAAATATCTCTCTGGTAAATAGGCATACGTCCAAGGTACACACAGACAGCATGTTTTAAAAACTGTCAGCACCCATAACATATATGTATTAATAAAAACATCTAAAACACACTAAAAACTTAAAACAGTAACTAAACTTCCTTCCTGATGTTGTAAAACTGAAATATTTCAAGTAAGTTTCTCCAAAAACGTTTTGTAGTTTACTCCAAAAACTAATTTTTATAAGCCAAAAACACTCTCCGTCACATTTTATTAACGCATACAGCTTGACGGTCTGAAGTCTACTAATATCAGTCAGCAGTATGAGTGAAAAATTCCATAGAAGAACATTATCGTACACGTGCAACTGTTGAGTGGCAACCGGCACTCGGACCGAGGTACACTCGGACCAAGGTACACACATCTCCCCTAAAATATTTTCCCGCGCATCAGTCATATCGAGCTCCTGAGGGCAATATGGAAGTCTCCACTCTGAAAGTTTTGTGACCACCAAAGGACACTTCGACGAAAGACTACCAACCCAGTGTGCCAGACGGTTCAAATCTCCACTTTTTTATCCGTTACGGATCCGTTACTAATCCGTTTGCGGGAGAAATTCCAAAAAAAAAAAACGATTCGATTTTTTTTTAGGAATTTCTCCCGCAAACGGATCAGTAACGGATCCGTAACGGGTAAAAAAGCGAAGATATGAACCGTCTGGCACACTGGGAAAGGACACTTCGATTTTTGTGACCTTTGACCTTGAATAACTTACGACACGGACAAGAGATTTTATGAGACTTTCGAGACAACTTTAAGAACACTATAATAAAGGTGTATACGAGTTTCCAGCTTATTATTTCTCATTCCGAGGTAAAACCTTAATTTTACTGGCCTACAAAGTTTCCGAATCTCAAGAAAAATGAATTGGTCCATTTTTATTTTTTTCTAGAAAAAAGTACTAACTTCAAAAACATTTCGCATATCAGATAAAAGGAAATAATTTGGGTTTCCTCATTTGATTTTTAAAATTATAGGTCAATAATGAATTTTTTGGAAATAATAACTGTTTTTTGTGAAAAAAAAATGGTGTGAATTTTTAAAAAATCGTCATATCGCGAAAACTATGACCTAAATTTAAAAATATTGTAAACCAATTATAAAGCCCTTTAGAATACCATTAAAAATTTTTAGAATCCATTCAGGGGTTCCCAACTTATACCGATTTTTATAAGGGATATATCCTGATCTGCCGGTCTGTCACCGGTTTTCGTATAATACACATTTGGGGCTATATAATATAATTTTTCCAGCCATTATGCGATAAGATGGTGATTCTTTACTGAACTGAGCTTCAATGAAGCATTTTGTTATCTGAGAAACACATGCTAACATGGGATTGTGATCAAGGAAAATCAGCCTTCGGCTTATTGGGAAATTTCCGTCATAGGGCTCGTGGATTCACATTGAAGAACTCAACACAAGGTTTCGGGTACCCTGTGTAACCACGGCACTTTTTATCTGAATGTTTTCTTCTCCATTTTAACATAAAACTCGTCCTTTACTATAATATCTCCATACTGTATATTTTTGGAATGACGCACTTCGCCTATTTTAGTATCATATCTACAGCAAAAAAGATAAGAAAAAAACATCTTAAATCGATTCAAGCGAAATAGACTTAAGAACATTCCATTCCACTACTTCTGGGCAAAATTAAATTATTTATACATTTTTGGAAGTAAAGAAAGACTTTAAACTTATATTTTCTGGCAAAAAAGTTTTAAGTTTTTATTTCAAAAGATAAATGGTTTGAAAAACTTTTTCTGGGTATAAACTTAAAAAAAATCTTTTAAAAAGTATATTCAAGTTCTACCAAACTCAGATCGTAATAATGTCCATAAACTGATACAGTCTAAGGGAAAATTTAGCTTAGCTGCATTTTTCTTAAGTCAACTTTATCTGTTATTTTTTTCAACCATTATAAAAAAACTTTATTAAGCTAAACTTTTTTACAATATATTTGCTTAGAAAAATTGTATTTTTATGCACTTGTTTTTCCACAATACCTATGGTAAAGCTTACGATATCACTATTCATTATTATTTTCTGAATCATACTATATTATTCCTAAAATTTAATTACTTCACAAATATGCTTCATTTGTATTTTGTCTCGCATTCATTTGTAAACAGCTTTTTCATAAACAAACACATTTCACTCATATTCCCAAATCCAATTCAAAAATACCTAACTGTACAGTAAAACACAATTATTTTTGCCAAAATTTTAATTTTGAATCCAATGCGAACTTTTTCTTTCTTTTGCCATTTCTTGTATCTGCAGGAGATCTTGGAAAATCGGATCGTGGAGCTTGAGGGCGCACTTTTACGATTGCAAGAGAAGGTCAATAATGTAAGTATATGCATCTAAGATTATGCAGCAAGAGCATTAATTTTATTAAGCGTTCTTTTGTTTTATTTCATAAATGTTTTTCTTAAAATTTTTTAATGGCACAATTTTGTTATACATATGTTGCACTTTATATTTTCTATGTTAATTTTTTCAAGCAGAAGTCATGTATATCCTTAGAAAAAATGTCATAACAGGAAATCTATTCGTAAAGGTCAAAAAAATATTGCCCAAATAAACATAAGTGATATCATTTACGCACAGTTTTGGCCCAGATTGAATTATAGATAAACTGGATCATTGTCCATTATCCCAAATCTCATAGTCACATTTAGTGCTGTGTTTCTCTTGCTTGTAGATATATTTTTAAGTGCAGACAACCAGCCTTTGTAATGAGATTACATTTGCGTTTATCTAACTCTCAAATTGCGGTAGCTTTACTTTATTTTTTATATGGGGCATTGCATACGTAACAGGATAGCATTTGGCTATTGCAACTCCGATTTTTTTTCTCATAGTACTGGTTGAGACCACTATCCATGATTTTTTTAAATATTTTTTATCCAGCCGTTTCAGAGATATAAGTTTTTTTTTAACTGAAAAAGCTGCAAAAACGACATTAATTTATTTTTTGAAATGCTCATAGCTTCATCAATAGTCGGTCAAATCATTGCTTTTTTAAAAATTAATAAAATTTTTTAAGAAAATTTTTATAAAAAATTCAAAAAATTTTTTCAAATGATTTTTTTTTTTAAATTTTCAACTTTTAAAATTAAATTGCTATTTTTATCAGAGATTATACTTTTCGATTTTTTTAAAAAAAATTTGAAAAAAAACTTTAATGTATTTGGCAAATTTTAAGACTATTTTTGGAATGGGCCAACTATACGTATTTTTTTTAATTAACAAAAAAGTGAGTGATCGAGCACTAAAATATTCTTCGTGGTCCCGGAAGAGGGTAAAAATGTTTACCGACCGGCCCCCACTAGCTTAACCTCTCCAATATTTCTCTCAAACATACTACCCCGGTTCAAATCTCCACTTTTTTATCCGTTACGGATCCGTTACTAATCCGTTTGCGGGAGAAATTCCAAAAAAAAAAAACGATTCGATTTTTTTTTAGGAATTTCTCCCGCAAACGGATCAGTAACGGATCCGTAACGGGTAAAAAAGCGAAGATATGAACCGTCTGGCACACTGGGAAAGGACACTTCGATTTTTGTGACCTTTGACCTTGAATAACTTACGACACGGACAAGAGATTTTATGAGACTTTCGAGACAACTTTAAGAACACTATAATAAAGGTGTATACGAGTTTCCAGCTTATTATTTCTCATTCCGAGGTAAAACCTTAATTTTACTGGCCTACAAAGTTTCCGAATCTCAAGAAAAATGAATTGGTCCATTTTTATTTTTTTCTAGAAAAAAGTACTAACTTCAAAAACATTTCGCATATCAGATAAAAGGAAATAATTTGGGTTTCCTCATTTGATTTTTAAAATTATAGGTCAATAATGAATTTTTTGGAAATAATAACTGTTTTTTGTGAAAAAAAAATGGTGTGAATTTTTAAAAAATCGTCATATCGCGAAAACTATGACCTAAATTTAAAAATATTGTAAACCAATTATAAAGCCCTTTAGAATACCATTAAAAATTTTTAGAATCCATTCAGGGGTTCCCAACTTATACCGATTTTTATAAGGGATATATCCTGATCTGCCGGTCTGTCACCGGTTTTCGTATAATACACATTTGGGGCTATATAATATAATTTTTCCAGCCATTATGCGATAAGATGGTGATTCTTTACTGAACTGAGCTTCAATGAAGCATTTTGTTATCTGAGAAACACATGCTAACATGGGATTGTGATCAAGGAAAATCAGCCTTCGGCTTATTGGGAAATTTCCGTCATAGGGCTCGTGGATTCACATTGAAGAACTCAACACAAGGTTTCGGGTACCCTGTGTAACCACGGCACTTTTTATCTGAATGTTTTCTTCTCCATTTTAACATAAAACTCGTCCTTTACTATAATATCTCCATACTGTATATTTTTGGAATGACGCACTTCGCCTATTTTAGTATCATATCTACAGCAAAAAAGATAAGAAAAAAACATCTTAAATCGATTCAAGCGAAATAGACTTAAGAACATTCCATTCCACTACTTCTGGGCAAAATTAAATTATTTATACATTTTTGGAAGTAAAGAAAGACTTTAAACTTATATTTTCTGGCAAAAAAGTTTTAAGTTTTTATTTCAAAAGATAAATGGTTTGAAAAACTTTTTCTGGGTATAAACTTAAAAAAAATCTTTTAAAAAGTATATTCAAGTTCTACCAAACTCAGATCGTAATAATGTCCATAAACTGATACAGTCTAAGGGAAAATTTAGCTTAGCTGCATTTTTCTTAAGTCAACTTTATCTGTTATTTTTTTCAACCATTATAAAAAAACTTTATTAAGCTAAACTTTTTTACAATATATTTGCTTAGAAAAATTGTATTTTTATGCACTTGTTTTTCCACAATACCTATGGTAAAGCTTACGATATCACTATTCATTATTATTTTCTGAATCATACTATATTATTCCTAAAATTTAATTACTTCACAAATATGCTTCATTTGTATTTTGTCTCGCATTCATTTGTAAACAGCTTTTTCATAAACAAACACATTTCACTCATATTCCCAAATCCAATTCAAAAATACCTAACTGTACAGTAAAACACAATTATTTTTGCCAAAATTTTAATTTTGAATCCAATGCGAACTTTTTCTTTCTTTTGCCATTTCTTGTATCTGCAGGAGATCTTGGAAAATCGGATCGTGGAGCTTGAGGGCGCACTTTTACGATTGCAAGAGAAGGTCAATAATGTAAGTATATGCATCTAAGATTATGCAGCAAGAGCATTAATTTTATTAAGCGTTCTTTTGTTTTATTTCATAAATGTTTTTCTTAAAATTTTTTAATGGCACAATTTTGTTATACATATGTTGCACTTTATATTTTCTATGTTAATTTTTTCAAGCAGAAGTCATGTATATCCTTAGAAAAAATGTCATAACAGGAAATCTATTCGTAAAGGTCAAAAAAATATTGCCCAAATAAACATAAGTGATATCATTTACGCACAGTTTTGGCCCAGATTGAATTATAGATAAACTGGATCATTGTCCATTATCCCAAATCTCATAGTCACATTTAGTGCTGTGTTTCTCTTGCTTGTAGATATATTTTTAAGTGCAGACAACCAGCCTTTGTAATGAGATTACATTTGCGTTTATCTAACTCTCAAATTGCGGTAGCTTTACTTTATTTTTTATATGGGGCATTGCATACGTAACAGGATAGCATTTGGCTATTGCAACTCCGATTTTTTTTCTCATAGTACTGGTTGAGACCACTATCCATGATTTTTTTAAATATTTTTTATCCAGCCGTTTCAGAGATATAAGTTTTTTTTTAACTGAAAAAGCTGCAAAAACGACATTAATTTATTTTTTGAAATGCTCATAGCTTCATCAATAGTCGGTCAAATCATTGCTTTTTTAAAAATTAATAAAATTTTTTAAGAAAATTTTTATAAAAAATTCAAAAAATTTTTTCAAATGATTTTTTTTTTTAAATTTTCAACTTTTAAAATTAAATTGCTATTTTTATCAGAGATTATACTTTTCGATTTTTTTAAAAAAAATTTGAAAAAAAACTTTAATGTATTTGGCAAATTTTAAGACTATTTTTGGAATGGGCCAACTATACGTATTTTTTTTAATTAACAAAAAAGTGAGTGATCGAGCACTAAAATATTCTTCGTGGTCCCGGAAGAGGGTAAAAATGTTTACCGACCGGCCCCCACTAGCTTAACCTCTCCAATATTTCTCTCAAACATACTACCCCGTTTTATCCATACAAAATTTTAATAAAAATATCAAAAATCTCCCTTTGCCGGTATGGAGGAAAAATGTTCACCGACCTTATTAATTTCTTTTCCCCAACATTTTTTTCGAACTTACTAGCCCCCTTTTCCATCCCTTAATGGGCCTCCCATACAAAATTGATTATTCCTATCTGAATTTTGTATTCAAGTCCCCTTAAGGGGTGGAAAAAAGGAGGTGGTATGTTTGAGAGAAACATTGGAGAGGTAAAGTTAGTGGGGGTCGGTGAACATTTTTACCCTCTTCCAAGACAACGAAGAATATTTTAGTGCTCGCTCACTCACTTTTTTGTTAATTAAAAAATTTTAAAAAAAATAGATCCCATCGTTTGCCCAATTCAAAAATAGTCTTAAAATTTGTCAAATACATTTAAATTTTTTCCAAATTTTTTTTTTTTAAATCGAAGAGTGTAATCTTTGATAAAAACAGCAATTTAGTTTTGAAAGTTGAAAGTTTTATAAAAAAATCATTTAAAAAAATAAAATGTTTAAAAAAACAATCAAATGATTTGGCCGACTATTAGTGGAGTAATGAGCATTTCAAAAAACTAATTAATGTCGTTTTTGCAGCTTTTTCAGTTTTTTTAAAATTTATATCTATGAAACCGCTTGATAAAAAAAATTTTAAAAAATCATAAGTAGGTACTGGTCTCAACTGTACCTACTACAAGAAAAAAAAGTTTCAAAAAAAATCAGAGATGCAAAAGCCAAATGCTATACGGTTACGTATGTAATGTCCCATATGTACTTGTATATAATAAAGCACGTTATCTATTTGTAAATATTTAGTAGCCATTATACACATATGTATATAAACGATAGATAGGGTTGTTATATATAAAAAAAGCATAGTCCTTTTTTTATGTTGCTATAAAAGGAAACCAACGTACTTTTGATGATAAAGTGGATTATTATTGAACGAAAGCCAAATAGTGGACACAGTTTTATTTACTCAAATGGTGATATATGATATTTTTTAAGAGAAAATCGTAAATATTGTTTCTTCTTATAACTAAGTACTTCATTTATATAAAAATATGTAAAATATTTTAAACGTAGCTTCGCAATGTTTCAATAAGAAATTTAATCTTAAATCACCTCGGAATTTCTCTCAGATGATTCATAACACAGTGTGATACATGAAAAGTGAACTAAAATCCGTTATAAGGCGTCGAAAGTACTCGCCGAAACAAGTAATTCTGCCAGAGCGTTTTGCAAAGTTGACTCATATAAGGATTTTATGGTCATTTTTGCGATTTTAAGGCACTAGATGAATTTTTTTCGGTTAAGTTTGTCCTCCATTTTTTTTCTTCTATTCAATAGCTACAACATTGCTGAAGTCATCAAAACAATATTTTCGGCTCGTTACCGAGATATAGCCATATGAAAAAATCGAAAAATCGCTCAAAATCCAATTTGAGGCAAAAAGTTGCAATTTTCAGCTGGATAATTATAATTATAAATTGCAAAATGTTGCACTGTGTAATCCCACAAAAAAATACATTTATTTTAGGAAATATATTAGCTCCTAAGAGAGAAGGTTGTATAATTTGAGAAGGTATTGAGAAGTAACTCAACATAATTCAACATTTCCGTCTTTATTCATGACTTTTCGCGAGATTTTCGACTTTTTTGACTTTTATAAAATATTTTTCGACTTTTAACGAACTCTTACGAAACTATTTAACATCTATGGGATACAAAAATTTCTCTTAAGTTCTCCTTAAAAATTTTGATCGTTTCTAAAACTAAATTTATTAGCTAATCTTTAAATTGATTAGTTCTATTATTTGCTATTTTTTTCGGAATAAAGTTTAATTTTTTTGAACATACGTACTTTGCAAGTTCAACATATTTTCTACAAAAGTTTTTTATTTGCCTGAAATTTGCATTCGAAAGGGTAATAAATTTTGCTATGGTCCGCGCCGCAGCATGTTGACCAAAAATATCAACACATAAAGCAACTGCTCTGCGATGGCTTTGTTTTCGAAAGCAATTTACCAAAATACCAGCGTTTAAAAAGTTGACATTTCTTTCACAGTTCCTGCTGTTGCTTAAACTTCTGCTTGCGACAATTAAACAAGTCGAAGTCAAAGCAAACGCAAAAATCCGCAGTTGACAAAATACGAAGCACTTATTTTTCAACAACTTCGGCAGTTGTCGTTTTGCTGCGACTGAAACTTTTGAAAAATTTGCAAGTCGAAGCAGCAGCAGCTCGTCAACTTATTAAGTCGGAGAAGCAGCAGCTCGTCAACTTATTAAGTCGAAAAACAGTTGCATTCGCAGTCGACTGTTTTTGACTTATTCAGTTGCTTAAGATTTTTTTTTTCAACTTTAAATATGAATGTGGACAAAAATTATGAAAAGGGTAAAAAGATTGTCAGTATCAATACTATTCAAACTGCATTTTTGCTAAATGCGAGTGATTATAGGTAGAAAAATTTTTTTAGTACAGATGCATAAATTTAAAAAGGCGTAAAAAAACAAATATGATCCACGCGACACTTCGGCGTCTAAAGACTGACCTGTACATTTCATGAGCAATTACTTATTCGGTAACCCTTTTCATAGGTAGCGTAAAACATTTTTGCAAATTGGGTTTAACCATGTACGCGCTTTTTAACTTTGTCTATGTCTTTTGAGGTAGTTTACACTACGAAATTTTTCGAACAAAAAACAAAGTTTCCCTCCGCCTGCCTACATGCTCAAAGAATTTGTTCGAAAAATTTCGAAATGTAAACTGCCAGTTTTTAAAAACAAGTGTTTCTTAGGATAATTTTTTGTTCTTTTGATTTCTGAATTTGCTTTGCTCCTTGCACTTACATATGATTTAATATTTTGTTTCTCGCTCTAGTATGCATGCAAGTGTACAAAATATATTTTCGGTTATATTTTTTTAGTGAAGTGTTTGTTCGTACAATGGCGCCTAGTAACAGTGAAATCTGGAAATTTTTTGAAAACAATGAAAACGACGGTTTAGCGTCATGTAAAACTTGCAAAAAAAAACTTAAAAACAATAGATTATAATCTATAATTATTATAATTTGAAGGCAGCCAAAGATATATTGATTTAAATTGAATCAGTAAAAACTAAAAGTGCAGATGAAAATTTTGAAATCGACGATTCATTTTGGGAGTTTATTGATAACTATAGCACTGTTTTCAACCCCTTGCAAAAAAGCATAAAAAAATTTCAGGAAGAACAATTGCATTTTGGTAATTTTTATGCACAGTGGTTAAAGTGTAAAATTTGTACAGAAAAAATTGTACAAGATTGGACCCAAATTTCTACTCTTCAAATTGGAAATTTGATTTTGCAAAGTTTCAAAAAAAGAACAGCAAGGGTACTCTCCAATAAAGGCTTAGTCGCATCAGATTCTATAAATTTTTTAAAACAAATGTGGGATAGAATTAAGGAACTGGATTCTAGCAACACTGAGTGTTCAACACCACATTGCAGTACAAAACAGAATAACACGTTTTTTGATGTAGAGGATGAATATTTAAACGAATTTCTAGCGAATGGTATTCAAGAGAACGAAGACAACACAATTGACGTCCACACAAAAATTGAGAACCTTCAACTTCCATTTCTAAGGAGCGATACAGATGTGTTAACGTTTTGGAAGGAGAAGGAGTACACTGATCCAGAGTTGTATGCATTGCGTAATGTTTGCTTTGCAATGGCTCCAACGCGGGTAATTATTGCATTATATTAAACATATTCATACACATAATAATCAGTCACTTTGCATGCTTCAGAGCTATGAGTTAACTTAAAATTTTTACAACTTTATACCTTCAGGTTACAATTGAACACGCCTTTTCAACGCTAAAATTAGTTCTTTCAGATTCTCGAAATCGTTTAAGCCAGGAAACACTAGAAAATATATTGCACGTAAAGCTGAACCCGAAATTCCTCGAAGCAGCTATTGATTCCACTAGTTTACAAATGATTAAAATTTTTTTGCCCAACGAATGCCGTTACTCATTGTATATGGAAAATGGGCTGCTGATTCCGAAAATCGAATTTTTTTTTTTTATTTCGTGTCGTTTTCGAGATATCGGTCATTTTCGGTTTTTGGACCAAAAAAAAAAGATAGTTCCACTTAAATACAAATATCTCAAGAAACAATGTTTGTATTTAAACAAATAATATGTCATATTAAAGGCAATTAAATTACCTACAAATGATACTCACATCACTTTTTGGCTGGTTTGTTAGTTTCGATGAAATAAATTGATTTCTGAAAAAAAGAGTATATTTTTCCGAAAAAATTACAAAAATGTCTAAATCAACTGCAGATTTTTACAAGAAAAAAAAAATTTAAAAATCATTTTGTATTTTTATATCATAGTCTATAAATTTGTTAGGCAAATAAAATACTATTTAAGAAAATCGATAGAAAAATGCAAAAGTTGTATACAATTCATTGATAAGTTACCAAAATGCGTTTTTCCCTATTTTTCCGTTTTTTTGTAATAAACTGTTCGAAAATTTGAAACTTTTTGTAAAAGGAATTAGAAAATCCTAAAAATTCTTAAAGAAGGCATTAAAAGGAAATACCCGTGCCTCGCCGTTTTTCTCTAGCACATCAGATTTTTTTTTAATCGATTTTTGAAGTTTTTTAATCCACTGTACATGAAAAAACAGAAATAACGCATTCTTGTGTTAAATCGATGAATTTAACTATATGATCCTTACATCTGAGGTGTATCATGTCTTCAGCAAACTTATGCAGGATACTACGCGGAATATTTTTGTAGACAATTTTAACCCTCTCAAAACCCCACATGTAGGTCAAAATGACCTTCATGTGGGGGTCAAAATGACCCACATGTGAGGGTTTTAGAGGGTTAAAATTTTCTAAAAAAATATTCCCCGCAGTATCCTGCATAAGTTTACTGAACACATAATACACCTCAGATGTAAGGATCATATAGTTAAATTCATCGATTTAACACAAGAATGCGTTATTTCTGTTTTTTCATGTACAGTGGATTAAAAACTTCAAAAATCGATTAAAAAAAAAATCTGACGTGCTAGAGAAAAACGGCGAGGCACGGGTATTTCCTTTTAATGTCTTCTTTAAGAATTTTTTGAATTTTCTAATTTCTTTTACAAAAAGTTTCAAATTTTCGAACAGTTTATTACAAAAAAACGGAAAAATAGGGAAAAACGCATTTTGGTAACTTATCAATGAATTGTATACAACTTTTGCATTTTTCCATCGATTTTCTTAAATGATATCTTATTTTCTTCACAAATATATAGTCTATGATACGAAAAAAAAAAATATTATAAAAAAGTTATGTCTTCTTGTTTAAATTTGAAGTTGAATTTGATTTTTTCTTTTAGAAATCAATTTATTTCACCGAAACTAACGAACCAACCAAAAAAATTATGTGGATATCATTTGTAGGTAATTTAATTACCTTTAATATGACATATTATTTGTTTAAATACAAACATTGGTTCTTGAGATATTTGTATTTTAATGGAACTATCTTTTTTTTTTGGTCCAAAAACCGAAAATGACCGATATCTCGAAAACGACACGAAATAAAAAAAAAAAACGGCAGGTGGCACTCGGGGAGTGGCCGATGATATTGGAAGCTAATGCTTATTATAAGCTCGAAAATAAATAAGTGAGAAAGAGAGAGAGAGAGAGAGAGAGAGAGAACCCGCGCGAGCTGGCGCGCGGACATTAGAGATATCCATATGTGAAATGTATATATCTATATATATGAGCGCCCCTCTTACGTTCGAAAAATAAGTGAGAGAGAGAGAGAGAGAGAGAGCATGAGCTGGTGCGCGCAATGTTTATAAACATATATATATGTATACATACATATATACTGTATACTGTACTTTGTATACAGTACGCCTCTATTTTTATATGTGTGACGCATTTTCGTTGCAAACATCCGTTACACTTTTTCGTTTCATGTTTTCGCTGTTCAGACTCTGCCTCTCAAAACGTCCGATAAGGAAGCATTAGCTTCCAAAAAAAAATACGATTTTCGGAATCAGCAGCCCATTTTCCATATAAAATGAGTAACGGCATTCGCTGGGAATTTTGGCTGTAAACTAGTGTTCTTTGCCGCTGTTTGAAGATGATGACGATGATGAATAATAAATTAATCCAATAAAGATGTGATATCGTTTGTTTATCGTTATATAAAACAATACTGAAATGTTATAATACTACTAAGTACAAATTCAAAAATTTTTTATTACCATTTTTGTTTTGTTGTTTAAAGTTTAGCATGCATAAGTTTAAGAGTATTGAAAAATAAATGAATTTAAAATAAAGAAAATTTAAAGTACACTTATATGCTTATAGTTTTTAAAACACATTAACAGAACAAAACATAAAAATGCGCGTACCTACGTGGTTAAGCCCAATAAGCAAAAATATATTACGCTACCTACAAAAAGGGTTACACCAAATAAGTAATTTTGCTCATGAAATGTACAGGTCAGTCTTTAGACGCCGAAATGTCGCGTGGATCATATTTGTTTTTTGTCTGTACTAAAAAATTGGTTCAGCAAATTTTTTCTACCTATAATCACTCGCATTTAGCAAAAATGCAGTTTGAATAGTATTGATACTGACAATCTTTTTACCCTTTTCATAATTTTTGTCCACATTCATATTTAAAGTTGAAAAAAAAAATCTTAAGCAACTGAATAAGTCAAAAACAGTCGACTGCGAATGCAACTGTTTTTCGACTTAATAAGTTGACGAGCTGCTGCTTCTCCGACTTAATAAGTTGACGAGCTGCTGCTGTTTCGACTTGCAAATTTTTCAAAAGTTTCAGTCGCAGCAAAACGACAACTGCCGAAGTTGTTGAAAAATAAGTGCTTCGTATTTTGTCAACTGCGGATTTTTGCGTTTGCTTTGACTTCGACTTGTTTAATTGTCGCAAGCAGAAGTTTAAGCAACAGTTTATTTTGAAATCATGCAAATAGCTGCTGCTTAAAATAGCAAAAATTTGCGACTTTTGCTACTTTGACTGCAGCAATTTAAACACTGCAAAATACAAAAACGAAAAAAAATAAAAACAAATAAATAAACAATAAACCTAAAACACAGTGGTTTTTTTTTTTGTTTTTTGTGCCCTTCCTATGCAGACACATTTTTCAAGTCATGATTCTTTTATTTTTTAGGACTTTTGTGTGCAAAAGTTATATTTATCATATATTTTTAACAAAATGAAATAAAAGAAGCGAAAAAACTTTGGTTGGGTCATAAAATTTGAAACACCTTTTGTGTCTTTTGTTTTTCTTTTCATGGGTTCTTGTAGCGAGTGATTTTTGACCCTTTGTGGTAGGTATAATTTTTCAAACAAAAACAGTTCTTATCATTTAATCAACACACGGTAACTTTTATCCTAAAATTAATCTGAAATTTGTTTTTTTCTTTTTGCACATTTTGATTTAGGAGCATTTGGTATGTTCTCTTTTTAATTTAATTTTTTTTTTTAAAAGATTTTTAGTGAAGAAAACCGAATATTATTTTTTGCATAACGTTGCTATGATTTCAGTTAAACCTAATTTGAACATTTTTTTCTATGTTCCAAAATTAAAATATAGAGCACGTTGTCCTAACTTCTTTATAAATTTCTCAACCCTTAGACGACCACAGAGACATTTGTATCCCAAACCAATAATAAGGAATATTTATATACGTACTTATTTTAATAATTTATATATATCAGTTTTTGAACTCATATCAAATTTTTATTTCGCTCTTTAAATTCCATAAATAGAATCGTTATTTGTTAATGGTCACTAGATACTTTGAAAGCTAACTGGTTTTGATTTTTAAGGAAAACAAATTTTTTTTCGACCTCTAAATAAGCTCCTAAATTATACAGCTCCGCCATTTGACGTCTGATCATCAAGTACAGTATATCGTTGTAAATGCCTTAATGTGGGCTATATTCCATTTATAGAAGTAATTTATTTCAAATGTTTTTTTCGACTAGTTGTACTCATTATCTCTGTTTCTACCACCCTAAGGTGCCAAGGGCACTTCATAGAATTGAAGCCCATAAAAAATCATAAAATTCATCCCTACAAAGTTTTCTCAAATTGTTGAAATTGAAGAAGTTATGGCGAATCTAAAACCTCAGTACAACATATGAAGAACAGGATGTTTCATGAAAAAAATCGCCCCCTAGAACTATGCAAGATTCTTTTTTCATTTACTTGCATACTGTTTGAAATGTCAAATGTTAAAAAATATTGCATGGTCTTAGGCGGCGATTTTCGTTCTTGAAACATCCTGTTTTTCATTATTTGTACTGAGGTTTTAGATTCGCTATAACTTCTTCAATTTCAACCATTTGAACAAATTTTGCAGAAATGAATTTTATGATTTTTTAGGAGCTTTTTTGGAGGTCGAAAAAAAAATAGTTTTTCCTTAAAAATCAAAACCGATAAGCTTTCAAAATGGGGGCTTTATGGCGAACTTTTTTTTTTTGTGGTACTATCTAATGGTCATTCTAAAGTGACAGTTCGTTCGGTGCGGTATTCATATATTTTACAAAACAATTTGAAGGCGTCAAAGTGTTTCTCATTTCATTGCGTGCTTTCATTTGGCAGAAGTTTCGGAGTGGTACCCACACCTGACTCATGCCCATATACGACACCATTCTCTTACTAGAATGAGGTATTTGATGTCAATGACCTTCGAAAAGAAAAATAACTTTAAGATCGGACTGTAAAGGCAGAAGATATGACAAAACTGTTAAAGAGCGACCCCTACAAATGGTCAAAAAAAAAAATTGAAATTGCCTTGGAAAAATGTTTCGGATTCGATGGTATACGATAGACTTTTTTTTTTTTTTTTTTTTTTGCCTGTAAGGTAGTACGGTCTAATGTATACTGCTGAAGAAGAAAAAAAGTTCTAGAAAACCTTATTTGTAGGCCTATGTCGCATTTCCAGGAGTTAGTGTAATTAGATTTTGTTAATGGGTTTGAATAGCCATAATCTCTCTAACCAAAGCATACCGTTGAACTTTTTCAATTGGACCCTTATTACTGAGTAACTGCCCTTTGATGAAAACTATCTCATCCTCCCTACAGAAGATGTATGCAAAAAAGTAATTTTTAACGATCACAGGGATAAATATATGTCTCAGGAAATTCCAGAAAAACCGGTTAAAATTTTTGAATTTTGATTTCAAAATATGTTTTTTGGACGCTCTATAGACCATTCTAAAATGCTTAAATGAATGGGTAAAGTGCCAAAATCTTTTAAATTACTAAGGTTTTAATTTCATAAGGTGACTTATATCACACTGTCTTCTTGTTTAATCCATCGTGTGTACATAGCGTTTTCATAAGAAATTTTCTATCATTCAAAACATTTTAGATGTATAGGAAGTGTTACGCCCTCCAATAAGAAGTAACGTTCATTTTCGTCGAACACATCAACTTCGATATATTGACTGTAATAAATAAAAAATCTCCTCTGCGAATACAAAACATTCAACCCTTATTTTACTAAAAATATGAATCACTGCAACATAATGTAATGTATAGCCAACATATGGAGCATTCAAAAAATCCATGACGTCAGCAAAAGAAGTACGCATTTCTGAACAACATGAGCAAAAACTCCGTAACAAAATAACAGCTCTCTACTTTTTTCAATATTCATATGTAGGTAAAGTAAAATTACTTACAGCTCTTTATGAAAATAGCCCCCAAAACACAGACAGACAGAGAACATTTAGAATAAATTTGGTGACAGAACCGCAAGCAAAAACATTCCGAGTGACAATCGAACATTTTAAAAGCTAAACCTTTCATGGTATTAAAATATGGGGTATCCTTATCAAAGGATTAAATTTCCGTTTCCTTCTGGCTGGAATCAACATGGCGTAATAAACTGTCAACTGTTTGTTGTTTACTGCGAAGTTATTTTAATCCTTTTTGAAGTTCTAACTGAATTTGCTAACAACAACAATAACAACAACAATAGCAACAACTCGGAATTTCGAATTGCTTGTATAAATGTTTGCATTTAACTTGTAAAAGGATACTGGCACCCTTTGACACTCCGCCTTCTGTGTTTTTAGTATTTTTATTTTTTCAAAATATCCTTGAGGGCGTTTGTACAAAACGTAAAAAAAATAATCCTAAAGAAAAGCAAAAGAAAAAGTGTTCAAATACTTTAAACAAATAACATTTGTTTGTATATTCTAAGTAAAGGATATTCAAAGTCTCTCGACATAAACATTATTTTAGATAAAAGCAGTTGAGTGTAAACTCTAGCAGCGTGAACTTTTTGTTGAAAAGTTTTCGAAAATTTTAAAAATTTGGCAAACGTCGATAAAAATTCAAATATCTAAATGAGTAATTGCAGAAACAGTCAGTTTTGAAAACTATAAAAGGCTTACAAAATGTTGGAAGTATCGAAAATGACATAGTGGAAAAAGCCAAAAAATGTGATATAGTCGATAAATGAAAAATGTTAGAAAAGCCAAAAAATTTTGATAAAGTCGTCAAAGTGTAAAAAAGAAATAAAGTTGTAGGAATATATAGAGAAAGTCTGAAAATGCCATCAAAGTCGACAAATAGCACTAAATCCAAAAAAAAAAATTGACTGTTGAATATTTTTGGCAATGTCGAAAATACTGAAAAATATTAAAATGTCTCAAAATTCATATATGAAGCAATCCACGCCAAGTGTACCAGCTCAAAATTTTGTTGCCTCCGATTTCGCTCAATTTTGGCATCTGGTGTGCAAGAATCATAATCCGGGAGGATTTGGTCCTAGTACCATTTGTTGTTAAAATACGGCGTTAGGAAATAACGCCCAAGGAAATAACGCCCAAAAAAAAAAAACGAAATAACGCCCAAATTATTTTCATATAAATTTGGGCGATAATCATTTTGGAAATAACGCCCAAAAATTTCGGCTTTATTTCGTTTTTATTTTGGGCGGTATTTCCTTATTTTAAAAAACGAAATAACGACCAAAAAAAAACGAAATAACGTCCAAAAAATAAAATGACGTAATAACGCCCAAAATAAAAAACGAAATAACGCCCAAATTATTTTCATATTATTTCGTTTTCCTGCCCGCGGCAGGCAAAAATCTTTTTTTACTAGAGAGGAATTGCATTTTTTTCTGCTTCCGAAATTTACATTTTTGTTGTATATTGGACTAAAAAACTATGAGCACTGCTTTGCACCGGGTAGAGATGGAAATTTTAAGAAAATATGTAGTTTTTTGTTGATGACCCGCACTTTCTCCCAAAAAATGTTCCCCATACTAAGAAAATTGTACCAGATTTTATAATAATAGCTACACTAGGTGCAATGGTAAAATATTGCTAGGGTTTTTTTTTATGGGGGTACAGTGCCCCCTCTTTTAGTTGTTCCCATGTTGTTTAAAATATATCACATACATTTATATACCAATTTTTAAAATGATAAATGTACACAAATAGAGTATTTTAACTATTTTTGTGTAGGGGTGCAAAGCCCCCATATTTCAACCCCCTCTTTTTTCGTATAGTCTTGTGTAAATAAAATACACGTTTTCAATATAAAGTTTTGTAGTAATAACTGCTATAGTACAGGTAGAAAGATATAGCATTTGATGAGTTTTTTGTATGGGGATGCTACGCCCCCTTGCTAAAATTCTTCTAATTTTTGCATGGCGTTTGATGAACCCAGTATAGTCCTGTGTACAAAGTTTTATAATAGTAACTGCCACAGGTGTGGAGATATACATAGCAATTGATGTGTTTTTTTTGTATGGAGGTTACAACGCCCCCTTTTTCAATACTCCCAATTTTCGTAAGGCGTTAGGAGAACGAAGTATCTGCAATATTTGCAGATATATAGCTATAGAGGTGTTCTTTGTATGTGGGGTTCAACGCCCCTTTGTTCAATTTCCCCCAATTTTTGCAGGCTGGTTTGTGAAGGCAGGATACTCCTGTTTTGTTCATTTTTTTCGTATTGGGGCTACCCACCGCACCCCCGCCAAAATCACTTCACTCTATTTCGTGAGGTCAGCGGACATATTTTAACAGTTCTTCATTTTGAATTTTTCACGCCTAGATTGTGTGAAACAGTGCTGTGTGTCGTGTGGTGTAAAAAATGTCAAAAAATTTGTACGTATAGATCAGAAAAATGTTGAAAACTTCAAGAACACTTTATATGTAAATGTCAAGAATCATTGGCAAAGTCGAGAAACAATGTCAAGGTGAATAATTTCGAAATACACTGGGAAAGTCGAATTGTGCGAAAAATGTTGTGGTTCTAAAAAATTAAAAAAAAAAAACCGAAAGATGTTAATGAACTCGAAAAATCGTTAGCTGAATGCTCTTTTGCTCCAAACATCATTTTAGAAATGATAACCTAAGAATAATTTTGTAGGTTTCAAGGTTAGATCTTTAAAAATCTTTTTCTCCGTATCTTTATTTTGTTATATAACGAAGTTTTTCAACTTTTATTATCTTGTCTGCTCCAAGCGTCATTTTTTTTTTTTTTTTTCAATAGAGCAAATTTTGTATTGAAATACGGTTTTTTGTTTGAAAACTCTTATTCTTCCATAAAGATAGCACTGTAATATGGAGCACTTGCAGTATAAAGGGTTATTTTTTTAGCAAAATGCGTTAGATAGCAATAAGCATTTTCTTACATTTTTGCGTTTTTCCGGGTTATAATCCACTGAAGTACAGGTATTTCAACTCCATACAAATATAAGTATACGTAGTATATACCTTTGTATGGAGTTGAAAAACCTTTAGTTCAATGGATGATAACTGGAAAAGTAATGATCCAATTTGAAAAAATGTAAGGTAAAGTTTAATGAGTAAGGTTATGGCAATCGGATGCTGCTGGGAGATTTTGATTACGCCATTTACTGTAAGTGTGATATATGTAGCATCAAAATTGGCTCTAAAAAAAATCACAATGCCTTAGAATCCTGATTTGATAAAAAAACATTTTGAGATTCGTTAAAAGAAAATTTCTCATCTTCATGAATTCCGGTATGGAAAACCATTGTAGGACTGTTATTATTCTTATGGATTTCATTTGAAAAGTATTTGGTACACACAAAGGATAAACCAAATAGCCATTTGCATGTGCGTTACGATATGGAGCAAATGGGGAAATACTTCTTCTCCAAAAGAATATTTTTAGTTAATTGGGAGAAGTTACTTAAATCATCTATCAATCCCGCGTCAAACTTTAAAATATATATCACGGAAATTTTCTGCATAGAGCATTCCACTGAAATGTGGAACAGTCGATGAATATAGAAAAAAAAAATCGAAAAGTCGGTTAAAGCCTAAAATACCTACTTATCATTTTTGGAAACATCACTACTTGTCACTCTAATACAGATATCATTTTTACTTTCGATATTATGGACTTTCAGAATGAAGCAAAAGAATTTAAGTAAGACGTTTTTTTATTTTAATTCCTCACAATTTGATACATACCCAAACTCAAATTCACCATTCCAATTTACATGCATAATAACTTTTATTTTCATCGTAAAACTTTCGGAATGTCAATATTTTGAGGAATTTAATGACATTCATTCATAACTATCATTCCTTATTTTGCTTGTAAACATTATTACACCCATAAGAACCCACTTTCAAAACCCAAACAGTCTGTAGTTCCTACTCAAATGATTTATATCCCACATTCAGAATGAGATTAAAAATAAAACAAAAAAAACAACGACACACGCCACCAACTTCACAATAATTCACTCATACAATTAAATTATAGACGCACATATGGACAGAATGGAGGAATATGTACTCGTACATGTTTTATCTGGTTGGTTCCGAAAATTTAACTACACCTGCCTCAGGTAAACAACCCAAAACCAAAAAAAAAACAATGGAATCTACATATAATAATAACAACAACAACACACACTATGGCATGCGACGACGACTTCACTCAAAGGGTGGCTCATGAAACATTCGAAACATTTTATTGCCAAATAGCGTGTGGCATTTCGCAACACGACGCCTGGAACACAGAGCGTGTTTTTTATTACTGGCATTCCCTTGCACCCTTAACGACAGCTTTCAAAGCCAAAGACTCCACGTACTACGTATGGGGCGGGCATTTATGGTATCCTTTGTGTTGGTAAAAACAATGAACAAAAACAAAAACCATGATAACAATAAAATCGGGGAATTTGTTTCAATTCTTTCATGAATTTGTTTTGATTCCGTGCGTTTCCTTCTGGCAAATCTTTAAATTCTATTGTCTTTTCAATTCAATTTCTATGTTTTATGGAGAAAAAATCGTGTTAAATCATTCAAGCATAAACACAAAACCTTATGAGGATAAATAAAGTTTGCTTAATATATACTGGTAAATTCCCCAAAAAAAAAAAAATACCAGACAGACTCCAAATCTGATTTTATGAGACAAAGATGCACAGTGTGACATTTCTACTTTTAAACTACACGAAATTTGGATTTGAGAAAAACCTATTCTCTTGCTCATTTTGACTGATACTGGTTTTAGTTTTAAGCTTTCACTTCAGAGTTGTATAGAAATTTTACAAAAACTATGATTTAAATAGTTTTTGAGGTATATTTTTTGTTGTTCCTGGCTTGGAAAATTAAAATTTATTTTTTTTTATTTGGAGCAAACCGTAGATGATCATTTGCTAGCTCAGTTTAAAGCCAAAATAGAGTACCAAATGATTCTGCTAATAGAAAGGCTCAGGAAAATTTTATGCGTCCTGTAACATATATAACACGCAAAATAGCTAAATATCGTGTATTTGCACTTTTTCTTTACTTTAACCTTGACCTAAGTCAACCAATCTCCGACACAAAACAAAAAATTATATTTGTATAGTTCAATTTGAAGAAAAAAGCTAGTGCTATCAGCTGCCATATCAGGTTTTGCGAATTAAAATTACCTTGTCTTGTTATGGGTATTTCCACGAGATCATACCCTTCACAACTCAGAACTAGAATCAAAATTTTTTATTAAATTTTATTGCTTAAAATATAAAAAACACATGCATCTGCTATATCAAAGAAAGATTAAATAAAATTTTATTTTAATTTATGAAAAAAAATCACTTTGAATCTGGTGTGATTTGCAGTTTTCTGTCCCACTATAAGCAGTCGTTTTTGGGACACTTGAGTAAAACTGTTATATGACTTTTTGACAACAAAAGCCATTATCAGCTAAAAGTGCAAACTTTTGTCCATGTTGAGCAGCAGTTTTATACTTCTAGCCTTTTAAATGAAGTTTTGGGAATTTTTTGAAAAATGAAAAATTCCTGTCGCGCCCGTTACCTTTTCACATCAAAAGTTTAAAATACTGTGAAAATAGTTTTGTTAAATCAAAAAAAAAATAAAGGAGGGTAATAATGTAAATGCATTTAATGATTCGTGATTCCAAATGAAAGCCGATAAATCAGTGTTGTTATCTTTTTTTTTTTTTTCTATTTGTAAACGATGTCGCACCCGTTACCTTTTTATTATTTTGCCTTCCAACCCTTACCATATTACTTATTTGCTCTTTTACTTATCATTTTTGACTTAACAACTATGGAGTTTCCAAACAAGAACCACTTTCTACAACATCTTAACCCATTATATTCTATTCTTATGGGGTTTTTGACTCCCTTTCAAAGGACATGGGTTATAATTGATTAAAGTGTTCTACAAAAATATTCTACGGAAAATATCATTAGGGGTCACCAAAGACAAGAAATGCTTAAAATTTGAGAATAATGCGTACAAAATGCAATAAAATTGAAGAAATGAGTAGCAGAAAAAACATTTCTCATTTTTCATATTTATTGTATATTTTGTACTTTCTTGCTCATTGTTCTGAAGTTTTAAGCATTTCTCGTCTTTAGAACATTTTAACCCATTGTAACCAATTTTAAGGGGCTCAAAAAGATCCATAAGGGCAGGATATAATGGGTTAAGATGTTCCAGAAAATTGAATTTTTTCATATTTTTTAGTGCTGTTAAATATAATGGATATAATTTTACATTTTGTTATATTTTTTACGACGTCGCACCCGTTACTTTTTGCTGTCGCACCCGTTATTTGTCTCTTAATGCAGCAAACTTAGAAAATTCTTGCACAAAATATTGCAATGAGTTAACTTAAAGTTTTATTTTTAGCGTTTCATGCAAAATTTTACAGATCTAACGGATCAAATCTCATAAAACGAAAATAGCATATTTGTGAAGTTGCACCCGTTACCATCTATTTAGTACAGAAAAGCATTGAAATTGAACTTTTTTAAATACTTCCATTTGTTGACAAGATCCAGATAGTTTACCCTTCTAAAGTTAATGCACTTTTCTGGAGTATTTATCTAAATTCTACTTTTAATTTTAAAAATTGTACTTAAACTGTCGCACCCGTTACTATGGAAATGCCCTTATATAACTTTGAAAATAGGAAAAAAATGGCGTCCTTTAAACTTTTAATAATAAAAACTTTATGGAAATAATTTTCGATCAATTTAAAAATACAAAAATATTTAGTTCCTCTAATACTGCCCTCTTCTATTGCCCTTGCTCCATTGTGCCATTTCTAAGCGGGAAACCAGAGGCGCCATTGGGGTTGAACCATTTTAAAAACGGCCTGCAAACAATGATGCTGTTTTTTTTTTATGACAACTCAAAGTCAGCGTCAATGTCTGCCTTTAAAGGGAAATGACAATCATTATGCAGATTCATGACCGACCAAGGCAACCACCCACCCACCCATCTACCAACTCATCATAAATGATGGTAGTTTTGGACCCAACCGCCACTGTCGTTGTCATCGTTATGTGTGCAGTACAGAGTACGAGTACACAGTAACTGTGGCATATCTTCGAATAGATTTTAATCAGTCACCCTAATTTCAATCCTGGCTTTTCCTTTCATTCATTCATTCATTCATTCATAGAGAATCACTGATGTGGCGGATGTTGACGTTACGATGACTACGATGCCATGGCATTGATGATGGTGGGTTCCGTTTTTTGTCCCTCATTTTAATTCATTACTTTTTAGTTGTTTTGTTATTTTTCTCTATAGAACTGTAAATGGTTCTGGGTCCTTTTGATTGGGTCCTTTTTCTCTGCTCTGCTTTTGTTACTGTCATTTTACTGTGAATAGCAGAGTTTTGCGATTCATTTGAATTCGACGACGACAATTTGTGTTCAAGTCCATTAACCAAATAAGGTGCGATACCCTTGAAAAAATACACGCTCACTGGTAAAGGCCAATTTACTAATAAAGCTGAAAAAAGGGAGCTGAATTGCGAAAAAAAAAAATGGTGCTGAGGAATGGCGAGAAGGAGGGGATGTTGATGTAAAACGAGGTTAAATGAGTGGTGGAGAAGTGGAGCATGGTTTGACTTTTTGTAATGAGACCTTTTGACAATTTTTTAATTTTTTCTTTTTTTCTTCTAATAAATGTCTGCACAAACGTCAGGAAGTGTCCATTATGGGCATTCATTAAGTTTTTTTTTTTTTATTTTGTATAAAAATAATTTTAGTGCCAACGGGGAAATATCACAATTGTGTGTTAAGGGAGAAGTTTTAAGGTCATGAAGTTTGCACTTGATTTTGATCAAATCACAAATTGATAGAAAAATATTTTCACGTAGAGCTAAAAATTTAAATGCTGTCCTTTGAATAAAAATACTTAACTTGAAAAATAAATCAATAAAAATTTATCAAAGTGAGTACCACTTGAGAATGCAACTAAATTGAACTCTTCATGGAGTTGCATCAATTCACTTTATAAAAAGTGCATATTTCATTTGGAGTCGTGTCAGTTGCCAAAAGGGTGCCTTACTGACTACCATTGTAGTCCAGTCAAAAAAGGATTCAATTTCTAATTAAACTTTGAAAACTGTATTTTTGCACAAACCTCTGTTTTGGTGTTATGAAGAATATTAGAATCGTCGACTGATCGAAATTTGACCACAAATGTATTAAATAATCTTTATTTTATCGAAGGCTAAAAGTGTTTTAGCCTTTTATAAAAAAAAAAGAATATTAAACTACAGCGATTTTAATCTAAAATAATGTATTAAATAATTTTGGAACTTTTTGGACAGTTTTAGTACTTTTTTTGCTATTTGGTACAAAATAGAAAAGCTTCTTTATCATCCCTGGCACAATGACAAATGTGAAACGAAAAGAAAACAAAAAAAAATAAAGTCAGTGTCTTTCTCTTTGTGCTGTATCCTCTTTTGAGCTCTGTGTGACCTGGTATTTTTTCATTGTTAATTTTGAAAAATTTGCATACAAAAATATTGAAATAATTTTAACTTTGTGCACAAGAACACACAAATACCTTTCTTATGGTGTATAATTCAAAGTCGTACTCCATTTCTAACATAGTAAAAAAGGTAGGACAAATTTTTGTCTTGGGTATTAATATATAGATAAGTTAAAAGTCACATACGAGTATAATCTCGTTTGTGGTATGGTTTCTTCATACAAAATAGGAGTGCTTCTGTAATAATTTAATTTCGCTATAGCTAAAGCTACTTTGTTAAGAAAAATTCTAAAGATGGGCGTGATATGTTAACGGACACGCCTACCTCCAAAAGAAAATGAACTTAAATTTTTTATATTATTTACATAGGCATATAACACATTCATATACAATGTATATTATACATACAATTCGTGATCTCTGACATTGAATAACATGCAATGCCGACATGAGATTAAATATAAATTTTTAACAAGAACATCAAAGCAAACAAAAAATTGTGCCTTATTCGACTGGAATATTGCATTTAACTTGCAATCTTCAGTGGCATTAAGTGACACTTAAGATTTTTTGTCATCTACTGCAACCCTCACATTTTCGAGGCAGCCACTTCTCTATTAAAACTCCATAAAGAATGTACTTGTGCCCCCAGACCTTTAAAGGCAATTATGTTCCAACAGTAACACTCTCGAGGATTTACTCACTCGGAAGAGTTGAATATTAAAACACAACGTTGCGCGTTCTAGCAACTTTATCATACGCATAAAGATATGTCTGTATTGCATCATCCAGTGCAAAGGTAAAATGCAGAACTCCAGATAACGCACAGGCGACAAAACGCAATCCACTTGTCAGCAGCAGCTTGTGCTTCAATTTCATTTCTTCGCGCTAAATTTGAGCCAATTTTCCTGTTTTTTTTTTTTTTTTTTTTTTGTTTAATGCAACCTTTAAATTAACACAACCGTTTTGTCATTAACAATTTTACCCTTACCAACTGCATACCCTTAATAGCAGCTGCATTTAATACGCAATTTGTCGTTTTTTTTTTACAAAAGTCGAAGCGCAAAAAAAAACTGGAACTGGCTACACTTCAGTTCAAGAGTATTTGGCATTCGATGTATGAAAAACAAAAAAAAAAAAAAAAATTTTTGGTTTGTGCCATCGCCGACACTTTAATTTGTAATCCCCCAACACATGCGACAGGGCTTTGCATTCATGTTTTCTTTGATTTTGATCAGGTAACGCGTGGCATGCAACATTTTTTTTTTTTTTCTTTCTTCTTTTTGACGGTCGATAAAGAATGCCATGGTCGAAATTTCACATTATTAATGAATTTTATTGTTGTTATTTTAACAAATGAGCTGAGAAATGATTTTGTCGCATTCAAAGTTGTAATGTAATAAATTAGTTTTGTAGTTTTATTTATTAGAAATTCAAAAAATACCAATGTTAGCGTTTAGCTTGGTTTAATATTTGTTTTTGGAAAATAAAATTTTTTTAATATAACGTATTTTGATAACACCGTTCGACACAATAAAAAACACATGACAAAATCCAAAAAATTCTTAAAGTAGGCGTTAAAAAAAAAAATATCCATGTCTCGTGGATTTTCTCCAGCACGTCACATTTTTTTTAATCGATTTTTGAAGATTTTTTCTCCACTGTATATGAAAAAAACAAAAATACCGCATTCTTGTGTTAAATCGATGAATTTAACTTTATGATCCTTACATCTGAGGTGTATCATGTGTTCAGCAAACTTATGCAGGATATTGCGAGGAATATTTTTGTAGAAAATTTTCACACTGCACAACCTCCACATATGGGTCATTTTGCCCTTTTCTTGAAAAGGTACAAAAATGACACCTAAAACAGGGGAATATTGAGTCAGTATGCACTAGAGAAATATTTGCTTTGCAATTTCACTACTAGTTGCTGAACACTAAAAAAGCAAAATTTTATCCC
Organism: Calliopum simillimum; assembly: GCA_951812925.1. NCBI lineage: Eukaryota > Metazoa > Arthropoda > Insecta > Diptera > Lauxaniidae > Calliopum > Calliopum simillimum. The sequence continues at coordinate 78,643,977 of OX638370.1, read as the reverse complement.
GAAAGCAAAAAAATCGTTAAAATCAGTAAGCAGTTCTTTCAATAAATATTTGCCAAATTTCAGCCCACTGTAAAACTCTAAAACTATATTTTGGACAAAACTCGTTCTCACAAGATCATAACGAAATCACACAAGGATCGTTTTCCTAGGATACATTAACCTATTATATCCTGTTTTTATGGGTCTTTTTGACCCAAAACTGGGCCACAATGGGTTAAAAAAATTTGCAAAAATATCCTACAAAAAGTTTCACTAAGAGTTGCCAAAGACGAAAAATTCTTAAAACTTAAGGTAAGCGCGTCAGGGATGTAGTTAATATAGTTATTGATTTTAAAGATTTTTTTGGTTTCGGGCTCAAATTTGGAAATTTACGTGTTTAAAAACTAGTAATGAAATTTTATAGCGAATATTTCTGTAGTACATACTGACTCAATATTTTCCTGTTTTGGGTGTCATTTTTGTACCTTTTTAAGAAAAGGGCAAAAATGACCCACATGTGTGGGTCAAACAATGTTAAAACTTTATACAAAAATATTACCCGCAATATCCTGCATAAGTTTGCTGAACACATGATACACTTCAGATGTAAGGATCATATGTATAGTTAAATTCATCGATTTAACACAAGAATGCGGTATTTTTGTTTTTTTCATATACAGTGGAAAAAAAACTTCAAAAATCGATTAACAAAAAATGTGACGTAATGGAGAAAAACCACGAGATATGGGTATTTTTTTTTAACGTCTACTTTAAGAATTTTTTGGATTTTCTAATGTGTTTTAAAAAAAGTTCGAAACTGTTCCACAGTGTAATTAAATGTCATTTAATCCTATAGTTTTTGCGGAATTTCAATTCAGTAAAAATTATTCGTAAAGGCATATGTTTTTCGACAGGTGGTGACACCGATACATGTGTCGTTCATAATTATGTTTTTTTGATTTAAGCCCCCAAGCCGAGTAAAAAACGAAAACGCTAAGTTTTGGACAAAAACGTGATTTTTGGGTCATCTTAGCATTTTGTATAGGCTTTCTGACGGTGTATTCAATCTATAGGGTTTAATAGGATTTCGCAAAGATCTGAACCTTTGAAGTCGATATCTTAATAAAATAATTTTAACTTGGTTACACACAAATACCATTAGAAAGGTGTATAATTCAAAGTCGTACTCCATTTCTAACATAGTAAAAAAGGTAGGACAAATTTATGTCTTGCGTATTAATATATATGTAGATGAATCAAAAAAAAAAATTTCAGCATGATATATTTACGGCGAAACAGAACAATTATGGTCATTTCTGATGTACTTATGCTGATTCCGAATCCAATCTCAGAAGTGTTATATCTTGTACGGTTTTTGAGATATACTCGCCTAAAAGCACAAAAAACGCAAAGTTCCTGATGATTTTTAATTTTTTTTTACTTTTTTTATGACGGTTATATATTAGTGTCGTGAATAGTTTATTCCGACTATTTGTACCCAAGAGAATAACATCTTTTTTCCTGTTTTTTCAATTGGAAATTTCGCTTTTTTTTTTTAAATAGCCGTAATATACATAAATTCTCTAGATCGAAAAATTCTCTTCCGCTACTCTCGATGATATCCAACAACAATTTATTTTCAGTCATTAGTTAGCTATTTGTTAAACCCTCAAATTTATTGTTTAACCATTAGTTAACCAATAGCTAATGAACAGCAACATATTTTTCACAAACCGTAACAGTATCGGCTTTTTTTTGCACTCAATTATATATATTTTTGTACCCTTCCACAATTTAATCAGGACATTCACTTCTTCATCAATGAAATTTGCTGTGCGTTTGTTTTCCATTGTTTATATTATTTTGTTTTCCCAACCCCAAACAAAAAACATATGCTTTCACAAAATCCACAAATTAATCCCGTGCTGCCATATTTATATATATTTTTTTTTTTTTTTTTCTTTGCTTAAGTTAATCAAAACACAGTTAATATGAAACAAAAGTTAAACTCTTGTCACCATATTAGTCAACTAATTCGCTAACCTATCCTTGTGTGACGGACCGCAGAGTCTTTAATAACTAATACGTAGTTCGAGATCCGGTAGTAAAAAAACGTACTGATCGAGTTTTTAGTTAAAATCTAATTTTTACATATATTTAAGAACGGGAGAATATATTTTTGCCGGGTTGCCTATCAAAATGTGACCGCTTGTATTTTCAAATTGCGATAACTTATGAACCGTGAGTCTCACGGGAAAAGTGCATGGATCTTTTTTTATGGAGAGTCATATGTTCTGCACACTGGGCCTCAATAAGTTACAGGTGCGAGTTTAATCTCAAGGGAAACTGAATACGTACGTCGATATATTATTGATTCCTGATGAAAAGTTCGTTGGATTCAAAATCCTATCTGTTCCTTTTGCAAAGTTATGCTTTTTTTTTCATTTACACACACATATTTTCAAATGTTTTCAGAGATACGAAAAATTTCGGTTGGAGGGGGCGTGGCACAGCCCATTTTTTTATTGGATACTATTTTCTCAAGTATTGTTCATATATGTACTAAATCTTATCCTCCTATGTAAAATTGGGGATTGATTGCTTCCTTATTTTCATATAAATAGCGTTTTTCCGGCCTTTAACGGCCTGATGCCACGGTCAAATATCTTCCCATCGGGACCAAATTTTTTTTGCATGGTGTCAATTCTTAGGAGACCAAAATAAGAATAGAAAAAATTACGGCTTCTATATCAACTAAGTTCCTTAAATTGCTTTAACATTTTTACAGTGCCATATCCTGTTCACTTCACATTACCTGAAATCAAATCTTATTCATATGTGTCAAATAGTTTCAGAGATATGACAAATTTGATTTTTTTAGAAGGAGGGGGCGTGGTCCCGTCCATTTTTTATTAAAAATTTTTTTCCCAGTGCCAATTACATATGTACCGAGTCTCATTCCCCTGAGTCCAATATTTCCAGAGATACAAGAATTTCGGGTCGAGGGGGCATGGCATCGCCCATTTTTTTATTGGATGCAAATAACTTAAGCATTGTTCATACACATACTAAATCTCATTCACTTATCTCAAATAGTTTCAAAGATAGGGCTGATTCTTTCGATTAAGGCCCCATTTTTCCATATAAATAGCGTTTTTCCGACCTTCAACGGCCTTGCGGCACGGTCAAATATTTTCCGATCGGAACCAAAATTTTTATGATTGAAACTTACAACAATAGGAAACTTTTTAGCCCCTGGGAGCAAGGTTTTTTCATTTTCAATTTTAACGATAGATCTAATACATATGCATATATACATTTCTTCTTTATGCGGATGTGAAAAATTTGTGTGTAAATGAAAAAAAAAAGCATAACTTTGCAAAAGGAACAGATAGGATTTTGAATCCAACGAATTTTTCATCAGGAATCAATAATATATCGACGTACGTATTCAGTTTCCCTTGAGATTAAACTCGCACCTGTTACTTATTGAGGCCCAGTGTGTCTACAAATGTGTAAATTATGTAAAAAAAAATTTACCGTTTAGGAGTTATTCATTAAAAACCGATTTTTTTACGTTTATTGTATGTATATTGTTTATAACGATTGAACGCCAGAGAGCTGAATAGTTGCAGAGGAAGTGCTCCATACTTTAGTTCTTTTACTCGAAACAACAGTTTTCATAGAAATCTTTGTTGGGAGAGAACCCAGTGAAAATTCCAATCACCCATTTTTTCTGTGACTTTCTCAAAGCTGTGCGACTTTTTTTACTTTTGCGATTACAATCCGTTTTACTGAAAATTGTTTCCAATTTTATCAAATGAAGATATAGAATTTTATCAGAAATCAATCGGCGGTATGGTTGTAATTTAATCTTTGTCAGCGACCTTGCTGTCCTTTAAAACTTGAATCTTTTTCACTGGCTGCAATCTAGTTGAAGTTTCTAAGGCAGGAGTAATTGTTGATTCTGGTTAAGAAAATGTGGTATATGGGAGACGAGTTCTGCTAGATCGCCGGGCTAAGTTACTAGCCTTTGTCTCGATTATAAAAAAAGAAGTTCTCCAAAAAAGACAAAAATCAAAAAAACATTTTTTTCGATTACCTCAAGCCATAAACTTTAAGTATGTTCCAGCGTTTCTTCTTTTGGTTAGAAACACATCACCGCACGAATGGTACTTCAAATCTTGCGTGAATTATGGGACACACTTATGTCTCTGGAAGACGACCATGTTAACCTCCGTACAATATTAATTCAAACATAACTGATGCATGTTGCTCACGCGAGCCAAGCCGCGGGTGACCTCTTGTATGATATATGTTTGTCTATTTATTTTTATTTTTTTTCTAGATGGGTTAAAACTTTCCACTTCTATTGACGATAATGATGATGATGATTCACAACTTGCCATTTCCAACGAATTCACAGTTAACTACCCCCTGTAAATTTTTCAATTCGAGTAAACATTATAATATTTATGTATAATGTGATCAGGGGTGAATTCATTTATTATTTTTTTTTTTATTGAAAATGCGTGAAATATAAAGCGAAAAAATTTAACAGGACCTCTGCTGTTCAATGCGAAACGACATAAAAGATAAATTAAAGTTGACTGCTGCAACAACTGCAAAATGATTGAAGGTCCTTCATGCGGCATTTTAATTTTTGATGTTTACTCGTTTACAAAAAGCGAAAAAGAAAATAAGGAAAAATAAATAACAAAAACAACAACAAAAAGCAACAACCCTTGCGAAGGACACGGTTCATACGGTCCATAGGCCGCACATGACATACTCATTTTTACTAGAACTTGTAAAGCATGCATCAGCAGGATGATTCGAGCATAACTTTTAGTTGGTCATTATAATTAAAATGATAAAAAAACCCATTTATAAGGAAAAGAATACGGGCCTGCAAAGAACAGCTTTTTTTTATATCTATGGTTTTTTCTATACGTCAAGATTTTCATATATCCTTGCTTATGTAAACGTGTGCATATCAATGTTTCGCGATGTATTCAAAGGTATATTCTATCTTTGTATCGAAATTAAACACCAAACGCTTCACTTGACCTGTATTAGTCCATATATCGCCTTTGATTTTTACCCAGAATGTCAGATAAAGTTAGAGATTGTCAGATCTGCTGACTATGATATCATGGTATATCGCATGCCCTTCGATGGTACCATTAGTGTTGGCAAGTGGTTCAGATTTATAGGGGCGCCAAATACTCTTCTCTGCTTGAGAACCTCTTTTTATATACCCAAGTGTATAAGACCTAAGATTCAGGAAACGACGCGTTCGATCTATATTATACCATAGACAATTTTGCCTGTACTCGTAGAAGAGCGACTTCTCTGTATTCAAAGTAGCAAACAGGCGAAGGAACAGTACATTCGGCATATGTTTCACTAATAATAAGTCTTAAACCACATTCTCGGGAGAGAAACAAACCTTCTATCTACATTCTCAACACGATCACAGACTCTTGGTATTGCTGGGAGTCGTCCAGAGCTCTTCATTCAGATTCGTCAAATCGAAAAAAAAGACTAGAAAACGAACCAAAAGCTTTTTGGACGCCCTTACTTAAAACGTTTTTAGAGTTAAAAGACGTCTGGACGTCTCCTATGAGGAAAGGTATGGAGTACCTACAAAGTCAGACAATCAGGAGGACGCACAGTGTTGCGTTAGTCGGTTTTACTGAACAATTTATTGGATTAATTTAAAATTTTGTATGTCATTCTACAGAAAATAATTTAGTTAAGAAATCCTCTGAATATTTTCGAAAACAAGTTTGGCAAAAGAAAATCAAATGAAACTAGTAAGGGTGGTATCTTTGGCCTGGCCAAAAACTAAATACCCTACACTGCATTTGAATTATATTATTAAACAGTTAGTTGATAAATACTATGCAATATTCTTGTACATACAAGTTTTTATTAAAATAATTTGTTTTATCCTTCCGTAACTCCTAGAAGAGTATAAGAACAAATTGCTTTAATGGGAAGTGTCACGCCCTCGTCTCCGAGCTTGCCTAGATTTTGCGTAGAGCATGCATTAACTGTTCTGAGTGTTTGAGTGAAATTTATTTAGGTTTTCTTAAAAAAATCTTTCGGTATAGCATTTTGAAACTTTCGCTTATATGGGAGATGCCACGCCCTCTAGTCCTACTTCACCTACTTTTTGCTCAGAGTTTGCCATTAATGTTCTTAGTGTTTAATGAAATTTGGTTGGATTATCTCAAAAACCGCTCTCAGTATAACATTTTGAAACTTTTGCTTATATGGGAGGTGCCACGCATCCTTTTTCGAGATCACCTAGTTTTTTCTCAGAGCTTGTATTTATTGATCTGAGTGTTTGAGTGCAATTTGGTTGGGTAACCACTAAAAACGTATTCAGTATAACAATTTAAAACTTTTGTTTATATGGGTGGTGCCTCTTGTCCTAATATGTCTAGTTTTTGCTCAGAGCTTGTACTTGCTATTTCTAGTATTTGTGTGTATTTTGCTTCTGTTATTGCAAATAATGCTCTTTTTATTGCATTTTGAATGTATTTTTTGTATGGGAGGTAGGCGTGTCCGTTGACCGATTTTGCTCATTTTCAATCCCCCGAGCTATCTTTAACAACGGAGGCAGAATAACAAATTTCATTGAATTATGTTGCTCAGTTTTCCCAAAAAATTTATTTCCACGCACACCCAGCCAGCCATATACTTTTCCATGCCCGCCACGCCTCCTTCTCTGCGTTACAAACGGAAGGACAAAGGGAATATACCCTGGGTGTAGGGTATAAAAAGGTATTATAAATTTTATGGAAGTCGAACCAAAACTGTTTAGTGCAGGCAAATTAGGTATTCATTTCTAATTTTGTTTAACATGCACCGATTTTGATTCGACAGGGCTCATTTTGTTCGTAATAAAATTTTGAACAAAACCAACACATTAGTTTTTTCCGGCCTTTCCCCAAAATTTCTTTAGTCCCCCGTGAACCCTCAAAATCGGATAAATTCAATAAAACTGTTCTAAAATGCTCAAAAATGGAAAGTTATGCTATTCACGGGGTTCTCTAGATTGCTGAATCCAAATATGATCTTGAAAAATGAAAAAACTCAAAATGGCGCCCGGAAAACTGCGTACATACCCATTTTAAGCACCAAAAATGGGAAAAAATCGTTACAGGGGGTTTTAGCCTAGAAGTCTTGTTACATTGAATGAATTTATACGGTCGGTGTGGGGTATTGTTTTTTATACTATAAAAAGTAAAGTTTACCAAAAATTTTTTTGTGTTTTTGATTTGTTTGTTATTTAAGCAATAACTATAAGAAGTTAATACAACTCAAAATTAAAAATATTTGTAACATTTTGCAAACCATTTTTTCTAAACTAATTTGAGGTCGCTGAACACGAAAAACCCAATTATTTTTTTTTTTCCTTGCGGCCGTTCGCGAGTTATTCGTTAATTTATATTTTCGGGGTTATAGCTTCATATACATCAATATATTTTTATGACGCCATGCTCGATCAATTTTATTTTTCCACGTTGACAAAGAGTGATTAATGGCGCTTCTAACAAGTATACCAATGATTATGCTTCGAACAAAATTGACTAAGTTATAGCAGGAAAAAGTTTGAAATTTCACAAATTTTTGAAATTTTTCACATCAACTTCAAATGAAACATTTGGTTTTTGGCATATAATTTTTTCAAATACTTGTTTTTTAGTAGATTTATTAAATGGCGCATATAATTGCAAACATTTTAAGCCTATGTTGAGCAAAATCGAATGAAATTTCCAAAAGATATTAAGGTTTTAGTGCAATAAGGAAGATGTGAGAATTTTCGAAATGTTCGGCCTGAGTCAACAGATCCAATTTTCAGCCTCCAGATAGGACACCCTACACTTATTGAACACTTTAAAGATGTTTTAAGTAACTTCTAATCATTCTCTGTAGAAGAACATTGCGGATTGTATCAAAAATATTAATTTTTGAAAGAAATCGAAATTTCCCTATTGCACTAAAACCCTAATATCTTTTGGAAGTTTCATTCGATTTTGCTCAACATAGGCTTAAAATGTTTGCAATTATATGCGCCATTTAATAAAATTACTAAAAAACAAGTATTTAAAAAAATTATATGCCAAAAACCAAATGTTTCATTTGAAGTCGATGTGAAAAATTTCAAAAATTTGTGAAATTTCAAAAATTTTCCTGCTATAACTCAGTCAATTTTGTTCGAAGCATAATCATTGGTATACTTGTTAGAAGCGCCATTAATCACTTTTTGTCAACGTGGAAAAATAAAATTGATCGAGCTGCGCGTCATAGAAATATATTGATGTATATGAAGCTATAACCTCGAAAATATAAATTAACGAATAACTCGCGAACGGCCGCAAGGAAAAAAAAAACAATTGGGTTTTTCGTGTTCAGCGACCTCAAATTAGTTTAGAAAAAATGGTTTGCAAAATGTCACAAATATTTTTAATTTTGAGTTGTATTAACTTTTTATAGTTATTGCTTAAATAACAAACAAATCAAAAACACAAAAAAATTTTTGGTAAACTTTACTTTTTATAGTATAAAAAACAATATCCCACACCGACCGTATAAATTCATTCAATGTAACAAGACTTCTAGGCTAAAACCCCCTGTAACGATTTTTTCCCATTTTTGGTGCTTAAAATGGGTATGTACGCAGTTTTCCGGGCGCCATTTTGAGTTTTTTCATTTTTCAACATCATATTTGGATTCAGCAATCTAGAGAACCCCGTGAATAGCATAACTTTCCATTTTTAAGCATTTTAGAACAGTTTTATTGAATTTATCCGATTTTGAGGGTTCACGGGGGACTAAAAAAATTTTGGGGAAAGGCCGGAAAAAACTAATGTGTTGGTTTTGTTCAAAATTTTATTACGAACAAAATGAGCCCTGTTGGATCAAAATCGGTGCATGTTCATTAGAAATGAATACCTGTTTTTACCTAATTTGCCTGCACTAGTAGAAATTCACTGTGGGACGGTTTTAAATTCTTATGAAGGTATTTTACCAACGACACCTTGTTACAATTTAGAGGAAAAAGTGTGATGTATACTAATAAAATTACTTTTTCTGGTTATACCGGCTTATGACATTCAAATACTGTTAGAGGAATCTTGTGGCTTCAAATGAATAGTGAGCGCCATAAGTACGTCACCAAACTAAAAACTCTCACAATTTTCTTTCAGAATCCTTGGCACTAAATTCCAAATAAATTAAGGCATAATAAAACCTATAATTTTGCTTCCAAGAAATATCTTTCCTACAACTTTGTCTAGGTTTACTTACTTCCATATTAAGTATCCCGTTGTGCATTATAATTCTCTCCGCTTAACCCTCTCCAAATGCCTAGCGACTGTTGCGTTTTTCTACTTCATTCTTTGTGCATTCCACATAATTTCTTTGTTCCCTTTTGTTTTAACTTCCGGCACAAAGCATGCATAGCATGTCCTTTTCAGAGTTACTCATTGCCTAGGGTTGTTTTTATGTTTCAGTATCCTGTCGGAACTTTGAGAGAACAGAACGCGTTCGTCTGGTCTCTGTAGCGGTGCAACGTGGGCGCCTTTAAACTGAACCGTTGCTTTCATTTAAGCTTTCACTTTTTTTTGTGTGCGACGTTAATTTAATTCGGTGTCGTTCGTTGTTCTCTGCGGTTTTCCTTTTAATTTCATCGGTTGTTTTTTACGCTCTGTTGTTTAGAATAAAATTTCACCGGTTCGTTCGCAAAATACACGTTTTTGTCCTTGTCGCCAGGGTGTTGTCTGGAATTGTCGTTGTTTTTATTCGTTTGTTTGTTTTTCCTGCGACCTGGTTGCGGTTTTGCGATTTGACTACGTGTGTGCAAGTATCCGTTTTATTCGACCATGTTTTGCATCAAAGATTCAAAGGATTAAAGCAGAGTTTCTTTCACAAAGCATTAATGGAATACAAATTTAAAGGAAAAATTTTATGTTTAACTGATGGCATGAATGAGTTTAAACTTTGATTGCACTTTCAGCATATTAAATTGTTATAATGGTAAGTTTACAAAGAAACAACATAACTAAACTTTAAGAAATTTATTTCATAAAGGTTTTATTTAATTGAAAATTAATTTTAAATTGAACTTTTAGTCATATATTTTCAAAGATTGATTTACATATAAATCTATCAATGCATTTTTTTACAACACATTATTATGACAAATTAAGGAACGGATTAAAAACACGGCTATAGTGACATATGTTTCGTCTTTCGCCACAAAGACTCATTAGACTATTTTTGTTGTAATTATAATTATATTTATTTCACTAAATTAATTATAATTGAAAAATTGCAAGTTGGAAAACTTTTGTGTTTTTGGCCTGAGCGGGAGTTGAACCGAGGACGTCCCGGTTGGTAGTACAACTCTCAATCGCAGTGCCAGTCGTTAGACCGATGCACCATCCTTGGCCGGCTGCGAAGCCGACTATTGCCGGTTTTGTTTGTATGTTAATACGTAAGCCTTGATGTCACATTTGTTGTTTGTGTTACTTATTGATATTTGGTATAGCTATTCCATTGGAATTAGATTTAATACCGATTGGTTGGTGACAAATGTTGCCACCTTATCAGGGAGTGTTATCCCGAATAACTTTAAGAATTTTTAAGTGTGTTACTTACTTTTATTTAATTGATGAAAGTTCCCATTCATAGATTTTTCTTAAAAAACTGATTTCTGCAACCTCTGACCTTGAATACCTCACAATGGAAACACAATCTTACAATGGACTTTTCACACTTTATTTTTCATTAATAAAGATTATTCCTGTAAAAAAATTCACTTCACATCTAAAGAATAAATATTTATTAAATAATATGTAGTTTTATGGATAAATTTTGTCGTCCACAACTCATAATGAAATCACAACAGAAACATTTTCTTAGAACATCTTAACCCATTAGCTCCTGATTTTCTGGGTCCTTCTGAACTGTTTTTCTGAAAGCTGGGTCTGAATGGGCTTAAGGGTTTTACAAAAATATTCCATGAAAAATTTCATGAAAAATTTCATGAAAAATTTCATTAGGAGTCACCAAAGGCAAAAAATAATTAGAACTTAACCCATTTTTGGCCACGCTGCAAAAATAATTTTTTTTTTTTTTTTTTATATAAAGCATATTTTAAGAGTAGTTGGCACTCCCTGAATCCAAAACCGTCATCAAAAAATTTTTACCCCCAGTCGATTTACCATTGTGTCGAAAAATCAAGTGTTGGATTAATCGAGCGTTGGCCGGTAGCCCATACACAAGATCCCATACAAATACAACTAATTCAGGTTGGTGAACTCCTTACAATCTGCCAGCTAAAAGTTAAATATCGTCGATGCCAGTTGAAATTCACAAAAATGTACCCACTTTCCCCCCCCCCCCCCCCACCTCTATGTAACGGGAATATTTGTACCCCAGTTACCGTCACATAACGAGGGGGGGGGTAAACTTTTGCGAATTTTAGCTTATGAGCAGCCCGTTTTCAACTGGCATCAACGATATTTACCTTCGGGCTGACGAATTATAGTGTTCACCAACCAGGTTTGGTCGTATTTGTTTTGGAGCTTGTGGTATGGACTGACCGGCAATGTTTGATTACATAGGCTTTTTAAAACATTGTGTGGCCAAAATTTTTCTTCCACCTCTTCCCATTGAATGGTGCAATAAACCTTTTTTGAAAAACGGAAACAGTTTCAAAAATAGGGAGAGATATCGACTGATGGAATGAAATTATTTTTTTCAAAAAACGAAACCAAAACTCGTAAAAGAAGTCTGGGACACTTGTCAGTTTCCGACATTTTTATTCAACCTTTCCCTATCGTTTGGTGAAACAAAATTTTTTTGATAAAATGGGTCCAAAACGCTTCCGAGGGGTCGGAGACGACCTTGATAGTTTCCAAATTTTATTTTCGACCCTTTTTCTTCGTAATTACTTTTGCCTTCAACTTCTGTAAGGTAATTTTTGCTCGCAGTCAGCTGCAAACTATTAAATCAAATAATAAAAAATGAATTGTAAACTTTCCTATCTCAACATGCACAGGATAGTTTACAATAAAAATTTTCAAATATTTTGTAAATAGGATAATTTGCTTCGAACTAGGACCGCGAAATTTTGTCACAAGATTCTTCTGATGGAGCAATGAAATAAAACAAGAAATTTGAAAAATGCGATTTTTGAGATAGGAAAGTTTACAATTGACACGACGATATGTACTAAATACTAAATGATATTTGGTAAATACATTTGAAATACTTGCAATCACATTTACACATAAGTTTTGCTTAAGTAAAACTTTATTGACCCCTCTAATTTTATTTAAAGCAACAATAAAATGTGACAGCGAAAATTCTAGAATTTTCAATGATTGAGGAATGAAACAACCCTTAAGACAGGACTTTTTTATTAAAACATCGCCCTATCCAACAATTTAACAACTCTTTCATCTCTAATGTATGTGGCAACAGCGTCCATGACAGATGCCAAGCAACATGTCCTGCTGCATCGAATTAAAATCATGAATGAATAGAATTTATTAATCTATTGTAGATATGTATGCATACACATTACTATTGTGAATACACGTGCAGCAACATTATAAAGAATATGCGAATTAGGCTTAGTGCCCTGATGCGAAATTGATGTTTTAAATAAAATGCATATTTTGAGAAACATCCCCCGAGCATGTAAAGACAAGTTTTTTACAGTATAATTATTCTGAATTGAAATGCGACCATATGTATCTATGTAGGTTTGAATTCCAAAATAATTAATTGTTACTATTCTTTGGCCCTATGCTCCTCCTAGGAGTAAAAGGAGAAATACATACATACATTTGATAGTATATCTTCTAAGTTATTTCCAATATGTACTCTCTATGTACGTATTATACCTAGTGCCTAAGACTTATTAATTTGCATAAAGAATTAGGTGTTTTCGGCAATGCAACAAATTTAGTTGCACAATATAGTTACATGTGTGACTACGTGACCAGAACAGTATTCCAAGAAGTTCTTGCACAGTATTGTTTTTTCAAAAACACCTTTAATTTAAAGACCTTGATTTCCTCAAGATAACCAAAGGTCTTTCATTTTCTTTTTAGTAATAGTTTTTCCACAATTTTCCATCTAAGTTTACCGGCTGAAAAACGTACAAATTGCTATAATCTCGTTATGAAAAGACATTCGTACATGAAAACACTTGAAAAAAAAATCTTTTAACATGCTCAAGCTTCCTGAAGTTTTTTGATTGTTTTTTTTTTTTTTTTGGATTTTCCATAATTTTTCCTATAAAAGGAAAAATGCTTTCAGGCTGGGCACATGCAGTTTCAACCGTTTATAGTGTTGTTATAATTGTACACTTTTTGATAAAAATAATGAAGAAAGTTACTATCTAATCTCTTCAAATTTCCTTAAGTTACCATGCTTTTCTACTTCCCTCAGTTTTCCCACAATTTTCCGCCAAAGTTTTCCGGCTGAAAAATCTTAAATCACACATAACTTTTATTGTATTGAATATTTTTGAAAGAAAATTCTTAAGGAAATCATTTTTCCATATCTTCAAGTCTTTTGCATTTTCCGAATTTTTTTTTCTCATCTCAGTTTTCCCACAATTTTCAATCAAAATTTTCCGAGAGAAAAATATTTAGACAATCATGTCTTTGGAACTGTAGCCTACTTGTAGGCTAAAATGTTATAAGAGTTTTTATTAAACTAACTCTATTTGTTATAAGATATTTTTACAGAAAAACTTAAGAAAATAAGTTTTCAATTTTCTCAAAATATATCGTTTTCCTCTCTCCGAAATTTTCCCATATTTTTTAATCGAACTTTTCTGCCTAAAATTCATTAAATTTTTCATAACTTTGTTATTATTCAATATTATTGAATGAAACAAAAGCAAAAAAAGGTCTTAATTTTCTTAAGTTTCCTCAAGCTACCACGCTTTTCTAATTCCCTCAGTTTTTCCACATTTTCCACCAAAGTTATACTGCATTTTTAAGTTTGTGTTGCCTCTCAAATCATATTGTTTGAATCTTTAAATTTGATTATAATATGAATACAAAAGTACTTACCTGGTCAGAAAATTGCTTGAGAGACAATACGAAATTGAAATATTGCATTTTCATGATCTTAAACTAATCTTTTAAAGCGGAGTATATCATGGACCATTCGAACAAAATTAATTTTTTGTAACTCGGCGGTTTAGTGTGTTATTTCGAAAGGTGTAATGTAACTTACAGTGTTATTATATATACGACATTTTTGTGATTTTATTATTCTTCTTGATAATATCCCACCATATGTGACTTTTCGATGTTTTCCCGTATACTTCAACATTTCTGCACTTTTAAATACTTTTATCGGTATTTTTTGTACTTTTCCTCCCTTATCAATCTTTTGACTTTACGCTCTAAGGAAAACTGTGAAATATTCACATATTCTGTTTAAAACAGGAGCCACGCATTACTGTGTAAAAAAAAATAACTGAGCAATGTGTCAATTTCTTTAAAAAAAGTATAAATATTGAGAGAATTTGATACATTGCATTTGACCCATTAAGATCTATTTTTTGGAAAAGCCCTTAAAAAAGCGGATCCCGCCCACTTTCCGGAATCTAATCTCCGGAAGGTCTATTTTCCGGAATGTCCAAAAACCCGAAAACTTTTTTCCGGAATGCCTTTTTCCTTAAGGACTTCTTTCCGGAAAAAAAGTGATTGTCTTTTACAGTGTAACAAATTATGCAAACCAATTAAAATGTACGCGAAACTTTTTGTTTCAGGCACAGAATAGCAAAATTGTACAATGTCGCAGGGCAATGTTGTGGGCACACGATCGTACAAAAAAAATCACCAAACTTTATTTCAAGCATCGAACACCAAAATTGTACAATGTCAGAGGGCTATATTGTGGGCACACGCTCGTAGAAAATCTAAATCTTCTCCTCGTTCTTTGTAGTCGACATAATCTGTTACAATGGATCTCATCCTTCGTTGATATTCAATCCACTTCTTCTTAGGTCCGGCCTTAACCTTTTTGCCCAGGCTTAGTTCAATGATTGCTATCTCTGAATCTGCCTGCTCTTTTTTGATCGTTTTCCGCGAGTGTAGGGAAAGCTATCGATTAACAATTTTTTACCAATCATTTTTGCATGCGTAGAAATTTTTTTAAACCTAGACGTATGTCAAATGATGACAACTTGAAATAAACAAGACAAAAAACAAAAAACATTCCGGAAAATGTCCGTTCCTAAAATATGTTCCGGAAAATGGATGCCGGAAAAAAGTTTTCGGATTTATGTCATTCCGGAAAATATTTTCCTAAAAAAGCAAAATTTTAAATCACTGCTTACTGATGAATTTTCAAGTATTAAGTCAACTTAAGAATCAACTCAGCAGCTTATAAAGTAAAGCCAAAAGTACTATAATATTTTAAAACGTGTTTGTAAATGTATAGAGCAAAATACACCTCATAAATATATTTTACAAGTTAAGTTAAGGCTCTATTGGTCTTCAAAAATATAAGTCGTAGTAAAATCCATTAAGCTGAAAATTTGTTTTAAATCAAATTATAAATTCAACGCTTGATTAATGCAATTTTTCTTTAACAATTGCTATCAAATTAGCATTAACCATATCAACCCCCCAAAAAAGAAAGCAACCCCATTAATTGGCCATTTTCGTCATAATTTTCTCTATAAAAGATAAATACTTAAGCCTTCAAGGTATATACTATGAAACTACAGTAACAATTTCTGAAATATTTTTCCATTTCCCGGCCATAAGCATAATTATTTATTATTATATTTCATAATTTTATTCCATTTTTGCTTTCAGTCTGATGCAACCCCAAATTTTTTGTACCCACAACAAACGGGGGAAAAATCTCCCTGTTGCATTGACAACAGTTCGCCTGCCGTTAAATCCTTTTCCTTAATTAAATTATTTGCATGTTCATATTTCTGGAAAATCTTTTTTTTTTTTTTTTGTTTTGTAAATTTTAAATTCATTGAAGCTTTAACGTGTTTATGCGAATGAATTGGATTCGCTTGTTACTCTTACGCCAGAAGTGCAGTCTTTCGCAGTGACAAATTTTGATGGCCTTCATTCCAAGAACCCTAATTTACAGCATCAACATCTAAGTGTGAGTTGTGCGGGTGCAAATGGTATTATTTTAATGTACTTCTCAAGTAGACCAAATATTTATGTCAGTTTTGGTTACTTGGGGTTTGTCAGAACATGACGTAATGTCATCCCATCATCTCTGAATGTTAAATGCAACACGTTTCAATGTCGTATGGACCCCATATTGTCAATGTTTTCTGTTTGGAATTCGTAAGGATTTACCTACACCAAAACAAAACAGTAAACATACCCTTCTGATCCACCCTTAATCAAAATAACATTGAAAGTCCTAATTGAAATTTATGCATCCGGAGTGTTTTTTTATGAGGTTTGTCTGTACTTTCAAGCAAATAGAATGTAAATCCCCCTCACACAGGTTTTGTCTATAGGAAACAGAAGCACATAGTTTTTTACCATTTTGGTTTTAGACATTTAAGAAAAGTCATAATTTCTAGCGGGTCTAATATCCTCTTTTAGTACTACTAGTAGTAGTTAGTATGGAAAATATTCTCCGATGGTAGAGTGTTAAATAAACCCGTTATATTACATTTTACGTAGTTCTGCTGATTTTTACCATCTCTACATAAACCACAAAAAATTTAAAACCTTAGTATGCCAAACTATGTCCAATCCACTTATTACAAACAAATTTTGAAAAAACATTCAAAGCAGCTAATTTAAACCGCTTGACCTTGGAAGAAAAAACAAATAACATGAAAAATATGAACGAAAATCTAAATCCTCCATAGAAAAAAACGGGTTTTTGGCCCTTTTCGGAGCACGTTCCTCATGCTTATAATGCTTTAAATTAAAAACCTAATATGAATAATGTAGGTTTACAGTAGGACTAGCTTTAAAACGCCGCTTGATCCACATAAATTTCTAAAAAGGATCAACATCTCTGGCGTAAAGTATTTGTGAGCCTTTTACTCTAAATACATCTTCAGTTAAACGGTAATTACTTCAAAATGGTCTGTGCTAGAGCAAAATTTTTCTATAATTTTTACAAGCTAATAGCATTTGCACAGAAACATGTCCTGTTAGAAATTTGTTTAATAAGGACTCTCCCATCAAAATTTGATACTTTGTTTTTCATCACCCAATGAATTTTTTTAAAATTTATTTTTTTTTCTTTTTTTAATAGTGAGTAATACGTGTATAATGAATATAAATAACCTCAATATTTTTTTTCTGTAAAGTATTGTACTTTTTCCTTAAGGCCCTTTATTAAGATTTGTCCAGTTGTTTTGTCGCTACGACCTTCTCCACTTATTTCTGAAATCTTGTAATTTTTTACAGCATTATTACTCCTTCGAAAATTCAATTTCATTTAAGCCCAATATCTTTCAAAAGGTTGAAGCTCTGAGCAGTTATGTGGATTCGCACTTTTTGGAACAAAATGTTAATTTTTGCTCTTGTTACACTCTATGGTGGCTCAAGAGTAATGAGAGGTGGCTAAATCAGGCCAGAATATTACAGTACTTTCGTGTCCAGGAATAAATGGCAAAGAAAGGTTTTTAAGACACTCGTCAATAAAAATTTTGGAATTCTCAGAATGTAAGTGGATATGGCCTGGCAGACCATATAATGCTTGGGAAATTTTGTGATTTTCTTTGCTCTAGTTTTGCTCTGCATCTGCCTCCTCTTCGCACAGGTGGAACATTTGTGTCCCGGTAGCTGTTTGATATCTTTCTTAACGTGTGTTTCATCATCCATTTTGCTACAGTCAAATTTAGTTAGGAAACCTTTATATATATTTCGGGCTTGCTTTTAAGCCTCCAAATGCTTTTCATCGATACGATTTAATATTTTTTTAAATCTGTAGGTTTTCAGCTTACGTTTCTTTTTTAGTCTTTGTATAGTTGATTTCGAGGTACCTGCACTTATAGCATATCTCGTATTGAAGTGTCGAAATTCTGCTTAAAGAGTCACTTCGGATTTTTCACCCCCACTGTGCGTCTAAGCTAGGCTTTTTAATTGAGATTATTTTTGTGTGATAAGCAGACCCTTTCTATGATTCAAAACAACCCATCGGACGGTGCTTTTTGATGTTTTCGAATTTTTTTTGATTGCTAGACATCTATTTTCTTTAAAGCGCTATCACCAAGTATTATATATTTTTTAATTGTGATGTTATATAGAAAAACTAGCATCCATATTTCGAACTTCAAGATCATAATCTTAAGAAACACAAGTATCAAATTTTGATGGGACAGTCCTTATATATACTTTATATCTAAACATCAATTAATTCTACATCATATAGGTCAATAGCCTAGTTGTCTAATTTCTAATGTTTGTAAATTAATACCACGGAATTCCGGGTTCGCCTCCTACAACCTTTGGGTGCATTTTTTTTTTTTTTTTTATAAGCAGCATTAACATTATTGAAAGCGAATCCATTTTGAATTCATTTATGAAATACAGTACGTGTTCAAACCAGATTCGAGATTTTCGGAGGAATTTCATCCTCAAACGGGTCCATACTGGATCCGCAACAGATCTCGTAACGGTTAAAATATACGAGAAACGGAACCTGCTACAGATTCGAAATGGGTCCTTTTGGCACACGGGGTACCCATAAAAAACTGTTTTTGCTGACCCTAGCTAGGCACTATTTACATATTAACCGTTCAAGAGATATCGTGATTTGAAAATCAACATATTTTTATGACCACCCAAACGCCACAAGTCTCTTCATTTTTCCTTTTTTTTTTTTTTTTTGACGTTAGAAATGACTACAATTACGAAAGGAATAGAAAAAAAAATAAAGATGCAATTACAAATGCTTCCTTGGTTAAGACTTTTTTGTTGGTTTATACTTGATTATGCACAAACTAATTTGCGATTTACAATTTTTATTATTAAAATTTAACGAAAATTACCATTTCTTCATAGTCCGTGCTCAATGAAAATTTCTGATAAAAACTTTGTATGTAGAATAAGTCTACAATACAATAGCCATGTTCACGATCCGGTGCAAAAGGTCTTGAATCATAGCATTTGTAAATAGGTGTTGAAAAATTTTGCTATACAACAACAAAATATATAGGATTGAATTTGCATTTACATTTTCTATACTAAAAACCTGTAGCAGGTACAAACCATTTCAAAACGATCAAGATTTTTTTCATGGCATCCGATTTGGCTATAAATTGGCATAAGCAATAGTTGCATAGTGGAAAAAATTACTACCAAATATTTTTTCAAAATTTAAAAAAATGGCGGAGATATGGGACTTTGAAATTTTTAGGTTAGTTTTTTTTTGAGAAGCTATAACTTCGGTTGCATTTATCCAATTTTCAATTTTATAGTGTTATGTGATTTGTCTTAAAACAGGCTTTAAAATAAAAATTAGCAAAAATTTTTTTTTTTTTTTTATATAGTTTACACTGAAAAAAAAAAAAATTTAAATTGAGTTTCCCAAAATACGTCCATTTTAATATTTTTTATTTTTCTTGTAAAAAAAGCTACAAGTGTAACTTACCAGTTTTCCAAAAATTGGAGTGGGCCTCCCAGTGGTTCTCCAGAAAAACAATAAAATGTAGCTTTTGCCGCAATTTTTCAGTACAATTTTTTTGAATTTGAAATTTTTAATTAAACGTTAATTTGAATTTGAAAAAAGTGCGTTGGTACTTATATTAGTACTATACAAGCAAAAAACAGTCAATAAACTATTTTCAGCATTTGCAAATTTTTTTTAATAAAAATTTTAAATTAAAAAAATGTACTGAAAAATTGGGGAAGATGCTACATTTTATTGTTTTTCTGGAGAACCACTGGCAGGCCCACTCCAATTTTTGAGGAATGGTAAGTTACACTTGTAGCTTCTTTTACAAGAAAAATAAAAAATATTAAAAAGGACGTATTTTGGGAAACTCAATTTAAATTTTTTTTTTTTTTCAGTGTAAACTATATAAAAAAAGTAAAAAAAATGTTTGCTAGTTTTTATTTTAAAGCCTGTTTTAAGACAAATCATTTAACACTATAAAATTGAAAATTGGATAAATGCAACCGAAGTTATAGCTTCTCAAAAAAAACTAACCTAAAAATTTCAAAGTCCCATATCTCCGCCATTTTTTTAAATTTTGAAAAAATATTTGGTAGTAATTTTTTCCACTATGCAGCTATTGCTTATGACAATTTATAGCTAAATCGGATGCCATGAACAAATTTCTTGATCGTTTACACATGGTTTGTACCAGCATAAAAATATCATGTTATTTTTCAAATAAAAATTTTTTGTTTATGCTCTCGTTCTCTTTGCTCATACGATTTTCTCAGAGAAATAAATTTTTTCGTAGCTTGCAATGTTTATATTTTTAATATTGCTCACAATCAAGTGGAAATTATTGCTATTTTGCTACTTTGCAAGTCTAAATGCTCCGGATCGTGAACACGGCTAATAAGTTTAAATCTGTCTACAACTATAATATATTCTTCAGTATATTGTTGGACCTTTAACAAATTATTTTGACTCCGGTCAAAACTTTACGTGGGCAAGATTTTTTTTTTTTGGAGTCAAAAATCATAATGAGGGGATACCTGAAAACGTGTAAAAGCCTCGAAAACCTCGTAAACTCATAAAAGTTGTCAAAATCAATACCAAATTTGACAGTTTGACGAGTTTACGAGGTTTTCGAGGCTTTTACACGTTTTCAGGAATAGCCTTAATGTTTTTTTGATAAACTTTTTTGCTTGGCCATATGCGTCAAAAATATTTAAGTTCTGCATCAGTAGATCTTGAAACGTTACTCGCTGCCTCAGGATATATCGACATTGATTTTAGAAAGATTACTAATTTTCAAATTTCAACTAAACCCAATGTGCACAAAAACGGATGAGGATCCGTTTCGAATCCATTACGAGTTCATAAAGGTTTAAAAAACGTAATCCGCGGTAACGGATCCATTTCGAACCCGTAACGTACATCAAAAACGAATTCAAAACGCTTTTTTTAGATAAAAAAAAAAACCTTTTGAAGCGCTTATTAGCGAATAAAAAAAAATTAAATTCCGCAGTGCGGGCCCGTTTCGAATCCAAAACTTATGTAAAAACGAATTCAAAACGGATTTGCTTTTAAATATGTTAATGCTGTATATTTACAGAAAAAAACCGTTTTGATGCGCCTATTAGCAATTAAAAAATAATAAAAAGAAAAAAAAGGAAGAAAAATAAAGGGTAAAAATCCACCTCTGGTAGGATTCGAACCTGGGCAAATCCGTTTCGATTCCGTAAATACTTCAAATACGAACTCAAAACGGATTTGCTTTATTTAATTTTTATGATAAAAAAAATATTTTTGATTTGTTTTTTTTTTTCTTTTTATTTTATTGCGTATGATTTTTTGTACTTTTCAAACTCTGTTTGGAAAAATGTTTTTGATTCCAAATTTGAGTATATAACATTTTTTATCAAAAGAAGGGAAGAAAAACAACACAGAATACTTATAAAAAAACAACAGAAATTTGTTTAATATACAAACTTTAAATCTCAACATCAAATAAGTCTACATCAGTTAAATAAACAGCATATTGGTCAATAGCCTAGTTGTCTAACGTCTCGTGTATGAAAGAGTAATACCCCGGGAGCCTGAGTTCGACTCCCGGCCGGACTAGTAATTTTTTTTTTTGTTATTTTGTTTTTTTTTTTTTTAATTAAAAATAAGCGCTTCACCCTGTTTTCTTTTTTTTTTTATAAGCAGCATTAACATTATTAAAAGCGAATCCGTTTTGAATTCATTTTTGATGTACGTTACAGGTTCGAAACGGATCCATAAAAGAAGAAAAAACGATTCGTTTTTTTTTTAGGAATCCTTCCCGCAAACGGATCAGTAACGGATACGTAACGGATTCCGTAACGGATAAAAAGAACGAAAATATGAACCCGTTACGGATCCGAAACGAGTCCGTTTGGCACACTGGGAAAGTATTGTATGAAAAATGCCGAAAAAATTCAACATCGCCAATTTCTTGATTAATAACAAAGTAACTTTCGTTCTGCCACATTAAAGCCAACTTCGCTGGAACTTAAAATTCATTGGAATCATCACGTAATCACCCTACGTTAAAATACAAAGTATCTACGGCAAATCATAATGGAAATAATGAATAGCAATACAAAATTCATCATTTGCTAATTCGCTAAGCAGAAACAAAAATTAAAATAAACGAAAGCAGCAAAAAATACAAAGAATCTAAATTATATAATAAAGAAGTGGAGTAGGAAACAAAAAAAAAAAAAAAAAAACACTGTTATTGTACATTAATACTCCTCATAAATGTGCTGCTGCGGCCGACTAAGGCGACTCGTATTCTCTGCGTCTTCTGTTCAGAAGATGGACTTTTGTTTTTTGGGCGCCACTTGTGCCACCGTCATTTGTTTCTATTTGACTCCATTATTTCGTAGTGGCGTCGCCTGTGTCCAACAACTGTGGTACAAAAAAAACTACAGCAACAAAAATAACAACAACATTGTTGTGGCGCTATTTTTGGGGATTGTACATCATCTTTTTTTTTATATATATTTGCCATGTTGCCTTGTACTTGAAACATACCAACAAAGCACGAAAAAAGCTGCTGGGAGGGTCGGTACTCGTCACCAGCTGTGCCTAAACTGTTGAGAGGGTGATGGATGGATGGATGAATGGCTGAATGAATGGATGATTGTGGAAGGCAGGCAGGCAAGCAGGAGGCATAACAAGTGGACTCTGTATTGTTTAGTTTTCATTCCTTAGACGAGTGGAGCGACGATTTTTATTGGTATTTTCACAAATTTCTTCGTTAAAAATTTATAAGGGTTCCCATAAAATGCAGCGGGACCACCAGTGGTGTGCGCTTGTTCTTTTTTTATCTGGTAATAAAATTAACAATTTGGCAACAATGGAGCAGAGTTGCCTGCCGCCTGCTTACTCTTTTCGGCATAAAAAAAAAAGAGCGCACCACTTTGCGTGCTGAATTTATTAATTTATTTATGCTTTCATATCGGAGATTATCATATAAATTGTAATGTAAAATAATGTTTTTGAATTCATTTATTTAATGTTTATATCGACTTATCAACGAAATTTCCGATCAATTTCTTTGAAGGCATGCCAGTACTACAGATAATTTATATGTTGCCAAATAATCCTTAAATCCACATAATGGTTATCCACTTTACTCTTTCTGTAAGGTAGTAAGTAAGTTTTCAAATAAATAAAGTTAATTTCTTAAAAATGAGCTAAAAACCTTTTTAGTGTTCATAAAGAAACTTATGCTTGTTGGAGTCAATTTCGGAAAATGTGGCTTAAAACGTTTTCAGTATAAGCCATATATTTAATCTTTTCAGCAAAATAGTAAAAAGTTAACATTGCAGTTTGACTAAATTTATCATTTTGGCACCCGTGCCGAAATAACTCAGCAACACAAAAATGACAGTGGCAGTAAAAACAAAAACATTAAATATTTATTCTCGTGGTGGAGAGAACCCAACTAACAAAAAAAAAAAAAAACCATTTATTCAATTTTACAAATCAGTTGAAGGAAGCGGAAGAAAAACTAATCCATTTACAGCGTAGAAATTTGAGTTACTTTTTTCTATTCCTCCACATTTTTGTTGTCTAGAAAATGTCTGCACGACAAGTTAAAAAGAAAAATACAACAAAGAAACTTTTCAAGAATTTATCTTCGAAATTCGTGAGCACAGAAGCGTTAAATTGTGGGTAGGAGAGGATTGACTGAATAGAAAGAATTTTGTGGAGAAAGCATTTTGAGTTGAACTTTGATTTGGCTAAAAGCAAAATTATAAAAAAGTTATCAGCACTTGAGCATTGAACAAATACAAACGAAATTGTAAGAAGAAATCTAAGATAAGCCGGAAAAATTATTATTATGTCTGCCAGAAAGTCATGTTGTTTTCATACAACCGCTGAAAGAAAAACTCTTCGCGTTTTGAATTCCCCAAAGATTGAAAATCTACTTGGTTTTTCATAAGGATTTTGAATATTTTAACATAAGAGATTTTGTTAGTTTTTCTTATATGTATACAGTAACCAAAATTTTGGAGTTTGAAATTTATCGATCATTCAATTATCTCTTGAATAAAAACATTTCATCTTTTTTTAGCAGTCTTGGTCTTGATGATCATCGTGACCAAGACCAAGACCATAGCAGAAGTTGTGCATTATCATGTACCAAGTTTTATTAATACAGAGATGTAGCATTTTAAGTGATTTTTAGAATAGGTAGACTAGCATCCCTTCGTAAGAATCCCACACTCTCTATGAGATGTTCGATAAGCACTATTTACATCTATGTATATAGTATTTTAAGTTTTTTTTTTTTTTTTTTTTGTAAGCTGGGTACAACTCCCAATTAAAACCAATCGGAGCTATAATAAAACATATGGTGTGAATATGGTTTCAATACGTTAAGTGGTTTAGGCAGAAAGCGTAACAAACATCCGCAATAGTGATGTCAATTTCCTGGCTTTTACTCATCCCGGGATTCCAGGATTGCGTTTTAAAATCCCGTGTCTGAAGTATTTTTTAAATAGATCAAAAATTAAAGTCTTCAATAAAATGTTTTTAAAACAATGAGTGTTTATCATTTTCAATGAGATCAATTAAATTCAAATGAAAATTAACACGCTTAG
This sequence comes from Calliopum simillimum, assembly GCA_951812925.1. Taxonomy (NCBI): domain Eukaryota; kingdom Metazoa; phylum Arthropoda; class Insecta; order Diptera; family Lauxaniidae; genus Calliopum; species Calliopum simillimum. The sequence goes on along the minus strand of OX638370.1, from coordinate 78,619,201 downwards.
AATTTCGTATCCTAATCTTGATCGAAATTTGCAACATATGTATACGGGGTGGTTGGGAATCAGTATAACACCGGAAAATGTAAGATTCCTAGGACTATTCTGAACATCTTTTCTTAGATCCATTTTTTGAAATTCGTAAAATAAACGGAGTTATTGGAGTAAGTCCATATAATTACAAAAGTAATGTCATACATAATATGAATTGGCTTGCATTTTGTGGTGGTATGAAATTAATGGCAATATGTTGAAAAATTAAAAAATGCATAGGACAAAGAAAAGTTGTTCAGAATAATCCCAGGAATCTTACATTTTTCGGTATTCTACCGATTCCCAACCACCTTGTAAATATATATACAAATGAAGAAAAGGTTGAATCGTAGAAATTAAATAAAAACTTTTTGGAGACAATAGCATCGATCTTCTCAATTAGAAAATAAGTTCACTTCCTTTATTTAAGCTTCAGACATGGTATAAATTTTTCTGTTCGCAGTTTGGGTAAAATGCTCTTCGCAACTTTTCTTTTAAATTATACGTATTTGTTTCTTCTGTAACTTGTTAACTGTTGACATTTTTAAAATAACATTAAGGCGCGGTGTTTGACAATATGAATAACTTGTTTTGTAAATATAATTTGAGTATACTAAAAAAGCACTAAATTGGCTAAGTTTATTCTTTTAAAAAATCCTGAAAATCTTGTGCTCCAGCGTGACAAATCCCTGGATTTTTGTGACTGTAAAAAAGCCGGGATCCTGAAATGACATCCCTAATCCGCACCAACGATTTTATATAGTAAGAAGAAGATAAAAGAAGCTCCGAAACAAAAGAAATATTTTCTGGTCTATAGCGATTGATCTGAAATTTTGAATTGCTGATATTCTTAATAACACTTTTATATTTGGGAGCCGTCTAATTTAGATTTAGAAATTTAGGTGCAGTATTAAGGGAATTAAACATCTACTTAAGAAGTTTTTTTTTTCATTACTACACACATATTTATTTAATCAATAATGTCTAACACTTAACACAATAAGCAGCTACGTACTTAATTAAACTAAAATGTGGGAGCACCAAGGATCTTTACAAAAAAAGCGCAGATGCTCTTTACCAAATACTTAAATGTGAAATTAAACAGACATATTTATAGTCGCATATGTGTTACATTTAAGTATTTAGCTACATATGCACATAAGTATATACGAAAACAAAAACACGGGTGTGACATTTCCACTTAAAAGAACAATTTATTTTATTTGTGTCTGTCTGTTTGTCCGTCCGTTCTTCAGACTCCCTGTCTGTAACATTATCCGTTTGGTATTTATCTTCGTCGTCTGCAAATTGTAATTTTTTATCGATTGCCTCTTCATGGTTCCAGCAACACTTGGTGTTGACATTTCAGTTGATGACATGTGATTTATTGCATGCATCACTCGTGCAATTTGTTGCAAGTCTCTGGAGTTCCGCATTCTTTGGATTCGGATAGTTCTTTGGATTTAACTTTTTTTTTATAAATCTTTTTTGCTGGATGTTCTTTGTACAATATCGCACATTTAAAACTATAAAGAGTTCAGTTAACGTAAATTGCTAGACATATTTGTATCAAACCCCCCTTTTTGCTTTCCAGAGAATCCAAGTAAAAGAACAATGGTGATAAGGATGATTTTTAAAATTTAATTTTCTTGAAACAATTTAATTTTTAAATAGCTACTTTAATCTAGTTATTATGTTTAAAAGACTGTTTAAAAAATCACACACACCTGAAATTTTGTTCCCCGGAGACAAAGAGTTTAATTTTGATATTAATAAACATCATTTAAAATTTAATCCATTTCAGAAACTTTTTGATTGGCACGAAACCATTTTCAAAACCAAAAAATGCTCCTTAATATGACCATTTTTTATTATTTTAGTATTTATGAAGAAGAAATAAATTGCAGCTCAATAAAATCAGATAAAAATCCAAAGATAGAGATAGATATAAGGCTGTCCCATAATTTGCGCAAGACTTGAATTTGCCACCATTTGTACGATTAAGTTTAGTTAACCAAAAAAAGAAAACAGTTTAAAAGCTGACAGTTTAAGGCTACTAAAAATGAAAGTAGAGACTCAACGTTGTATCAACGAAATTCAGCCAAATTATTAAGAAGCATACTGAAATGTTTTAGCTTTAAAATTAAAAAATTTCTTAGGGAATAGGGCAGATAATGACTTTTATATTATGCAAATCGAATCTGCCAAAAAAGCTAAATCGAATAATTATCACATTTAGGGTTTTACACTCATCGATTCATATGAGTTACGCTGTTTTACAAAGTCCATCAGGTGCTTCTCAAAGCATAACTACTTCGATGAACTGTATACGTATATGTTAATGTTTCCAACACATGTTTGTTTAGTTCAATGTATATGTATGGTACTGATACCCTGCAGAACCGTGAACTATTCCAAAACTAGTTTGCAAACTACTCATTGGGAGAGACCGACTAGTCCAAATTCTTTTCCCATCACATATAATGTTCTATTTACGTTTAACATTGTTTGTCATTGAGCGTAACCAATTTTCTCCTTATGTATTACAATTGGACCAGAAAAGGGTCAATTATCTTCTTATGCATTACATTCGGACCAGAAAAGGGCCAATTTTTTTTTTTTTTTTTTTTTTTTGAATTTATTTATAAATTTCAAAAAATTTAATTTGAAATTTAAATTTTACACAAAAATTTCAAAAGGTTTCATAGCCGAAAGTGCTTTAATATATATTTCTGAGCAATGTGTTCAAGGTTCGAATCTCAGTGTGGATGAAAATTTTTTGATTAATTATAGCTCGGCTATGATATACATACATATGTTGCATTTTCTGCTCCGAAGACTATTCAGACAAATTGTGTCCAAATTAATAAAAATTAAAAAATTTTAATTGAAAATCACCGAGTGGATGATTTGAACCCGGGGTTCTCCACGCGGGACAAGTCACTAGACCTATACACTATCATTTGTTCTTCTTCACAATCGATGGACTGCCAAACAGTACGTAGTCAATAATGTTATGAGTATAATCGATACACAATTGGACCACTTTTGGTACTAAAGGATTATACATTACATTTGGACCATTTCTTGATACAATCGACCGACTTTTCATTTTCAATTGATAATTTAAGTGAATTTATTCTAATTTAAGGTGCAAAAAAGGTTACAAAAAACTAGACCAAAGATTGGACTATCGAGACAATCAACTCCATCGGGTAACTATTATTTGAACAGCTCTCAGTGTGGTTTTTTTCACACTTCGTTTGTTGGAGCTATCATTAGTATTTAAAAGATTTTGTCGCACCCATTTTCCAAAATTTAAGTAACCACTTTTTAGCTTATCTTTTTCTGAAACATTACTAGCGTATGTATGTGACAATCAAATTTCATTATCTTAAATGAAATAAACTTTAAAAGCTTTGCTGAGAGATGATCTTGTGGTAATGATAAACGATAATTGGGTGAACTTGAACAATGGGGCATAGTGCCCCACCTATGTTAGCAAAATATTAGATGCGCAATGGCTTGCGGCGAAATATGATGAGAAGGTCCGGGAGATTCCGCATAATGTATCAAATGCATTTTCAATCTTAAAATATTTCTTTAAAAAAAATTTTAAAAATCTGATAAAGTTAAGTTAAGGGGAATTTTGTGCAACTTTTACAATTTTATATATGTAAATCTAAAAAAGCATTTTTCAGCTTTTCATAATGAACATACTCGAGGTGTACTCACTTTACTTTGGTATGAGTTAAGAATATCATAAGTAAAAAAATAATAGAAACATCATTGTTTTGTTGTGTTTTTTATTCGACAGAAGAAAACGTTTGAAAAGCAACTCCACTGTTGGGTGTATATTGGTTTAACTTCAATATCACCATCAATTGGCGTCTTGTCTTGTAATCAATAAGACTTCACACTTCACGATGACAGTTGAATTTTTTGTTTTTCATTTGTCATCTCTTCTTTTGCCTGAAGCATCGCTGTTCCACCATAGCTTTTTCTGTATTCTTTTTTTTTACATCGTTTGTTTTGATTGTCTATTAAGATGTCATTAATGATTTCGTTCTTCAATTATTCATCTTCTTCTTCTTTTTCTTCCATTACAGAGCCAATGCGGGTCACCAACATTCGAAAAAGAGCTTCGCGATCAATTGGAAAAGTAAGTTTTTAATCATTTTTTATTAATTTTGAAATCTATCGGTAAGGAATTTGATTGATTTGTACATCATAATAAAATTATCAAAGATCATTGCGAAAGAGAATCTGTCTGTCAGACACCATAGTATTTGAGGTCATTCGTGCATGACAATTGTAATGTGCATAATGTTGTCCCCTTTGCAGTTTCTATTTTTTACTGAATGACAGTTAGTCGACCTTCACTGAACTTATTGACAAATAATATGCAAGAAATAAAAAAAATAAGAGAGTATCATGGTGAAATCAAAATGGATACATACTTAGGTATATAACACAGCGCAACATTTTTCAAGTCATTGACGGTGAACTAAAATCCGTTGTAAGGCATCAAAAGTACTCGACGAAACAAGTAATTCTGACAGAGCGTTTTGCAAAGCTGGCTCATATAAGGATTTTATGGTCATTTTTGCGATTTTAAGGCACTAGATGAATTTTTTTCGGTTAAATTTGTTCGCCATTTTTTTCTTCTATTCCATAGCTACAACATTGTTGAAGTCATCAAAACAATATTTTCGGCTCGTTACCGAGATATAGCCATATGAAAAAATCGAAAAATCGCTCAAAATCCAATTTGAGGCAAAAAGTTGCAATTTTTATAATTATCCAGCTGAATATTGTTTTGATGACTTCAGCAATGTTTTAGCTATTGAATAGAAGAAATGCCAAACAAACTTAACCGAAAAAAATTCATCTAGTGCCCTAAAATCGCAAAAATGACCATAAAATCCTTATATGAGCCAACTTTGCAAAACGCTCTGTCAGAATTACTTGTTTCGGCGAGTACTTTCGACGCCTTATAACGAATTTTACTTCACTTTTCATGTGTCGCACTGTGTAATGTAATACGTATCTGAAAATCGTGCTCTTTTTAAGATAGTGCTGCTACTTTTATCCAAATACCATTATTTGAAGATCACGAACTTTTAAAAGATAGTTCTTGTTTTGGTATGAATAATTTTCGATTTTTCAAAATATTTGTAGTGCAAGCTATCCAATCTCCAATTTTAACCAGGATTTGATAGTTTGCAATGACTTTTTGTTTCAGAAGGTTTGACAGGCATTCTGAAAACAAAAAATTACCTTACAGAAAATTTGGGGCAAAGATTCTTAATTGTTAGATTGATAAGTTTTGGAAATTACAGGTTATGAGTTTTTGAAGTTGTTTAATGTTGTATTTATCATGAATCGTTTTTGCACATGCGCTACCATATAAGGTTGCCACCGTCCGGACGGCATTTTTTTTTTTTCAGTGGTCCCCAGTAAAATTTTTTTTAGAATATTTTTGTAGAATACTTTAACCAATTTTGAAAAAAGGGGTCAACAGACCTTAAGAAACGGGATATAATGAGTTAAGATGTTCAAAAAATTTTTCCTTGCTTGATTTCACGTTAATTTGTTAGCCACTTAACCCATTATATCGCGTTTGTTTGGGTCTTTTTGATCCTTTTTTGAAAACTTGATTGAAATGGGTTAAATATTCTAAAAAATTTCACTAGGGTTCACCGAAAAAAAAAATACCTTCCGGAAGGTAACGCACGTGCACCAACGACCCATGATAAACACAACATTAAACAACTTCAAAAACTCATAACCTGAAAACTGTAAAAAAACACAATTCTGAGGGTCGCAAAATAATTATAATAAAATTTGCACTTAAAAATAAATAAATAGGGTGCTCCAAGCCTTAAATTGTCTTGAAAAAAAAAGCTTTTTTACACCTAAAATAAAAATTTTCAGTGTAATTTTTTGTTTTTTAAAAGCTTATGAGAACTGCAAAATCCCACTCAAAAATTGAATTTCAAAAACTTAAAAGGCATTTTTCTCAAAACATAAAAAAAGTGGATGTCTAGTTGTAGTTTTATCCCGACGAAATGGGGCACCAGCGCAAATGTCATCAACTATAAAAATTGGCGACACTAGACCCTGGAAAAAATTCATCATAGCTATAAAACTTTTTAACGCAGATGAATAAGGTTTGGTACATATTTGCATATGCAAAAGGCACAAAAGGACAAAGGAGAGGCAACGCTCACCGGATAAAAGCTAGTTTTACATAAAAAAGTCTTTGTACAGTATGCAGTATATATACCTACAATTGTTATTTATGCGTTCTATCAAAATGAACTATATTTTCACGTGATTACCGAAATTTAGTTTTCCTTTTGGCAAACATTACAAATAATTTGCATTCGTGACTTGGAACGCCCCATCCTGCTGTTTTGTGTTAATTTTGAGTTTTTATCTTCTTTTTGGGGTTTTTTTTTGGCGAAAATTTTTACGGTTTTCAAGCTTCAAACTTCTACTTTGTAAAACTTACATTGGACTATAATTTTTTTTTTTTTTTTTTTTTTAACTAAACAAAATTTTACAACTTTCTATGCATTGAAAAAATATGCTCCTACAAATTTTGATGCAAATTGCATTTGAATTACAATTAACGCCCCTCGCCCTACTTAACCCAAGCATGTTCACGCTTTTTAGTGTTAAAAGGTTTAGAACACAAAAAATACAACAACAAAAAATACATAGTGTAAACAGGAAAATAGGTAATAATACAGCCGAAAAAAGTTTGGAACGAAAATAAAACTCAGGACTTTAGGGTTACCACTTCACTCACAGGGCAATAAATTAAAATGTTTAAACGGGAAAAAAATACAACGTACGATTACGCGCTTGTGATGTGAAAAATCTTTATTATTTGATACTACGCGTGCTTAGTATATCGAATAACTGTCTCGCAGTAAAACTTAACCAAAAAAACTTGAATTTTAAGTAAGCTCAAAAAACTGCAACGACTGACTCAATATTATTATTATTATGAGGACAATGCCGACATTAGTTCTAGAGACATACATCAGCATTCCATCACAATTTTTTTTTTTTATCAAAAAAGAACATAATTCTGGAAATAATTGCGGTTACGTGTACAAAAAAGTTTTTATTTGTCCAAAACGTACCATGTATCTTATAAGAAATGGCTGATACTCTGGCAAGAAAAAGATCCTGAGATTGATCTATAAGACGATTAGTTTTCAAAGTCGGTTTCGAATGAGAAATTCTGACATTCTGAAGAGATACCGAACGTAAAAATCAATGGATCATCAACATGAGATCCATTCAAATCAAAGCAACGATTCCTTTGTAAGAATTGAAAGTCTCAAATCGGCTCTTGTTGATAAGGGTAGTATATGTAAATAGATAGCACAGGACACATATTATAGCTCTCGTCAGACTAGACAAAACTATTGATATCTTTGAAGAAAGTTCACTGGTGGCGTACTGCTGGTGTAATAGTAAGATTGCAGATACTACATTTTAAACAAATTGCATTTAAGTCTAATTTCATGTCTTAGATTCATCCCTTCGCCAAATTTCTGTGATTATTCACATCAGGATTTTTGAGATATGGGTTAATGTGCGTAAAAAATGTTTTTGAAGCCCAATTTATAATAAGTTACTAATAAGTGATATTAGATACTAAGTACTTCAAATGGTTGAAAGAAAGTTTTAAAATCTTACATCAATGAAATGTATTTTGATGCAAACGAATGCATGCTCTCGTACGTATGTATGTATCTGAAGAGCAGTATAGCTTTTTAAGCATTAAATCGAAAAAAGCGCTTCGTTTTAAGCCCTTTAACCGCCATCAATCACGCCCTGCGTCCATCCATGCGGCCGTACTCGTAAACCGTAATTGCCGTAATTGTGAAAAAATTTCTCGCTTTTCCTACTTTGCATTTTCTCGCCCTAATTGCCTGCGAAGAAATTTGCAATCGTTCGTTCCGCACTGTTTCCATCTATGGATAGTGAAGGACAGAGTTGTACATGGAAGAATACTTTTCACATTTTATGATTCAAAGTTATCGAACAGTGAATTAAATTTAATATGAATGAAGGGGTGTTATCTTTGCCCCTGTCAAGATGTTTAAAAGTGTAGACTAACTAGTGAGGGTGCTACTTTTGGCCTGACCATTACCTCAGATAATGCTTGCAATATAGAAGTACGTAAATTTTGCTTGTATGGGATATGCCACACCATCTTATTCGAGATCGCCTAGTTATTTCCATTAAAGATCGAAAAAACTTCAAAAATGTTAAACATATTTAAAAAGTCGAAAATTGTTGAAAAAGCGAGATATTTTTTGTCCAGTTAATAATTCCAGAGACATTGTTAAAAGATTAATCCTAATCCTACAGCTCTGATAAAGTACCATATTCAACCAAAGTAGCGAATCTACTTTAGGTTGAAAATAGCAAGCGGTAGATGCATTTGAAATATGCGGCTGTAAGTTTTATAGGATAACTAAAATGTACATAATCACCACATTTTGAAGGCAACTCTGAGAGATATTTGGTAGCAACAAAAAATGACTGCGTTGTGCAGGGTGAATTACTTATTGGTGAAAAAAAATTTTACTTCTATGGTTACAATATCATATTGAATTCCCTTTATGGGCGATTCCACAAAAAAACCGCTTATTTACGTCGCACTTATTTTGAAAAATGTTTAAATTTTAATTTTTAATGATATAAATCATTGTTGCCTAATGTTACATAGGTAACTCTTCATTGAAATTGTGGTCAAAATTCCTGTACCATTCCTGTCTTCAACAGCAAAAATTCAATTCAGAACAAGTTTAAGTATAAGGGTCAATCTTTGTGTAATCGATTAAGATTTGGGTTGAAAACTCCGACTTTTTTGAAAATTGGTGAAAAGTTAGTATTCAAAATTCCCAAAAAGTCCATGATAGCGGCTACAGAAAGTTCGATGCAACTTTTGGATATTCATATGTTCGAAAATTCATAGCTCCTCGGCTTTTTATCCGATTTTGATTAAGTTTTCAGGATAAGTGCAAAAAAGTATGAACTTTTGAAAAAAAAAAATTACACTGAACAAATTTTGTTTTCCAGTGGCCCCTAGTGAAATTTTTAGTAGAATATATTTGCACAATATTTTAACCCATTTTAACCAAGTTTTTGGAAAAGGGGTCAAAAAGACCCATAAAAGCGCGATATAATGGGTTAAGATGTTAACAAAAATTTAACGTGAAATCCAGCAAAGAAAAATTTTTTACAGCATCTTAACCCATTATATCCCATTTTTAAGGGTCTTTCTGACCCCTTTTTCCAAAAACTTGGTTATAATAGGTTAAAATATTCTGCAAAAATATTCTATACTGTACACAAAATTGTAAGAGGAGTACTATTTATATTTCGGGAATAGCAAATAATAACAAACATTTTTAAATGAAAATGGATTTACTGTTTTTCAAAATATTCAGGTGCATAAAGTGAGCTATACAGATGTGACGAATTTCGATGTTTTTTGGCTGGGAATTTCGAGCTATTTTCGAAATTTTCAACAGTAATTTCGAGCTGTCTGGGAAATTTTCCATTTTCCGGAAAAGCGGAAAAATTGTTCTGCATGTCTTAGTTTATTTTTTCAGCCAGAAGAATCCGCGGGAAGAGTTAGCTATGAAATCTTTCAACGCTGGAATTTCATGCTAGTATCGAGCTAATTTTGAGCTAAAAGCATTTTCAGGGAAAATCCCAATTTCCCCGGAAAGTCCCAAAAAACTTTTTTTATGGCTAACTTTATTTTTCTCAGCCAGACGAATCCGCGGGAAGAGTAAGAGATGAAATCTTTTAATGCAGAAATTTCGAGCTAGTTTCGAGCTGACCTTGAATGAAGTGTTTTCTGGAAAACCTTAAATTTCCCCGAAAAATTCCAAAAACATTTTTTAGGGCTTGCTTTATTTTTTCAGCCAGACGAACCCATGAGAATATTTGACGATCATATCATTTGACACACGAATTTTTAGCTAGTTTCGAGCTCATAAAAAATGTAAAGTGTTTTCCGGAAAACCCAAAACTTTCCCGGAAAATCCCAAAAAAACCTTTTTTTATGGCGATGCCATGACATAATCCCCATTTCGGAAATGGGTGTTATGTCCGCAAATTATTCGGACGTAATCCCCATAGTCCCATTTTCCGGGCATAATCCTGCGGCCGCAGCTTGGGGCTTAAAACTCACAAAAATCCAACACCGGCTTCGCGCGGATCAGTCTGTAATAAATCCAATGATTTGCGGACATAGCACACATTTACGAAATGGGGATTATGTCATGGCACCGCCATAAAAAAGGGTTTTTTGGGGTTTTCCGGAAAACACTTTACGTTTTTGATTAGCTCGAAACTAGATCGAAATTCGCGTGTCAAATGATATGATCGCCAAATATTCTCATAGGTTCGTCTGGCTGAAAAAATAAAGCAAGCCCAAAAAAATGTTTTTGGGATTTTCCGGGGAAATTTAAGGTTTTCCGGAAAACGCTTCATTCAAGGTCAGCTCGAAACTAGCTCGAAATTCTTGCACTAAAAGATGTCATCGCTTACTCTTCCCGCGGATTCGTCTGGTTGAAAAAAAAAAAGTTAGCCATAAAAAAAGTTTTTTGGGACTTTCCGGGGAAATTGGGATTTTCCCTGAAAATGCTTTTAGCTCAAAACTAGCTCGAAATTCCTGCGTTAAAAGATTTCATCGCTAGCTCTTCCCGCGGATTCGTCTGGCTGAAAGAATAAACTAAGCTATGCAGAACAATTTTTACGCTTTTCCGGAAAATGGAAAATTTCCCAAATAGCTCCAAATTACTATTTAAAATCTCGAAAATAGCTCGAAATTCCCAACCAAACAACATCGAAATTCGTCACACCTGTATGGCTCACTTTATGGACCTAACATATCCCCCCATTTTTTATTGGTTGAAAATTAAAATTTCGAATAAAATAAGATTTAAATAAAAATCGTAACATCGTCAATTTTCAACCAATTTTGATGAATGTTAGTTAGGTTTATTAAAAATTGTACGTTCTTTATGAATAAACTAAAATATATATGCCTTACACTTAAAAAATGACTTTTAACTGTAAAAACGCAATTTCTAACTTTCTTCTAAAATATCTCTACATAATTCTTGAGTTACAGTATTCTTTTTTCCAAATCAGTGAAAAAATGCACAATCGGCTAAGAAACGACTGAGCTAAGATTTAAGATTTTGAGGATGTATTGAAATTTTTATGTACAGGCAAATTAAATGCTTCAATAGAGTAATTTAGGGTAATGTGGACTATGCGGGTAATGTGGTGCACCCTTTTATTTCTCATATTAAAGACTGCACAACAATTCTGGTTTTTGTGCACAATAAAAAGCGAAAAACATATTCTTTACGCTCTTTGCCTTTTCTATAATGCTAATTATTCGTGTGAAATTCTTAGCATATGCTGTGAGGTCAAGTTGACTTATTTGTAGTACTTGGTGAATAACTAAGTTACTTCCTCAGAACTCAGTTTTCTAAAATTCAAGTAACTCTAATGCAATTGTGGAACTATTATTCAACGAAAAAATGCGGAAGCAAGTCTGATTTTACATTTCTTTTATATAATCAATGATTATTTCAAAAAGTGATGTATTCGGGTAATGTAGACTACCCCATATTGTATACCGTGTATCAACTTTGATTACTATTATACCTTAAAAAGGTAATTACATGTGTGGCACACCCGAGTTTGAGTAATGTGGAGTACTATTTCACGTATGATTCGATAACCCTTCTTACTTATTCATATGTTAGTATGAATTTGGTTTATCTTACCAGAAAATATTATTTAATAAGAATATAAAGCTATTTCATAGCAAATATAATCTTAAAAATTACTACTCGACTTTTAGTCAACAAAATTTGCGAATAACGGTACTTCTTTAGGAAATGGGCAGGGTGAGCCACATTACCCGACACTTTTCTTTTTCAGCTATTTTTAGGTACTTTCAATTTAACTGGCCTCACGCTTGAAAATGTTAATATTTTAGTATACAAATTATCAAATAGTAAAAACAATAGAATAACTAATACAAATAAATTGACCAAGCTTATCTACTACCATTACTTTGGTAGAAATTGGTAAAAAAGAAAAAGGTAACTACATTACCCTAAATTACTCTATCTAATGGGTCTCCTTAAAAGTGTATTAATTTTTTTGGGATTTTGTAGCACTGTGTTATGTGCTTATAAATAGTAAATTTTTTTCATGATTTCTCCATTATTATTATGGCCTGTTTTTATTTCCAACCATCAAAACATATGAATAATATAATTCTCTTCATCATTTCAGCATGCATCGTGTGATGAAAACCAAGGAACGAAAAACAATGCAAACGTGTCGGGATCACAAAGTTCTACAGGTACGTTGGTTGATCTTTTAGCAGTTGTTTCAATTAATTGTTTATGAAAGTTTAATTTTAACAATAAAAAAAAACCAACAAATCAAATAATAAAAGTCCGTCACACTAAAATACATACGAAATGGGCTGGAGCACTCCGATTTCTTTAGAAATTTTATTTTTCCCTCTGCTCGCATTGTTTTGCATACAAATTTGTTTGTATTTATGAGATTCACGGCGTGGAGCGCAAATCCTTATACATCCATTGTTTTGTCGTTGTTTCAAGTTTGGCTTATTCCTTCTGAAAATTTTTTGCTCTTTTATTGCGAACATTAAAATTGATTGAACGCAAAGTATTCCAGTTGAATGAATTTGCCAGCGACTTCATAAAACTTCAGCAACATAGACACAACCGACTGCAAACGGCAGCAGCACCATCGTATCCAGACATAAAACAACAGTAGCTGCTGGGTGTTTTTGTGGAGCACAAGCCCAGACTCCAACATGGCTGCGCATAATAATCTCCATTGCATGTAATAGATTACCATGACCTGCTGTGGTGCAAAATAAAAACTTTTTCAATTTTCAGTTGCTACAGCACAGACGAACTTTACGTTTTGTCAGTCGGGGCAGTGTTTTTCTTTTCTGCGAATTTACTACGCATCAGAGTAATTTTTAATGACAATTATGCAGATCATCTGGTTGACATTTTTGAATGAGATTTCTGACGTAGTAAAGTTATGCGACGTTATTTCTTTTTGTTACATTTTAAATGTTGTTATTTGAGTGTAGAGTGAGAACCTTATTTTTTTATTCCTAAACTTTCGGTTGTGCTTACATAATATTCAAATTAATAAAAATTTACTTTTATGCAGCTACATACATATACGGATATATCGCTATTAACGTATCAACAAAATGACTGGGTTTTTCTTGATGGACATTTTGAATATTGGTTATGAAATTTCAAAAGAAATAAACAAGCACCTATTCAGCGAACTTTTATTAGTCCCCTCGTACATTTTTAATCCTAATAAAATTACCGACCATAAAGCTAGATGTTATATGACATACTTATTATCTATGTATATATGTATATAATTTGTATTTAATTTCAGACACGTTTCGCTCGTCAAGAAACTTTGCTTCAAGCAATGCAACAGGAAAATAAAAATCTAGTGGTACGCATCCGCCAATATGAGCATTGCCTGGACGATGTGATGCGTAAAGTCGTTGACGCCATTGTCGCCGAAGATAATTTGCGTGAAGAGGTTGCATTGCTAAAGAGTCGCGTTCGTGATTTGGAAGAACAAAATGCGGCGCTTTCGGCCAGTCCCGCTAAGGGACGCGACGAAGGTTATTGCACAATGAGCAGTGGACAGCCACAACCCTCCAACGGCCATCTTGAAGACTTGCCAGAGGAACCTGAACAATGGCTATTGCCTGCTGAACCCTGTTCAACTGAAATGGAAGATTGGAGCATGTCCCAAGAAGAATTGGCTGTGATTACTTTGGATGACGAGCGAGATCAACAATTCCATCAGCGGCAACAGCAGTTGCGACAGCTTAATAATCGTTGTAATGGAGAGCACGATTGGATATGGAATTCAAGTGATTTTCTCAATTCAACAATGGTAGAAACCGATTCAGTAACTGATGGTATTTCTCAGCTGTTACAGCAAAAGGTATGTACAGAGTAAATACAGGCAAATAGTGATGATAACGATACTAAACTTATTGTTTTCTTCAACATTGATAGATTGTTTATTCCGAAGATGAAGAAGTTGCATGCACCGAATTCACAAATGATTTTTATAAACTTGTTAATATTCGATCTGGGTCAGCACGTAGCCTCTATTCATATATTGAAGGTGAAACTGACGATGAAGATGATGATGAAGATGACGATGAAGAAGACTCTAGCCTCTCTGAGGGAAATGTTCGATTGCATTGTCATACTGCACTGAACAGCCGCAATACAGCGAGTCCCACGCCAAGTGAAGCAGGACGAGCACAGGTTACGAGTTGTTCATCTAGTGAATCTGATGAGCTATCGCGTTGTACCACACATCAGGAAATACCTGAAGGAGACGAGATGGAGACTAATAATGCCGAACAGAGTGATATCGAAATCGAAGATGTTCAGCTGGATACTGAACAGAGGAAACTGAATGAAAAGCAATGCATAGAGGAAATTATTAAAACGGAGCTGCGTAGACCTCAGCATCCACTGGTCAAATCAAAGTCAACGCTGGACGAAGACGAACCGAGTTGTATACTTCGAAATAATCAACGACGAGAAATTGAGTCGAGTGTTGTGCGTAGTGGAAGCGTTAATGGAGCGTTTGGAGTAAATGGGATCAAATCACATGAACGCTTTATGCAGAAACCTGTGAATTCATGGCGGAAAAGTAATGGGTGGAAACGTGTAACATCACCGATTACAACAACAAATGTTTCATTAAAAAAAGTAAGTAAAATACAATTTTATTAGCTACCATCCAAGCATGTTTCAAATGACATTGGGGGTTGGAGCTAACTGTTCCATGTTTTTTAGTAAAAAA
The DNA here is from genome assembly GCA_951812925.1 of Calliopum simillimum. NCBI lineage: Eukaryota > Metazoa > Arthropoda > Insecta > Diptera > Lauxaniidae > Calliopum > Calliopum simillimum. Next base: position 78,604,198 of record OX638370.1, on the reverse strand, counting down.
CACCAACGTTACAAAAGCGAAGTAAAATGCATAGCGAAAAACAAAAAAAAAATATTTATCGGAGGGTTGACTTTCGTCACTAGTTTCATTGATCTCCACACACAAATCACCAGATGAATTTGCCGACATCCGAAAGAACTCGACAAGCATGATTTCTTTAGCCCTTTTCGTCCTTAAAACCTATCTTAAATTATGTCAATATCTTTTTTTTTTTCTCAGAGATATCCTAACCTAAAAAGATAAAAAAGTGCAAAAAACACGTTTTTTCAATATTTCGGTCTAGGATATCTCCTAGAAACATGAAAATATCGACATATTTGAAATTAGGTTTCAAAAAAACAATTAGGGCTTTCAAGTACCGTTACCAGATTTAACGAATAAACGATATGTCATAAAGTTATATATGTAGCTTCAAAAAATGACACAAAACCATTTTCTTTTTTGTGTTTAGGTTAGAATATCTCAAAAACTATACATGATAGAGCAATTCTGGGATTGGATTCGAATTTGTTGTAGTAAAAAAAAAAATTTAATTTTTTTGTTTTATATGGAAAACTAGAAAGAGGTATCGGATTTTCTAGACGATGGCAAAATGATGACAAAGGTCTATAGAATCAACCCCCATTTTCAGTTTTTGCCGTAATTTTTGTCTGATAATCCTGCCCTTTAAGAACACTAGGCGGTCATCGCAACACGGCTCTTGTGGATAGGCACGTTCTCGTGCCTATGGTCAATTGCGTTTGGTCAATTTTTCCCTCCCTTTTTCTCTGGTGGCTTCTTTGAACCTTTATTTCTGTAATCGATCAACTGAATCCCTTCTGAATCCCTTCTGAATCCCTTCTGAATCCCAAAGGACTGTCGCCATGATTTTTCTAGCCGACTGTGATATCATAAACTTCTTGGTGGTGGAGCTTTTGATGAACTCAAGTTCCATCCCCAGTAACAGTTCGAGTCGATACTCCATCTTATTTTTCACTACAGAGATTCAAAGACTCGGAACAATACTTCATTTTTTTTTTATGACATAATAGTTGCCCGGGAGCGAATTCGTTCTCCCATTCCCGATATCCTTTAAAAATGTATGTACCATATATCACTGCACTGGACATTTTTCCAGTGGATTTTATTTGTTCCGGTGCCAGAATTTTTTAATATTCCAGGCGATTCCAAGGGTATTTCAAATTAGAGTTTGTCCTGGAATCTCACCTGATAGCATGTCTTCGAAAGCAAAAAATCGTTAAACCCTGCAATGCAAAATACCTATAAAGGAAAGAAAAAATCATGCAAATCGGACGTATGGATCTCGAGTTATGGAGACACAGACAAACAGACGTTGTATTTTGTAGCCCGGGAGCGACTTCGTTCACCCGTTCCCGACATCCTTTGAAAATGTATGTACCCTAATCTCATCCATATCTGATAGTCTCCGAAGGTCTTTTTTTATATCGCTGCATTGGACATTTTTCCAGCGGATATTATTTGTCCCGGAGCCAGAATTTTTGAATATTCCGGGCAATGCCGAGGGTATTTCAAATTAGAGTTTGTCCTGGAATCTCACTTTCGAAAGCAAAAAAACATGCAAATTAGATAACGGATTTTTGAATTATGAGATTTCCAAGAAAACGGACGAGGCCGAGGGTATTTCGAAATAAAATGAATCCTACAACCATGCCAAAATACCTATTAAGGAAAGAAAAAATCATGCAAATCGGACGAAGGGTTTTCGAGTTATTGAGACACAGACAGACAGACGTTGTATTTTATATAGTAGTATAATGATTACATTCATTTGTTATTCGATCGACGATAGTTCAAAGACTAATGACCCGAAAAATGAAATAAATATTGAAAACGAAAAATAAATTTCATTCCGCGGACTTCAAAACGCATATTGCCATATCTTTTATGATGTTATTTTAAATGGTCATATCTTTTTAAAGGAAAAGTTTTGAAAACAGTTAAAACCGGTGTTTTATTTTAAATTTTAGGTTGGGATATTTCAAATTTCCATAAGTGACAGAGGAATTCTTCGACTGAATTACCATTCACTATTGACAAATATTACATCGAAAATGATTATTATTGTTTTGGTTCGGTTGGTTGGAATTTTTTTAGATTTTGGACACTTTTTAGTCCACCTTTTTGTAAATTTTTTCTTGAGTGGGGTGGCTATCAAATGAATCAAAAAGTTATCTCGAATTCTATTTTAGAAAGCCAAATTAAGAGTGATTGTTGAAATTATGTACTGAGCGTCGAATAAGAACTTTGAATCCAAATATTTAAACAAAGAATTACACATTAAAAGGATGCACATATTTATTATCCGTCTCTTAAAACTTCATTTAATTCCATTAAATTTTCTTACAGGAAACAAAATCCGAAATTCCAAAGTGCAGTCAAATTCCATCGAAGGTGCTGCCTACCCGCATACCAACATCAACAATTCTGCAAACACAAATACAACAGGCAACAGTTGCATTTCAGCAGCAGCAGCAGCAACAACAGACACAGCAACCCATACGCAAATCCAAAATACCTCCACCGGTTCCCGTGCGACGTTCCTATGCAAGTTAAAATCAAAGACGACAAAAACAACAAAACAATCGATAAAATGCAAAATCTCAAAAATACAAAAACAAAAGAATTCAAATGTTCAGAATCTTTACAAAATTAATAATTAATTTTTAAGTGAAAACATTAAAAAAAGACTTTATTGTGATACCTTGAAAAAAGAAAAGAAAATTCAATTCTTTTTGAAAAAGAAAAATGTAATTTTTTTTAACAAAACTACAAAATTGAACACTAACAACAATAACTGCCTAAATTTACATATGAAGATTTAGAATACAAGTAATTTTATTATGTTTGTATGTGCAAACAGCAAAAGTCCGTACTCCATTTGGTAATTTTTCTTAAGTATAAATTGAAAAACCACATATAAATTTTAACAAATATTGTATGTACATATATATGTGGGGGTTCTTTCTCAACCGACTACCGTTTGCCTACAAAATTCGGTGTCGGCTCAACTCTCAGCTGGGTATTATCTATCAAAAAAAACTTATAATGGAGACAATACTTTACATCTAATGCCTTACTTAGAGAAGACATAATTTGGCCAAGATTTGTGCCATGTTAAAACTCCTCAAAGCAAACAGAATTTCATAGGAACGCAATGCTAACTAAGTTCAGAAAGAACGCCCCATAATATATATATACATATGTAACCTTTTTGAATTTAATTAATTAATTAATATAAATTTGTAAAAAAAACCCAAAAAAGTATTTTCACCACACTCCTTGGTAAATTAGGAGTGAGTGGTAGCAAAGTACTAAAAGTATTTTGGTTTTTGCCTTTGCTAAAAAATGCGCCATCTACCTGCTGTTAAAATAAATGTTAAGAAATAACATGTGAATGAATGTATAGTATTTATGTTATTAACAGTACTGTTAGAAAAGGCAAAAATAAAATTACAATAGCCGTATTTGTATGATACTCGAAAATTTTCAGTTTTAGTTCTGTTTATTAATTTAATCTGACATTTTAGGGATTTTTTTTTTATATTTATATACCTTATAAAGTTAGTTATGTATTATAAGTGTACATAAATATATATCTGTCAGTTTTTCAGCAAACGAAATTTAATTTTGATAGTCTGAAAATACAAAACGTATGCTCTTCCAAAAAAAATAATACAAATAATACAAATTTAATTTTCAATATGTTCTTCTGCTGCCCTAATACATCATCTAATCCTTCAAATAACACGTACTTTGACTGAAACTGAATCGTTCGATTCGGCATCACTTGAAAATTTCTTTCCGCGAAGTTATTTCTTCAAGTCGGGAGCCTGGTCAGGACTGTAAGGTGGGTGAGCCAAAGTTTCGAAGCAAAACTTCTGCAGCGCGTTCAGGTGCGTTCTTGTGCAGAAGAAGAACGCCTTTGGTCAATTTGCCCCTTCTTTTTTCACTGATGGCTTCCTTGAACCGCTCTGAGATTGAAGCGTAGTATTCTTTGGTTATGGAGACACTTTTATCTTTGTAATCGATCAACGAGATCCCTTCTGAGTCCCAAAAAACTGTCGCTATAATTTACCAGCCAACTGTGACACCTAAAACTTGTGCCTATTTTGTACCACTGCATAGACTAAGTATTGTTTGAACTGTATGAACTCAGGTTCATAACGATAAGCTCAAGTTTCGTCCCCAGCAACAATTCGAGCCAATACTTCATCTCTGCGCTCACTACAGAGGTCCTTTAATACTTCATGTGCTGTTTTTTTATACTTCATGAGCATTCTTGGCACCCATCTTGCGCTGACTATAGTTATGCTAAGGTTATCGTGATCTTTTTTAGTCGGGCATCTTCAGATATTAATTTTTGAAATTTTTCGCTGCTTTCCGGAGTGGTCACCGTCATGGCCGTGGGTCGTTTTCGAGTGAGTTCCTACTTAAAGAAGTTATGCCACTTGTAAACCCCCCCTTACACAACCCCCCCCCCCGTATAATTTGAACTGATTTCCCTTATTTGGTAAAGAATTTATAACAGCTTTGCTTCATATATGATATTTTGTTTTGCGATTGACTTGACTAATAGGTATACATATATTTCAAAGGCTAATAACCCGAAAAATTAAAAGTTCGCATTCCGCTGACTTAAATACTTCCCGCCGTCCGTATGTGAATGCTTTTCATGTGGATAAATTAATTATTGATTTACAAGAAATAAATCGGATTACATTGCAAGTTGAAATTTTGTTTCACAAAGATCTCTACGCACAGAAGTATTAGAACTACATAGCTATGGGCTATATCGCATTTTTTCGACTTCTATAATTGTAACAGAAATTAATTTTTTTCAATAAAACTAAGAAACCCCAAAAATGTGAGAATGCTTTTGAAAAGTCTAAAAAAATTCAATTTAATTTGTTGCTTATAACTATTAAACGGATTTACATAAGTCGAAGGCACTAATATTTAAAAATTTTGAATATGTATAGTCGGCTATCCAATAATAAGAATAAAAACCTTTTACAAAGAATACCTTGATATTTTCGTTATTTAAGTATGTTTTCATCTAAAACACCACTTTCTGGAAATGATAATTTTTTTGTATTATTTGGTACTTCAAGTCTCAAACACGAAGATCAACTGCATTCCAAAAAAAAAAACTTTTAATTTACAAAATATGAACAGAAAATAATCTTAACCTTATTTAATGCTTTGATCAGCCGAAATATTCATAAAATAAACGACATTAAAGTAACAAAAACAAAATATACTACATATATAGAAACTATTAAAATTAAATAGTCTTCCGTCATGACAGAAGCCTATAGTTTTATAATGGACAACACAAATTCAATGCATTATAAAAACAGTTAAGTCAATTTGAAAAGAAATACAATGAAATAGGAAAAACTCCAGAAATATATGCAAAAATGATCGTATTCTAGAAATAGTCTTAGTAAAACAATCCCAATCTTACACATTTTTTGACAAACATAAATAATAGTTTAAACAAAGTTAAACAAAATAGCGCAATTCAAAACAATAATATTAATTAATACAATATTTTGCAAAATCTTAAAATTATTAAACAAAAATAACAAAAAAATTAAGATCAAAAATCAAATACAACGCATAAACCAAGCTATACATAGGTAGACAAATATGAATTTGTGGTTTCCATTCAATTAAGAACTGTGTACGCGTGCATTTAAAGTGATATCTCAAAAAAAAAAAAAATACCAACACCAACTTTAATATTCAACGTTATATAAAATGTACATTAACATAGTATATATATTGTAATAAAAATCAATTCCGTTAATTCTGATAGGTAGTAATTGTACAATAATTAATTTTTACATAACAATACTTAGCGTATATAGGTACCCTTACAATATATAAAAAAAAAATGTAAAATAGTTAAGATTTCAACATACATAATAAAATTAGCAAGTCCCGGGAATATAAAGTCCTTATTAAATATTTATTACATATTTATATACACAATATAATCTCATATAAATATCTAAAGAAGGGGTATTTTTATAGCGTAGTCAGTACAAAAATCTTTAGACTTTACTATAATTACGAATATGTATTAGGATATATTCATACACATAAAACCAAAATACTTATGTTTGTAGAGATTTAATAAAGTGCCAACTGTTGATTGAAAGAAAGTATTTAAAGTCCAGGCAAACTAGGTAAACATCCGACATGCCACATTTTGTTTATAATTGAATTTGGAAAAAAACCAACACTCCAGATGCACGTCAAAAAACAGCATTCTAATTTTTGGAGAAAAAAAGCTATGAATTACCTCATTTGGAAGACGAAAAATAGCGGGTACTAAACGATGCATTTTATAGGAAATACCAAAAAATTTTCCTGCGTTCTCGATATAACCGGAAATATCGTGTTTTTTTAACTTTAAGTTAGGATATCTCAAAAACCATTTGGATTCAGTATGGACAAATGCATCGAAAATGACTATTGTTTTTTTTTTATTTGCTGTTTTTTTTTTTCAAAAACCTTTTTTCGAACTTTTTTCAAAAAACTAAACTAAACCCAAAATGTACAATACGTTTTTTTTTTTTAATTCAATTACGAACAAAATGAGCCGTGTTGGATCGAAATCGGTACGTGTTCAACAAAATTAGATATTAAAGCATTTTTTTACCTATTTTTCCTGTTCTATTATTTGAATTCAATGGAGCTACTTCGGTTTACCCACGATTTTTTTTTCTCGGACTAAATAGCATTTTAGGGCTTTAATAAAAATGCAATCAAAATCTTTCGGTAGGAACAAGTTTCGAAAATGTAGCCATCAGAAGCTCCGGATGTAAGTGTCTATCTCTTGCAAAACAACATGGTGGATTTTGAAGACATTGATGTCATATTAGAGGTATTTTAACGAAAATTATGGAAATAGTGAGGGGATTCCTGAAAACGTGTAAAAGCCTCAAAAACCTCGTAAACTCGTAAAACTGTCAAATTTTACATTTACAAGGTTTTCGAGGCTTTTACATGTTTTCAGGAATCCCCTCAGTAAAAAAAAAATATTTTAAAAAATTATTCAACATATTTAATTTTGGATATGATACGCATATTTTGAAAACTAAAAGTTTCGAAAAACTCTTTGAAATATTTAATAAAAGAGACTTATGTACTTCATGAATGATTTTTCCCTTCCCGAGTAAAAAAAAAAAAAAAAACAATTTTTAATTACGGCTGTCGAAAAGGCCGTAAAAGGGCCAAATTTCATTACTTTTTTTTGGGCTGCACAAGGGCCAAACATGGTGTTTTTGCAGGATATTTTGGGCGTACATGATGCTTCATATGGGCTGAACACGGGCTGTACATCGGCCGTACAATTTATTGTTCTTTTGAAGTTTATTTTATATGATTTTGGACGAACAGAAAACAATTCAAATTTGGCAGAAATCGTTAAGTTTTGCGACTCAAAACATTGATAGTCGGGGTTCGAAACTCAAAAATTTTTTATTTTTAACTTTGCATTTCAAAGAATTTTCTCTTTCGGCTGTTCGGTAGTTCAGGATTTGAACCTGGGAATCCCAAGTGTTCTGTGATACACACGTTAACAAGCTCAGCCAAAGCCATCATTATTGAGTAGCTGGCTAAAAATTTATTTTATCATATTTATTATATTTTTCAAATACCCTGATAGAGTTATCGGAAATTTATTGGTGACTTTCGAAATCATATTTTACCATATCCAAGCGACTATTACAATAAATTTTTTTTTTTTTTGCAAAAACTTGGGTAGTTGGGAACGAATTTTAGGTGTTTTAAAACTATCGGCTTTTATTTCAACATTTAAAAATGCATACATATTTATCTACTTGAAGCGACGTCTATAAGGAGACATTATTAGACCGCATCATAAGGCAGGTACATTGGTATGGTAGGAACTGAGATCTAGTGGGTAAGAACTTGAACGGGGCACTTGATTTCAATGATCTCTGGAGTAAAAACCGAAGTCTCTACGAGACATAAATATTGATATATCATACTTTAAGATCGGATTGTAAATGTCGAAAATATGTATGCTAAAAAATGTTAATGGGCGAACACTACGTTCGGTCAAAAAAAAAAAACTCCGAATTTTGTAGCAAAAATGCATCGTTTTCGAGGGTGTGCGACGGACTTCTTTTTTTTGCCTGTAAGCTTATAAGGTCTAAGGCACATAAGTATATCACATTTGAGCAGCTCACTGAACAATTCGATTAATTCCATGAAACAAAATGTGGACATGTGGAAGTTTACATCGCTTTTTAAATAAAGTGGTCCTTATTCAGCTGTCTGTGAGTTCTAGTCATTTGTACTTGCTCCCAAGTAAATATAGCACGGTTTAAATCAAAATGGCTTCCAAAATAGAAAACTGGAATTAATCGAACTGTGCTGTGAACAGCTCATTTAATGAAATATTTCTACATATTTATAATTTTATCCAATTAAAGAATTGATGAAATCAGCAGTTGACTCTTTTAAAAACTCGTAAATTGTTAATATTTTAAATTTAGAAATGTTTTGGAAATTAAAAAAAAAAATCATATGGTGTAGTATAAGCTTTAAGATTACTATTAAAATACATAAAAATTAATTTTTAAGAACTATAAGAGCGATTTATTGTAATTCTTTTTTGGACGAAAAGTTTATTTAATAAATTTGTACTCTAAATGAATATATTAAAAAGAAATTAAAACATGTTTTTTCATTGTTGCTTTATAATTAAGGACCATTATAAATACCCTGTATTTCTCTCTGTAAGGCGTAAGAGAAAGCTTTATGCTAGGTGCGGAAAATCACAGATTCTACAAATAATATTGATTTGTATTTATGAAAAATTAACCGTTTAAGAAATATTCGATAAAATAGAATTTTCAGACTTTTTGCGGTTTTTTAAGAATATTTCCTAAACTGTTACTTTTTCATACATACAAATCAGTGTTATTTGTAGAACCTGTAATTTTACACAAAAGAGATTCTAATACTTTATACCGTTCGACTCACCATTTTCATCAAAAAGCCTCCTAAACGAAAAGTAATTGAAATCACACGGATTTCGGAATTCTGATTTTCTTTTTTTTTTTGAGACATTTTATAATTCTTTCAAACTTCGTGAAATAACTCACGCTTAGCCTTTGGACGATTCTAAACATTTTTTGCCTGATATTTTTTTTTTATAACATGCCTTGCTTCTATAGTAAATAATAATTTTTTTTTTTCCGAACGCGTAATAGAAAAACAAAAATATTGGATTTTTGGAACCGAATATTTTTTATCTGTAGGGTAAGGGAGGGAAATATGGACCACCCATCTTTCTTTTTTAAATAAAACCCAAAATACATAAAACAAAACAATTAATTTTATGTCGTTCATTGAAGAAAACAATTTACCTTTAATCTGATTCACTTTTAGATAAATATCTCATCAGGATAAAGAAAAAAAGTCAAAAAATTGAAAATACTCAAAATGAAGATAAAAAAAAAAGTGAAGTGTTATATGGACTATATAGTCCATATTGCCCCACATGTTTATTTGGTACAGAAGTTGCATATAAAAATGTCATTTCCACATCCGTCACATTTTTCATGACTCCAAGAACGTCAGATTACACATTCAACCCAAAATTCGCCACGTCGATCTTCTGAGTAAAGGGTATTACTTTATATGCATTTTTTATCATTTTTTTCCTTTATAGTTAACGAATTACATATAAAGACCATCAGACTCGTCATGAAAACTGCAACTAGATTCCCCATCTGAAAAAGATAATAAATACATTTGTTTTCGAGGCTTTTTTCTTTGGTGGTCCATATTACCCACAGCACGTGTTAGTGAAATAAATGGTTTTTTTATCAAAAACTCTTTTGGTTACTGAACTTATTTGTGCTAATAAATTATAAATGGTATTCACTGACTTTATATAATTAAGCATTTATTTAAAAACGCGATGTCCTTAAAGTGAAATAATGAAATATGCTCCCTAGAAAAATCAACTTTACAGAAACATGCGACTTCACCGAACGCTGAAATCGCCCTATTATAAGCTTTAGGTATTAGCGCTAAGTTTGAACATGAATAACGGTAAATCTTATGTATGCAGTGGGAAATAACCGTGTGGTCCATATTACCCACGTAGTCCATATTTCCCTCCCTTACCCTACTACAAAAAAAGGAATGATTTTATGGCGCCAAAAATTTTGCAAGAACACAATCTTTATTTTTCAAGTAGATTTAGGTATCCATTTTGTTATGAACAAAAAACAGTTTTTTTCCACCAAAATAGGCCTTCAGAAGAATCAAAAGTGCTTCATTGGTTTTTCTCGGAACGAAAAAAAATTATGCAGACATCGTTTTTAAGAGTTCTTCTAACTTTTCAGATGGTGCCTTTTTTTTTGCTTCATAATTTATTATATTTTTTTTTTTTTTTTTTTTGCTTGTACATTTATTTAAAAACAATTATTTTTATTTTATAAACAAGCCTTATAAAAATTAATACATTAAGATAAATAACAAATTAAAAACCAATAATAACTAATTAAAAGCAAATACAATTTAAAAAAAAGGTATTAATACTATATGTATATAACAAGTTTTCACAAAAACTCTTTTAATTTTCGACATAAATCAATTGACCTTGGACGTCGTTGATGATCACTGTGCCAGCATGATCTGTATATAGTCTCAAAGGTACGCTCTTCATCAATTCTATGTCTATACGTTGAATTACTAAAGACTGATTTTAGCTGACTATCACAATCTCCTGTTGATGGTTTTGAAAGCTTCTCCACATTTCTTGCAGAAGTAGCAACACCAAATGATGAACGCAAATCACGTGGTACATTTCCATGAGCTTGTGGACTCAGTTCTCGAAATGGGATTCTCTTTTGTAATGGATATCCCCTAAGTTTGCTACAAGTGTTCTCTCCAGCAGCTTCTTTAAAACTTAAACTTTCCGTTCGGTTAAGCAAATTTTTTATGTTTTCCAAAGAACGATTCGTATATGAGATTTCCGATGAAAAATGTTCGCACAAACAATTGCGATGCTTTTCGCTGGCATGCTGTAAGTTCATGGTACTCAAAAGCGCTGCATCGGAATCCGGTCTCAAATTGTGTTTTACTACTTGATAGGCAACGACTTCATTACATTCTAGCCAGTAGTATGGTAATTGACGTTGCTGCAGTTGCCACATGGTTATGCCCAATGAATAGATATCGGCGGCGGGTGTTAGCGGATCATCACGTAAGACTTCCGGCGACATGTAACGAACAGTGCCCTAAAATTTTTAGGTTTTTGTTTTTAACAAAAATATTTACCCTCATCATCTTGTCGTATTTCGACATAGTCGAAATACAACAACGAAGTGGTTTTTTATAAGTAATTAAATATGTAAGTATATTGAGGCTCATTCTCAAACATTTATATGTAGAGTAGAACGGGGTAATGTCGTGCAGGGGGTAATGTCGTGCACTGGCTTTTTTAGCCCAAAGAATTGAATGATTTACCAACTGTTTGTAAGGTAGGGACCTGCTGACCTACTGAGCTTATGCATATAATACGAGCAATTTTCACCAGTTCGTCTCTACAGAGTAACCTTTTTTTCAAAACGCACGCTTTCGGGACGATAAAAGTGTTTTTTTATCGGGTCAGAAAAATAATTTTACTTCCGGGAAAATATACCAGGTAAGTGTTTTCTGAAACGAAATATCCTGCCAAAGAAAAGAAGTATTTGGTTTTCGACAAAAATTTTGGGCTTCACCGAGTTATCAAAGTTGACCTTTAAAACGACCACTGGGGTAATGTCGTGCACATTCACTTACACAAACACAATTTCTCGCTACACAAATGTTGTTACCCATGAATGTAACCAATGAAATTATCTTTCGATCGGATGCTTATTCGTTGTACGGCTTTACGAGCATGTCAAAGTTGAGTGCACGACATTGCCCCGTTCTACTCTACACAACATATTATGTACTTCACACTTGTATAATAATGAATAAATACATGATAATGCTAAATCTCCACTAATAGAACCACTACCTATCATTTCTCACACATTTTGGTACCTTTACTATACTCGGAAAACAATGCACGACATTGCCCCTCAAATTTTGAGGGGGGTAATGTCGTGCACATTTTTTTTTTCTTCACTTACACAAACACAATTTCTCGTTACACAAATGTTGTTACACATGGATGTAACCAACGAAATTATCATTCGATCGGATGCTTACTCATCGCATTCGCTTGAGATGTACGGCTTTACGAGCATGTCAAAGTTGAGTGCACGACATTGCTCCGTTCTACTCTACATTTCAACTCTAATCTCATTTCAAAAGCTGTGTTCGATTGTTATAACCAAAACCCAATTTTAACCCCATAATAGGCCAAAAGGCTCATGCACTCCCAGAGATTTATTTGACCAAATGAAATCTGTGGTTTCTTAAAAGAGCCGTCCAAGCTCGAATCGTGACCGAAATTTAACTACCAACCATAATCCTGTGGTTATTACCAAGACTATACAAAAACTATAGACTAGTGATAACCAAACTCACAAAAGCACAAAAGCTCAGGTGCCCGTGGGCATAGGTTTCGGACACCACTGCTATAGACTATATAATCAGAAAAGTTGCCAGTGAAATTTTCTGACTAATACTCCCCGAGAACCTATAGAGAAACAAAAGCTAAAGGAGACGCAAAACATCGTTACGCCGAAAGATAGATGCCGATGTGTATCTGCTGAAGAGTCACTTTGAAGACATAAACACTGTGGTATATACGGACGATGTGGTAATTATGGCTTGTGTAAAGTTTTGGGTTTACATTTCGGACACTTTGAGAATTGCTCTCAATCAAAATGATTAGGAAGTGTTGTAGGCAAAAAAAACTTGCTATAAATGCCAACAAATCTGATATGATACCTGCAAAGCTCTTACAATTAGCTTTAACTTCGCCATAGAAATGTTTTCTCTAAAACGTTGGGGTGATCCAAGAAAATTTTTTTTTTTTTTGAAACAAGTCTGAAAATCAGTTTTAACCCATAACTCCTCAGGGGTACATTTTATACCCATATTATACAGGTGCAATTTTTTTTTTTTTTTTTTGTGTGGGCCTCTATCACTTCCTAGAAGCATCGTAACCTTATGCAATACAACCTGTAGTATGGTTGAAAAGTTATTTTCAATATCGGCAGATGCATCTGATGAGGTATTGTCCTGTGATAGGTCCCGAAACTGGTAGCGAAATCAGCCTTCCATATATACATTTTTACGCATTTTGCCTTGTTTTTGTGTTTTTATTGGTGTTTTACATAAACACAAGGATCAGTAAGCTCAAAACATCAATGCATTTGATACATCATTGTTCGGTAGCTAATAATGTCAATCATTATCTGTTCAAAAAACTGCTAAAAATTAAAATTATCATATTGATAACAAGATCTAAAAAGCTATGCGGATTCTCTTAAAGTGTGGGCTTAAATAGGATCTTACTCCAAAGTTAGCACAGTGGATCTATACGATGATGTAAGACCATGTAACCTACAGTTCGCTAGTCTAAAGGCTGAAAGTCACCCAAATGACTGTGAATCGTGAGTTGGAAGGTGCACGAAATCTGGCGTGTATTGGAATCTGCGGAGCAATCTACATGACTTAAACTGTCGTAATGGAAGCGTATATTGCTGGAATTTTTTCTAATGAATACGAAAAATGTTATTAATTTACTTTTGGTAATCCTTTGGCATCGCCTTGATCCTGTTCACTCAATTTCAACGATGATCCAAAATCACACAATTTGCAAATGTAATTGCGTTGCTTTGACATCATCTGAGTTGTGTTATTGTTCACCGGATGAGTATTTGTAAAAGCTACCAAGATATTTTGTGGCTTAACATCCAAATGCAGCAAATTGCGCCGATGACAATAATCTAAGGCAGTGAGTATATCCAATGAAATGCTAAATATATAACGTGAATACCCTTTTTTATTAATAAATTTGCAAACAAAATCACTTACAAGACTCTGTGTACAAATGGCAACTGAATGGAATCCAAAATTATTTGCAGACACTGCCCAGCAAAACGCTCCATAATAACAATGCCAAAATTGGATGTCGATTCAATCTGAGAACAAACAAACTATAAATCTATTGGCATATTGAAGTAAAAAACTTCATTACCTTAAGAATTCTTACAATATTTCGATGCTTCCATCCTAGAACGTGTGCTTCATTACTCATGGATTGTGGCATTTCCATGTCTCCAATATTTTTAACGATTTTAACCGCTACTTGTTTTGCTATACAAACCAAAAAAATTGAAAATGTTTAAACAAATTTTTTGTAAATTTCAATGACATTTTAAACTGTTGAAAAGGTCACTTAGCCACACAAAGCAACTCAAAAAAGATAATTCAATAACCTTTAAACACCGCCTTAAATACAATTCCATATGCACCTCTTCCTAGTATATTGAACTCGGAATTTTCTGGTGGACCATCTTTAAGAATTTCATTCCTATTGGGGGTATTAAGAATTAATTCGTGTTCAGCACTGTGGACTTTTAAAAATGACCTATGCAATAACATGTAAAATTATTCAATTCAAAGGAATATTTTCTCTTATTTTGTCTTACATGACGGATGTTTTAAGCTTTTGTTTCATATACCATGTAATGATGCTTCTTTATTTTGTTTTGTTCAAAAATTTTGTTTATGTTTTTGTATATTTTTTTTATGACACAGTTTTTAATTTTTGACATTGGTCTGTAAGAAAAACCGTTTGTTTAAGCTTCATTCCACAGTTAAGTGTGAGATATGTACGTATGTTCAGCGAGAGACAGAGTTTCGAGTAATAGACGGAGAGCTCGTGAACTGTTTGGGTGGTTCTTCTTAAATGCTTATAACACTATGCAACAAATGAGTAAAAAAATTTTCCCCAGGGAATGCCATTATTCATTTTATAAGTAAAATGGGCTACTGCTTTTTTATTTCGTGTCGTTTTCGAGATATCAGTCATTTTCGGTTTTTGGACCAAAAAAAAAAGATAGTTCCATTTAAATACAAATATCTCAAGAACCAATGTTTCTATTCAAACGTATTACATGTCTTATTAAAGGTAATTAAATTACCTACAAATGATATTCACATCACTTTTTGGTTGGTTTGTTAGTTTCGGCGAAATAAATTGATTTCTAAAAAAACATTTTTTTTTTCGAAAAAATTAACAAAAAATCAAAATCAACTGCAGATTTATTCAAGAAGAAATAACTTTTTTATAATTTTTTTTTTTTTTTTTTTGTATCATAGATTATATATTTATGAAGAAAATAAGATACCACTTAAAAAAATCCATGGAAAAATGCAAAAGTTGTATACAATTCATTGAAAAGTTACCAAAATGCGTTTTTCCCTATTTTTTTCGTTTTTTTGTAATAAACTGTTCGATAATTCAAACTTTTTGTAAAACACATGAGAAAATCCAAAAAATTCTTAAAGTAGGCGTTAAAAAAAAATACCCGTGTCTCGTCGTTTTTCTCCAGCACGTCAGATTTTTTTTTAATCGATTTTTGAAGTTTTTTAATCCACTGTACATGAAAAAAACAAAAATAACGCATTCTTGTGTTAAATCGATGCAAATAACTATATGATCCTTACATTTGAGGTGTATTATGTGTTAAGTAGACTTATGCAGGATATTACGAAGAATATTTTTGTAGACAATTTTAACCCTCTAAAACCCCCACATGTGGGTCATTTTGACCTAAATGTGGGGGTGACCGGCAATACGGCAGGACGGCGGTTCAGTCTGTGGCCGATATCTCGAGAAGATTTTGTCAAAAAGTATTGTGCTACCACTCATTTTGTTCGTCACAATCTAGGCTACAAGACTAGTGTCCGAGAAAAAAAAATAAAAAATTTTCCTACGATTAATGGCAATTTAATCTAACAAAAATCTCCAATTTTTTTTTTCGAGAGATATCTTAAATATCTTGAAATCATGGAATCTTTTCCAAAAACTGGCAATGCCATTGTCTTCAGCGACCTCGAAAACATAAAGTAGGACAGAAAAAAAAATTGTTCCAATCCTTTTTAATCAATTTTCTCGTACGGTCAAGGCAGCGCTACTTATCGAGCTTGCGCGAGTGTCAAATCTCAATATTTTTTTACCAAAATTTACATACGTAGTTTCTAGACCCCTGCACCTAAGATCGGAACACCTTTAGTTTTTTTGGGTCAGTCTAATGTAGCCTATAGTGCTACAAATTGCATATACTCTGAGAGTAGGGTATAAAATTTTAAAATCAATGAACCTTCGGCTTCGTCTTCGGCTACGGCCGAAGGTTATAAAAAAACCGATTAATCGGCTTCGGCCAAAAAGTGACCTTCGGTCGGACACTACTAATAATCTATTAAATATATACATAGTACTAAGTAGAGTTTATCCTTAATAAGATTGGGAAGCAATAAGTTGCGATACATGGATTTAATACAGTACACTTACTTACATATGAAAAAAAAAAAAAAAAAGTCAGGTCTGTTCCGTAATCCGTGTGGTTTCAATTGCTTTTCATTTAGGAGGCTTTTTCATGAAAATGGTGGGTCACACGATAAAAAGTATTTAAATCTTTTTTGTGGAGAATTACAGGTTCTACAAATAAAAATCATTTGTATTTACGAAAAAGTAACTGTTTCGGAAATATTTGATAAAGTCGAATTTTTCGACTTTTTGCCGTTTTTTAATAATTTTTCCTAAATGGTTACTTTTTCGTTAATGCCCAATCAGTGTTATTTGTAGAACTTCTTATTCCCCACAAAAAAGTTACCAATACTTTTTATCGTGTTACTCACCATTTTCATGAAAAGCCTCCTAAATGAAAACGAATTGAAACCATACGGATTACGGAGCAGGCCTATGTAAATCAAAAATCAACACAGATATACTTAATAAAACAGGATTGTGAGATATAGTATATGGTATAGTCAATTGGTCAATTCATCAGATTTTTAATAGCTATTTCTAAACTACCCTATAATGCTCGTTTTGATCAGTTTACGAGGTGTCATTAGAAAGGTATTTTAACAAGTTATAAAATGGTTACCAACTTGCAAATATAAAGTATTTTTTTTAAGAGGCCGCTGATTCCAAATTCGGGATCAACTTTTTTGAAAACAAAATCAGATCCAAAATGGAGGAAAATTTTTTCAAAAAATTATCATATCACAACAAAATTGTTAAGGTAGCGAATATCACGACAAATTGTAAGAAGGGGGGTTTTTGAGCTCTCTGATTCCAAATTTTGGATACAATTTTTCCAAAAAATTACGGACAGTTTCGGACTCAATGGAAAATGGATGTGCCCTTTTTCGGACCACTCTCTGTTTCGATTAAGATGCTAACGATTATATCTCAGATATGCAGGCCTATTCCGTAATCCTTGTGGTTTTAATTACTTCTCACTTAGGAGGCTTTTTGATGAAAATATGAGTCACACGATAAAAAGTATAAGAATCTTTGTGGAGAATTATATGTTCTACAAATAATATTCATTTGCATTAACGAAAAAGTAACTGTTTTGGAAATATTCGATAAAGTCGACTTTTTGCGGTTTTTTTATATTTCCTAAACCGTTACTTTTTCGTTAATGCCAATCAATGTTTTTTGTAGAACCTGTAACTCCTCACAAAAACAATACTTATACTTTTTATCGTGTGGCTCACCATTTTATCTTAGATAATAAATATATTCTTGTATTTTAAATATTCACGAAGCTATGTCGGTTTCAATTTTATGACTGTATGAGCTGGACTTGTCCCGATCATGCCCATTTGTAACAAATGGCTACACGCTACTACCACCATCACAGATATCAAATTTCATTGCTATGTGCACATTAGAGTGGTCCAAAATCCAAGTATCGAAATGCGCGCGACTTTTCTGAATCCTTGGATCAGCTAGTTACAAAAGTGCTTTGGAGCCAAAAAATAAATTGCGCTTAGATATTCCATAATTCCATACTTTTTTAAGACTTTTTGAGTCTTTGAGTACTTTTTTCAGTAAAAACGAAAGTGCCGCATTGGTTTTTCTCGGAATAAACAAAAAATTATGCAGATATCGTTTTTAAGAGTCATTCTAACTTTTGAGTCGGCTTCGGGACAATTTTTTTTTTTGCTTCATACAAAATCAAACCAGTCTAACATACATTCTTCAAAAATTCTGGTATTTTACTCAACGGATCGATCACAATTTGGTATATCTAAGGAGTGAAAGATCGATAAAGAGAACTCCATTCATGATGACCAATTAAGCTTATGAGGAATTGATTTAAGAACAAAAACATCTTGTCTGCCACATTACTTACAAAGTCTGCCACATTACACCGTACGAATATTCGTACAAAAAAATTAAGTTATACCCTCGTTCATTTTCGTGACAACTAATAAATTGAAAAAGAGTATTCAGTTATGATTTTTAACATCGTTAACTCATTTTTGTCTTACTTAAACCTTGCCAGTCGTTGATAGACAAAGTCGGTGTTCATCAACAAGAACCTTTTTTACACGACGTTTAATAAGATACTTATTTATCTAACAAAATTTTCTATATATATGAACCTGCTGATAACGAAAATCGTATTTATTTTATTTTCCTTGGAGCCGAGATAAATGAAAATATTGATTTTTCTCAGGGTAGTGCTTCATGCATAAGAAAATATTTTGAGAACGCTAGGTCTGATGGATTTAATTTATGTGCGATTTTAAAGAAACATTCATAGCGCTTTTAATAGCTATACCAATGTTTATGATTTGATCAAAATTGTCTGAGTTATAGCAGCAAAATATTCTATTTTACACTACTTTTTATTAAAAAAAAAAAAAAAATTCTGTTTTACTTTTTTGTGATTTTGACAATTCGATTAAGTTTGAATACATAATCAATCACCATCCTAAGTTATTTAAAAAAAAAGGAGGAATAGTTGAGTAATCGATCTTTTTATTTCAATACATCTTTGGACCGGTTTGGAAATTTGTGGTTAATTTAAAAAAAAAAATTAAATTACTTTTGTTTGTAAATTTACAAATGCAATGAATTAATGAAAAAAGAAAACAAATTTTTATATACATCATTTATTCAGTTTGACTGAAAGAAAATATCGTTAAATTTAATATAAACACAATATAAAACCTAATTACGAGTAGATTGGAAATACATACGAGTAGTTTGTCAAATAAATTAATATGAAGAGAAACATTACTGACTTAATATATTTTTTGAATGCAGGTACACACATAAAAGTTTAACGCCAACATTATTTACAATATTTTATGCATATACGTACTAAATGTAAATATTATTTACATAGAAAATTAAAACAAAATCAGGGCATCTTTGGTTTTATTCTTAAATAAATTTCGCTTGGTTTTTACGTATCGATTCAATTTAAAAATATGGAATCGTGCTCTTCGAAGCATTTAACAAGTCATTTCATTAGTCTAATTTTTACTTAATTTATTTTTAAATAATTAATTTCTAAATTTTTTATCCTTAACTTAATTTCTCCTGTGAAGCTCTTGAGTTTCTAAACGCAATTCCTGCAAAATGCACATAAAATTAATGGATAAGTTCGTGAAATTGAAAAGAACTGAATATCACTTACATGAAAGACCTCCTGTATCTTATCGGTAATTAATTTTCTCGCCTCTGGTTCTGGCATTTTACGGTCCTTGAGATCTTGTATATAATCATTTAAGTCCAAAGGCTTGCCTATGTTTAGTGTAACTTTTTTGCCCCATTTCAGTATATAAGGCTCAACGTTTGGTAACACTTCATCCATTCCCTCATGCCACATCGGCAAGATTATTGGAATACGGGGCGATTCATATATAATACGACCAACGCCCCATTTAAGACGCATTTCCTCTTTGGTCATATTAACCTTGCCTTCAGGAAACACATGCACCCAATCACCCAAAGCGCATTTTTGTATGCAAAGATTAATAGCATCCTGATAGACACCAGCACCACGTACTACAGGAATGCATTTTCCTTCAATAAAAAAAGGCTATTAAAATAAATGATTGTATACTGCCACATCTACCTACCAGATGAAAAAAATAATGAGTGATATTTATTCGTAAAACAAATATCGTGCGCTGCCATTCCCCAACGTATTTTGAATGTGGAACAAACATATTTGACAGGAAGCACACCTAGAAAATATTCTTCAAATAATTTATAGTTTTATTATTGAGTATTGAAAACTTTTACCCCATAATCCTGGATCGTCAAAACAGGAGTGATGATTGGATACTGTGACTAGTGGAACACCCGGCGGTCGTTTCGCAACAACTTGCAAAAGTCTTTCTTTGTTGTAAACACGTGTTTTGTTCAAAAAAACTGTAAGAAAATTATAAAATCAAAAGATTTAGTAAATCAAAAATAAACTACTTTTAAAGTCTATATGGGTGATTCTTAGATAACTGTGCTTTTTCGAGTTGTAAAATTGGCAGATAATTTTTTTGGATTTTTGCAAGTTTCTTCATGCTATCTTGTGTAAACACACTCTTAAAACTCACCTTTTAAGTAGATCAACTACAAGTCTGAATTTACGGCTTTGAGGTCGAAATTAAGAAATTTTGCTGCCACGTTTGTGACCAAATTGCCACGTTTGTGACATTTTAGCCACAGTATGGAAAAATTATGGTTTTGAAGCGTTTTGATGAGAGATATATTGCATATAATGACAAATTTACACTTCAAGACAAATTTTGCAACAGTGTCATGTCTCCAGTGGTCCATTTTTTTTAAACCCTATCGCCCTAAAGATCAACAATGGTTTCCTGTTCTCTGTTTTTATAGCCGTTTATGGTGGATTAGGATCTCCTAATTACGAATCTGATCTTGATTTTTTTCTATTACATCAGTATCCTTAGTTATCCTTGCTCAAAAGTGAAAAAATCACAGTTTTGACATTTACTTAATAAAAACAGCAACAAGTAAAATTAATTTTTGTCAATGGATTCAGACAGCCGAATTTATTATCAACAAGATATAATTTACCGTTTTTCGATTGGATTCCTAGTTTCCGAGTTATAAGCCTTTAAAAAAAGGATGCCTCTCAATAACACACAAAGGATTTTCTGGACCGAAAAATTAACAAAAATGGTAAGTTTTATTATTTTTATCAAAAATATAATTTATCACAAAAATTTTAAGCCCTTGCAGACTAAAATCGGATGAAAAAATAAGGCTCTATTGTAGATTTAGTGAATGAACAGATGAAATTTTGATTCTATTAATTTGCAAAGCAATAGTTTAGTAGGGTCATTCACTAAATCTAGCATAGAACTGTCATTTTTTATGCGATTATGATCTGCAAGGTCACGAAATTTTTGTAATTAAATATGTTATCGAAAGATGTCCTTATTTTAAACGCTTATAACTCAAAAGCTGGGAATGCAATTGAAAAACGGTTAATTATGTCTTGTTGACAATAAATTTGGCTGTCTGAATCCATTGACAAAAATTAATTTTACTTGTTGTTGTTTTTGTTCTATAGCTTTAAGTAGATGTCAAAACAGTGATTTTTTCACTTTTGAGCAAGGATAACTCAGGATTCTGATGGTGTAGAAAAATTTTTGTATTGAAAACATAATTAATAGCCTTCAACTTAACATCTGTATACTCAAACTTTATATCGAAATATGTTTTTTGCAGACTGATAAAAAGTGCCACGTTTGTGACATTTTTGATGCGCCACGTTTGTGACATTTTTGTAGTTTATCGCTCATTGTAAAGCACGCTTTTGAGTTCAAGATTTTTCCGAAAGAATTTGGGGTCATGTATGCAAATCCAACAAAAAAATTGTTTCATGCATGAAATAAAATGTACTACCTCGGAGTGCCGAGTGCCACGTTTGTGACCATAATTTTTAAAAAAAACTGTTTTTGTTTATAAACTGCCCTATAAAACGCAAACAGATTTCTTTTTGGACTCGTCTTGATATGATGACCTTTGGGTGATGGATAGTGATCAGAACTAATGCATATGTATTGCAATCTATTGACTGAAACAGTAGTACCATGTAGTAGTAGCATAATGCTTTCAAGAATTTTTTTTTTTTTTCAAAACTAGGGGACAGTTTTCAACTCGAAATTGTGCCCTCTAAAAATTATTTAAAACTGCAGATGAGCTCAGAATATTGTAGCCTTAAGTATTTACTTAATATGTGTAGTAACTTGTTTTCTGTTCTATTTCCGTTTTTTGGTCGTTTTTCATCGTTTTGTGTATAAAAAGTAGGGGTAGGACATGCCACGTTTGTGACATTTGGGGTATATTTGCAAACTTTCAAAGTAGACCAATCAATATTTGGTGGTAAAATTGATACGCTCTATTAGAAAAGCATAGTTTCTAACTTATAGCGTAATTTTTTGTGAAAAAAAAGCCTACTGTATAGGTGAAATCGCCAGAGGACACAAAAAGTACAGTTATCTGAGAATTACCCATATGAGTATATTAATAAAACAGATTTGTAATTTATTTTTATAACATATTTAGTGTTAAGATGGCAATGAAAATTTCACTTCAAACTAAGATTAGTATTGTATAAATGCAAGACGATGGATTGTCGTCATTCGGCTCTAAGGTCGAAAAAATATTCCCTGATTTGTTCAGGATTTTATATAGACCTCTCACTGGTCCAATTCGGTCCATCATTGAAATTCGCTTGAAGACGATGCAAAAAAAAAAGAGGTATTGAACCAGGGGCGTTGCACTTCTATACAAAAAAAAAAAACCTAAATCTTACTACTAGGTGGGGTGAAAACCTCCTTGACCGCCAGCCAGAATGCGCTGCGATCGCAAAAAAGATTATGGTGCCTTATAGTTCATTCATATTTAGGCAGACATGTCAAATTTCAGCGCGATATAGCCATTTTTATTGGTTTCGAGAGTTTCGTGGTGGCCGACCGGAAAGTGAAGGTGCGCGAGCTAGGAAATGCCACAAGGATTAGTACTGAGCGCACACGCCATATTTTGGACGAGATTCTGCACATGAAAAAATTATTCTGCAGCAGGGTGCCGAGATTGCTGTCTCTGGACTAAAAACACGAACGCGAGCGCACTTCGGAAGCGTGTTTGGCCATGCTGATGCGGAATCGAGTGGACTTTTGGCGTCGATTGATGACTGTTGATTAAACCTGGATCCACTGTTACACGCCAGAGAACAGAATGAGTGCCCGGCAATGGACTGCAGCCGGCACGAGTGTTCCGAAGCGGCCGAGGGAGTATCAATGGTTCGTGGACCACCTCGAAAAAGTAAAAAAACAATCAACAGCGAGTATTACTATGCATTTTTGGAGCGATTGAAGGCCGAAAACCCTGCGAAACGGCCTCACATGAAGCGAAAAAACAACTTTGTTTTTGCAAGACAATGCGCCGGCACACAAGAGCATCGACGATTTAGTGCTCAAAATGCTTCCCCATCCACCTAATTCGCTCCCTCGGACTATTATCTGTTCCCAAACCTCAAAAGATGGCTCATCAATAAAAAATTCAGCTCGCGCGAGGAGATCATCGACGCCGCGGAGGAGTATTTTGCAGACCTTTCGGAAAATTAATTTTCGGACGGGATCAAAAAGTTGGAAAATCGCTGGAATAAGTGTATCGACCTAAAAGGGGACTACATACTATCGAAGCCATATTCTTACCATATCAGCGGCTAACCCGAAAAAAAATACCTAAAAAAAGGGGATTTAAACATGGGCCTTAGCACCCCGCATACAAAAACAGTATCCAAAAAAAAAAAAATAAACACTTAAAACGCTTTATCTCCGCACCTAACCTTCATGCATGTATGTACATCAAATTTGCCAAAGGCCATAAAAAATAGAGGAGATTGAATCAATGGGCGTTACAACCCCCACACAGAAAAAATTCTGAACTGTTAATAATTCTGTACCTATAGCAGTTATGAAACTTGAAATATGAATGTACATGGTATATTCCAAAGGCCATGCTAAAAATGGCGGTCTTGAGCTAGGGGCGTTGTAGCCCCATTTAAAAAACAAATACTATAAATATAATATGTTCCCTTACTAAAAAGAAATTTAAAATGCTACATCTCTCCACCCACAGCTGCTATCATAAAAACTTGGCACATTATATTGTCCAACTTCTGCCCAGACAAAAAAAAAATTAACTTCATTCTAATTAAAATCATCACACAACCTACAGGAAAGGGCAGAACAACGCTAGTGTATGTGTTATTCATTGTAATAGTGGTGCAAGTCTTTTTAAGGCAAAAATAATGTCATAATATGAATTGGCCAGCATTTTGTTAAAAATTCATAAAATTGTGCTTTTTCTTGATGATGTAGAATTGATAACATTAAATTGAATAACCCATATTTGTCAATTAACCGATTATTATGCAAATAATCAGGCTTTTCCTTCACTCCAAGTTTTTGCAAGTTTTTACCCGAAAAGCTCTGGTTTACGCATAAAACATAAAAACTTGCAAAAACTAGGAGTAAGCGAACAGACTGAATGTGTATTTTTTGCCCTTGAATGGACTTTCTTTATACGCACAAGAATCTTGATCACACCCATGAACACCAAACATTTGTGGGTATTTCGCGAAGATTATAAGCGAGAAGTGGGAGGATAAGACAATGAACCATGTCCGTCACAGATATTCAGAATCGAAATATATGATTGCAAAATCTCGATGCAATTTCACTTTCATTTGACTTAGTTCTGAGTACAGCAATAAGATTTAGTCAACTTTAGGTGACAAAATTCACTAAATTAGCTATAGTTCAGTTAAGTTCAGTTCTCTGCTTAAAAAATGCTGTGATCAGTTTACCCGTGGCGGGAATCGATTTTCTGACAATTTTTAACTCAATGGACTGTATTAGTTTTTGGTAACATAAGAGAATGTAATAATGCTTATCGTATGCTGTTGTTTTTTATTTTTTGTCTCTTATTTGCAGTTTTTTGCGTTAGTGACGCAGCGTTTTGGTTTATCTAACAAATCACAGTTGATAAGAGCTTAATATGGGTAAAAAACGAAATCAAGTGAATTTTTAATACAGGTTATTATCAGTTTCCGAAACACAATAGTTTAAAGGGGTAAACAATAATGTTTACCTATCTATAGGCTGTATTAATAAACTTTTCCGGATTGAAAATAACTTACAAAAAAATGCAAACAAAGGAAATATATTGTTATTGTTAAATAAACTGTCTCAAAGTGCATAAATAACAACGCATAATATTTTTAGACGGAGTAGGTTTCATACAAGGAATGTCATGCTGATAAAATATACAAAAATACATACATACACCTATACATAAATATGAATAGAAACGAAATATTGTACAAATTGCCTCCTTAGCGACGATGAAAAACTAAAACCAACTTTATTTTGTCAATCGATTAATGAACATATTTAAAAACTTAGTTTATGAAATAAAAAAATTTTCTTTTTACAATTCTGTTACGCCATCACCAAAGAAAATACTGCAAGAAATTCTAAATCGCGTGTTGCACATTTAGCCCGTGCTAACGTTGCAACACTCGTAACACATTTAAAATAAACAAAAAAAAAAAACATCTAGCCCTTGATTGGACATTCGTAGTGGAGTGTTTTTTCGTTGAATGAGCTGTTTTCAGTAAAACGGTGTGGTGTTTTTTTTTAAGAAATTGGCAATAGCTGTAATTAACACTTGCATGAAAATAAAGAAAAACATTGTCCATGCGGTTTTGCATTCGCTACGTACATACTTATATCGATATAAAGAGTAAAATATGTACAATAAACACAATTTATACTATGGTGACTGCTAGTAGCACGACTTTTAACTTTCAGAGTTGACAACATAAATATAAAACTAGTAAGGTTGGTATCTTTGGCCTGGTCAAACACTAAATACCCTACACTGCATTTGAAGTATATTATTAAACACTTAGTTGATAAAAACTTTGCAATATTATTGTACATATAAGTTTTTATTAAAATAAATTGTTTTATTCCTCCGTAACTCCTAGGAGAGCATAAGAACAAATTGCTTATATGGGAAAAGCCACGCCCTCGTGTCCGAGTTACCTTGATTTTGCATAGAGCTTGCATTTATTGATTTGAGTACTTGAGTGCAATTTAGTTGAGTTATCTCAAAAAACGCTTTCAGTATAGCATTTTGAAACTTTTGTTTATATGGGAGGTGCCACGCCTTCTAGTCCAAATTCACCTAGTTTTTGCTCAGATCTTGCACTTACTATCCCTAGTATTTATGTGTATTTTGCTTCTGTTATTGTAAGTAATGCTCCTATTATTGCATTTTGAATATATTTTTTGTATAGGCGGTAGGCGTGTCTGTTGACCGATTTCGCTCATTTTTAATCCCCCGAGCTAACTTTTGCGACGGAGCCAGAACACCATATTTCATTGAATTATGTTGCTCAGTTTTCCCAAAAAGTGTATTTCCACGCACACCCAGCCAGCCAGCCAGACTCAGGAGGTGACGCTGATCAAGAATCTATATACTTATCCATACCTGCCACGCCTCTTTCTCTGCGTTACAAACGGAAGGACAAAGTGAATATACCCTGGGTGTAGGTATAAAAAAATACATTACTAAGTACTTATAAAGTTCTCATAACTTATGATGAGAACTGCAAAATGGGGCTATACTGTACCAAATGTAAAAATTGAGGTTAAACCATTTGCTTTCAGAATAGGCAAAAAAAAAAAAAAACAACCTAAAATTAAAGAACGGTATTTAAGAAAACAGTAACTTAATTTCCTGATGTTAAAATTACATTTATGAACAATGAAGCAATATGCAACATTATAAATTATTGTATGCTGTATAGAAATGTATTTTCCCACTTACTTTTTTCAAGATATCTGTGACGAAAAGGAAAAACTGCTTAAGCAAAAATTGAGTTAAGAATACCACGACGATCCTCGTATTTAAAAAAATCCTTCAACAAATTTAGAACAATATTGTATACATTTTTTGGGAAGTTAAGGATGGGTTAAATTCGACTTATCTCATCAGGCCATACAATCTCATTTGAAACAATTTTATAACCTTTTCAATTTTCACGCTTGGAAAAAGTTAATTTTCAAATGTTTTCATAACCAATTTTCAAACGTTGGGAAAATATTATTTTTTTATTATTTTTAAAATTGATTTGCAAGGTTAAAATCAAAAGTTTATTTTTTCAATAACATATCGAGCTAAGTAAAACACAATACATTTGAATCATAAGTGGCACGTTAGGTCAGTTGATAACATTGTCGACTCATAATTTGGAAGTCATAGGTTCGATTCTCAGTAAACTTCTCTTCTAACCCCTTGACCTGCGGGTAAGGGGTTAGAATATGCCCGAGGCACAGTGGTCCGAAAGGCTAATCTAGATGGAATAAAGTCATAACTCCTGTTTGGAAGCAGCTAGAAGCCTGAAATTTTCAGCGATGAAATATATTGTAGAAAGGGTACTTCACAATAAAAATGGGCGGTATACGTCAAGTGGGCGTGGCGCAAATTCTATATGGTAATAGGTAGAGACCCGAGTTTTTAGGGTCTTACCTTCTTTAGAAACAGTACTTTACACCAAAATGAACGGTGTACGTCAAGTGGGCGTGGCACATGCTTTCTTAGTTTTTTCACTGATTTGAAGTTTAGTGCAAAAAAAAAATTCAAAAATTCAAAAATAATTTTTTATTTACTTAATCATCATTATAATAATGCATCAGATGGTTAACGGAAACAATTGCAATCTTTCTGAATGACTTTCAAACATCTTCTTTCCTAGCTTCTTGTTAAATTACCCATTATAAAGCTTTTTCCGTGTAAAAGGTGTGTAAACTTAAAATGAAATAAAAATTAAAGGGGCACCTAGGGGCAGCTAATTTTTCCTTCATTATTTACATGACAATATACAAATAAAAGAAATATAAACAGTTTTGCAATATCGATCAATATGCGTAGTTAAAAGTTTAACTAAACTTTGGGCTACACGAAAAAGTAGTACAAAAACATTACACTATTTACATTAATTTTTTACCCCACAAAAAATATTTTAATTGAACAGATATTTACAGTAAAATTAATTCATACCTGGCATAATTCAGGAAAAAAACAATAATTTAAAAAAGTTTTCTAGTTCACTCACACTAACTCTTCAAAAATACTGCTAAAAATAGACTGTGGTCTTATAATAACTGCATCAATGCAATTGCTCATGTTTCGATCAACATAGCAAAAAAACTAATGCGTAAATGTAAACAAACAATATACCGTTATGAACTGTGGTCAATTTTCAATCAACTAATAAAAAAATTTCATGCTTTTGAAAAACTAGAAAATTGACTTTATTCCATCTAGATTGACCTTTCGGACCACTGTGCGAGGTAAGCATGCCTGTCATAAGAGGCGACTAAAAGCGGGTGACCAGCCAGGGTGTTGAAGAGCGTAGCGTTGGACAGCGTTGCGCCTTGAAAGAAAACCCACAATGCCCGTAACTGGCACTGACAAGGCGAGTCGATGCCGCCTTAAAATAAGCATCTTGTCTAATTCCAGATTAGGCGGCTGTACGTGAAAGTGAATCTGGCCACTATATTTACAGCGCTTGCCTTAAGCTTTTAACTTACTGCGTGGGGCGTTGCCGAGAAGATTATACTAATGAAGCATGAATCGAAAAACGATGGAAAATATCTCTCCAAGTGGTACCCACGAGAATGTGGTTAATCCACCTTCTTCGGCAGCATGCACATCGGATTTGGAGGTGCAAGAAACATGCATAATTAGGAATGATTCTCCTATAATCGGAACCAATATGGTTCGTTAAAATTTTTTGACCCTATGCTCCTCCTAGGAGTTAAAGGAGAATACATACAGTTGTGCTCAAAAAAATAGTAGTGATACTACCGGTTAGCTTGTTTTTGTCATATCTTACTGATTATTTGAATTATCGATATTTTTTTTACCAATTTGTAACGCTATGAAAGCATAATAAGAAGACCCACTACTTTCAATTTTTACGTACTTGTTCTAATTTTTATTTGAAAAATTCGCAGTTAAGCTGGTTTTTGTCTGATCAAAATAATAGTAGTGTATGTGAAAATTTTGTCAAAAAATAAGAATAAACTGGATATTCCTAACAAAAAGGGTATTATTATAATAATTTATCAGTTTCCCATCGGCGTGCAACAAAAACTTTTCCAAAAATGGGACGAGGCAAGCATTGCAGTTCTGTGTGGCGTGCACTTATAAAAAATTGATTTCGAAGGGCAAAACTTACAAGGAAGTGGAAAATTTAGTAGGTTGTTCACCGACGATGGTTTGAAATGCTATCACGTTCACCCCACGCCTTGAAAAACGCGGCCGACCTCGTCTAATCTCCAAGAAAGAAGAAAATCGTGTGGTGAGATACTCTAGACTAAATCCTTTTGCGAGCTCTTCCAAGATAAAGGATGAAATTATAGTCAATGCCAGTATGTACACAAATTTGGCAGCACATAGCCCAAGAAAAGTTCCGCTTCTAAATAAAAAAACATGTAGCAGCAAGAATAAAATTCGCTCAAAAACACACCGACTGGCCAGTTCAGTAATGGAGAAATATTTTATGAACTGATAAATCCAAAATTGTGCTTAATGGTCGAAGGGGGTCTCGGCAATACGTAAGACGACCACCAAATACGGAATTAGATCCAAGATTTACCTTAAAAACAATCAAACACGGAGAAGCTAGCATAATGATTTGGGTATTATTTTCGTACAACGGTGTGGGGCCTATATATCGGATCCAGGAATTCATGGATCGGCACCTATACGTCCATATACTGCAGGAAATCATGTTGCCATATGCTAGCGACCAAATGCCACTGAATTTGGTCTTTCAACAGCACATCGACCCCAAGCACACTTGTAAAGTCGCCAAACAATGGTTTCAGGCCAACGACATAAATGTTCTTGAATGTCCCGCCCAGTCGCCAGATCTGAATCCCATTGAGAACCTATGGTGCGACGTGAAGAATGCAGTCGCCCAATGTCGACCGACCAATGTTTCGCAACTTTGGGAAACATTTAAAGACGCCTGGAAATCCATACCTGTCCAAAGATGCCAAAATCTTGTGGAGTCGATACCAAAGCGCTGTGCTTGTGTTATTGCGAATAAAGGCCATGCAACTAAATACTAATGATAACGTTGTGTTTAAAATAACCCATAATTTTAAAAACGTGGCTATTTTGCAAAAGTTACACGACTGCAAAGTTACCACTGCTATTATTTTGAGCAGCCAAAATTTAAGAACTTGTGAAAACTATAATTTTTTTATCCCAACTGCCTTGAAATCTTGTTAATTATTTTTTTAATTTCTTCTTAGGATACCACTCTTGTAAAAAAAATGTATTTCAATTTGATCAAAATAAAAGTTCAGATATTTTTAAGGTCGTTTTCAATTTTATAAAAAGCACTGCTATTATTTTGGACACAGCTGTACATATGTACATACAAATATAAAAATGTTTGGAAAATGTTGTTTAATGAACTTAATATATACTAACAAAATGTGAATTAAATAAAAAGTTAAAAAAACAATTTAAAAATATTGAATAAAAAAATTGGAAAATATTGTATAAAAACATTTATAATAAGCTTGCTCCAAATGATTTTCATAAGCTTGCTATGAAGGGTCCAGTTTCGATTATTAAATAATTAAAATTCAAGAATTTCCAAACATTTAGCAAGTCAATTTCCAAACGAAATGTTTGCTTCAATAAGCGTATAATAAGTTATTTCTCAAACGTTTTTGTTTGTTAGGTTATGATTTGGGGTATTCAAAATTGTGTGAAGGAACAAGAGCGTAAAATAGCATAAGCTATTTTTCCAAATATTTTCCTTTTTTTCAAGATTTTGGCCTTTAAAAAAAGTGGCCAAAAATTTTTTAGATAGATACTGAAAAAAAAAAAAAATCTACCAAGGGGGTTTTAAAAATTCTATCGAATTTAACATCAGCGTAAAGTTCTGAAGAGAATGAGATGCCTCCCATCAAAATTCTTAAGAAAAAAATTGTTTGCCTTATGTTGCTCGGATGAACGACGTGTTTTTTTATGTAAATCCAAATTCGATCGCAAAAGTGGCCTATCTTCAGTTCAGAATAATGAGATAGTTTTCGCATTATTTGTTAAAAATTTAAAAAAAAAAAGTCAGTATAAGTAGAAATAATAGAACATTTAAATTAAATCACTCAACAAATTTTCAACTATTAAGAGTAGTTGAACTTTATGGCATCAGAAATTAAAATTCATATTTTATCTTTTTTTTACCTCTATACCATATCGATCTTAATTGAAGTCAATGTATCAATGTAGCTTTTATTGAGAAATATTTTGCAGTCTATGAATTTAAATTGTTTAGAGCAGGCAAAGTGTCTAATTAAGCTTATTTAGATGAGAGAACCTTTGTGATATTTTTAATTTTCAAAACAAAAACGCACATTTTGAGCAAATGACACTGAACGTTAAGCACAATTTGCTGATTTCCTTCGGAACAGCTTTTAGTTTAAATAGCGCTAGCAAAAAATAAAAATAAAATAAAAACCAAAACCGCATGTGCTGCTGCTATTGAAATATAATTTCTATTAAATAATACTTAGTTTACAAGGTGCACATAGACGAGACAATTTATAAATAAATATGTTGAGTTAAATGTTTTTTTTTAAGATGACAAAAATAGCCACACTTCTCAACAAAATTAGCACAACAAAAAAATTCGAAAATTTTCCTCATTTTCAATAATTTTAAATATAAGATAGCCCAGAAAAATTATGATTTTTCTGTGAAGTAATTCTAAGTGCATTTTTTTTACCGGAATAACCTTTATTTATGCATGAAAAATAAAGTTTTTTTGAAACCTTGACAGTTTTTAGAAATGTGCCGCGTTCGCATTTTTTTTTGTTCAGAGCTTCTACTTACTATATGTGCGAAATTTTATAAAATTGCCTCAAATAACGCTTGCCCTACACCATTTTGAAAACTTTGAATGTATAAGAGTTGCCACACCTTCTTGTCCTTGCACTTACTATCCTTAGTATCTGAGTGAAATTTAGTTGGATTATCTCTAAAAAAAAACTTTCAGTATAGCATTTTAAAATTTTGTATTTCTTCGCCTCCTGAAAAGTAGATAATTTTGGCTTACGTCGTGTTAGAACTAGGCCGAGGCACAGTGGTCGGAAAAAAAAGCTGGCCAAAATTCTTGAAGTTGGTGATAAGGTGTTTTTGATAATGTTGATTACGAATCCGAAATCCGTTTTTCAAAAAACAAAATGGCGGATCCAAATTCGTGGACAAATATTGCTTATCTGGATCTTTTTTCACAAAAGTCGGTAATTTGTGGTTTTTGATGATGCAGATTACGAATCTGAAATCTTTTTAAAAAAAAAACCAAAATGGCGGATCAAAAATGGTTGACTGCATCTTTTGCCACGGTATATGAGAATTTCTGATGTTGCTTATAACGAATCAGAAATCCATTTTTCGAAATACAAAATGGCGGATCTACAATGATGAACGGCTTAATGCAAAACTACATTAATCAACAAGAAGTCAGAATATAGGAGTTTTTGAATTCGCAGATTAAGAAAATGAACTGCATTTTTGTAAAACAAAATGGCGCATCTAAAATGGCGGACAAAACATGACAAACAGCATCTTTTTCTAGAAAAGTTTGGTTTTTGGGATCATTTATAACGAACATGAAATACTTTAGAAAAGTCCTAATAACCATTCTCCGGGCAGCTCGGGGCAGCTAATTTTTTAGAGGATTGTAGAAAAATGTACTATTAATACGATGCATTTGGAATTTAGATGGATAGCCGGGGATGCTGTAACATTTATCATATTAAAAACCACTTTAACAATTTTTTTTGTGTATATATTTTCACGAAAGAGTAAACGAGAAAAAATGATTTGGATTGGAAAAATCATATTAAATAAACCTTCACTGAGAGACGGCATTTTGTTACAATGCAAGTACATGAACCGAAGTATTTTTCCACCTGTTTACTCACGGTGCTCTTGAACAGTCGATAGGTTTAATGAAAATGTGAAGAAAATCTGTGAATGCGGGGTTTCATTTGCAATAGTTTAGTGGTCTGAAAAATGTAAACCCCGAAATCGTAGCTGGTCATCTCCGCGAAATATCGCAAAAATACATAACCCATATAAAATAAAAAAAAATGAAGAAAAAAAAAACAGAACAAACAAATATATAAGAGTCGTTCCACGGTGGATTTTCATAAAAAAATTTTTTTGACTCGAATTATTTTTTTTCGCATTCTTTGACTCAAAATATAGGACACGTATTTTTTCTTTTTGTCAGGATATGCACATTTCTCAAGTTATGAGTTTTTCAATTTTTCAATTTCAAAAAAAGTTCCTCTTTATACTTGCTAATATGCAAAAGAAATATTTAATTAACAATGTATCAAAACATGATGAAATGTATGCTTTTTTCTCAGCTTTCGAATGAAGGATATTACAAATCGCATTTCCCAGTGCGAACGCACAAGTTTAAAAATTCACTGCAGCCACAATTCTTGACGATCCATTCTGAAATTTTGAGGGTATCTGCAAAAATGTTAAGAAAATATTTTCCCGTAAAAAAATTGAAAAAAAAACAGTGCCAAATTTGAAAAAAATTAATTTGTTTAGGAAAATGTCATATTTTTATATAAACAAATACTTGGATCGATTTGTAATATCCTTCATTCGAAAGCTGAGAAAAAAGAATACATTTCATCATGTTTTGATACATTGTTAATTAAATATTTCTTTTGCATATTAGCAAGTATAAAGAGGAACTTTTTTTGAAATTGAAAAATTGAAAAACTCATAACTTGAGAAATGTGCATATCCTGACAAAAAGAAAAAATACGTGTCCTTTATTTTGAGTCAAACAAAGAATGCGAAAAAAAATAATTCGAGTCAAAAAAATTTTTTTTATGAAAATCCACCGTGGAACGACCCATAATTAGTAATGTTTAATGTACTTGGTTATGCTGAATCCGAATCCGGTCTTCGAATTGCTATATCTCATACCGTTTATGAGATATCCTAGCCTAAACAAGGAAAAAATATCGTTTTTGCTATATTTTGAGGCTATATAACTAGAATATAGAACATTCATAAGTAGAATCCGATACAATATCTCAAAGTTAAAATCTTTTTCTTTAAAACGTAATTTAAAAGTACAAAAACAACAACTTTATTTTTTGAATTTTGTCCAGCTTGTTTGATTTTCCGACCAGTGTGCGACGATATATATTTGATATATTTGCTCAAAATTTATTGGTATGTAATTAATTTTATACATTGTTAAATAATAAATTAAAAGTTTTGTTTTTTGATTTAGGTATGTTGAAAATGTTCAAAATTAATATTTTAAAATTTAATAAAAGAATGATGGCAGCCCTTTCATCAATAACATTGCTGAAAAGCTGATTCACATTTAACAAACTGATGAAAACTTTTAACAAAATTCAATGTAACTAAGCAATTGGAACATTTAATTTCAATCACTTATATTTTTAGGGGCAAAAAAGTAAGCGAGCACTGTTTGCTTTCATGCCACACAACATATTGCTATGCGCACACACAAATAAAAACAGCTGTTCCAACTGATAAACATTCGTTTTCAAATCGGAATGAAAACGATTCGAACTCAGCCAGAATTGCATCGTTTTTACATTTCAGCCCGAATCGGAATGAGAACAGGCCTGATAAATTACTATCATAAAGTAAAGATTTAGGCCTCCTTTAGAAAATGTCTCATCAATTTTAGGGAGCTGTGGTAGTTTGAAAATAACTAAATTCTCAAATTTTTGTCACGTTAATTGGTTTGTGTTTTTATCTCATTTTTATTATTTTTATCTTTAATATTGGCGAAAATCTACATACGATGTAGAGCAAAGGCAGCAAGTCAATGACTTTGCAGGCATAGTTGACAGTTGATTAAATTTTCATGTTAATAATGTAGCTTTTGTTTTTCACTTTAGTTCATTACACTGCTCTACAAAATAATAAAAGAAAACAGAATTTGAATTTTAATTTTTTGAATTCTCTGAAGATAAAAGAAACTTGCTATGATTCAATGCAACCTTATAAAGTAATTGCAGTATACCAATTTATAATTGAGCCTCATTTTTTCATTATGAAAGACTTTCAAATCGCAAAACTGCAAACCAAGGAAATGCGTTTGTTATTGAGGTCAAAGAAATGCTAATTTTCATAAATTCACTAAGCATAAAAGAGCAAATTTTTTCCACACTATTTAATTAATTAACAAAATTAAAAATGGATGCTTGCCAGAATATTTAAGATCAAATTTGCAATTTAATTACCTATGAGATGCATAGCAGAAATATAAGAAACAGAAATGATTTTAACATGAACACATTTACAAAACTAAGTCAGATAGAAATAGCCTATTTTACAAAGGGTACAAATCTATTCAAATCAAAGTTATATGACTATTGTTAGACATTAGGTAATTAAAATAAGATAATTGTGTATAATTATGCGTTACAAGTTATTTAAAATTTTATTTATTGGTTAATTTATACGACCTTATTTAATTTTATTATCAGTTCAAATTTTAACAGCCATAAAACATAAAAATCGTTAATTATCCAATATTTCGTTTTTCGAAGAAAAACGTCATCCAGGAATTCTAAATAAAAAATTTTAAAACTAACACAATCTTATTTAGTAAAACGTTTTGTAATAAATGACTTCAAATTATTTGACCTGTAGCTCGTTAAAATTTGAACTAATAATAATTGTTTATCTAAATTAAGTATACATCAAAATAAGCAACAAAAAAACTGTCTCGAGAAAATTGCATACTTTGAACCTAGTCCTTTTCAAGGTGAAAATTAGAATATGTGACCCTCCTCAGAGAAAGATACCTTTTCTTTACAAAATGAAAAACAGGCTATTTGCATTTTCTAAAAACACACTCCCACATACTCACCTTGAAAAGGTGTAGTAAGAATGTTGTTTTTGGCAAGTCAAAAGGCTAAATACCCTGCACCATTTTAACAATGAAAGTGCGCGTCCTGAAGCTGAATTTACACTTTCCCGTAATTGTGATTTCCACAGCTAAACGGACATGGTCAGATCGACTCAAGAGGTGACGCTGATCAAAAATATGCATTGTTTACCTCTCACAACGCCCTTCTTGTGTTGTACACACAGAAGAATAATGAAAATATATGTAATTTTGAAAGGCTTTTAAATGGCTGCAACAATTTTTTTTTGTAAGGCAGTGCTATTTAAAAAGCACTTATGCTGTGAAAAAGTTTTAAGATTAAGAGCAAAATGACGTATGAATAAGTGCTTTTTGCGTAGTTTACAAATTTATGCGACAGTTTTACGTAATATTTTGTAATCATTAACTGATCTAAACAAATAGCTGATTGCTAATATTATAAAAAGCATTTCTTCTAGCTAATCTTAATCTCGTCTTAAATCAGCTACAGCTACTTCATTTCAATGAGTAATGAGTTGACATTTTATTGCTTACCTAGAACAAATTTACTGAATAATCCAACAACTGTAACAGCAATTTGACTCACAATGTACCAAAATTTTGATGGATGCCTCAGGCGTGGAAATATCCAGTCGATGTTGTATCCCATCACTTCGGTCTGCTGAATTTGTTGTTCCTTTAATAAATGATGATACTTTTAATTCGTATTTTTTTCAATACATATATATATATTCTATATCTATATACAATATGTACAAAAAATTACTTTTCTTTTGCTTAATTTTTTACAAACAGCTAATAAAAATAACACCATTTGACGCATTTCTATTGTAAATTTAAAAACAAACAATAAAATAAATACGATTGTTTTCTTAAATTCTTGAAAAATTTTATATTTTTAATGACAAAGGTTGTTTTCTTTTTTTTTTTTATTTTTGCTTCACTGAAATGCAATTTCAATAAGAATTATTTTCATTTTCAGATTTTGTATTAAAGTTCGCAAAAGGATTCTGTTCTCTTTCACACTCTCGCTCTCTTTCGTTGCAGTGGATGATTTATTGCATCAAAAAGGACAGCGCATAAAAGGAAAAGGAAGGATTCAACTCATACAAAATAAAAAAACAAATACATATTGTAAATAGATAAAATAAAGGAGAATTAATGCAAAAGCAGATGATTTAACTAAATATAAAATGCAAAAATTCTTAATAATGTTACTCATACGTACTGCCAGCTCGTTTTACTAAATTTTGAACAACTAGGTCAAGGGTGCACTACCAATTGGGGACACTTTTTGATGCGAAAAAAATATACACATTTTTTAAATTTAAAATTGGTATTTTAATTGGTTTTTCTTTGAACGAAATATAAGCTTTTGTACTTGTTTTTATTTTGATTTCTTAATCCTGAACTACACACACGAAATACAACTACTACAACTATCAAAAATTTTAGTTGCAACTTTGCGACCGAACGGTGGGAATTACGAGTGGTTACTGATTTTTTTTTTTTTTTTTTTGTTTTCGTATGTTTCGCCAAGCTTTTAACACAATACACAAGAGCGCAGTACACAACTTTTGAGACTAGAAACAGTCAATTTTATTGCTCAATGAGAGCTCTGCGTACTATGGCAATGATAAACCGATGAACAAAACTTGTTTACGATTATGTGTGTCGCAGATAAGTCCCCAATTTGCGCATGTTAAAAGATGCATCCACTTTATACATTTTTTTTTTATTATTATTTACAGTATTGAAACTCTTATTAATTTTCATAATTTTCAAAAATGTTTATTTTTATCTTAACATTTATAATTTTTCGCATTGCTTACATACCCATTTAGTTAAAAGCTTATGTATTAATGGAAGAACTTAATAAATTAAGAACTTATAATTGAGAACTAGCAGACCAAAAATCAAAATACTAAAACGAAAGATTTCCGCTTGATTCTGTTTTAAAAGTGCCAATACAAGGTTTCGAAAATACTTGTTTTTGAAGGATATCTCCGAAACGGTGAGATATAAGATAAAATGTAATAGGACCTATTTTGTAAAGGATCACAAGGTCTTGAAAATATGAGCAACATATGTGAACACTCGGGATTTCAATCCCGCTATCCCGACCTTTTTGAAGTACCAAAAATCACTGGATTCGTATCAATTAATCACGGGATTTTCGGGATTCTTTTTTAAGACTTTTCAAGACGTTTTTCCATTTTTAATTAGTCCTAATGATAGTTATTTATGAACGAAAATATGACTTTAATGAAGCTCCATCTTTTAGTCTTATAAGAATTGAGATTGAACGTATCTGCTCTAAAATTGAAAATGAACCTTGTTGCGAAATTGAGAACAATAGTCTTAGAATTGAAGTAAACTGAAATTATATGCTGAAAAACCATTATTATTATGTAGTGGTGATGTAGTGTGAGAAGGAAAAAAAAATACTAGAAAAGTGGTCAATATCATAATAATATAATGGCTCAAAGTTCAAAAATCAATTCCGGTCTAAAAAAAATTTGTTTGAGCATTGAATAATGAAAAAGATTTATTCAGAAGCCATTTTGATTTGATCTGTGTTAAAATTCATTCTTCATGTTATACCCTATTCTCACTTGCCTGGTTAACCAGATGAATGCTGATTAAGCACTAACCAGGATAGTTTTCCATATAAAAAGCTTTTTGATTTGTATGGAAAAGATTAGCTAGTTTTTAAATAATAAGATCATTTAACCCAAAAAATCGGCAGGTAGCATCTTCAAATGCAAATAATCCCAGGGAAATTAGGAAATTTCCCTTTCTTTTGACAAATGTAAAATGTAAACAAATAAAACATTTTTAATTAAAAGCAAATTAAAGCTAAAATCAAAAATGTGTTCGTCCCAATTGTATTAAAAAAAATTTAAATAATGAAATATGTACAAATATATTTGAAAAAAGTGAAAATAGTGTCGTAATTTGGTAAACGCCAAAAAGTGGCATTGAAATGATAGATGACTCATCCAGGTAAAAGGTGTGAACGTGGTTCTGTAATTATCATGATTTTCTGATTTTAGGCTGGTTAACCAGGCAAGTGAGAATAGAGTATTAATCATGTTTAGTATGAATCAGTGATATCCAAAGCCTACGGGCACTTGAGCTTTTGCGCTTTAAAGATTTCCGTATACGTATTCACTCACAGATAAGCGTTCAACTGTGTCAGTAGTTATGCAGATCTATGACACTTGCTTGCAGCTTATGCAAAATATTAAAGCTTTCATTGAGCTTTTATACATTGGCAAAATACGCTAGTATTGAGTTTGGATATCACTGCTTTATTTACAAAACGATGTACACATATTACTTTTTCGTTTTTCCCCACATTTTGTTTTATGGACTTAATCGAATTGTGCAGTGAGCGGCTCATATAACGCTACAGTGTACCTTTATGTTTATTTTTGTTAAATGTTTTTGAAATAATCAAGTATACAGGGTGTAATGCATAAGGTTACGAAGCTTATAGGAGGTGATAGAGGAGGCCTAGACAAACAAAAAATTGCACCTGGGGGGTCGTCTAAAAAGTACCACTGACAAGTTATAGGATAAAACAGATTTTCTGACTTGTTTTACAAAAAAAGTTTTCTTGGTACACCCTAACTTTTTTATGAGAAACTTTGGCTAATTGTATGAGCTTTCTAAGGGTGTATTTGGTTTATAGGGTTTAAAAGGATTTCGCAAAGTTCTGGACCGTTAAAATTGATGTTTTCAATTTTGTTCCATACTTTTGACTTTGGCGGCCATTTGAGTATGAAACATACCCTTTTCTGAAATCCTCGCTAAATTTCCTTTAAATCGGTAGCGCACTTTTCAGACCAATTTTTTGATTTGAGGTCAATCTTTTTTTTTTGTAAAACAAGTCATAAAATCAGTTTTTTGTAAGTCTAAGCCTCCTCTATCACGTCCCAGAATCTTCGTAACCTTATGCATTACAAACAATACTGAGTGGTTGGGAATCGGTAGAACACCGGGAAATGGACAATTCTGAACAACTTTTCTTAGTTACATTTTTCAAAATTGGCAAAACCAACGGAGTTATGAGAGTAAGCACATAAAGGGACAATAGTAATGTCATAATATAAATTCACTGACATATTGCTAGAAATTAATTAAATTAGGCTCCGTTTTCACAAAGAAAAATTTACTTAATGGTGTGAAATTGATGGCATTAAGATGAAAAAATGATATTGATCAAATAACCGCTTATAAAGGAACAAAGTGTGTATTACATTACTTTATGGACTTATTCCTCTTAAAAACAAATAATCAGGCATGTCGTGAAATCCGATTGATTTCAATCGGATTTCATATGGGAGGCTTTTTGATGAAAACGGTGAGTCGAACGATAAAAAGTATCAGAATCTCTTTTGTGGAGAATAACAGGTTCTACAAATAGTATTGATTTGCATTAACGAAAAAATAACCGTTTAGAAAATATTCGATAAAATCAAATTTTTCGACTTTTTGCGGTATTTTAAGAAAATTTCCTAAACGGTTATTTTATCGATAATCTCCATAAAAGAGATTCTAATACTTTTTATCGTACGACTCACCGTTTTCATCAAAAAGCCTCCCAAATGAAATCCGATTGAAATCAGTCGGATTTCACGACATGCCTGAATAACTACATTTGATTTTAAAGCACATGAAGGGGCAAAAGTAATGTCAAGTAAAAGTAATCTACATATGTATTTAAAGAAACTGTTTTTGATTAATATTTTTTCACAAATAATAGTAGCTTTTTAAGGCAAAGTATTGGCAAATTTTAATATTGAATTTCTGCTTTATTAAGAAAAAAATAAGAACAATCCCGGGACTTCAAAAAGTTCAAAAATTGTAATCTCTGGTGTACACATAGAAGCAAAAGATTAGAACATATTGCAAAAAAACCTTCAAATGTTAATAATTCTGTGGCAAAAAGGAAAAACATCTAAGTCTACTTAAGCAAAATAGGTTTGAGCTCAATTTTTCACTAATTTTGGGCAAAATTATACTTTCGTTTTAGGGCGTCTTTTTAGTGCTTGTGTAGATCATAATAATGTCCAAAATCGAAAGAGTAATTTAACCCAGAACTATTAAAAAAAAAATTGAGTTAAAGTTTTCCTTTGCCCCATAGAATCCAAGCGATAAAATTATTTTCTGCCAAGCTTATCATCAACTTTGTATAATTCTTTTTGTCCTTTCGACACCCATATTTCGTAATTGTCATTTACGTTATAGAAAAGGATATGAAAGGAACAGCAAAGTTCTCACGTAACTATATTCTGAAAAAAGAGAAAGTCCATATTGAAAAAGAAAACGAGAGAAGAGTTGTGGGTTTAAGGATGAATTTCTCACTTTGGTTTATGCATATACAGTATAGAATCACATGGCGGAATGTAAACAAAAGTAATTGCAATATGCTTTCCACAAGCGCATTCCAATCGATTTATTGAATTATGCGAATAGTTTTAAAAATCAGGCATATATTTTACATAACGCCAACCTACCTTAACTGGTTTCGTGCGAAACCATATTTTCTGTGTTAAGATGACGCAACCTAATCGCTCCAGTTGATGCATGCGACACACGTTTGCTCTTGCTAAGGAAAGCATTCTTTTTTATAACTTTTCTAATTAAAATTATGAGTATTATAATTAAATGACAATAAAACTTTTTGGCACCACACACCACAGAAACAGCAATGGATGCAGTGTTCTGGCTTTGACAATTAAATGTGCATGATCCAGCTGACAAGAAACCGTTTACAAGCCAGAGCGCAAGTCCTAATTTGATTTAAAAAATTTATTTACTAATTTTCGCAAATTTTCACGGCCATGGCTAATAAGAGCTAGTTTACACGTCCGAGAAAGCGTTCCGCGACAGTTTCATAATTGTCGAGTCTTTTTTGGGAACACTTTTTTGGCATGTATTTTTTATCGTACGACATATCGTACGCAAATTGGGCCCATGTTTCGTTTACGGATAAATTCGCTTCTGAAATTAATTTTTTATTACATGTCAGAAAGAAAGTGTGATAGAATTTCATTATACTGTCAATTTTGTATTAAGGCCGCCTTACACTATCCCACAAAGTATAAAGACATGTCAAAATTGACATGTTGCAAGAAATGTGTGATAGCTTAAACCAGTGAAAAAAATCTAATGAAAAAGCATTTTGATTTTTTTGAAAGTTGCTTATACATTTAAATTTTTAAAACATTTCTAATTCCATCATACATTTTTAGTGTGAAAAAAAAAGTTTTGGAAAAAAAAGAAAATAAAAGCAATAACGAGCCCACAAGCATCGTATTTCTTTTGTTTATCTTTC
This sequence comes from Calliopum simillimum, assembly GCA_951812925.1. Classification (NCBI taxonomy): domain Eukaryota; kingdom Metazoa; phylum Arthropoda; class Insecta; order Diptera; family Lauxaniidae; genus Calliopum; species Calliopum simillimum. The sequence continues at coordinate 78,561,754 of OX638370.1, read as the reverse complement.
TTTAAGCGTTGGCTATGCAAATTAAAGTGGTCCCAATGGCTTTTTTTTTGTCCATTTTCTTTGCAAATATAAACAAACATTTATAGTCTAAACAGGAAATTTGACATTCCTCCCCACATTAATACAAAAACAGATAAAGCGGCCTTAAATGTGGGGAAGAGTGTCAAATTTCATGTTTAGGCTATAAATATTTGTTTTATATTTGCAAAGAAAATGGACAAAAAAAAAGCCTTTGTGACCACTTTAATTTGCTATCAAAATTAAAGGAAGATAAACAAAAGAAAAACGATGCTTTTATTTTCTAATTTTTTTCCAAATTTTTTTTTTTTTTCACATGGAATTAGGAATGTTTTAAAAATTCAAATGTATAAACGACTGCCAAAAACGCTTTTTCATTAGATTGTTTTTCTCTAGTTTAAACTATCACACATTGCTTGCAACATTTCAATTTGGACATGTCTTTATACTTTGTGGGATAGTGTAAGGCGGCCTTAACATCTTACTTTTAAGGGCCGTCTACACGCACAGTTTTACCTCAAGACTTAGTGCTGGTTCACACGACAAACTAAATTATCGGGCGATAGTACAATTTATAGACAAGCGAAGGGACCGCTACTCACCGCTTGCCTACAAAAAGTACTATCGCCCGACAATTTAGTTTGTCGTGTGAACCAGCACTTACCTAAAGATTTTTTTGTGCAAACTAAGCTTGCGCAGGCAAGTTGAAACGTGTGGACGGCGTACAGGCCAGGCCGTACCTTCAATCTGTCGCTTAAATTGCAGTCTTTAAATGCATTAACATTGCATATGATATCTTCTATGAAAACCGCTATCAGTTTGGAACTCCTGAATGGATTTGGAAAATATTTATGTCATATCAAAAGTATTTCAATAACCTATAAAAATATGCTGTGAAAACTTTTGAGCAGATGTATAGTTTTCGAGATATGACTGCTTTTCGAAATTTTTCATCTAGAAGACCTCGACTACGCTGACAACATCTAACTCTTATCATCCAAATATTCAGATATGCAAAACAAAATTGAAGACCTTCTTGGAATCACAAAAGGCCGGCCTAAAAATCAACGTATCCAAGACTAAAAGCATGAAGCTAAACGCAAGCAATGACATCACGTTTAAAGCTGGCAGTGATGACATCGGAAACGTCGATAGCTTCACGTATTTAGGCAGCATTATCTCCATGGATGGTGGAGCAAAAGAGGATATCAACTCAAGAATAGCAAAAGCAAAAGGCGCGTTTGCTCCACTGAACAAAATATGGTCTTGATCCGTTATATCCACCAAAACGAGAGTGCGCATTTTTGATTCGAATGTGAAATCGGTTTTGTTATATGGGTGCGAAACATGGCTTGTTACTGAACAACTTACGAACAAGCTGCAAGTATTCGTCAACAAATGCTTAAGGCGTATACTAAAGGTTTGGTGGCCTCGCACTATATCAAATGCCAAGCTACATCAAAAATGCAAACAGAAGGCTATAGCAAACGAGATCAAGCTGCGCAAATGGGGATGGATTGGTCACACTCTCCGGAAACCACACAGCGAAGCTTGTCGCCAGGCCTTTGAGTGGAATCCACAAGGCAGTAGAGGACGTGGTAGACCCAAAACCAACTGGAAAAGGTCGTTGGAAAAAGAAATCCAAGAATCGGGAAAATCGTGGCAAGAGATCAAAGTCATCGCAAGGGATCGTGACAAATGGAGAGATTTCATATTGGCCCTATGCTCCTCCTAGGAGTTAAAGGAGAATACATACATACACATACAACAAAAACAAGGACAACAACAACAAATACAAAAACAACAATCTGAACAGAAACTAGTGTTATTGTTGGTTTTGTTGTTGTAATATATGGAAAATTTCATGAAATTTTCGAAAAATCTTCATATTTTGAGAACTGGTTCTGATTAAAAATTTACGTAGAATATTTTTAAAAGCTATTAAATTATCTTTCATATGACACAAATATTTTCCAAATCCAAAAAGGGACTCCCAACTTATAGCGGTTTTCATAAAGATATACCTGGATCATGTCGACACTTGCTTTTGCTGTTGTACTCATTTTTAAAAACCTTTTAGGCAGTAAACAATTTTTTTTTTCAAATTTATCCGGAAACATGCTTCCAGTTTAGTTGCGCAACTATCTGATTCTCTATTGTGGAACGAAGGGCACGGACATTTCGAGTTTGTAGGCAAACGGAATGAAACGAAAAGCACCGCTTTCCTCCGCATGCATACAAATTATACAAACACGATTCAGGCAAGATAGTTGTGCGACTATTCCGTATGTCGTGTGAGCCACTTCTTATACCTTTAATACAAGGGCTTTTTGTTAAAATTCTTATTTTCTCAGCGAACACTTGTGACAATTTGAACAAAATCCTAAATATTGGAAACATAGTTCCATAAGCTATAATACTGTTGTACATAAGTTTCAAATCAATTCACTACTGCCGTAAAAATATATAAGGCCGCAACTTAAGTTACGGCCTTTTTAACTTTATTTCCTCATCGGATTAAGCAATTTTTTATCAATATTTTAATCCAATCGCCAATTTTTTACGTTTTCCACTTCTCTTGCAAATTGCAAACAAACAAATGTAAACATTACACCCTGTTTTCATATTTTTCATAATTAAAATCATAAAAGGCAGTAAGTCCATACAAAAAAGATGAAAAATGAAATAGATTTTATAAGGAAGAGAAGTTGCTGCCTTTTCTGAATAAAAATAAAATTTCGATTTTCTCAAAACTATGAAAAACGAGTTGCACCTTTTTATAATTTTACGGCAGGCTAAATCTCATAATATATATATCAGATTTCAAGTTTTTTATTTGAATTACATTTTCGACTCGATTCATTTATATATTTCAATTCCTTACTGTTTGACACTTGAACAATCGATGTTTTCATTTATGATAAAAACCTATATTTTCTAAAACATCGATATTCTAAAATTATCGAGATATCACTTGCACCGCTACCTGCAAAAGTAAATTATACCATCGGTTTGGAAAACTTAAAATGTCAAAACAATTTAGGCCACTGACTTCAGCACGAGTTTTTCACAAAATAAAAGATTTAACTGTGCCAAAAGATGGACAAACCTACATGGTTAATAGAAATCCTAGAAATTTAGAAAGGCTACGTATAGCCTACAAACCCAGCGGATATCATTTGGAGAAACCTGGACGTTCGTTTTGGCACAAACTAGAACTGAACATCAGTGGACGATATCTTACAGCAGAAGTACGGCACTTTCAGAATGGTCCAGTGGTCACTGCTAGCACATCCGAATGGGTGATCAAAAAGCATCTTTTCAAGACGAAAGATACAGCTGCCTTCGCAAATCTCGCACGAGTCCTGGCTGCTCGTTGCCTACAATCTGGCATAACAGAATTGACTTGTAACATTGAAGCGGTACCGAATGGAAAGTTGGACAAATTCCTCAACATTGTTAAGGAGAACGGCGTTGCACTAACAGAACCTGAGCGATTTAAAGCAGCACTGCCCTGGGATGTTGATAGACCTGAGAAACCGTGGGAGGTAGAGGTTGAAAAGTAAATTTTATACAATGTTTAAGTTTTCAATAAAGTTTATTACACTACATTTAATATTTTATTGAAATCGATTAAAATTAATTTTCGTATTTATGCTTGATGTCCTTCCATAGTTTCTGCAAAACAAAAAAGTGTGAATTAAAATTGCAAATTATATAATACGAAATGCAACTTACGCCCTTGTTCGCTTGCTCGAAAAGTGTTTCAGAGGCGACATCAAATGCACGTTCGAAAAAGAAAACTGATGCCATTATTGCCACAGTGTATGTGGAAGTCCTTTTAAAAAGTGTATTGTAGATGGCTTTCATTTTTCTTTATTTATTTTTCAGAAAATCTGAAGAATCTTCACTAGCCCCACGATTTTATAAAACCAAGAAATTTCAGATAGTGACAACTTAGTTGTCAACTGCGTCACTTTGACAGTTTGTCGCGGTCAGAAGTTTCAAAAGTGCTGCCAGACAGTATTGATACATTTTATTTGAAGCTGCCATAAGTGAGGTTTTCACAGATTTTTTCTTAAGTATCCAACGAGAAACGGAAGTGCGTTGAAACGACATTGCATATCCATGGACGACGCAAGAAGTTGCTGCCAACGCTGTTCTCACTGAATATATTTTTTGACACATCATGTCATTGCGCGGACATATGTGTTCGGAAGAACATGTAATACGCTTCCGTGGAAGTTGAGTGGAAGCATACATAATTTTTTGATATATACACTGAGAAAAACTCAAGAAACACTGAAACACTTTTTCTCTAACTTTTGGTAGATTTCCTAATTTCTGTTGGTTTTTCAAATTTATTTAATTAATTCCAAAATTTTGAATTCCTCCAGAATTCATTACAATTTATTTATTGAAACTGTGCTTCTATTGCGCTGTTCTGGGAAGCAGCTGCTTTTTTCTCGTTGGGTAGTCGCATAGTGCTACACAGTGGTCCGAAAGGTCAATCTAGAAGGAATAAAGTAAATTTTCTAGTTTTTCAAAAGCATGGAATTTTTTTACTAGTTGATTGAGAATCGACCACAGTTCATAACGGTATATTGTTTCTTTACATTTACGCATTATTTTTTTTTTGGTATGTTGATCGAAACATGAGCAATTGCATTCAGTTATTATAAGAACACAATCTATTTTTAGCAGCATCTTTGAAGAGTTCGTGTGAGTGAACTAGAAAACTTTTTTAAATTATTGTTTTTTTCCTGAATTATGACAGGTATGAATTTTACTGTAAATATGTGTTCAATAAAAATATTTTTTGTGGGGAAAATATTAATGTAAAAAGTGTAATGTTTTTGTACTACTTTTTCATGTAGCCCAAAGTTTAGTTAAACTTTTAACTACTCATAATAATCGATAATGCAAAACTGTTTATGTTTCCTTTATCTATGAACTGTCATGTTAATAATGAAGAACAAATTAGCTGCCACTAGGTGCCCCTTCAATTTTTATTGCATTTTTAGGCTACGCACCTATTACACAGAAAAAACTTTATAATGGGAAATTTAACAAAGAGCGAGGTGTTTGAAAGCGAAGATGTTTGAAAGTTATTCAGGTAGATTGTAATTGTTTTCGTTAAACATCTGATGCATTGTTATAATGATAAAATAAAGGGTCAAGGGTGTGGTACCGCTAAATTTAAAATTTTTTTCTTAGGAGTCCAGTGTATCTCCATACCATATTTCATCAAAATCCGTCCGTTGGCTTGGTATTAATAGGAGTGACACCACCCACTACCGGGTCCAATGTATCATATCTCTTTTCAATGTCTTGATTATCTATGGCAAAAAGATTTTTTCCTACAAAAATACCATCCACATTTCATACTTTTCACGCGGTTTTTTCCAAATCAATCTACCCTTCCCATCTTTTTCCATTCTAAATAAAACTCTAATTTGTGCCTCTGATAATAAAAGCTAAGTACGTTGTGTTCAGGAAACTTTGATTTTGAAAATGATTTTTTTCATTAAAATTTGTTTCCCAAAAAAATATTGTGTGGCAACACCATTAATTCTTAGTATAAATTCCAGGTGCTTTTGTACGTCAAAGTGGAACGTTTGGAATTGGCTACTTTAATTTCTGAATCAGCTGTTTGAAATTGTTTAGAATTGTTTTAAAATAAATGATATGAATTTAATTGAATTATGTGATATAAAAACAAAGCACGATGTTGTCCACGAATATCCAAATGCATTGAAAGAAAACAATACTCCATTAATAATAGATAATGGTTCATACGAATGTCGTGTTGGTTGGAGCTGCAGTAATGATCCGCTGTTTAGTTTTCGCAATTTAATTGCGAAGCCTCGAAAGGATCGCAAAAAGGACACTACCGATTTGCAGGTGAATCCACCAATACAAATTGGCAACAATATCATCAACATAGAAGCACTGCGTTTCCAATTGAAAACACAATTCGATCGCGATGTAGTTACACACTTTCACAATCAGGAGCAGATTTTTGACTATATTTTTACACATCTGGGAATCGATCATGAGGGTCGTGTGCCACATCCTATACTATTGACTGAAGCTGTGGGAAATCCCAATTACTGTCGGCAACAAATGAACGAGTTACTTTTCGAATGTTACGGAGTGCCTTCTGTCAGTTATGGTCTTGATGCGTTGTACAGTTTCCAGCGCAATGGAAACAGCAGCATGGTAGATGGCTTGATTATATCTTTTGGCTACTACACAACACATGTAATGCCAGTGCTGAACGGAAAGCTGATTATGCAGCGTTCGCGACGTTTAAATGTAGGAGGGTACCATATTATTACTTATCTATTCCGTCTCATGCAAATGAAATATCCTGTTTTTTTGAATGCCATAACCATTAGCCGCATGGAATCGTTGATGCAGCAATATAGTTCCATATCATTAGACTACACAGAGGACATGAAAAAATGGTCACAAGTCGATTTTTATGAACAAAATGTTAAACGTATACAGCTGCCGTATACGATTCAGGCACCGATTGGCACTCTTACGGCAGAACAGAAATTTGAAAAGCGTAAAGAGATGACAAAACGTTTGCTAGAAGCCAATGCCAAGCGTGCAAAACAAAAACTTGAAGAAGACGAACAGCAACTTAAACTAATGGATAGTATTTTGGGATTGCACGAATCTGGAAATATAGATGCTTGCTCTATAGCTTTAGCAGAGCATGGTATATCAAGTACTGACGACCTAGTAAAAATAATACCCGTATTGCGTGCCCGCATACAACGTTTGAGACTAAAGGTACAACAGCCAATTGATGTCCAGACCATAAACATAAAGGAAAAAACCCTCGTTATACCACAACCTCCCCTAAACATCCCTCTCGTGGAATGGGTCACAGATGCAAAGGATAAACGAGTTCAGATTTTAGAACGCAAACATACACGCAAAGTGCGTCGCAAAAACTTAGCAAAACGGCGTACTGCAGCCGCTCAAGAACGAATGCGCATTATTTCGTTGCTAGCGCGAAAGGAAAAAGGCGTTGATGATTTTGGTATGCATGATGAAGACTGGGATGTTTATAAAGCCATCAGTCGTGATAACGATAGTGACAGTGAATTAGAAAATGAAAAATTGATTGAATATGAGGATATTCTGCGACATCACGATCCAACTTTTAAAGAACCAGTGCTACTCACTGCTGGCGCAGCGGAAAACTACCAGCTACATTTTGGTGTTGAGGCCATACGCGCACCAGAGTTAATATTTCAACCGAGTATGATTGGCAGCCCGGAGGCTGGGCTAGCAGAACTAATGAATTTTGTTATTAAAACTTTTCCCGTCGAGCAGCAACAACGTTTGGTTAGTAATGTCTTTTTGACAGGCGGTTGTGCCAAGTTGCGGGGTTTAAAAGAGCGACTTTCTAGGGAATTACTTGAAATGCTACCTTTTAAAATGCCTTTTAATATATCGATTGCCCAGTCTCCGGACTTAGATGCATGGCTTGGAGCACGGGACTTAGCTTCATCTGAAAATTTTATTGATTGCCTCACAACAAGACAAGATTACAATGAAAAGGGTAGTGAATATTTCAAAAGTCATTCGGCCAGTAATTACTACTATCCAACACCAGAACCAATTATTCAATAATAAACTAAAAAATACTTGGTACAGGGAGACTAAGAACTCTTTCCGAAAATTTTTTAACATAACTTTGTATGTAAGTTGACAAATGTAATTTAACTCTATCCTTGTAAGTTGTAACAAAGGTATAAACTCAGTCTCGTGTATTATTTTACGTCTGCATTTGTGTAGAATTTCGCACAAATGGGATACTTTTCAGCCACCTTTATTATTAAATTAACTACCTTTGTTGTAATAAATTGAGTTCTAAACATTTAAATCTTTGTTCGCATTTTCCAAAAGTATAAACATGCTATTATGAATAAAAAACACCTTGATCACTGGAAAATAAAAAAAATTTACTGAGTTATGGCATTAAAAAATTGTAAAATAAAAAACTCAAGTTTGTACATTATTATTATTATTTAAAAGGCTCTAGATTGTACTGCGACCTAAAAGATCTATTGTACAGCCTCTTTCCCTAATCAAAACAGTTCCAGACTATCTATAAATCTTGTTACTGCCATGGGATTAATTTTACCTATGTCACCTGGATCTAAAATCTCAGCTCCTAGGTACTTAATTCTGCACCTAAACGCAGCAGGGCATGCACATAGCACATGCTCTGCTGTTTCCAAGTCCTCTAAGCAGAGCCTACAGGAGTCATCGTCTACCAAACCCATCTTTTTTAGGTGATAATTAAGTTTACAGTGACCTGTCATTATCTCACTGTACGTTTTTATATCTTTCCTGCTGAGATTTAGAACAGCTTCAGCCTTAACATGTTTTGGATCGATCAGCCTCTTCGCCTGTCGCATATCTTCTTTGGCTCTCCAGTGATCGGAGAGGCTTTCCTTTTCCCATTCCCGTATTAAGTTATTTTTAAAACTGTTGTATACTCCGCAGAAGGGTTCTGGGCCTATGAAAGTATTGAGTGCCCTTTCGATGCCTTCATGCCCCTCGTGCCCTGGTATCCAAACTAGAGTAACTTCATTCCTCCTCGCTAGGGCTTGAAGAAGTTCAAAACCCTCCCAGACAAGCTTGGAGTGCATTGAAAAAGCCATAAGTGAGTTTAGAGTTGCTTGGCTGTCCGAGTAAATGTATATGTTGGTGCCGGAAGTGCCCCTTCTTAGAAAAGTTTGTACATACCATGAGAGTAGCTAGCTATTCGACGCCATTAAAAAAAACGGATTTCATCTTTTCCTGTAGCTACGCCATAAGCCTGAAGACAGCGTTCTTTCCAACTTCAAGCAAGTATATGCAGGTATATTGACAAATCTGAGCATGTAGTCCGATTCAGCGTCGACAAATTCATTAGACTGTATCGGCGTTAGGATATAACGCCCAAAAACGAGAACGCCCAAATTATTTTCATATAAATTAGAGCGATAATCATTTTAAAAAAAAAAGCCCAAATTTTATTTGTATGAAAATTATTTTGGCGTTATTTGGTTTTTTTATTTTTATCGAAATAATGCCCAAAAAAACTAAATAAAGCCCACGTTTAGGGCGTTATTTCCAAAATGATTATCGCCCAAATTTATATGGAAATATTTTGGGTTTTTTTTTGGTTTTGGGCGTTATTTCGTTTTTGTTTTTTGGGCGTTATTTCCTAACGCCGACTATATCAATATTTTTTTTTTTTTTTGAGAGCCTGTGTTATGTTAACAATCCTTGATGGGTATTGGAAAAGCGAATTGGTAGAATGCGTGATAGGTATAGAAAAGTATATTCCTATAATCTTTAAAAGCGTCATCTCCTGACTAGATATAGCCATGTCCGTCTGGCTGGCTGTCTATCCGGGGAAATTATTTTGATATTTGTTGAAAGCAAGATAGATGAAATTTTATGCACCGCCTCCGTCAGCTCGTGGGATTGAAAATAAGGCAATTTTATAAGTTTTTTTCGCTAAACACTATAGTAAATAAAAATTACGGATACTTATTAAGTGCACAGGAATTTGTGACCTCAAAACGGAGTAATTAGAGTATAAGCCAATGTTAGGGTTAGTATTTTCCTTAGGAAAGTCGAGGTTAAGTTAGGGAAAAGAATTAACTAGGGATGCAGAAGTAGCAATAAAGAAACTGTAACTGCTGTCCGTTACAAAGTGCTTTTGTCTCAGGACACAAATTGTGGAAAAAAAAAATTAAGCATGTTCATGGTTTTCATACTCACTCTTGATGGCCCTTTACTTCTATTTTTCATAGCCATAGTAATTGCATGATTGTGGTCACTTTTCCATGCAATTCACTCTTGTGAAGTATCTTAAGGCCAAGTAAATGCATTTTTTTCTTGCAATTTCTCGAATTTGTGCCAAATCCTGGATTTTCCATTTTAAAATTTATTACATTTTGAAAATGTTTATGTTGTGACGAAAAATAATAAACACGTGAAAGAAACTTCACGAAAGTACTTGACAGTGATGCCAAGTTTTGTCAAGAAACTATTAGCGGAAGGAATCAACGAGATGTTGCCAGATGTTTCGCTAATGCAATTCTAGAATATTCATATGGGTATAAAAGGAGCTGTTCATGTGTTCATGACAGCTGAACACAGTTGATTTTAAGCAACAAAGCTAAAAGGTTGTACACACAGTGCCAGTGAAAGTAAATAAAGTGCTAATTGAAATATAAGATTTTGAATGTAAATAAACAGTAAAACAAACAATTGTACCGTGTTATAATAAACGTTTGTGATTAAAATAAACCATTTTATAATTAAATAAAGTGTGTGTTTTTGATTGCTACACAATCCAGTGATCGAACTCAGAAAACTATAAGTGATTGAAATTATCGTCATAGAGACAGGAAATTTCGTAAGAATTGAAATTTCAATGGCGAAAAGACTAAGTGATTTAAACAATAGTAGTAAACAACATACAGAATTTGTAATAAAAAAAGCTCTATTTTCAACATGCAAGAATGAAGAAATTTATCAAAAAATTCAACAAGACGTTGACGAAATGTCGGCACTCTTTGTAGAAGTTTCCAGGTAATTATAATATTTCTTTTAATATACAATTCAAGATTTACAATGTCATTATTTTTCTACACACACACACACACAGATATATACATTTTGTTCTAATGAGGAAATGGAAAGCTGGAGATTTTAACGAAATAAAATTTGCCGATTATTATTATCATTTGATGGTAAAGAAAAAATCAAAGTACATTATCGACGAGGACTATGCTAAATTTCGTAAGAATTTGCCGTTTTACAACAGTGCATACCGATCAAATTTATTCATCGATTCCGCCAATCAGTATAGCGTCATATTTCACAACAACATATGGATGCATGCGTATAGTAGACTACGAAGGTTTTTCAAGAAATTCACTGAAGATAATACAAAAATCTACAATACATTAAACTATTTATTCTGCGACCAAGATGACAATAAAAACAAAGAGCCAGATTTTGATCTACTGATTCATTTGATCGAGGAATTACAATGGAATGGTGAAAAATTATCCAACTTGAAAAATAAAAAACTATATTGGTCAACAGGCATTAAACTATTTTTCAATCTACAAAGATTCAACGAAAGAAACAATTATCGCAATTTCTCAATGATTCCCATATTCAAACACGGAGCACATCATATTCGCTATGATTCGTATGCCTTCTATTCGCTGTTGTGTTCGTTAAAGTTGTACAAGGGTCCATGGAAAACTTTCGATAGTGCAGAATATTGGGAAAAATATTTCAAAATTCCGTATGCTCAATCCTTGTCAGAGAAAAAATTTGATTATTCTTTACAGACCGACGGTGTAGCTGTATCGTTTCTAATGCGAAAACCAATTGTAAAGTTAAATACTGCAAAGAATTCTGCAAAACGAAAAAGAACTTCAGCAATTCGAGGCGAAAACAAAGAAATCGAATACTATACAAATGTCAATTTGGAGAAAATACGCTCAACAGAATATGCCAACAAAATTGGTCTTGATCCGGGACTACGTTTGATATATGGTGGAGTTCGTAATGGAAAGCCAATCAAACTGAAAAATTCTACATATCAACATAAGAGCGGATTCTATTCGCGCAAATGTAAATTAAAAAGATTCACTTCAATGTGCCCAGAAAATACAATATATTCGGCCAATTCAATTGAGGATCTGGAGAACTATACGCAATACGAATTGGAGATATTTCTTGAAAAACAAATGATTTTCAGTCAACGTAAAGTAACCAGAATAAAATTACAAAAATACATTTGTGTAGAGAAGACTTGTCATAAGCTGGCTAAAGAACTTGTTGGACCTGGTAATAATGGATCGACTCTAATTTGTATTGGTTCAAGTGAAATCTCATCAGGGTCACCAATGCGCGGCTATATACGGACACCACATCGGAAATTTGTACGGGCATTGCGAGAACATAAAAATGTCGACGTTATGTTAGTTAATGAATATAGAACCACTAAGCTATGTGCAAATTGTTATTTTGAAAATAAAACATCACGATCACCACACAGGTATCAATTTTGTCCAAATTGCAATACTTGTTGGAATCGTGATGTTAATGCTGGTGCTAATATATTGTACTTGGGCCAATGTATTATTGCCGGTATCAAAAAAAATGAAAATTTTTGTAAAAGTACTACTATTTCTGGTATAGCGAAAAATGTATGTACTTGACCGATTTTATTGTAATAAATAAAAATGGTTTAACTCTGGAAAATTCAGATAACACAATCGTGTAGTCTGGGTCTGAAAGGGTTATTAAGTGCAGGCATTGCAGTTGAAACCTTTAATCCATCAAATCTCTCGAATAACATTAATTTAGAATGGATATTTTAAAAAAACTTAAAGAACTATGAAAAATCTTTGGAAATTTAATTTGTTGACGGTATTTGTTAATAAGTCAACTTTCTCTCTTTTTCAATTACTCTTATGCCAACTGTGTAGTTGTCTTAATACTTATCAATAAAAAAAAGATCTGAGTCAAAACTAGGTGAATTCGGACAAGCTCTCATACAAGCAAATGCTTCAAAATGCTAGACTGAAAGGTATTAGCCACAAAACTTTTCTTAGCTAATCCAACCAAATTTCACTCAAGCAGTAACGATTTTGTTAATTCAAAGAAGGGGGAGTGGCACCTCCCATACAAGCAAAACTTGCACAATGCTGCAGTGCAGGGTATTTCATTTTTCGCCCGGCCAAAGGTAACATCCTTATAGCCTGTTTCCAGGCTAAGATTAAGATGGGAAGATTAAAAATGGGATTTACGGGTACTTTCAGATTTAATTGACGTTTAATGCATGATGACTGAGGGCTTAACCTCATTTTAAATCTTCGGTGGAAACAGGCTATAATAGCCTGTTGAAGTGATTTAGCCGTAACTCACCTCTTCGTCATGTATTAAACTAAATCTGAAAATGGCGGTAATCCTAAAATTAGTCTCCGGTAACAGACTATTACTAGTTTTAGTTTTATTTGCTTATGAACTGTACCGAAAAATATGCAATTGTACATAATACACCAACCCTGCTTTTGAAATGTATGGCAACAAACACTGTTTGAGAAAATCCAAATGTCAAATGGTAACGCTATTTGGGGTGGTCAGACTATCAAATTGCAAAAATTTTTTTGATGAGTTCGAACTTGTTTGGCATCACCAATTTTGCCGTCAAAAAAAAAATTGAATGGATTTGATGAGTTTTTGATAGTGAGAATTACACATGTAAATGCAAATCGGCTAGGATGTTATTTAATAATTAAATTAAATTATTGAAGCTTTCTTTCAACCACAACCTTACTTAAAATAATGAAAACAACCCTTATAATAAAAGAAAAAAATCATATTTCTCTTTACTTTCATCATCCGAGCGACGTGCGTTGAGATCTTGTTTTAAAATGAAAATACGCATACAGAAAAATGTATTTGCGTTCACATTTTCAAATAACTCATCAAATCACTCGTCAAATTAGCGAAAAATCAAAAAGTTTTGATTTTCTTCAAAGTTTTTGACAAATTTTTTGAAGAAGCGTTCTCATCTCACTATCAAAAACTCATCAAATCCATACAAATTTTTTTTTGACGGCGAAATTGGTGATGCCAAACAAATTCAAACTCATCAAAAAATTTTTTGTAATTTGATAGTCTGTACACCCCGTTTCTCTTTCGTCTATGGTTTTGGTTTTGTTCTATGGTTCAAGCGGAGTTGTAGTCTTAAACAGTTGCTTAAAGTAAAACTACATTAATTTTTGTTCAGTCGGGTCATAATACAGTAAAAAATGGTAGACTTAACTGGAGCTTCATCACCATTCCAACAAAGCATCCCAAACTTGGCTTTTTATATACCAGCGGTAGTCGTAGTGGGATTGGCAGGTACGTTCGATATTGTTATTTACATCGTCTCAAGTGTTCAGAGTTTGAGTTTTTCTTTTTAAGTCATAACCATAGAGCCATTTTAAGTTGTAGCTACATTGTAATTTCATTAAAACCTTTTAAACATTTCATTCATATTTTAGTATCCAATTGTTTAATACAATGATTTGCTTCCTTGTCGTTAAAATGATGGAGCTATGGATCTTAAACTTCACCTCTTAAATTGTAACCATGATGCTTGCTTTCGTGGACAGTTTCACTATCAATTTTAATATACAAGAAATTGTAATTACTCAAGTTATTATAACATGTTAACCGTGTTAATTGTTGATAAGAAAATACTTTCTCTTGATAAGCAAAATTTTTGTCAAATATAGGGTGAGGAGATGAATATGCATAAGTGGCCTAGATATTTTGAAACTATAACAATTATTTTTGTAGCGCATAGATAGCTCCAATGAACCGATGTTATTTTTACAGAGACGTAGCGTATAAGTGGTAAAAAAATGCAATCACAAATTGTCGTTTTAGGAGATGTAGCTATCGGAAGTTATGAAGCCATAAAACTGATGCATATTTGATGCTCATTTAGAATAATAACTTAAGTTATCTTATGAATTTGAGTATTCGAAATTGTGTTCAGGAGCAAGAGTTTAAAAACACATAAGCTAATTTTCCAAATCAAAACAAAGAGTTGAATACTCAGAGGACAAGTCAAAACAACGACAAAAGAGTTTTTTCCAACACACAATTAGAAATTTTAAGAAATAACTCAAAAGTTAAAAGGACTCTTTAAAACAATATCAGCATTTTTTTTTTCGATCTGAGAAAAACCTGAGGAGCATTTTAGATTCTCCTAATCCTAAAGACCTTTACGAAAAAAAATAAAAAATTTTGGTCGTAACTTTTTTTACTTCACAGAATAGATATGTATGTATGTATGTATTCTCCTTTAACTCCTAGGAGGAGCATAGGGCCAATATGAAATCTCTCCATTTGTCACGATCCCTTGCGATGACTTTGATCTCTTGCCACGATTTTCCCGATTCTTGGATTTCCTTTTCCAACGACCTTTTCCAGTTGGTTTTGGGTCTACCACGTCCTCTACTGCCTTGTGGATTCCACTCAAGGGCCTGGCGACAAACTTCACAGAATAGATAGCTACCCAAAATTAAAAATTTGGTAGAAAAATATAGATTTAGTTCTTGCAGAAATTGTGGCGTTATTTTATATTTCTTTTTGCAGTATAGATAATATTCTTATTCAAAAATAGATTTTTTTAAGTTTTTTAACTACACCGCCGGAAAACGCTTTTTTCCTCAAAAGAAAGGCAGCTAACATAAAAGTTTATAAGTCAAAAAATACTTATAATCGTCCAAAGAATACGTGTGAATTTTTTTTAGAATTTTTGGAATTTTTTTTTTCTGCTAAGAGCAATTTTTGAAAAATTATAAAACGTCTCATAAAACTATGAAAAAATTCACAAGTATACTTTGGACGATTCTAAGCATTTTTTATGCACTTTTTTCTTAATTTTTGAAATAATCGTATACAGCCATTCTACCCCTAGCGTAATAAGAGTTGGTACATGGTTTCTTTTCATGCCAAACCGATAAATATGCCAAAATAAAATTATGCGGTAGACTGTAACAAACACTCCTTCACTGTCCATAACTTGGATATTTCTTAACCGATCTTTATGTTCAGACCATTTTTGGAAATGTAGCGAGTCCGGCTATAAGCACAGATAAATTGATTTTGATATTGAGGGGATTCCTGAAAACTTGTAAAAGCCTCGAAAACCTCGTAAACTCGTAAAACTGTCAAATTTCGTATTGATTTTGACAACATTTACGAGTTTACGAGGTTTTCGAGGCTTTTACACGTTTTCAGGAATCCCCTCATTATAAATTTATTATACTATTCAGTATTAAAAACTTACAAATTATCACAGTAAATTGACCGTTATTGGGGGTTGGTGCAACTTCTGCCATTCACATTGACTATGATGTAAATGCAATTCCGGATCTCCAGATTTGGATAATAACACTGTGCAACACAAAAATCTGAATTTGATCTCGATAAATTTTTTTTTCATTAATCCAGGATCACTGATTCTGAATCTGGAAATGGATAGCCATAATATGTCTCATTAAACCTCACCTTGTCATAGCCATATTTTTGACCGTAACCATGTGCGACTAAAAGCGCTTTATAATGCGTGACAATTCCTCTTTCATCTCGTTTAAGCTAAAAGCTCCATTAACAGTTAATAATTTGAACTTTGGCAGAGCTCACGATATGTTTTTTAGTCGAAACGAAAGTAACAATCTCTATTGCTGCCTTTGCAAGTAGATGGCATTATCAGACACAGAAAAAAGTGGAGATTGCTGACTTTGTTTCTATACCCCTCATATCGATACCTTAGAGCGCTATAGTCCTATCTCCACTTGTTTGATATTGTGAGATATTTGTTGTTATGGGCTTGTGGTGGACTTCTGAAGCTAGTACACTATCAAACACAGATTTTTAGAAAATTAATAAGAGACTGTAGAAATTCACATTATGTGTAAAAATAGCTGTTAGTTTTAAAATAAACACCGTTTGAAAATTTCTTTTTGCGTTTGAAAAAAAAAAATAAAAAATGGAGATAGGACTATAGCGCTCTAAAGTATCGATATATTTGTGAGTTTTGTATATTTAGACACTTATATTTATCTAATTCACCTTCACAAATATCATATCGTTCAAAAGATCGCTGCAAATAACAAAAATGAACAAAAATATTTAATCTTAAACCTGTCCACATGTGAAGACCATTTCAGCCTAAGGCAGGTTGACCAAAGTTCCCGGATTGTGCGGCATAGTCCCGTCGGTTTTTTTTTACTTGGAACGAATGAGTACATATACTGAATGTGTATTTTTCTTAAGGATCAGAAAAGGCATCAATGAAATTGACACTTTTTGCGCTGTACAAATTCTAAAATTCAATATTTGGCAGTTGTTAAAATCAACAATTAGAAAAATGTTTATTTCCAAAAGTTTTTATAATCGTTTTCCAAACTTTCGAGCTAATTAAAACACAAGGCATTTGAATCATAAGTGGCACGTTAGGTCATTTGATAAGATTGTCGACTCATAATTTGAAAGTCGTAGATTCGATTCTCAGTAAACATAATTTTTTTTTTTTATTTTAATTAAATATAAAAATGTTTGGAAAATAACTGGCACGTTAGATGCCAGTTCCAAATCAATTTTTAAAATTCTAAAAAAATAACATTTTCCAAACGTAAGAATTGAAAAGGTTATAAAATTGTTTGTTGGGGAGTCATAACTTGGAAGTCATAGGTTCGATTCTCAGTAAAAATAATTTTTTTTTTTTATTTTTAATTAAATTTAAAAATGTTTGGAAAGTGTTGTTAAATGAACTTAATAAACACTAACAAAATTTTAAGTGAAAAGTTAAAAAAGCAATTTAAAAATATTGCATAAAAAATTTGGAAAATATTGTATAGAAACATTTATAATGCGCTTGTTCACAAGCTTGCTATGAAGGGTTCAGTTTCAATTATTAAATAATTAAAATTCAAGATTTTCCGAACATTTAGCAAGTTAATTTCCAAACGAAATGTTTGCTTCTATAAGCGTATAATCAGGAATGTCGTGAAATCCGATTGATTTCAATCACTTTTCATTTGGGAGGCTTTTTGATGAAAACGGTGAGTCGAACGATAAAAAGTATAAGAATCTCTTTTGTAGAGAAAAACCGGTTCTACAAAAAGTATTGATTTGCATTAACGTAAAAATAACCGTTTAGAAAATATTCGATAAAATCAAATTTTTCGACTTTTTGCTGATTTTTAAGAATATTTCCTAAACGGTTAGAAAATATTCGATAAAATCAAATTTTTCGACTTTTTGCGGATTTTTAAGAATATTTCCTAAACGGTTATTTTTTCGTTAATGCAAATCAATACTATTTGTAGAACCTGTTATTCTCTACAAAAGAGATTCTTATACTTTTTATCGTTCGACTCACCGTTTTCATCAAAAAGCCTCCCAAATGAAAAGTGATTGAAATCAATCGGATTTCACGACATGCCTGAATAAGTTATTTTCCAAACGTTTTTGTTTGTTGGGTTTAGTCGTAATTTTTTTGTTTTCAATGAAGTATAAATATATTCATTAGAAAAAGAATTTGTTTTGTTTTTTAGGCAATTATTCAATAATGCCCAGAACTAGCATTTTGAAAATTTGGCCACTCTGGCCCATCTCATCTTTTTTAATAAAATTTTATTTATTTAGTTCCCCTATTTAATACTTAATTGCTAAATTAAATTGTTTACAGTGCTCGTACCAAGTAATTTATAATATAACTTTAGAATTCTCCAATCTTAAGGGATTTTGTGAGTGACGAGTGACTGATTTTCAACTGCTTACGCCTTAAGAGTTAAGGCATGAATTTAAATTTTTGTTTCCAAACTTTATTCTTTGAGGCAAAATCAACGCTTAAATCGAAGCAATTTTTTAATAAAAAATTTCAATCGTTTGATACTAATGAGTGACTTTCAGGCACATTATTCGTTTCGTCATACATGATATGGCTATTAAAATATGAAGTTTCAAACAAATGTTTAGATTTATATATGTTTCTAAATCGCATATGGGAACGTCTGTTGAAGCAATCAAGGACTGCTATGCTAACAGTTAAGAAAAAACTCTTATAAAAAAGGATGCCCTTTTAATTAAGAATGCTATTTCTATGCAAAATGTCTAGCGGACTTTGAATTCGAAAGGAGTGTCATAATTAGTGCCAATGCTTTGTTATAACACCCATTATAAAGTAAATGCATAGATATTATAGAACTATTGCGTGAATATGCTTTGCTCTGCAGTCGTTATCATCTGGGGAGCAGCGAAAGTCTTCGATTTGCTTTTAGTTATGTATTATGATATGTTGTCACCTTGACTTAATGTCATGCCGGATTTACCTTCTGAAAGATAGTGATATTTTTCACTAGTGGTTGTGTATTTGTACGTCAATTTCTAATATGTATTTCTAAATCTTATCTCGTTTTGTTTTTTTATTATGACTCCAAGTAACATTCGTCTACACGGTTGGTTCCTTTCATGCTTACGTTGGCAAAAAAAAAAAGAAACCATGTACATATTTTAAATTTCAGAATTATTTGTTTGTATATGAGCTTTTCATAACTTTTTGATTAACAGGGTTTTGATTTTAATTTCATTCAAGTTGGCACTTTATTGACCAATAGTTGCTGACGTGAATTTAGTCTTTGTGCAACGCGGTAGCTGGACAATCGTTTATTTGTATAAATTAGAATTTTTACAGATAGTAACTTAAGGTGCGTACGTGTGCTAATTATGGTTCATAAACATAAAAAAATTTGGGTTACACAAATGCATTGAAAAATAAATTTAATACTCGACTAATGATTGTTCTTAACTTTGAAATAAATTAAATCTCTAGTGCACTACATAAAATAAATAAAAAAAAATAAAAAATTTTCTCACTGCCGATAGGATTTGAACCTACACTCCCAAAGGGAATCTGATTTCGAGTCAGACGCCTTAACCACTCTGGCCACAACTGCTTTTTTGCGCACCGTGCAGAAACACTTTTTTTTTAAAGCAGTTGTAATATCTGTTGGTTTTGCCAAACTTTTTTCAAACAAAATACCTATAACTTGATAAGAAAAGCCACGTATGAATTTGAATCAAAAGGTCATAATTTAGCGTGCTTTTTTTTAAATGAAGTTATTTATTAAAATACTCATCATTCTACTGCTATATGGCTCACCTTATTTTGTATGTTTTTTGTAAATATAATGCATTGATATAGGAACAAAACTAAACATCTAAATTGTTTCTAGTATTACGCTGAAAATAAGCTCGATTCCAAAAATATTTCATACAAAAAATTTAACTTAAAGTGCCAAATTATCAGTCTTCTGGCATGTCATGTGCGTACGTATATTTTGCCCTAGAAACGAGACATGTAATCAATAGTGTTTCACTGTAGTTGCCAAATTTTGCTAGTTAATATTCAATTTTATTAAAATATACGTTATTGAACTTTGTCACTCGACTCACGTCAAAATATCTAAAAACTTTTATGAATTAGGACATCTTGCGCGTTGCTGTATTTATCTCAGATCGTGGATATTTTAGTCGATAAGCCGCGATTTGTGTATGAGATAGTTTCACGGATAGTCAGATTCTCAGGTCCGTGGTTATTATTTTCGTGAAAAATATAGTTTGTATGTATTGTACATACTTATTTATAATTGGCCAAAAATTTCTCAAGTGAGCCACCTTAGAATTTAAATGTCAGAAATGCTTTTAAGAAAAATTATTTTTTGTAGCAACTAGTAAAGATTGTGTAAAAATTTTATTTCTAAAATATTTAAAGTCACGTTGGCATTGCCATAAATGAAACAGCTGATCAGATTGCCAGGTATGCCGTTGAGGTTGGTGCACCTTTGGATTCGATGCTCACTCCAAAGGAAGCTATCAAGGCTATTAAAAATATACTTCGAACTGAATGGAATGACAACTTCAGAAATGCATCTCAAACCAAAGGTGTTTTTTTTTGCATCTATCTTTCCATAAATACCAGAAAAGCCCTGGTATAAGAAAATGAATTTTACTCCAGCTGAAACAAAATCACTTAATAGACTCTTTTCGGGTCACTCCTACAACAAAGTTTACTTGCATAAAATTGGTGCTGTATCCTCCAACCTGTGTGACAATTGCAATGTTCCTGCTTCGATGGAACATCTTATCTTTGCATCATTTCGATCTAAACATACCATTTTTCAAAAATTTAACAACATTGGTTCGCTTTTAAAATCCTTCAATGGTGATAATTACAAAGAACTTTTAAATTTTATACGGGAATCTAAAATTGACTTTTAAGAAAAATAATAAGAAAAAACTAAAATCAGAAACTTTCAGACATTTAAAAAAAAAAAAAAAAAACAACTAAAGTGATTCGTAATCACATACTACTAAATCATTAAGTGGGAAACCCAGGTCTTTTAAGGGCCGTCCACACGTACAGTCTTACCTGCGCAAACCTAGTTCGTGCAAACTAGAGAGCTCTGCCGTAAAAATATGTAAGGCCGCAACTTAAGTTACGGCCTTTTTCACTTTATTTCCCCATTGGATTAAACAATTTTTTATCTATTTTTTAGTCCAATCGCCAATTTTTTACGTTTTCCACTTCTCTTGCAAACTGCAAATAAAGAAATGTAAACATTACACCCTGTTTTCATATTTTTCATAACTAAAATCATAAAAGGTAGTAACTTCATACAAAAAGATGAAAAATTAAATAGATTTCATATGAAAGAGAAGTTGCTGCCTTTTCTGAATAAAAATAAAATTCGGATTTTCTCAAAACTATGAAAAACGAGTTGCGTCCTTTTATAATTTTACGGCAGAGCTTGCGCATACTTTTTGTATCGCGTCACACGACACAGGCAAGTCTGTGCAGTTTTCAGTATACTTCATTTTCATTGAAACATGACGTCTAGCAAACATTTTATTTTCATTTGAATTGTTTTTTCTTTTGTATATTTTCCAAAATAAATCAATGAAAAAACGCATAATTTTCATGACAGAGCTATCACATGCAATATACATGCATTCGAAGACTGCAATTTAAGAGACAGATTGAAGGCCTGTACGCCGTCCACACGTTCCAACTTGCCTGCGCAAGCTTAGTTTGCACAAAAAAATCTTTGGAAAGTCAAAGAAAGCACAGGCCGCACTTTTAAACTGTGCAAATTTGACTTTTGCCGTCCACACGTACAGACTTACCTGCACAAACCAGTTCGCGCAGGTAAGTCTTGAGTTAAAACCGTGCGTGTGGACGGCCCTTTAAGTTGACAACTTTGACCATTCTAAATCACAACCCAAAAAAATAAAATATTAAACAAGGGAATAATGTAGTATTTATATTTTGGACCATAGCTGCCCGTCTAGAGTAAAATTATAAAAATTTGGCACTCGCATAAAAAGTCGTGGCCCCCATGTAAAATTAATAAAAAAGAAAACATAAATTTTTTAAAATTATTGAAAACAACAACCAGCAAAGATTTTTAAATTAACAGTTACTTGTGCGAGTGTTTTTTTTTTCGCAAATCTAAAAATCCTGAAAGTTCATAAAATGATCAAATTTGTTGTTGCCATTGTGTGTTGTTTTTTTTTCTTTTCGACAGGAACCCTTGCGTTTTGTTGCAACAACAAAACATACAGTCCTGTGTGGACGAAAAAACAACAACAAAACACAGTCTTGTGCGGTCGCAAAAAACAACAACAAAATTTACGCATATGTTGTTGCTGGTGGTCGATCGCAATTCTTCAAAATTTCGCATATGGGCTAATCCTGCGTTGCGAACGTTACATTCGTACGCATATTTTTTAATCCCGAAGACGCTCTGAACGTTAAATTCGAATTTTACCTGGAGCGGTATGTTACCCTTTGAGAGTACTTTCAAAAGGCATTTAAAAATATTTCCTGGCTTGTATCAGTTACGATATAATCGTGCATAAAGTGCTGTTCGAACGTTACAAAAAACAGAAGTCGTTGTGGAGATCGATGTACATTTTCAAAATTTTTAGCAAATTTTGCAGTATAAACAAAAAAAGCAAAATCCTCCAAAGAAAGAGGAATATTTGAACATATCGAAACTGCTTTTGAAAGAATCAAAGAGTCCTTCGTTCGTTCAAAAATTTAGCTTTTATGTGTTGCGCACGTTACGCTGCGAACGTTACAATTTTTATTATGTATATACATTAGCTAAAGCAAAGTGGTTCAGTGCCTTTTTAACTACCTTAAACACAATATATTCACTTGGTTTATTTGTGGGAGAGGTTATAAAGAAGCGCAAGGCACACAACAGTAAAATGTTTCCTTGTGACTGCCTCTAACGTGGTAAATACGATGTCATGGCTTATCCACTAAATCGATTTTTATGAAACTCCAATAGAAGATAGAACCCCAACAAACAATGTTAAAAATTTTGGTTTTTAGTATGTGCTGTTACGCTCCTAGCGGTAAAATGCACATGCATGGCTAAAACACTGCACTTATTACACAGTCCTGCGATGAAAAAAAGTATGAGATCAGAGTAAGTAGGTGACTGTGATAGATTTTTGCTCGCTGAATCCGAATATGACCTCCGATTTGCTCCATCACGTCTGAGATCCGAGTTATCCTTGATTTAAAGTGCATGAAACGCTATTTTCAGATATATGGTGTACATTAGACTGATTCAAAAAAATCGAAGGTTTTCAAAACCTCGATTTTACAATCTAAATGTCTTCATTAAGCCGAAAAATGAAGCCCCAAAAAATTTCAGCTCGATCTAAGCATTTTAACTGGTCGCTCAACGAGCATTTTGATTGTATATAAATATGATTTACGATTTACGCAAAAACCACGTTTTTCGACACTAATTTGCTCACAGCTCCCGAAATAAGCCACCAATCTTAATTCTGACGCCGGATTCTGAAAGGTAATAAAATTTTGCACGTAGTCTCATAACATTTAGATCTCTTTGTAGTGACCTACACTAGTTAATAGGTAAAATCAATGAATTTTTCAATTTTATTCAAATGTAAAATCAAAATGCTCGTTGAGCGACCAGTTAAAATGCTTAGATCGAGTTGAAATTTTTTGGGGCTTCATTTTTTGGCTTAATGAAGACATTTAGATTGTAAAATCGAGGTTTTGAAAACCTTCGATTTTTTTGAATCAGTCTAGTGTACATCCTGAAAGTAGTCTAGTTCACTTTTAAAAGTGGCATTGAATAACACTGACCTTCTTCTTTTAAGCATACTTTTCATTTTTTATATTGAATCATTAGTTTCCGAGATATCATCGATTGAAGTAAAGGTATCGCTAATCTCTTTAAAGGACTATATTCAATTTGTATACTTTTACTTTAACGGATGATATTTCGGAAACTAATGATCTAATTGGAAAAGTTAAAAGTACGCTTTAAAGAAGAAGCTCAGGGCTATTCAATGCCGCTGTCAAAAGTAAACTAGACTACTTTCAGGATGTACGCCATATGTCTTAAAATAGCGTTTCTTGCATTTTAAATCAAGGATAAGTCGGATCTCAGACGTGATGGTGCAAATCGGAGGTCATATTCGGATTCAGCGAGCAAAAATCTATAACAGTCACCTACTCTGATCTCATACTTTTTTAACTTTTTTAAAAACGCAGGACTGTGTTATTAGGAAAATTGAAATGGAGAAATTACCTTAGGAAGCGTTTTAAAAATTTTGTTGTTTTTTCGTAGGCGGTGCCATGCCTCTAGCGGTAAAATCTGCTGTCACGGCTGCACAATTGCAACAATTTTTAGAAAATTCGGAACAAAGAAGGAATCTAACAACCCTTGGTATAAAAGTGTACAGTATTGTACCGTGGAGGATCCAAGATTTATCTATTTTATTCTTACAATAGCTTTTAAATAATTTCATTAATTTTAATTTTCCGTTGCGAACGTTACACAAGTTTATATTAAAAAAACTTAGTACTTCGTCATAATTTAAAAATTTTTTTTTTCTAAGCTTAAAGCGCAGCATCAGCTTTGTTTAAAATGCTAGAAGGTTCTAAAAAAAATGTATACTTTATTCCTATATATTTATAAAACCTTTTTTTCTGTTGCGAACGTTACAAAAAATAGACTTTATTTTCTTAGCATTATTTATTATCTTCCTGTGGAGCGTCCAAAGTTTTTCTTTCATCAAATTGTGAAAAATTGATGCGAAAAAAGTAAATCAAAGAATGGAACACACAATGGTTGTTTTGAGCTATATTATGAACAGCCGAACAACACGTATATTTCGAAAAAAAAAAAAAAATAATAAAAACTGCTAGGTAGAGGAAGTTTTAGGACTGATTTTCATACTAGCGATTGCCGGATACAATTTTTCTGTTGATATTTTTAAGAGTATATATATGGCCTATTATTCAATAAATTAACAAAAGAAGAAGAAGCAACTTTAAAATTTTTCTCTTGGTTGACCTTTTTTCGGATTTGCCCATATACCGTTACTTGCGTGTGCGATTTTCATTTTCAAAAATTAAATTTTGCTGTGGCACGTGAGATCAAGTGATTTTCAAATAATGGCACTTTGCGATGGCACGCGTGGGCGGCTATGTTTTGGACCAAATTATTATATTTATTATTGAAAATCCCTATTTCGGCTTAATGTTACTTGATCGACTGTTGTTGTTTTTTTTTTTTTTTAACCCAAATAGGGCTTTGAAAATAAGTCACAACAGCAACAACAACAACCTCTGAGCGGATCTACTTTCGGAGATATAGCCATCGGAAGACCGGGATATATCTTTTATAAAAATCGGTATAAGTTGGGAACCCTTTGATGGTTTTTAAAAATTAAAATTATTAAAATTATAGGTTAACAACACATTTTTAGGGAAAAATAACGGTTTTTAGCGAAAAAATGGGGTTAATTTTTGAAAAATTGTCATACCTCAAAAACTATCACTCAAATTGAAAAATTTTGTGTGTCAATTATATAGCCCGGTAAAATACCTTTCATATGACACCAATATTTTTAAAATCCATCCAGGGGTTCCCAACTTATACCGATTTTTATAAAATATATATCCCGATCTTCCGATGGCTACATCTCCGAAAGTAGATCCGCTTAGAGGTTGTTGTTGTAATTAATTCCCAGAGCCCTATTTGGGCAAAAAAAATAAAGAAAACAACAACAGTCGATCAAGTAAAATTGTTCCCCTATTTCAAATAAATACAAAATTTAAGCAACTTCGCCTCCTCTGAGGAAATTATAAAAAAATACATGGGCACTCTCCACATGTCTTGGAACTGTATCCCAAAAATAGTTCGTTCCAAAAAATTTAAAAAAAAAACTCACGTGTTCCTATGATGATTCTTAGCATTTAATGCCTTACTGCCATACCTAAATTGGAGCGTCAGCGTTATTTTACTGTCAAAAATTTCTCATGTACATACAATTTGTATGGCGCATACCGAAATTGCCAACGCTTCAACGCTCAGCTATTCGAATTTCCAATTTTGACAAAGCGTTATGGAGTGAAGTTAGCTGCAGAAAAATAAAAAAAGAAACAACAATATGACTTTGACAAACAAATGACTTCAACGCAACGCTCCTTATTTCGCTATAGCGCTTGACGCTTTTGTGTAAATAACGCAACGCCTGACGCGCCAATTTAGGTATGGCAGTTATACACATTTTTCGTAAGATGTCTTGTTTTTCTCTACTACTGAAAAAAGAATTGCACGGCACTCTATAATGTTAATAACTTTTGAACCAATATCGATTACCCCAATTTTTCTTCTGGGATATAATTCCTAGACATGTGAAGAATGTCCACATATTTTTTATATTTTGCTCAATTTGTCCAAAATATTTACTAGTTGCGGCAAAACAATAATTTTTGTTGAAAATATTTTTTACGTTTAATTTCTTATAGCGTTTTTTTTTTTCTCAAAAAAATGTTACACTTTTTCTGCCCCGTGCGAAGGCCGTCAACATTTTATGTTCTTTTCTAAAATTTTCTAAAAATTGTCCTCTGAGCAGGCAAAAGTTTAACATCCCAGTGTGCAAACGGACCAGTTCAAGTGTAGTTCATTAACTAGTCCTCTACCACCCAGTACTAGTTCGACTTCAATCCCTTTCGCATACAAGCAACTGTCCTTTTGTTTGTGTTGATGTTATACGAAATTTCAATTAACCCCTTCTGCATTACGTTTTCACCAGTCCGGGGCTAGTTGTAGTGTGAAGTAGTCTTTTAACAACTTCCACCAGTGGTTTCGTGTGTAGTCAACCTATAGTAATATTTATTTTTTTAGTTTGAGTACATATTTTCTTAAAATAAATTAAATAAAGTTAAATTACATTCATAACAATATTAGCAAAAATGAATTCATTGATTAAATTTATTTCCACAATTTATTTTCACACAATTCAAGTGACAAAATTATTTCAAAAGCAAAAACGAAAATTGTATTTTGTTTTCGTTACGATACACATTTATTTCCCTCTGCAAATTACAAACTGATATCAAACTGGCCCCCACTGCATCTCTTTTTGACTAGTTTCGGGCTAGTACTAACCGTGAGTAGTCGGTCGCCTCCATAGTGTAGTTTACAAACTAGTTTTGGAATAATCCGTGGTCCTACAGGGTACATAATGAAAACTGTATTAAGTTATCTAATTTCGTAAGTCGCACAGTGCTGTCACTCCATACAACGGAACGGCATTTCCACAGTTTTGGTTCGATTTTAATAAAGTTTACCATACTGATACATTTTTTTATGCTGTTTTCAGAAATGCAATTAATTTTTAAATGCAATAAATAGAAAAAAAGATATTCAAATAAATAAAACCACGAAAGTTAACTGGAAAAAATGGTTGTGCAAGCTTTTAGGCTGTAAAAAACCATATGAAAATTTTAATAGTTCATAGTGTTTTTGACATATAAAAGTATGCTGTAAAAAAAAATCAAATTTAAAAAAATTCAAAACCATTTGAAAAAAATTTTGTGGTGTAAATTTTATAAAATCATTGATTTTTACGTAAATACGGGATATTCAGATAAATATTTAAAGTAAACGGGGAAAAACGGGGTCGTGAGTTTTTCCTATCTTAAAATATGGTATGATGTTTGAAAATTTTTTTTTATATTTTCTAAAATAACTTTAATTTGGCTAAAAAAATTTGCAAACAAAAAATATTAAAAATAAACGGGTATGTAGGCTTTTGTATGCATTTTATTTTATAACAATTGCTTTTGAGGTTTAGGAGCAGCAATTATTTTTAAAAAAGTTCTGCGATTAGCAAATTTTCTTAAATGTTTTTTTTTTTCGAAAAAAAGTTCGACTTTAACAAGCTGTAACACTTACAAATCACACTATTTTTCAATAATTTTCAGGGAATTTCTTAATTGGACTATTTGCTGTATGTATGTATTCTCCTTTAACTCCTAGGAGGAGCATAGGGCCAATATGAAATCTCTCCATTTGTCACGATCCCTTGCGATGACTTTGATCTCTTGCCACGATTTTCCCGATTCGTGGATTTCCTTTTCCAACGACCTTTTCCAGTTGGTTTTGGGTCTACCACGTCCTCTACTGCCTTGTGGATTCCACTCAAGGGCCTGGCGACAAACTTCGCTGTGTGGACTATTTGCTGTAGAATAGCATAAACAAAATTTTAAATTTGAAGAAAAATTTTTTACGCAAATGCCTTCTATCGCAGCACTGTGAGTCGTTTTAAACTTTTATTTAAAGGACTTGAAATTTCTTAAAAAAAAGGTTTGGTACCCCAGCATAGTAAATTTTATAGCATTAAGCCAAAAGAGAGTTTATGAAATAATAATAAAAATAACTGCACATACAGAGTTGAGGGATTCGATAGATTGGCTGTGTGAAAAAAAGTGATATTGAATGTAGTTTTGCAATAAATGTAGAAAAACATATTACTTTTCACGAAGTACAAAAAACTGGGGCGAAAAACAGTACACAAGCTCACTTTTATTCTCTATAGTGGGCCCCTTAATGTAATGTACTAAAGCAGGGGTTCTCAACCGTTTTTGGTCATGCCCCCTTTTCAAGTTCTTCACAAGTTCGCGCCCCCCTTAAAAAAAAAAAAAAAAAAAAAAAAAAGGTATTTTACTATTTTGTATGATTTAATGATCTCGTTGATTATAATTTTCAAAAAATAAATGGGCTTTAGGTCATTTTATTTCTAGTCCTTGATAATGAATTCCGGAGGAATTCGAAATATTGGAATTAATTAAATAAATTTAAAATACTGACCTAAAGCCCATTTATTTATTGAAAAATATTTTACTATTTTTCACATAAAAATTTACTTCTTATTCAAAAATGATAAAGAATATGTTTAAAAATAAGATCATTGTGTTTTTATAATATCCGGTTTAGGTGTCCCGAAACCCAATAACACAAAATTTTGAATGAGATCTCGATTACTTTTTTGGCAACCATATTTCTATATCAGGTCTGGGGTTCGATTTATCCTTGCTCTAAATAGCAGAACCAGGCATACGTGTAGTGTCCCTTTTAGTTTTTCAAAAAGTATCATAACCTTCAGATATATCTTCTATTGAAATAAATGTATCACAACTCTATGTTAAATTTGTATGGATACGCCTTATCCATGGATGATTATTTTTTGGCACATTATGTGCGTGCCATTACTTTTGCCCCTTTATTGACTTCTGCCTTTTAACATTCGCCGATTATTGTGTACTTTTAAAATCAAAGAATGGGGAAAAAGAAAACAAAATATTTCCACGAAATGTTTTTTTTTTTTTGCGTATTCATATTCTAGTTCAAGAACTACTTTTTTTTAGAAAATAGAAAGAGTCTCAAAATAAACAATTTAATTTTGTAAAATTATACGTTTTGAAAATTAATTTTTAATTGAACTTTTAGTCATATATTTGAAAGATCGTTTACGTTTTAGAATAATTGCATGCCGTTTTCATTGCATGTTTGTAATGGTAATAAACTAAAATAGAAAAAATAGGAAAAAGAGAAAAACCTAACATAATTAAAATTTTTTTACCGCTGTTCTACTTAATCATTTCCAGTATATTAAATTTCGAACAATGCTATGGAAACTCAAGATTTTCAAACTGCGAGTTAAAAGTTTGTATTATCAATAGTTTTTAACTTGTTTTTTTATTAATGGCTGTTAACTCAATACCCTGCTTTAGACACTAATCCTGGCTTTAAACTGACAGCTTAAAAATATAATATATTTTTGATTGTCAGATAAAGTCCATGTCAATATTAGATGGATATTGAGTAGATGGCCTTTAATCAATAGTTTACCTTAAACAAATATTTATGATCCTAATTAAAATCTTTACGTTTTTAATAACCTCTGTAGTTGAGCTGCAAAAGAACACACAGAGATTCAAAAACACATCCCGATCGTATATTTAGTATCTATCCATTTAATATGGCCGATGATCCAATTAATCAGCAGCAATTTGCTGAAGACGTAGCAGCATCAGCAGCTGCAGGTGATGGTCAATCATTTGTACCAGGAGACGGAGATTTCAAAATGCCAAGTCCGGAAGAAGTTTGGAAATTAATCCAGGGAATGGAAGGCATAAGCGACGAAGAGCGCGAAAACTTACGCGAAAGTATATTTAATCCACCGGACCCAACATCTGAGGATTTCATGAAACGCTTCGGTGGACAGCCGACCATGGGGCATACACCATGGGATTATTATATATTCTTTGCTATGATTGCAATTATTTTGTTGGTATTTGGTAAGCAAATGTAGAGATATTCAATGGACTGCAAATCAGTGGGTAGACCATAGACATTTATAGTCAGCAATTGGTTCTAATGAAATAATTTCATGTACGAGTAGAGTGTGAAGAATTCAATGCACTAAACAATTGTAGTCTTTATCGTTTAGCGATAAGCTCAATATATTTTGAAATATCGCGCCAAAATTGATTTTATGTTTCAGATAAGATAAATAAAAACGAGGCATACATTCGTATGTGCAGCAAAATACTTTACGCTTTGGTTATTCATTAAATTTTCTAAGTAAGCTAACGCGCGTTACAAGAATAAGACTGAGAACCATGAGTAACGAAAATATTATAGAGAATCTGAGAAATTCAGTGCAGTCCATAATTGCAAAGACAGGTGCCGACAGTAAATATTCGCAAGATTTGCTGAAAAAAATTCAATCACTACAAGAAAAATTAGAATCACTCTCATCAATTGAAAAAAATGAATTTGTTAAGGAAATGCAGGATTCTTTTCGTGAAACAATAGATAGAGTACAGAGAAAACTGATACAACATGCAAAGTTTGAAAAAGTTTACAATTATTCGATTATCGCCGCGGTGATATTTACAGTCTTACTGATTTCGGGTTGGTTTTTTATATTTTTAGGTTTTTTACGAATTAAATAACTCTGACTGCTTCAAAATTATAAAATATTTATGCCTGTTAAATGTTTATCTATAATATAATAAAATACATTCTTTTTATTCATTACAGCACTTTTCGGTTATAAGCTGTACAAATCTCTTGTGGAAAAAGAAACGAAGAAGAAGGAAAAATTGAAAAGCAAACAATCGAAAAAGGCAAAGAAAACAAATTAATGTGTACTTAATTGTTGGCAAATACATTTCTACTTCTTTATTGCTAAGTAATTAATAATGATTTTTAAAATAATACATTATATTTGATAATTATTGAGTTTCTTTAAAGACATTTTTATACATCTGTAGTTTTAATTGTAAAGTTTCAATTAAAATAGATTATAAGAGAATAATACATACGATGTTTATGTTGTACTCTTTATATTCAAAACTGTAATGCTTCTAAATGCTATCTAAGATTTTTTAAAATAAAAAATATTTCATAAAGTGCGATTATTCGTAAAAGTTTAGTTAATATTATTGTTGAATTTTTTTCCCAAATCTAAGTAGCTGATTCAGTAAGTGAAGAAACTATGCACATTCCAACAAACAAAAACGCTGAATCTGAAAGACTGCATTGAGGCTTGAAATTGCTGTAATATTATCTACTGTTCAGGGTGAAAAGTATCTGCTTGAACTAAGCCTACGCATAACAATTCTCTGGCACAGAAAAGTAGCAAAAACTTTCGGTCGATGTTAAGAGTAAAAAACTAGACCTCTCGTCCATCACAACTCTCTTCATTAAAGATTTAATTTTCACTGACCCAACATACTGACTATTTATAAAAATGTGTGACCGTTTTTTCACAATTTTTTTAAATAAGAATAACAAAAAAATTAAACTAAACTTTTATACACCTTGCAAGGACTTTGATAATGGATACGTATGTTTTCAGGAAAAAATAGTCCGGTGCGATTTAATTTCAAAGACCCGAAAATTTTCACATAGAGTAATTGTCTGTAAAAGCTCTACACTCCTAGGTAACATTCAGTCACTGTTCCTTGCCGAGTTTATTAGTTCGGCACTCCCCAGAACTTACTTTCTGTTAAAGACATTTAAAAACTATTAAGGGCGCTATATTTGGCCCTACCCTACACCGTAACATTTTAAAACTTTGCTTGTAAGCGTGGTGCGATGCCTTCTTGTCCGACTTTTCGCTCAACTTTTTTTTTAGTGCTTGTACGAAATTTTGTATCATCTCAAATAACGCATGAACTACGGCATTTTGAAAAATTTGCTTGTATGGGAGGTGCCACGCCCCCTACTTCGAATCCGACAAGTTTTTGTTAAGGACTTGCTCTAAATGTTACCAGTATTAGTATGTATTTAAGTTGCATTCCCGTTAATACTGCTCTAAATATAGCGTTTTAAATGATTTTTTTATGGGCGGTAGACATGTCCTTTGACCGATTTCGCTCATTTTCAATCCCACATGCTATCTTTTATAACGGAGGTAGTGTGCAAAATTGCATCCAATTATCTTGCTTAGTTTGCCCCTTGAAAAATATTTCTGCAGACAGACAGACATCGAACCAGCCAGACGGCAGTGGCGGATCCAGCACTGTCAAGAGGGTGGGCCGATTGACTACATTTCTAGATAATAACAGAACGATTTTAAAATCTTTACATATAGTTTTAAAAAAATGTATTCACTTGGTTTGAGAGGGGGGCCGATTGGCCCCATCGCCCCCCCCACTCCCCCTGGACCCGCCACTGCCAGACGGACATGGCTATATCGACTCAGTAAGTGAATATATCGACGGCTTATATTCAATACCCTCTATCTACAATTTTCACGAAAATTAGTTTTTGATGGTAAAACCTTTATTAAGACAAATGGCATCTATGATATTAATTCCAAACGAAAAATTTTGCTTCCAGAGTTACTTTTTTCCATTTATAGAAATTCACTATCTGCAGCAATCGATTTTGTGAAATGCAATATCCTCTATCTGCATATGAAAAATGAAAGATTTTTAATTGTATTATATTTATTGGGTGGCTGTTATATACAAGGTCATGACAAACGGTCGTCAATCGGCTCCAAATGACGAAAATAAATGTTCTTGATTTTTTCAGTTTTGTATGTTGAACCTGCTGAGTCGTGATTGGCCCTTCAGTAAACAAACAGGTAAGGCTAGACGCATGAAATATGGTACAGATGAAAACAATATTACTAGGCTATCTAGGATTAAAAATGGGAGTGATCGGTTAAACTTGATTTCAAAATTAATACAATTGAGGAGTGTCCGCACCAAAGGGCCTAAGTACCATTTCGAGGGAAAAGTTGTGTCATAATATGAATCGGGTGACATTTTGATAGAAATGATAATAATTGTTCTCTGTTTTCACGAAAAATTTACTCGATGGCGTGGAATTGATGGCATTATGTTAAAAAAATTATACCGATCAAATAACTGATTATTATGGCACATAATATGTATGAGATTACTTTTGCCTCGAAATGGTTCTCAGGCCCTTTGGTACGGCCACTCCTCAATTGTATATACGAGTCAAAAGAAACTGGGAATTAGAACGGTATCCAGACGGACTTGTGAATGCAAAACATGAGAACTGAAATCTGAGCTCAGATTTTTATATGAGGTACCCCAAGTTACTAGAAAGTAGATGTACCCAGGAGCAAAGGTCTTTATTCCCTACTCCCCGCCCAGGCCTACCATAGTCTTGCGCCCTAGTTCAGGTTTCGGTTCTCATATTTTGCATTCTCAAGTCCGCCCGGCGCCTAACCTATTTTGAGTTTTCTTTTGCTAAAAAACCATCTATTTTAATAAATTTGAATAAACCATTAATAAATAATTCATTAAAAAATTGGTTTTTATTATTGTGCAATAGGCTCTATCTGCTTGTTTGAACACGCATTTTATATTATATTTGAATTGCAATATCCTCTATCTACTATAATAACGCGAATAACAACGGTTTTTTTTCATTTTTTTATATGAAGGATCTAGTGGCTCTTTTTAATTAATATCGTAGTACTTCGTTTGATTAACACTATAAAAAATAGCAAATAAAACAGTTTTTTTGCTCTCCTGAAAAATTGTGTTTTTGTAGATAGAGTGTATTGAATATAAGCCGTCGATATATATTTTTCTATCTCTGCGCTACAAACGGAAGGGTAAAGTAAATATAGCTTGGCTGTAGGGTATAAAAATGTTTGCTTATCAATAAAAATGAAGTCTCCGGGTCAAATTAATTGCTTAATTACACTTGGTCTACAAATACGTAATATTTTTAACATTTCTTATAACTGACGTTTTTTATTGGAAAGTTAATTATGTTCCTCAAAAAGGGACAACAAGAACCTTGTTGGCTATTTGGAGTGAGACGAATTTTTACCGATTACTAATATAGATAATGGCGGTCTGATCTTACACCACAACTCGACATGCAATTATTCGTGTTATAATTTATATTATATTTTTTTATGTCAAAATTGATGTGATTTGATGTTATGAAACTTTTATTTCATAACATTTGGCTGACTCCCTTGTCTTTGGTACTGTTTCAACATGAACTATAGCATGATTTATTGCTCCTCGAGTCGTGGTGTTATGACGATCCTCATAGCAAAGAGAAACAATTAATTTAATGATTCATTTCATTTTTAGAAGCAAAATACTAAAAGCTCAGGTTTTGATATATCTTAGGAATTGTTTCTTCTGAAAAGAATAAAACTCGTTTGCAAAATTTGCCCCGAAAACGTTTCTCATTAAACTAAGTTTATCAGAAACAGATGTTATCTAAGCTTTAATTCAACTAAAACTTTATTGATGTAAAATCCGACATTACATAATTACTAAGAGTAAAGTTTATGGAAGAATGATGCACTAAAAAATAAGCTCCTAAAACTATGGAAATGCTTTAATACAAAGCAAAAGACGTTTAGGAAGAAGCCCTGGATGTTAAATAGCTAACGAAATCATTTGATGAACTTATTAACTGAGTTATAAAGAACATTCTTGCTTCGACACAAAAAAAAAACACATGAGAAAATCAAAAAAATTCTTAAAATAGACGTTAAAAAAAAATACCCGTGTCTCGTGGTTTTTTTCCAGCACGTAACATTTTTTTTTTAATCGATTTTTGAAGTTTTTTCATCCACTGTATATGAGGAGTGATTTTTCAAAAGGGCTTGTAACCAAAACGAGGCAAAAGTAATGTCATACACATAATTTGCATAATAATCGGTTATTAGATAAATATGGTTTTTTTAACTAAATGTCATTAATTCGGTGCTATTAGATTAACTTTTTGTGAAAACAGAATCCATTTTTATTAATTTATATCAAAGAATCAGGCAAATAATATTATGACATTACTTGTGCCTCGTTTTGGTTATAAGCCTTTTTGAAAAATCACTCCTCATATGAAAAAAATAAAAATACCGCATTCTTGCGATAAATCGATAAATTTAACTATATGATCCTTACATCTGAGGTGTATCATGCTTTCAGCAAACTTATGCAATATATTACGGGGAATATTTATTTTTGTATAAAATCTTAACCTTTTACTACCCCCACATGTGGGTCATTTTTGCCCCTTTCTTTAAAAGGTACAAAAATGACACATAAAACAGGGGAATATTGAGTCAGTATGCACTAGAGAAATATTTGCTATACAATTTCACTACTAGTTGCTGAACACTAAAAAAGCAAAATTTTATCACGAAAGCAAAAAAATTCGTTAAAATCAGTAAGCACTTCTAACAATCAATATTTTCCCAATTTCACCCCACTGTAAAACTCTAATACTACATTTTGGACAATACTCACACAAGGATCATTTTCCTAGAACACATTAACCTATTATATCCTGTTTTTATGGCTCTTTTTGACCCCTTTTTCTAAAACTGAGCCACAGTGGGTCAAAGAATTTTGGAAAAATATCCTTCAAAAAATTTCACTAAGAGATACCAAAACCGAAAAATTCTTAAAACTTAAGGTAAGCGCGTCAGTGATGTAATCAATATGCAAAGTGAAAAGTCCTAATTGATTTTAACGATTTTTTTGGTTTCAGGCTTAAACTTCGACCTTTACGTGTTTAAAAACTAGTAGTGAAATTTTGTAGCGAATATTTCTGTAGTACATACTGACTCAATATTCCCCTGTTTTAGGTGTTATTTTTGTACCTTTTTAAAAAAAGGGCAAAAATGACTCCCAATGAGGGTTAAACAGGGTTAAAATTTTATACAAAGTTTGCTGAACACGTGATACACCTCAGATGTAAGGATCATATAGTTAAATTCATCGATTTAACGCAAGAATGCGGTATTTTTGTTTTATCATGTACAGTGGATGAAAAAACTTCAAAAATCGATTAACAAAATATGTGACGTGCTGGAGAAAAACCACGAGACAATGGTATTTTTTTTTAACGTCTGCTTGAGGAATTTTTTGGATTTTCTCATGTGTTTTACAAAAAGTTCGAAATTGTCGAACAGTGTTATAAATGTACCTTACTCTCTTAAGATAATTCCAAAGTCACATCTTCAGCATGGTGTTTGCTACTTTCTTCATCCATATCACAGTTTATAATATAACTATCATCATAAGCAATGTACGTATCAAAATTTTCGTCGTTATTAGCGTCATCACAACTTTGGTTATCAGCCACAATTGATTCATTTATTTCTGAATTCTTGTACTTTTCCTGAAGTTTAAGTTTCTTTAGTCCCTTAGGTGAACAGTTTGTGTTATTCACGTTCTGTGTATGCTTACTTTGCATGTGTTTGTTCAATAACCATCGCGCCACAAACGAAACATCACAATGTTTACACATAAATCTTCAATTAAAAATACATTTTTTTAACATTTTTATTAAAAAGTACTCGCTCATACTTACTCTCGTTTGGACTGGTGACGTTTTATATGTAAGTTCATAACACTTTCACGTGTGAACTCCTTTGAACAGATTGTGCATTTGAATTTAAAGTTGTTATTGTGTCGAGCCATGTGTATATCCATTGACTTCTCGTAGTTAGTTTCAAATGCACATTCCGAGCACTTGTAACTAGTTGCTGGATGTACCTATGAAAATGAAAACTTTGAGTCTTGTCAATACCCAGCTAAGTCTTAACTGGCAGATCGAAAAATTGTGTATAAACTTTTTTCCGACATAACACCAGCTAAATTTCAACCAGATTCGAATACTTAAAAGCGGTCTTTAATTACATATATTTGTTAATTCTAAAAAATACCATTTTTATATGAGCTTCCATATCGCTTTTATTGAAAAACCCCTTCTTGCAAGTTTCGCAAAAGAATCGTTTGTCATTGAAATGTACAATGCGTTGATGTAGCAAAAGATTACGTCCATTCTTTATTATTTTGCTGCATAGGTTGCATTCCACTTTTTCGTGTTCGAATTCAATGTGTTTTTGAAGGCACTCCTCATCCTTAAAACAGGCATTGCATGTGGAGCATTTAACGTTTTCTGATAAAGAATAAAAATAGAAAATGAATTGTGAAATAAAACCCAAGAATGAAAATAAAGAGCAAACAAAGGTGGGGAAACATGTTGAAATCAAAATAAATTTCTATGTTTCTCATTCACGAATATCGAATTGGAACAGATATTAGAAAAAAGATATTCGATCAGACATATATTTTTTTTTAGAAAATTTTGGGTATTATTTCAGTGGTTTAAGATAAATAAGAAGTTTGTATGATAAGTACTTGGCGGTGGCGCCAATACTATTTCGAAATGATTACTGAAACAACCGCCATTTTTTAAGTGTTGAAGACATCGGTAAAAAACACTTTTTAATATCCATTCTTAAAGTGCATTCCATCTCCATACTGCACTTAATGAAAACCGATTCAGCGGCTTAGCCGTGAGCGTTTTTTTTTTTCATTTAGAGGCGTGTCACCGGCTACTTAAAAACATATTGTCATTACTGAGCGTTAACCCTATATCCATACTGAATTTCATAAAAATCGATGCAGCGGCATAGTCTTGGGAATTTATTTTTCATTTAGCGACGTGGTACCTCCCATTTTTAAGAAATGGAATTTTTTCTACACTGGTCCTTAGAGGTGCTTTAAGAATGTATGGAAATCCTTAGTAACAACATTTTGATACTTGACACCCCTCAATTTTGTGAGGTTGGAAAAAAAAATGAGTGCAAAAAAAATTTTGGGGGTGGGGTGATGGTAAAGGTTGGCGCATCGAGGTCAAAGGTGAGAGAAAAAATTTACATACAGCAATACAAATGTTTAGGGGTCGCCTCTAGAGGGGTCGAATGTATGACCGACCCACATTATTTTTCCCCCTGCAACATTTTACCCACCTTACTTATCCCCTATCTCTAACCCCTAAGGGGGCTCCCTTACAAAATTGACATTTTTAGGAAATCGACCCCATCACTCCCTGGGTGCCCTTAGATGGGTCAAATGTATGACTGGTCCCTAATATTTTTTCCTCCACAACATTTTTTCCCAACATACTTACCCTCTATCTCTGACTCTTTAGGGGACTCCCATACGAAATAGATGTCATAGACATGAAATTAATTACCCTTTATCTCTAGCTCTTAAGGGGGCCTCCATACAAAATTGACGTCATAGACATAAAAAATATAGAAAGGAAATCGTAAAATAGGGGGATAATGGGGGTCGGTCATATATTTGACTCCTCTAGGAGAGACTCCTGGGCAATTATGGGCCTATTTGACGATTTCCTTTCCATATTTTTTGTGTCTATGACGTCAATTTCGTATGGAGGCTCCCTTAAGAGCTAGAGATAAAGGGTGATTATGGTGCGAAAAAATGTTGAGGAGGAAAAAATATTAGGGGCCGATCATACATTTGACCCTTCTAGGTGCACCCCGGGAGTGGTGGGGGTCGTTTTCCTAAAAATCTCAATTTTGTATGGAAGCACCCTTAGGGGTTAGAGGTAAGAGGTAGGTATGTTTGGTAAAAATGTTGGGGGAGAAAAAATAATGTGGGTTGGTCATACATTTGAACCCTCTAGAGGTGGCCCCTCTTGTAGGACTGTGAGTAAATTGTTTCTCCTTTTCTCTCATCTTCGACCTTGATGCGCCAACCTTTACCCTCACCCCACCACCAAAATTTTTTTAGCAAACTCATTTTTTTTCCAACCTCACAAAATTGAGGGGTGTAAACTATCAAAATCCAAAATTCGTGCACTAAAACACCCCTACTGGTCCTTCTTACAATCTTTTCTACTACAAAAAAAATGAAGCGAATATGTTGACATTAAGGCTGCCGTAAAATTATAAAAAGACGCAACTCGGTTTTCATAGTTTTGAGAAAATCGAAATTTAAATTTTATTCAGAAAAGGCAGCAACTTGTCTTTCATATAAAATCAATTTAATTTTTCATCTTTTTGTATGGAGTTACTGCCTTTTATAATTTTAATTATGAAAAATATGAAAACAGGGTGTAATGTTTACATTTCTTTGTTT
Organism: Calliopum simillimum; assembly: GCA_951812925.1. Taxonomy (NCBI): domain Eukaryota; kingdom Metazoa; phylum Arthropoda; class Insecta; order Diptera; family Lauxaniidae; genus Calliopum; species Calliopum simillimum. The sequence continues at coordinate 78,522,288 of OX638370.1, read as the reverse complement.
GCAATTTGCAAGAGAAGTGGAAAACGTAAAAAATTGGCGATTGGACTAAAATATAGATAAAAAATTGCTTAATCCGATGGGGAAATAAAGTTGAAAAGGCTAAAACTTAAGTTGCGGCCTTATATATTTTTACGGCAGCAGGTATAGAAACAGGGACTGAACCGATTTCGTTTGCCTATTTATATGATGAGAAAGATTAGAGGACGCAATGGTGGCAATTGGTTACTCTACCAGTAATATTACAGGAAAAATAATTATTCCAAAGTTAACTTTAAACACACTTTGAGTCTAAATTGGGTAGCGGTACAGAGTTATCAAACAATTTTTTAAAATTTTTCTTTTACAGTATAAATATAAAATTAACTCAAGAAAGTTGTTAAATAATTTCTTATTAGTTCTGGGTAAAATTACGCTTTTATTTTTGGACACTCCAAGTTTCTTAAGTTAACTCAAACCACAAATATCAGACCTTCCTATCTGGACTGCTTTCGGCGAATAATCCTGTTTACAAGAACATCCAAAATTCTGCTTTAATAGACCGTTCGAAGGGATAAACATCCTTCGGCAAAAGCATTTGGCACCCCCAAAATTTACTACTAATTTTCAAACTAATTTTAATTCTGTTATAATCCAGAAATAAAAGTTTTTTTTTAATCTTTAGAACACCGAACATGAATGAACAAGCATTCATTACTAAGTTCACAAGAAAATTAAATTTTTTGGTTTTAGTCGCCAGGTGTTTTATGGCCCTAAAAATATGCCGCATATTGTTCCATGTAATGTTTTATCATCCCGGCATCGTGTTTATGATAGTACTTTTGGCCAAGGCCGTATTGGTATTGCTGACTCAAAAATTGGTATAAATATTTACTTTTGTTATGACTCTTTGCAATATGCACGGAAAGTGACATTTTTGTTGGACATTGTTTTCCACAAAATTGACAGCTATACATTCCAGCCTTTTGACATTCTGACGTGTGTTTATCAAATTCATCACGTTTATTGAATCGTTCGCTGCATTTCTCGCATATCAGTCGTAGTTGCTTGTGTTTCGCGAGTCTGTGGCTGTTTAACGACATCCATGTTGTACTTGAATACTCGCAATCCTATTAATAAATTTGACTTCTTGAATATTCTGATTGAAAACTAATTATGAAATATAAAGAACTCACATCAGCATCACACATATATTGCCTCATTAATGGGAACGAGTTTTTTCTTTCTTCATATATTTTATGAGAGCTTAAATGAACTCGTAGCTTTCGTAGCTCATTAAAGTTAATTGAACAGAATGGACAGTGATATACTTTATCCAGATGTATGCCTGAAGCACGGTGCATCCTTAGATCTGAACGCATTTTAAAAGGCAGTTCGCAATATTCGCAAACAAACACTTCTACGAGAATTTCTTCTTCAATTTGTGCGTCGAAGCAATTGGAAGTATTTACTCCTTGGTGTTCCTGAAATTGAATTGTTTATATTGTGTACTCTTTAAGTTAATATTTTTCAATCAACTACCAATAATTCATTTTTATCTCTTCCAATAAGTCCACATACTGTGCAAACATTGACTTGTACAAATACAGATGACTCGTGAGTTTTTAGGTGATGGCGATAATTAACTTTACTTAGAAAAATTTTGCTGCATATCTCACATTTTAAGGGTTCTTCTTGGTTATGATGGGATTCCTTAAAATGTATTAACATGAATTAATATTGTAGGTAGACTAATTATTTTATACACACCAAATGATTTTTCAGCTTAAATCTGTAAGAAAATGACTTGGAACAATTATCGCACTTGAACTTTTTGGATCGATTATGATTTGCTAGATGTGTTTCATAAATAGTTTTATTGTTAAATATCCGGTCGCATCTAAAATTTATTCAAAGAAAATAAACGTTACACAAAGTAATTGAGTAGGGGAGATTGGGGAGTTATGCAACATTGGGAGTTGTGCAACACGTCGATAAATGTCAAATGACAGTAGTAGTCATGTGTCCAACTACTGTCAATTGTTTGTCTCGATACGATCTAACGATCTCACCAGCACTCGTCACGTCATTAGATATTCTTCGTGCCGCTCTTCATTGTGCGTTGAAAAATTTGTCGGAAAGTTTAATTGGCCTCTTGTGTTTGCGGTGTTTTTAGTCACTTGTTGAAGCTGATCATAAAGGTCAGTATATACAAAACATTCTTTTGTAAAAATCCTTTCAACCCATGAAAGTAATTATGCATACACATATCGCCGGTGCTTACGAAGAAAATCTTCCAACCGAAAGTTGCGGCGAAGAAAATCTTTTTTTTTGAAATTGCGGCGAAAAAAGTCTTTTTTGTAATATGCGGACAAGAAAATCTCTTTTTATAAAATGTGGCGAAGAAAATCACTTTTTACAAAATGCGGCGAAGAAAATCTTTTTATTTAGTGAATACTTCGACGAGTAACGAAAATAAACATTTCACTTAAAATCACAGCGAATGAAGCGAGATTTTCTTCGCCGCATTTTGTAAAAAGTGATTTTCTTGTCCGCATTCGCACAAAAAAGATCTTTTTCGCCGCAGTTTGAAGAAAAGGATTTTCTTGTCCGCATTTAAAGAAGAGATAGTCTTCGTAAGCACCGGCGATATGATGTATCGATGCCACGGTGGCCAATTTGAAAATGTAGAAAGTGGAGAGTTGCGCAACAAAATTTGTGGGGAGTTGTGCAACACGCCACATTTGATAGTTTTCAACCCGAGTTTCATTTTTTCATGCGTATATCGCATTATTGGTGAACAATTCGTATTTTTAATGCAATTTAATGGATTTTCTTCACCGAACCAATGATGAATAATTTCTTTGCTAACCTTGACGCAGTAATGTTTCAGCAAGGAATAACTTTCGAAGCGCACAGAATTTGGAATATGGATGAGACCGGCTGCTCGACCGTGCCAACCAAGACTGTGCAGGTGATTGCATGGAAAGGAATAAGGAGAATTGGACAGAAAACATCAGCCGAAAGAGGCACAAATGTCACATTGGCCGTAAGTGCTACTGGGCAGTCGATTCCTCCCTTCTATATTATCCCACGGAAGAAGATGCAGTCGGTGTTTATGGATAATGCTGATGTCCCATTCTCAGTGCCAAGCTTGGATGAAGAGCCATATCGGCAGAGTTTTGGAATTGCATCACATAGTGCCTATCGCTGATAAATGTCTTTATGCAAGTGCGACGCCGAAAAATATCAAATCTGGGCTTAAGGCAACGGGAATTTATCCATTTAATCCGAATGTATTTACTGCTGAAGACTTTGAAGCGGTTGAGCTGAGTGGGCAAAACCAGGTCTCTAACGTTGATGATGATAATCCTCGCGACTTGATAGTTACTGAAAATGCCATTGGAATAGTTGCGCATGAAGAAGTAACATCAGCTTCTGTAATCGCCAGGCACATCGGGTGCATATATTTGCGTATTTTTAACTTTACCATTGTTCACAAATAAATTGCATAAAGAATATTCATCAAAATATGTAATTTTCTTTAATTTAAAGCTGTGTTGCACAACTCCCTCCGTGTTGTACAACTCCATCCGTGTTGCACAATTCCCTCCGTGTTGCACAACTCTCCAAAAACGAGTCTTTTGCGCTAACAATCATAACTTTAAGATTTTTTTAAATTTCGACTGAACCCATTAGCCAGAAGTTGTATTTTGAGCCATACTACATAGAGATTATATATACTGAGATGCCAAAAAAAATAATGAATTTCATAGTTTTTTTTACCTGCAACCAAATCTGTCGCACAACTCTCCATTCTCCCCTACGTAATTTTTTTTTTTACTTCAAATTTAAACATACTTAGCACATATCAGCCGATCTGCTGGCTCATGTTCGTAATGTACGTGTTCGAAAAATTGCTCTACATTGCCGTAAGATTTATCGCATAGAAGACAAATTTTTGGACGCCTCTGAGCCATATGAAATTGCAGATGGAAACGTAATCTGAAAAACAGAATGAAAACAAAAAAAAAATAACAAAATTGTATAAAAATTTAAATTTATAATTAGTCTCTAAAGCACTATGGGGTGGATCTGGAATAATGGGGATGGTGGTAAATTTATCAACAAAGTTTCAACAACAACAACAACAACAAAGCTATCCGTCACAAGCTTATTAACATTTTGTTTATGGGACATTTCATTTGGAGCGGCTCCCTGAAATAGCGCCAGGAAATTTTTGTTGGAAATAACTCCAGGAAAATCTACATACAAAATTCTGGCGTTATTTCCATTTTATTTTGGAAATAAAACCAAAAATTAACTTGGAAATAGCGCCAGAAAAGTTTTTGGCTTCATTTCCAAAACAAAATGGAAATAACGCCAGAATTTTGTATGTAGATTTTTCTGGCGTTATTTCCGGGAGCCATTAGGAGCATTCCCCGGTTGGTACGGGACTAACCAAACAACAAACCAAAATGTTATCACACAAAGCATCTAGTACACTTATTTTGTGTGATGGACACTATCAAAAACATATATGTGTTTCTAATAAATTAAACCTTAAAGTCAAACGTCTCTACTGGTTGCTTTGACCAAGGTAGCAATTGAGTTTAGAAAATAAGTTGATGATTTACAAAATTAAATTGAAGCCTGTCTGGGCTTACGGGATCCAACTATGAAGTACGTGCAGTAACTCCAACATTGAAATTGAAGATTTCAATCAAAAACATTGAGTCTGATTTCAAACGTACGGCTGAAGAGGCATCATATCCTTGAATTACCTTTCAGAAATGTTTAAATTGTATATATTTAATTGCATTTCACCACTGGAGTCAAGGACGTATCCAGTGGAGTAGTTTTTGGGGTTGAACCTCCCCTCGAACGAGAAGTCCCAATTATACAGACCAAGAATATGATTTTTACAAGAAATTCCCCCGGAAACAAAATCTTGGCTACGTCCTTGAGTGCAGTGCAAGCTAACTTTTCTTGTTACTATACTCAACAAATTTGCCTGTTATCGCTTGTCGATAGATTGCTAATAAAAAGATTTAAAAAAAAGCAAAACCTTTTATATAATCATTTTGATGAAAGTATTAAATTCTATAGAAGAGCTCAATAGTAGGTAATTATTTGAAAATTTGGATGTCTTTAAATTTTTAGCCCCGTTGGAAAATTTCGAGTTAATGTTTTTATAGAATTTTATAATTATGTGTACACATTAAATAAAATTATAGAGCTAATATGTGTCGTTAAATATCAAAACTGCCTAAGTCCCTCTCAGATTTTTAGGCAAAATATAGAATAAATTGCATTGAATTGTTTTTAATTTATTTTATTTTGCCCACATATCAGAAGTCCCTGAGGCAGTTTTGATATTTAACTACACATATGTACTTACTTTCTAAACGTTGGAAATTCTATTTTACAGTCTTTGCAGTAGTTTGAAATTTTTCCTCTATTCTTAAATGTTCTGCAACAGGAATGCTTGTTAAAATCCAAAAAGTTTGAAAAAGTCATACCGCAGTCAGGACATGCTCCAAATATGGATATTCTATATGTCAAATAGAAAACAATATGATTAAATAAGTTATTCAAATATAAATACATAGGCATATCCGAAAATAATCTTCTCTTATATGACCCAGGTTTTAAGAAAATGTTTTTGTCATGAAATTGAAATTCCCAATAGGTGAACAAAAAAATTTCGACCCGAGGGTTTTATCTAAAAATTTTGGGAAAATCGAGATATCCGATAATATACGGGAGAGCATATATTTCAGAAGTAGTAGATATGTTACGGGGACCCTTTCCAAATATTCTGGAGTAAAGTTCAGAAAAATGTATGTGGGTCGTGGCGACACAATGGGTTAAAATTCCCAAAATTCTGAAAAAATTCAAGCAAATTTCTTGATGAAAAATAAATTGAGTTTGTGATGTTTTTTTAATTTAAGCGCCCCATGCCGAGTAAAAAAACGAAAAACGCTAAGTTTTGGGTAAAAAAATGCGATTTTTGGAGATATGCGATCGAGCACACCATAGCAACACATAAGGCAAGATAGTGGGATATCTAATAAATAAAATTCAGAAAAATCGTATGTGGGTCGTAGCGGCAGAATCGGTCAAAAATTCTAAATGGCTCTTTACGCCCACATAACAGGCCCTAAAATTCTAAAAAAATTCAAGCAAATTCATTGACGAAAAATAAATTGACTTTGTTAATGATGTTTTTTTGAGAGTTTTTCGCGTTTGCTTTAATCAAAAAAAAAAAAAAAAACAAACAAAGTCGATTTATTTTTCGTCAATGAATTTGCTTGAATTTTTTCAGAATTTTAGGACCAGTGGCTTTGGTTGCCCCATCATGAAAACCCAATAAAGTCCACGGCTGTTGTTCAAACTTCAAATCTGTATTGTTTTTATGGAATTATAAATTACTGTCCTTCGGATTTTATTTGATATTGATTAAGGTGCAGCAAAATTCAAAAAAAATGAGTGCATCAAAAATTATCATAGATTAAGATCTTAAAACAAAAACTGCATACTTAGTTTTGGTCAAAACCCCCGAAAAGATGGCCCGCCCGGGGCTTGAATGAAGGTCTAAATGACAAAAATCATTGTTTTTTCGCAGTTTTTTTATTTTATCTCAAAAACCACGAAACTTTTGGTAGTAATTCTTCCTAAATCTTTGAAAGGGATTAATTTTCTACATTTTTTGTTTTTTTCTCATAACTCTACAGTGAAGTTTACCCTATGGAAGTCCCGGAAGAAGTTAAAATCTTTTGATTCAAAAAACGGTTTTTTTCCTATAACTCAAGATACAAGAGACACGCAAAAACTTTAGACCTCAATAAATGTAGGAAATCTGTTTTCCTATAGTTTTGCTTTAAAATCTTTATTTAAAAAAAAAACGGTTTCCCGCTAGAGGCCGAAATTTGTTCAAAATAATTGTGTATCATGTAAAAGTGACCTTTTTATGTTTTTGTTTTGAAACATACCCAAAATTATGATAAGAAACTAATGAAGAAGTCAAAAGCTTTCAAACGTGATCTTCAAAGTAGGAATCGGTTGAAATTTCCGCGAGATATGACAGCATTTACATACTTGGTATTTTTTGTAAAGTTCTAATTTTGGGTATTTTTGTTTCACAGGGTATTTTGAATCCACAACTTAAGATTTTTTTATGTTTATTACCTTACGTTAAAGGACGATAAGCAGAGCAACTTTCAGGACCAAGAATGTCAAAATCGGTTTGTAGTTTCCTTGCGAATTTCAGCCTGAGAGTTTGGATTTTTTTCAATTTTTGTCAAATACGGCTTTTTTTGAGTATGAGCGACTGTATACCCTAAATACCGTAAAAAATGTTTACTAGTAGTATATCCAAAAAACAGTAGAAAATATGTTTTGCTATATTTTTTTCCTGATAGTCATCTTTCCACAGCTAACAGTTTGTGCCCTAGAGGCCGATTTTTGTGATAAAAAAAATCGAATTTTTAGAAATTTTTATTTCGGAGTAATCTTTTGATGTTTTTGCTAGCAAATTTTCCCAAAATTTTTGTAAAGAACTTAAGATAAGGTAGAAGGCTTTCAAACGTAGTCTTAAGAATAGAAATCGACTGAAATTTACGCGAGATATTACAGTTTTTATATGCTCTTTGATACAAAAAAATAACCAAAAATCATATCTGCACAATAAAAAAATACTCTTATGTCTCTCTCTTATAACTTTTATATCTTGCGTAAATTCCAACCGATTTCTTTTTTAAAGACTACGTTTGAAAGCTTTTAACTTTTTCTTTAGTGTCCTTTTAAAATTTTTGGAAAATTTGCAAGCAAAAACATCAAAAGGTCACTTCGAAATAAAAATTTCTAAACATTCGATTTTTTTTATCACAAAAATCGGCCTCCAGGGCACAAACTATTAGCTGTAGAAAGATGACTATCAGGAGCAAAATATAGCAAATTATATTTCCCACAGTTCTTGGGATATAATAGTACACATTTTTTACGGTATTTAGGGTATACAGTCGCTCACATTCAAAAAAAGCCGTATTTGACAAAAATGGAAAAAAATCCAAACTCTCAGGGTGAAATTCGCAAGGAAACTACAAACCGATTTTGACATTCTTGGTCCTGAAAGTTGCGCTGTTTATCGTTCTTTAACGTAAAGTAATAATCATAAAAAAATCTTAAGTTGTGGATGCAAAACACACTGTGAAACAAAAATACCCAAAATTAGAACTTTACAAAAAATACCAAGCATGTAAGAATTATCATATCTCGCGCAATTTCAATCCGATTTCCATTCTAAAGACAATGTTTAGAAGCTTTAAGTTTTTTAATTAGTTTTTAATTAAATTTTTGGGTATATTTTAAAACCAAACAATAAAAGGTCGCTTTTTCATGATACACAATTATTTTTAACAAATTTCGGCCTCTAGCGGAAAACCGTTTACTTTTGGAATCAAGATTTCAAAGCAAATCTATAGGATAGCAGATTTCCTACATTTATTAAGGTCTTAAATTTTTGTGTGTCTCTTGTATCTTGAGTTATAGGAAAAAAAACCGTTTTTTGAATCAAAAATTTTGAACTTCTTCCGGGACTTCCATAGGGCAAAATTCACTGTAGAGCAATGAAAAAACAGCAAAAAATGTAGAAAATTAGTCCCTTTCAAAGATTTAGGAAGAATTACTACCAAAAGTTTCGTGCGAAAAAACAATGATTTTTGTCGTTTAGACCTTCATTCATGCCCCGGGCGGGCCATCTTTTCGGGGGTTTTGACCAAAACTAAGTATGCAGTTTTTGTAATAAGGCCTGCTCCTAAGATAATCTTTGATGCAACCTGCAATTTTCCCATTATTTCGAAAAAGTGCTGCACCCTAATATTGATATGATTTTAATTGATTGGAATTTAATTGCTTTGGTTTAATTTTTTGATAATTTAAAAGTTCGGGCTTGAAGTCCATTATCAATTAAGTGGCACAATAAAAGTTTAAAGCAATTTTTGTCATTTCGTAATGGATATTACTGATATGGGCCTTTATTTCCACGGCAATCCACCGAACTTATGTAACCTACTTAATATATATACACATGTATAATACCCGCGAAGATCGTAGTGTCTTAGGATGATATGTCTCGCTAAAATCCTTTCATTTTCAAGTAAATCCTCACATTTATCCAATGTACAAAGGAAATGTTTGCTTTTAGTTACATGTTGGAGTTTTATGTGATCAAACATATCCTGATGATATTCAAATTTTTCCAAGCATACCTAAAATAATAAAAGTTAAAATTTCTTTATATAAAATAAATATTTAAAAAATAAATTAAATAAATTAAATTAAATAAATTATTACGCTGCATTGACTTTTTCGTTCTAGTTGGATTTCTTCAAGATTACTATTAACTATGGAATCGGCATAGGTTTGTATATCAACATCGTCAAAAATATCCAATTCAAGAGAGGGTTGAGGGATAAAAACATCTTCTGCAATAGAAATTAAAAATGTTGTCCCCAATCAATAAAGCTTAAACATTTTAATAGTTTACATAATTAAACAATATAAACATTTACTTTTTTCTGTAGCCTCTACATTTGAAGCATGATCTTCTTCAGATCCTAAAGTTTCAAAAGCTTCTTCCAATCCATTAGTAGAAATTTCCGTTTCCGTTGAGGACTCGTAAAAGGCTTTGTTACTTTCGTTGGATACATCTACTCCTGGAAGCTCTACATCCGAATTATCGGCATCGGTTTGAAGCAACTCCCTTTGTCGCTCTGACTCGTCAAACAATTCAATTAATTTGTTTACACACGGTTCACATAAAACTTGCTGTTCTGTTGGAACAAAGGGCACACTTAGTTGAAAGTGTTGCTGTAGCAGTCCCTCTAGTTGTAGATCTACTCCAGTTTCATCAAAAATTTCAATGAATTCCGTATTGTCACTGTTATTGCAGTACAAACACTTGAGTTTCAATTTTGATGCCATGTTTTTGTAAACTTTTGTTCATTTATTTACTAAAAAACACATAAAAAGTGATAGTAGCCCTACGATGAAACTAAATTTACGGAAAACTCATATTTGTTTACATAAAAAAAAGCAATAATGCGTCAAAAATCTGATTTTTCTTCAAAGAACAAAACAGCTGTTTGTTGCACTTGTCAGGTTGTCAGTGATGGACATTTAGCAAACACAAGGCAAACTAAGTGGTTGCTTATGGTGCGCACTCACGATCAGATTTCTCGTCCAATTTACTCAAGCATGGTCAGTGGTGTGTTCATGTATGTATCCATTGTCTACTACTTTTTCTCAACTGGTTGAGATTCTGACGTCACAATGACGACATTCTTAGCTAGAGTGTTCATAGAAGTGTGGTGAGTTTAATAGATTATTTTCTACTAGTTGAAAAGTAGTCGCCATCATTATAGTCGTTGAGTGTTAAGCTTTGCAATTGAGAATAGAATTAGAATTGAATTGAATTTTTTATTGAATCTTAATCAACTGTGCTGTAATATTTACAGCATAACTTAAGAAGAAGAATCTTGTATGAACGTGTATACGAAACTAAATTGAATGGATGGTGGCAGTTCGATTTTTTTCTTTTGTTATTAATATTTCATGTTTATAGAAAAAAATTCTGGCGGATCGGGTGGGCAAAACCCAAAAGCAACCACTAGCACGAAAATGAAATGCAGCAGCCATTCTTATACTTTTGGTTATGAACGTTTTCTGAACGCCCTGTTTCATAAAGGACCCTATTTCATTTAAAAGCACAATTGCTGCATCTTTATTAAATCTAAATAGTTCAATAAAACGAGCCTCTGGCAAATGAAAGGGATTACTTCCATCTCTTAATGCTCGTCGGTGAATGCGTAACATATTTTTCCTATCATAAGCATCAGCCAACGCAAACACAACAAAGTTCATTTTCAATGCTGAAATTAAGGGGACATTCGCTTTTGTAATTGAAAAGAAAAACACTTTTTAAAAATTTTATTATGATAAAACTATTATATTTATTGACAAAATTTCTTTTGGACATTGTTAAACACTGTTTAAGAAATATGAAAAAATTTTTATTTTTTATTTTTAGTTTCCCTTAGCTGCTGTAGAGGGCGCCATCCAAAAGTTACTTTTTAAACGGTAGGAAATATTTTAGACCTCCTGTAACAGATTTTTGAAAAATTCAAAATGGATTTTATTCTTGAGACCCAAAACTATACAATAAGTCTTTAAAATTCATACTTTTTTACATTTTGAAGTTTTTGTATTAATATTTATGAAAAAATGCGAAAAAATTGAGGGACTTAACTTAAGGGGGGCGGTTTTTTTAAAACTTTCAGAGGCTTATTGTTTAATATTTTTTATGAGTAATCGAATGCTCTTTGGTTTTTTAAAATCCGTCGAGAAGATTCGGAGAAAAATTTCCTACCAGTTTGAAAAGTAACTTTTGGATGACGCCCTCTACAGCAGCCAAGGGAAACTAAAAATAAAACATATAAAATTTTTTTCATATTTTTTGAATAATACTTAACAATGTTCCAAAGAAATTTTGTCAATAAATATAATAGTTTTTTCATAATAAAATTTTTAAAAAGTGTTTTTTTTGCTTTCAATTACAAAAGCGAATGTCCCCTTAATGCAAATTAACAAACATTACAAACAAATTTCATGCTTTTATGTTATGTGACCGCACAAATTTTTGGTAAACAAGAAGCAAGTTCTCAATCACAAATACCAAATTGTCAACTCACCACAAAGATCTCAATATGTGAGTTTAATGACATACATAAACACTTGTTTTCTATCGGTAGAGTTTAGAAGACTGATTGAGCAGGATGTAACGACCAATAGAGAATTTCTCAACTGAGTTACATGAACTGATTTCTAGCCTGTTTCCACCGAAGATTTGAAATGAGATTAAGCCGTAACTCACCTCATTCATCATGCATTAAACGTAAACTATTATATCCTGTGATTTAGCTGTAACTAACCTCATTTTTCATGTATTAACCCATTTTCTGCCGCTTTTCGAGTTTTTGAACAGCAAATTTTGTAATTTTCGTAGGTATTTTCTTCCTTGTCGGGACTTAAGTGAATTTTGATGCTACATACCATATTACAGTTCAATGTTACTAGTAAAATGATTTGAAAAATACCTCATTTTACTTAAATTTTACCTTTTATGGACAAAAATTGCCACTTTTAAAAATAATTAATAAAACATGAGAGTTACAGGTTTAACATGAATAATTTAATTTATTGTACCTATTTTTTACAATAGGTCGTGGCAAGAGATTAAAGTCATCGCAAGGGATCGTGACAAATAGAGAGATTTCATATTGGCCTCCTAGAAGTTAAAGGAGAATACATACATTGTTTACAAAAAAAAAAAAAAAAAAAAACAAATTTAAAACAATAACTAGTAAGGGTGGTATCTGTGGCCTGACCAAAAACTAAATATCCTACACTGCATTTCAAGTATATTATTAGGAGAGTATAAAAACAAATTGCTTATATGGGAAGTGTCACGCCCTCGCCTCCGAGCTTACCTTGATTTTGCGTAGAGCTTGCATTTACTGTTCTGAGTGTTTGAGTAAAATTCGGTTAAGTTTTCTTAAAAAAATCTTTCAGTGTAGCATTTTGAAACTTTCGCTTATATGGGAGGTGCCGCGCCCTCTACTTTAAGCTCAGAGTTTACAATTAATGTTCGTGTTTGAGTGAAATTTGGTTGGATTATCTCAAAAAACACTTTCATTACATAATTTTGAAACTTTTGCTTATATGGAAGGTGCCACGCCCTCTTGTCCGAGTTAACCTAGATCTTGAGTACAGCTTGCATTAATAGATCAGAGTGTTTGAGTGTAATTTGGTTGGTTTATCTCAAAAAACGCTTTCCGTATAACTTTTTGAAACTTTTGTTTATATGGGAGGTCCCAGCCCTCTAGTCCGAATTCGGCTAGTTTTTGCTTAGAGCTTATACTTACTTTCCCTAGTATTTATGTGTATTTTGCTTCTGTAATTGCAAATAATGCATTTTGAATATATTTTTTGTATGGGCGGTAGGCGTGTTCGTTGACCGAAATCGCTAATTTTCAATCCCACTTTTACGACGGAGGCAGAATACCAAATTTCATTGAATTATGTTGCTCAGTTATCCCAAAAAAGGAATTTCCACACACACCCAGCCAGCCAGCCAGCCACCCAGCTAGCCAGACAGACGGACATGGCTATATCGACTCAGGAGGTGACGCTGATTAAGAATATATATACTTTTCCAAACCTGGCACGCCTCCTTCTCCGCGTTACAAAGGGAAGGACATCGAAGAAAATTTTTTCTTTTCCTGGTCATTAAAGCAAACACCTGCTCAATAGAAAGTTTTACAATGTCAATATCTTTAACTTTATTTGGAAGTATAGATAAGTCTTTTATATCTTTTCTGTTATTAATGTAAAAATGAACTTCCGGATACAAAAAACTCCATTTCAGTGAGTTCCTTCCTTATCATTGAACGAAAGTCTTTTAAACAGTTAAAAAAATGCCTTCTTGTAGAACTTCTGGTAACTGCTCCTTATTATGTTTGCATCAGAATAGCGCAATTTTGCAATTTCTTTTTCACATAAAGGTCCCAGATATACTTCCTCTAACGTGTATTTTTTGACGTGATCATTTTTCATTATATCTTTTTGCTCTATAAAAGAAAGGCCTTTGCAGGTTGGACTTAGAAAATTGGGAGCTATTTCAAGTAATATGTCTTAAGAAGCAATATCATTGCTAGTTTCCAGGGCTTCTGTTTAAGGTATTGAACGAAGTTATAAAAATTAAGTCCGCGTGCAAAATTTACCACTTTTTGTTTTTTCATACCTTTTTTTACCTCAGGAGCTGAAAATTACCCGTTTTAGGTAAATTTACCACTTTTTGGCAACACTGTTACAGTTAGTTAAATTAGCTTTCAGAAAAATATAATTTAGATCAGCCCCCTTCCTCTCCTTGGTCTACATCCGGTTGTAGAAAAATTTCTTATGGGTAGACTTATTTTGTATGAGTTAAATCAAGGGTGTCAGCGTTTTCAAATCACTGAGCCAAGCGCATGCAGCGCAAAATTTTCGCTTTTACAACAACTTCAAATTCGAATTTACAACAACAATAATATTTCAACAATTTTCAAAATTTTTAAGTATTAGGATACACACAAAAAGTAGGGGTATTCACGCGTTGATGCGCAATGCTCTTGCGTCGTTGCGGAAGTGCGGTTTGCGAAAGTTTGACATTTGTAAAACAACAAACACATTGCCGAAAATTTCGCACTACTTCTGCAATTTCTCAAGATGGAAATATTCACATTGAACGTTCAGGCATTAGTGCGTAAAAGACTTGCATTTTCGCAACTGCGCATCAACGCATTAATACCAATATTGTTTGTTGTTTTTGTTTTTGATGCGACGTAGTCTTTGTTGTTGTTTTATGTTAGTTCGAGTTCGATTTTGTGTGTACGCAAAAAAAGCAACAAAAAAGCGAAATTTTGACGAGCGTGAAAAATAAAAAACAACAAAAATTATTTCTGTGATTGTTGTACAGAAATATTGATGTTGTTGGGATTGTTGTACAGAAATATTGATGTTGTTGGTCGAGCCAAAATTGGCTCACTTTTGTTCTACGCTGACACCCTTGGGTTAAATGACATATAATTATAAAGTACCTGGAGACCGATCCCTGCTCGGTCAACAATCTGATCTTATTATTTTAGTAGATGTTTTTATTCATAGCTATTTTTTGCAATGAAATTCGTACCTTTTCACCTCCAATGCTTTCAAAATGATAAATTAACCAATGCGAAAAATAAAAGAAAAAACTCGGAAAATATAGAATGGTATAGAAAAATATCAAGAATTCCAAATTTTTCAAGAGAATTAAAATGACCTAAAATAAATAAATGGGATATGCCACGCACCCAAAATGTTTCGCCTCTTGTATGGGGGCTGAAATATCTTATCATCATGCCTCGGAAAGTTCATTCCATTTTTTTTGTGCATGAGTTATTAACTAAAATTTTTATTTTGCTAAAAAGTGGGCGTCGCAATTATTGAACAAAGCCCACTTTTCGTTATGCTTTAGATACTCGTGATCCAGATCCGCATACCAAATTTCATCAAAATATGTTGTACCATTTGCGAGAAATAGCATTTAATTTGTTTTACTTGTATGGGAGGTTCCACGCGCACCGGTGATATTTTGCCCACTTTCGGGTCGTAGGTGCCTAATAAAAAGAAGGGAATCTTCTAAATTCAGAAAGATTGCTTTAGTAGTTTTCTTTTTATAGCGTATTATATTTTTGTGGGCGGTGCCACGCCCTCCAACGAGTTTTCCTAATATAATAGCACATCACATATTGATACTTGTTTTCAGGGAAAAAATCTTTGAAATTTTCATTAAAATTGTTGAATTCGTTTTCGAAAAATATTGAATCAAAATTTTCAATGATTAAAAAGGGGCGTGGCACTTCTTCGATACCGTCCATTTTTCGGTTATTAGAAGGCATTGATAAGCAGTACCTACTTACCAAATTTAATTAAAATATCTTGTAACATTTGCGAGAAATAGCATTTAACGCATTTTGCTTGTATGGGACGTTCCACGCGCAATGGCGATATTTCGCCCACTTTCAAATCAGAGATGCCTTATTGCAATTTGGCTTCTCACAGTAAATTTCAGAATGTTTTCTTTATTAGTTTTCTTTTTATACCGTTCTATATTTTTGTGGGCGGTGCCACGCCCTTCAACGAGTTTTTCCAATATAACAGCGTATCACATATTAATCCTTGTTTACAGGAGTAATATCCCCTAAATTTTCATAAAAATTGTTGGAGTCGTTTTCGAGAAATATTGAATCAAAATTTTCAAGGGCTGAAAAGTGAGCGTGGCACTTCTTCGATCCCTACCACTTTTTTGTCTGTTACAAGGTAATATTATGCCGTACCCGCTCACCAAATTTCATCCAAATACCTTGTATGATTTGCTAGTTAAGATTAAATCAAATTTAAAATTTAGGGCAGTGCCACGCCCTCTGGTGAGCATTTACAAAGTTCAAACCTAGCTCATTCTTCATTGTTTGCTAATATCTAACACTATTCCAAGTTTCATTGAAATCGCTGTAGCCGTTTTCGAGAAAAAATATTGGCACAGAAAACATAAAAACAAAAAAACAAACATACAATTTTAGCTCGTGTAAGAAGAGAAGATATTTCTTATCCAAAGGTTCTTTTTTACTGTAGATAAAGGTCAAAATTATCCAAAAAGTAAGTTTATTTATGATTTGCTTCCAAAAGATATCAAGGGCAGACCCGCGAAAATGAACAGTGGCGGTTCGTGGAAACACAATCTGTATACATAAAAATATATTGCTGCCTTGCATAAGTGGCACATTTTTGGAAAATTTCTTTTTAGTTTTGTTTGCCCCAATACTAAGATGGTTGAGAAAAAAAAACTTTTGATTAGGGTACATATTTAGGGCGACTCTCACACAAAAATATTTTTTAAGCTTTTGTCAAAGCTTAGACTGCTTAAATGACTCACTCGAAATTTATAGTCCCTAGAAAGTCTCCATAAGTTTTATTTGGGATGGATATTTAGGGTGGCCTTCATACAAAAATATTATTAAATAGCATTATCTCGAAGCCCGCTTAAACGACTTACACCAAGTGACATATGTCGGTAAATATAGGGGGTATTTATGTTCGGGCAAAATGTTGAGGGAGTCTTACATTCTCTCCACCATGAGCAATGTGAAATCCGTGGAAGCGGGGAAAAAAATTACATTAACAAATATTTTTTTTGCAGGGGTGCCCCTTAAGGAGAGATTATTCCCATAAGGGCGACACCTGGGCAGCTGCGGGCTATTTGTCGATCGTCCTCACATTTTCTTCTTCAACCTCGATACGTCGCCACTTAACATCATCCAATCTACCCCATATTTTGGCTTACATATTATCTGATCAAACCTCACAAAAAAATGGTTTGCTCCGTATCCAAATCGAGATATTCGGCACTTAATCATGACTAATATGCATATTCAATATATAAGCTGAATTGTGCAAAACCGCCATTGTTCGACTTTTCGAACAGTTCCCCCTGGTGAAACTATAACAGATAAAAAATTTTGGACAACGGATTCGAGATTTTTAGGGTATAGTTTCTTTAGAAAGCTTGTTTTAAATTCAAGATTCGAACTTTTATTTGGCGCGGCAGAAAATGGGTTAGATATCAAATAAATCTTAAAATAGCCGCAAATCAGGCTATAATAGCCAGTTTCCATCGAAGATTTATGAGGTGATTTAGTCATAACTCACCTCATTCATCATGTATTTAACTTCAAATAAATCTTTAAATAGCCGTAAATCACTTCATAAACGTCCGGTGGAAACAGGTCATTATTACCCTTCCTTCCTTCTTACAATCCTTAAGCGTATCTCCATATAAAACATCATAAACAGCGGCTTAACCATGAGTGTATTTTCCTTCTTAAGGTTGATTCTATCTCGATACCGAATTTCATAAAATTCGATGCAGCGGCTGAGTCGTTTTTCTTTTGGCCTTTTTGTCTGTACATTTTAAGTACAATCAAATATACGTATCTTACAATAGTAAATAGTTTATTATTTTTATTCTTTATTAAAAACGTTATGAATGACAATTTTAGCTTAAAAAACAAGCACTAGAATCTAAGCCCTTCAGCTAGGACTAAGATATATAAGTTTTAGTTATATATTTAAATACATACGTAATTATACTTGCTCAAATTTGTATGCCAAAATTTAAAGTTGCTTGGAATCAATAGTTTCCCATTGCCGAAAATAAGTGACTCCCATAAATGACTCACTTATGACGCTCATATTGTATAGATATATATACGGTTTATTATTTCATTAGGACACCAAGGTTCTAACTACATATAAAATGTATAGCAGATAGAACCTTGTTACGTGTATCCTAAGGGCACTATGTATATAACAGAAATAAACATAAGACCAAGGGGGAAAATTTCAAGCACTTTTTGAAATGGCTCTCACAAAGCGCTGCGAAGCTGTTTTTTTGTTGTGCATATGAAAGCGTTTTGTCATTTAATCTAGACCTACATTTATTGCATATTAGGACTGCAGAGGAGAAGCATACACATTTCTGCCTCAACACTTGTTGGTTGAATTGAGAAAATATATGTAGTTAAAAGTTTTTTGGAGGAAATAACCCATATTGGCACTATTACAAAATATATCAATTGTGTTTTTTTAAAACATTGGATAAATTATAAGACTTTCTGGTAAACAAATTTTTTGAAGTATTATTCAAAAATTTTAAGTTTACTGCTGCGCTCACTTCAATTGTATTCAATTGCCCTGAATTTCGACATAAGGTTATTTACGTTTAATCTCAATTTTAATAAGGTTAAAGGAGCTTCACAAAAGTCACATTTATTGTAGTTAACTAAAAATAAAAAAACGGCCTAGAAAGCCTTAAAAAAGAATCCCGAAAATTCCGGCATTAATTGATTTGAATCCCATGTTTTTCGGTACTTCAAAAAGGCCGGGATCCCGGGGTTGAAATCCCTAGTCTGTACCCAATGGGGAATGGAGCGCATCAATAGCGCTTCTGAAGCTCTCTAAAGCAGCAGTGAAGCGCATCTCTCTCGTTTCCAAAAGCGCTGAAATTAACATTGGCATGTCATTGGAAGGAAGCGCTTCGTTCTTGCTCTTAGGATGCGCATCGCTCTCGCATCCAGAAATGCTGTTTGGATGCACATCGCTCTCACATTCTGAAATGCTCTTTCGAAGCGCATAGCTTTCGCATTTAGAAATGCTCTTTGGATGCTGTTTGGATGACAGTAAAAATATTTAAAAATTAATTTTTAATTAAAATTTTATTACGTCTTTCGCCACAAAGATTCATCAGACCATTATTTTTATTTTACTAAATTAATTATAATTGAAAAATTGCAAGTTGAAAAATTGCAAGTTGAAAAACTTTTGTGTTAGATCTGGGCCGGAGTTGAACCGAGGACCTCACGGTTGCTACAACTCACAATCACAGTGCCAGTCGCTAGACTACTGCTCCATCCTCGCGCTCTTACGAAGCTGACTTATTGACTTATTTTGTTTTGTGCGTAAATACGTGACCGAAAGCGCTTCGTTCTCGCTACCAGGAATGCTCTTTGGATGCGCATCGCTCTCGCATTCAGAAATGCTTTATAGATGAGCTTCGCTCTCGCTACCTATAGCGCAGAAAATATGCGCATACAAATCAGCTCTTTGGATACGAGAAGGACGCGCATCGCTATTGCATCTTGGGGATGCGCATCGAAATTTTCTGTTGGGTACATATCATTTTCTTTTTTTTTACTGCGCATACAATCAAAGGATAGCTTCCGCTTCCGCTGACAGCACAGATGAGTAGTTGAAGATTCGCAGTGATTAATAATAAATATGAAAATTGTGCCGCAATCACATGTTAATTGTTTATACCTTATAAATAAAGTGTCCAATAAGTGGAATACCTACATATAGCAAAAAAAAAGTTCGGCTTACAGCGCACATTTTAAAAGGTTATCTGAAGTGATTTTTAACGAATGATTTATCCACCAACAATCTGTGTCTGTTATTGCTTGTTTTCTGTGAACCATTTTAACTGTTAATCCTTTTCAATAGAGCAAAGTAGCTGTACGATGAATTGACAATCTGAAAATAAAAAAAAAAAAATATATATATTTTTTTCATATACAGTGCTGTGCATAACATTTGCAACCAAAAAAACTTGAAACTGAATCACCAATTTTTGGCCACTAAAACAGATGCAAATAAAATACTTGGTATGAGGTCTAATGTCATTTATATTGTTGTTTTTAAAACAAAAAAAAAAAAGTCCATACATCACTAATACAAAACTAAAACTTAAGTGCAATATAAAAATGTATCGGTATTGGCTGTGCAAAACATTTGCAACTATTAGTCTTAATTAAAAATTAATAATTAAAAAAATCAATATTTAGTGGAATAACCCCTGTTTTTTATAACAGCAGTGCATCTTTTTGGCATGGATACGATAAAACTATTTTCAAATAAGTGCGGAATGTCCTGCTACCGTTTTTCAACTTCATAAAACAACTCATTCTGTTTTATAAATTTTTGATTGCATAATAAGCAATGTATTTTCGTGACTTGACGATTTGATTGGGTTTAGATCTGGCGACTCCGCGGGACCCTGATGAACATCAATATTTTGCCATTTTATCCAATCTTTTACCACTTTCAACGTATGCTTAGGGTTGTTATTATGCAGAATATCCATTTTAATGTCATTCTCCAAGTTGCATAAGACATCATAGTATTTTGTTGTATGTCTTTATAATCATTAGACTTCATTATGCCTACAATACTTTGAATTGGACCGATTCCTTTCGCAGAGAAACATCCACAGACCATTATTCTATAACCTCTATTCTAGACAGTTCCTCTTGTATAATTCGGACTTATCCATTCTCTCCTTGGTCAGCCAATACCGATACATTTTTATATTGCACTTAAGTTTTAGTTTTGTATTAGTGATGTATGGACTTTTTTTTTTTGTTTTAGAAACAACAATATAAATGTCATAAAACCTCATTAGCAATGGGCTAGTTTGTATGGACATTTTTAAAAATTTACTTTTTATACTCTGCGGTGGTTTTTTATGTGAGGTTTGATGAAAAAGTAAGTGAGCCAAAATTTGGAGTGGGTGGGGTGGGTCTAACCCTTGCCGGTTTTGAGTCAAAGTTCGAATTTCGGGGGTAAAATTTTGAAAAAAGCTTCTAACTGCAAACCAGTTATACTTACAGGCATAGAATGTATGACCAATACCCATTATATTTTCTACCACAACATTTTCACCAAACTTACTTACCCCCTATCTCTACCCCTAAGGGTCGCTCCCATATAAGTCTTCATTTTCATGGCATTTTTATAAAATCGACCTCCACCACCCCCAGGCTGCCCCTACATTGTTCAAATGTATGAACTACCCCCATTATTTTTTCCACCCCATCATTTTCCCGAAACATACTTACCCCCTATCTCCACCCCCTAGGGGTGCTCCCATACAAAAATACTCATATTTATGTTAATTAACAAAAATTTTTGCTTTCATCACCCCTGCCCCTATAGTGCTACTTAGGAAGGTAAAATGTATGACCGACCCCCATTAGTTTTTCCAGCCCGACAATTTTACTACACATACTTTCCCTCTATCTCCGCCCTCTAGGGGTGCTCTCATACAAAAGCACTCCGTGGTGCGACTTTATACTGGTGTACTAATATTGGTTCTTTTACAAAAATTAATTGACACAGTTACAGTGGTTTTGAATTCAAAAAAAAAAAAAAAAATAAAAAACGCGTATCACATATGACGGAAACGAGCAGTTACTGGGTGTGCCGATCGTACCATCCGGTAAAGATAAAGGACGGAGATAGAGGGCAAGTTTGTTTAGTAAAATTGTCGGGCTGGAAAAACTAATGGAGGTCGGTCATATATTTTACCTCCCTAAGTAGCACTATGGGGGCAGTAGGGGTGATGAGAGCATAAAAAAGTTTGTTAATTAACATAAATATGAGTATTTTTGTATGGGAGCACCCCTAGGGGATGGAGATGGGGGGTAAGAATGTTTCGGAAAAATGATGGGGTGAAAAAAATAATGGGGGTAGTTCATACATTTGAACAATGTAGGGGCAGCCTGGGGGTGGTGGAGGTCGATTTTATAAAAATGCCATGAAAATGAAGACTTATATGGGAGCGACCCTTAGGGGTAGAGATAGGGGGTAAGTAAGTTTGGTGAAAATGTTGGGGTAGAAAATATAATGGGGGTTGGTCATACATTCTATGCCTGTAAGTATAACTGGTTTGCAGTTAGAAGCTTTTTTCAAAATTTTACCCCCGAAATTCGAACTTTGACTCAAAACCGGCAAGGGTTAGACCCACCCCACCCCCTCCAAATTTTGGCTCACTTACTTTTTCATCAAACCTCACATAAAAAACCACCGCAGGGTATAAAAATCGAAAAATTGTTATTAAGCCCATAGCTATAACCTCATACCAAGTATTTTATTTGCATCTGTTTTAGTGGCCAAAAATTGGTGATTCAGTTTCAAGTGTTTTTGGTTGCAAATGTTTTGCATAGCACTGTATATAAATTTTTTTTTTTTTTGATTTTAAAGTCCCAAAGTGGGGAGAATTGGAGAGTTAAAAAATATGAATTAAATAAGATATGTGTAAATTAAAGTGGATAGACAAAAAAAAAAAAATTTTCTGTTAACCATTGAAATATGTCCCTTGGCTTATTGTTAAGCTTTTCACAAAATCACAAAAATTTTACAGATAAAAGTAAAAGTGAAAGTTCTGCATCAAATGTTTCTAGAAAGTTGGATCCTGTTTGGTTTTAGAATAACTGTAAAATTTCGAACTTGTCAACCCTTTAGTTTAATATCAAACAAGGTGAAATTTGTCTCTATTTCTAAAATTAATATCCTGAAACAAGGGAGCAAATTTCCAAAAACTTTAGATGCAGAACCTTTTTTGTGTACTATTTTTGTGAATTATTGATAAATGCGCTATTTAGAGAGTTTGAATTCAATGTTTCTGGTTCGAACCCGACTACAGACAAAAAGTTAAATTTTTCAGTTGTTATTTCATTAAGGGCCAATTTCACAATGTTCAGTTAAAATTTAACTTCCAGATAAGTATTGTATGAAATTTAATGTCAAAGTGCCAGTTAAAGTTACAGTTAAGACTTAACTGAACATTGTGAAGTTGACCCTTAATTTAAAATAAATTAAATTAAACATAAATTGGTCTGATGATGGTTACGTGGCAGTTAATGTATGTGCGTTATTATTTTCACTGCCAAATAGCTTAAAAGTTTCTGACATTAAACGAATTTTTTTTTATAGGGGCGCATAGTGCTATTTTGGCGAAACTAAAGCATTTTTTCGACCACAAAATTTGAAAAACACTCATGATGCAGTTTTATAAAGAAATGTTTAACTAAGTAGGTGCCCTTAATACTTTTTTCTAAAAAAACATACAAAAATAAGTAAAAATTGAGCCAAAGTCACTTAAAGGCTGTACTTTATCAACTGATCAACTTTTTCATGCAACTAAGTGGTGTGTATATTTATAAAAAAAATTTTTAAAAAATCATGGATGCTAGTCTCAACTAGTACTATAAGAAAAAAAGTTGCAAAATATCGGTGATGCAAAATATCGGTGATGTTACAGTCATTGCATTTTTTATTGAAATATAATACTGCTCATGCATTCCTGCCTTTTAGTCAAATTTAACTTTCCCCCGAAATAATTTTTTATCATCAACGAATAAAATTATATAAATATATTAATATTAAATACTTAAAATTGATTTGGTTCATTCGAATAATTTTTGCAAATTATGTTATTTTTTATAAATGTACATTTTTTTTTACTTAGTACTTACATTTGTAAACGTAGCTAAATTGAACCAATAGTTTCTATTAATTGACCGAATCTTTATTGGAGTACTAAAACGAAACATCATTAGCAGCATTAATTTTCGATTTGATTTACTCCACGATACCCAATTGGATTTGTACAAATAATACGAGAGCTCCTCACTTTTTAGCGTCACCTCACTTGAAAAGTGACATAAAATGTAAATCTGAACCAACATACAAAATTGATAGATTGAAAATTTTACTAAGCCTAAATAATCGTCAGGGCCCGAGAGCTAAAATTAAATATCATTCAAATCAAAAAAAAGATTCAGCAATAACATAATTTCTTAAGTACTTACAAATGACATGGCATAGAAATTTGCTATAAGAACCAGTACTGAGCAAAGAATTTGAATTGAGAATGGAAAATTCACAAGATGCTCAACAGTTTCTGATATTTTCGAAATTTCAGTATAATATAAACAAAGTTTTCGTAGCTGAAAATTAATTTCTTTATCGTTTTCTTCAAATTTCGTTCCTAAATTTTCTAAACGATCTCCCAATATATCCAACTGACTCTTAATGAAAATAAGGAATGACACAGCTATAGAGTCAAAGGAGATATTTATAAAACAGCCCAATGAAAGCGCTAAACTTTGGTACAGGTACATTATGCCGAATTGGAATTTGTTGTCCGTATTAAGTGGCGTATATGTTGAAAATGGTAATTCCAAAGTTTTAGCAAACCACGGCGAGAGCAGCATAAAACCCAAAGAATTGAGCGATAGCAGGCAGTAACCGTTTCGAACACGACGCGTCATGTGTACTGATTTTACGAAAAACTTCATCTCTCGAGAGTTTTGTGGTCTATACATGTTGCGATTGATATTATCTACTAAATCTTGATACAAGCCACTATCGATTTTAATAGAGCAGAATTTGACCAGTACTGCAAAACATGTGGCGAATAAGAAAAACACTTTGATTATTTCATTTAATTCGGAAATTTTGCTGAAAAATTGAATGAGCATGGCGATGTTCAAAAGCAAAACCCAAAAAGTAAAAAGCTGCCAAAAATAGATTTTGTAAAATGTTCGATGTTTTCTGCTGAAACTTTCAGGAAGCTCCCACAAGGCACAAATTTTAAAAATTTGAACCTGCTGTTTGTAGAATGAACGTAATAAGTTTTTATATTGTTGGAGCGAATTCATTGTTTCCATCGATGTTTGTTAGATTTTTTGAACTTGTAGGTATTGATTTATTAGAAATTAGAACTTTTCGTAGACTAACCACTCTAAAGTATTTTTGAGCTGAATTCTTCTTTTTATACAAAAAATCACAACTCAAATTTCTTTAGTATCCAAGGAAAATTATAATATTTTTTTTGCAATTAGTAAATCAATCTATGACAATTTGGATAAATCGTTTAGCAAATTAGAGCCTATTTAATTTCATTAATTTTGTGCAGTACATACTTATATGTTACAAGAGGTGGTAGAGGGATGCAAAACAGTGGTCGGCAAATTAATGAGTGAGAATTTAGGTGCCGTGACATAGTCCCTACGGACATAATCCCCATTTCGTGAATTGGAATTATGTCCGCAAATTGTTCGGACATCGTCCCCAGAAAAAAACGGACATAATCCCCAAAACGATATTTCTTAACGCCTTATTTTTTTGCTTTCAGCCGCGAATCAGTCTATAATATATCTCACACCTAGTTTGATAGCCACAGTAATTTTACATAAGAGTAGGGGTAAGTGGGCGGCCTGTGGCCGCAGCTCAGGCCTTAAAACTCCCAAAAAACCGGCCATGTCGGACATAACCCCCATTGGGACTATGTCCGAAAAATTTGCGGACATAACCCTCAATACCAAAATGGGGATAATGATTCGGACATAGTCCCTATTTATGAAGTGGAGATTATGTTCGTTGGGATTATGTCCGGTAACCAGAATTGGTGCCGTGACATAGTCCCCACGGACATAATCTGCATTCATCAAATGGGGATTATGTCCACCAATAATTCGGACATAGTCCCCATTTCTAAAATGTCCGAAAAATTTACGGACATAACCCCCATGACAAAATGGGGATTATGACCGTTGGGACTATGTCCGGTAACCAAAAAAACATCACAAACAAAGTCGATTTATTTTTCGTCAAGGAATTTGCTTGAATTTTTTTAAGAATTTTAGGACCCGTTATGTGGGCGTAAAGAGCGATTTAGACTTTTTAACCCATTCTGTCGCCACGACACACTTACAATTTTTCTGAATTTCACTCCGGAACATTTGTTAGATATCCTGCTATCTTGCCTTATGTGTCGCTATGGTGTGCTCGATCGCATATCGCTAATAACAGCATTTTTAGCCCAAAATTTTGCGTTTTCTGTTTTTTACTCGGCAGGGGGCGCTATAGCTAAAAAAAACGGTTATCGGGATTATGACCGAAAAATTTTCGGTCATGGGGGTTATGTCCGCAAATTTTCGTTTGATCGCCGCCATCATCATTGATTTTACAACAAGCCATACGAACACAACATAAAGTTCCACAAAAGTTTATTTTAACATAAATTCACAAAAAGTCACATAAATTCTCACAAGTACCAAACCACACAACAGACGTCTCAACACACAATAAACAGAACATCACAACGTTGGACACAAGATCAACACGGAGAGAATCAACTTTGGACGGACATTTTGGATCACCAGTGCAGCAGCCCCAGCTACCATTTACCTACAGCGTAGAGTCATCTTGTGACATCAGCGTTGGATTTATAAACCCTAAATAGACAGATTTGTACTGTGAAATTTTGTATTTACCTAGTAGTGAAAAACCATTGCAATTAAACTTGATTATAGCGTTTTACGATAAACACACTAATCTTTTTATTTGTATTCAAATCTAGTACTCCGCTTCACCTTAACAAGCACATATGGTTATTGAACTGGAAAAAAAAAAAATTTATTAAAACCTGGGTCATATATGAGAAGATTATTTTCGGATATGCCCATATATGAAAACAAAGCACGCCAAGTTTACCAGTTCAAAATTTTTATGTGACCGATAAAAACAATGCGGAAGGCTTTTGTCCAAGTATCATTTGTTGTTAAAATACAGGGTGTTGAAGTTGCCGATTTTTGTGATTTTTATAGAAATACTGTTATACATAAAAAATTATAAAGTAATAAATAATTTAGAATGGACGTGACAGATTTCGCAATATCTTTAATATCATGTCATGATAAAAAAATATTAAGTGCTATACATCAAGGATGTCAGCGTTTTCAAATCACTGAGCCAAACGCATGCAGCGCAGTCAGCGTTGCTTTTACAACAACTTTAAATTCGAGTAACAACAAACAAAAAAACAATTTTTGTTGTTTTTTCATGCCTCATGCCTCGTTTACAACAACAATAATACTTCAACAATTTTCAAAATTTCTAAGAACTAGGACACACAAAAATTAGGGGAACTCACGCGTTGATGCGCAATGCCCTTGCGTCGTTGCGAAAGTGCAATTTGCTAAAGTTTGATATTAATAAAATAACAAAAATATTGCCGAAAATTTCGCACTACTTTTGCAATTTCTCAAGATGGAAATATTCACATTGATCGTTAAGGCGTTAGTGCGTAAAAGACTTGCATTTTCGCAACTACGCATCAACGCATTAATACCCATATTGTTTGTTGTTTTTGTTTTTGATGCGACGTAGTCTTTGTTGTTGTTTTATGTTGGGTCGAGTTCGGTTTTGTGTGTACGCAAAAAAAGCAACAAATTCGCGAAATTTTGACGAGCGTCAAAAAAAAACAACAAAAATTATTTCTGTGAATGTCGTACAGAAATATTGATGTTGTTGGGATTGTTGTACAGAAATATAGATGTTGTTGGGTCGAGCCAAAATTGCCTCACTTTTCTTCTACGCTGACACCCTTGCTATACATACATCATCATACTACTGTATAAAATACAACGTCTGTCTGTCTGCCTGTCTGTGTCTCCATAACTCGAGAACCATTCGACCGAATTACATGATTATTTCTTCCCTTTATAGATATTTTGCATGGCAAGGTTTGATGATATATTTTATTTCAACCTAGCCTCGGCTTCGTCCTGGTTCTTCTAAAATCGCATAGCTCGAAAATGAATTATCCGATTTTTTACTTTCATACCAATGTTATCAGTTAAGATTCCAAGGACAATCTCTTATTTGAAATTCCTTCGGCATCGCCCGGAATATTAAAAAATCCTGGCAAATAATATACGCTGGAAAAATTTTTAATTACGTGATATAAAATAATACCTTCTTAGACTGAGCGACAGATATGGATGAGATTAAGTACATACATTCTGAAATTTTTTCATTTAAAGACCGGTTTAAAAAAATTTCGCACTAACTGTCAAAAAAACAAGTAAACAAATAAATCAAATTTTAGTACCGCCCATTTTTAAAAACTTTAATTGACTAAAACCTCAAAGGATTCTCTTGAAAATAAAATTATGAAGATATCATATAGCTTTAAACTTACCGAAGTAAATGCGGCCAAATTGAGAGAATAACAACGATTAACAGTTCTTATTCGAATGGGTGTATCAAATCTTAGCATCATTAGTCGCATAAGTTTACGATTGGCTTTGTTCCAACCTACCCAGTTGGCTTTGTATAATGAATAGCTTAACTGAGAGCTCTTATGTGAAATCTCATTGGAAAAATAGCACAGCATGAAAATCTGAGTGAGCATGCATATTTGGTAGATAAGAATTTTTAAAAATTTTATATAGCCGCCAGGATCTGAAAGCTGCAAGTAAATAAATTACATTTTACTGCCGACTTGATCGGAAACACTACAAGAACTACTCACCAGGGACATGGCGTAGAAATTGGCTATCAATACAAAAACGGAGCAAAATATCTGTATTGAAATTGGTATGCTGATAAGGCCTTCGATCAGTTCAGTCATTTGCAGTATTTTATTATAATAACGTACGCATTCTTTTAATTGCAAAGTGATCTGTGCGTCTGGGTTTGAATGAAAATTATAACCAATGCTCTCTAAACGATAGGCCAAAATGTCCAACTGACCTTTCAAGTAGATTAAAAAAGAGGATGCGATTGAATCGAATGCGATGTTTAGGACACAACTCATGCATAATGCCATATACTGATAAAAATACATTATACAATAACGCCACGTTGTATCGACACTTATGAAATTGTACATGGATAAAGGCAATTCCGATTTATCTGTTAAATACTGCGTCAAAAGTAAAACATTCAACGCGGTCAGCGAAAGGTAGGCGTAACTATTGCGGACAAATTTACTCAATTGCAGTGCACGAGCAAATATTTCGACTTCATCTGAATTTTGCGGTTGAAAATCTCGAATGTGCATTAAATTAAAAACGGCCATATAAGAATCATTCTTCATTTTAACCGAAACAAATTTGGCCAATACTGCCATTGTGCCTGCCAAAATGAAACAAACTTTAACAATTTCATTTAGACTTCCGATGTTGGCGATGAATTGGATCCACAAGCTGAGATCAAAGAGCAGTATCCAGAAGCAAAAAATATGCCAGAAATAAATATTAATTGTTACTCGGCAACGCTTAGAACATTCCTTTGGTATTTTCCACAGTGCGAAACATTTGAAAATAAACGACTGAGTTTTGTAGAAAATTTCAACACTATTTTGTGTAGCTGAGGCCATAGTGTACAAATTCTATTTAAACTTTTTCAATATCAGGGCTTTTATATCAAAAATATGTTTATGCTTCTGCGTAGGTGTGTACATTCCAGAGTGGCCAACTTAAATTTATTGGAATAAAAAACAATGCAAAAAATAGCCTTCTTAACGTGTCTTTATGTCTTCTATCCGGTCCATGAAAGCAGACCCGTGTAACAATCAAAAAATTCGCTCTATACCCATATCTCAGCTCAAGAATATCGACTTAAAAAAGTTCTGCAACTTGAAAAAAAAAAAAACATAATTTCTGGCTTTATACCATTGGAATGGTAAAGCAGCCTGAAAAATCATAGGAGCTCTAAAATAAGGCAAGACAGACATCGAAAAACTTCTTTGACCACGCTAGGCCTCGTTACATTTTTCGACATCTTTCGTTACATCCCGTTATATCGAACTATGTAAAATAAGTATTTTGATAAAATATTTCAGGAAAGTACTTTACTGCCATATCTAAATTGGAGCGTTAGTCGAGCGTTAGACGTATTTTACCATCTCTGTCTGTTTCATGCCCTTACAATTTATGTGGAGCATACTGAAACAGAGACGGTTAAACTACGCTGACGCTCGACTAACGCTCCAATTTAGGTATGGTTGTAACGCAGAATCTAAAAAAGTCATATCACCGCAATTTTTTATCTAAGTATTGCAGGAACAAGTACAGTTCTGGCAAAAGTGCATATGTATGTATTAGGGATGCCAATTTTTATTTTCGGGATTATAAATTGCAGTCCCGGATAATTAAGGAAATCTCAAAAACGTACATGATAGATCGATCTTTAGGCCGGATTCGGATTCAAAATCGAGAAATACATTGAAAATTACTATTTTTGTTTAAAATTGTTTCTATTTTTTTTTAATTTTTTAAGGTTAATTTCATATTTTTGATAAAAAATTGTTTTCAATTAATCCCGGGACTTGCATGGACTAATCTCGAGATTTTCGGGACTTAAAAAAGGCATCACTAGTAGGTATATAAAATAAAAAAGAACAGATTCGTATGGTAACACTGACTAATGAGGTTTTGATGTAACCGATTAAGTAATTTCTAATTAAAAATTTTAATTGATATGTAAAGTGAGGTCAATATGAAAAAAAACGAAAAATAAGTCGATATATGGTAATATCGACGGCTTATATTCAATACCCTCTATCTACAAAAACACAATTTTTCAGGAGAGCAAAAAAACTGTTTTATTCGCTATTTTTTATAGTGTTAATCAAACGAAGTACTACGATATTAATTAAAAAGAGCCACTAGGTCCTTCAAATAAAAAAATTAAAAATATACCTTAGTTATTCGCCTTATTATAGCAGATAGAGGATATTGCAATTCAAATATAATATAAAATGCGTGTTCAAACAAGCAGATAGAGCCTATTGCACAATAATAAAAACCAATTTTTTTATGAATTACTTATTAATAGATGG